>JARWLC010000013.1:104465643-105108143 GCA_033318265.1 Phyllotis vaccarum
GAAGGCTTGTTTCCATGTGGCTTCCATTCAAGGATATCAATTATCTGCCAATCAGGTTCCTGTTGGCCTCCCAGGGAGCAAGTGACGATGTAGGCAGTATTTTGTAATTGTCAGAACTGATCGATGGAACATCTAGTGAGATGCTACTAAAGCATGCTAGAATGTACAGGAGTGTCTTTCATGCCAACGAATGATCTGGGCCAAATGTGGATAGTGACTACCTGCTCAAGAGGAAAATTACAAAGAAATACAACACAGAGTAGAACGTTTATGCATTTATCTTACAATTAGAGGGGCCCTTTATAAATAATAGAAACTATTCTTCCTATGCCTACTCAACTATGAAAAACAGAAATAACATATGTTCTGTATTATTGCTGATAACTAATGCATGAAGTCTGATGTCCTTCAAGATGTAAAGTGCTCAAACTGATGTTTTTTACAGTTTTATAAAAGGTAAAGTAAGTGTGTGTGTGCATGTTCTCAAGGGGTGAGCATGCCATGTCATGACTCTCACATGGAGGTCAAAAGACAATGTGGCAGATCCAGTTCATCTCAAGGTTGAACTCAAATCACCAGGCTTGCATAGCAAGTTCTTTAAGCCCCGAACCATCTCACCGGCCCCAGCCTCCCATTCTCACCTTTAAAAAATTATTTGGTCATGCTTTGTGTGTTGTGTATGATGAGTGTGAGTGTGGGTGCATGGGCATGCCTAGCTCAGTTCGCTCTTCTCCCTTTCCACTGTAGGTTCTGGGGATAAAACAAGTCCTCAGAACATCAGGTTTCAACTGCCAACTACTTTTACCCACTGAGGAGCACCTCCCTCCCTCCCTCCCTCCCTCCCTCCCTCCCTCCCTCCCTCCCTCCCTCCCTCCCTCCCTCCCTCCCTCCCTCCCTCCCTCTCTCTCTCTCTCTCTCTCCTCTCTCTCTCTCTCTCTCTCTCTCTCTCTCTCTCTCTCTCTCTCTCTCATTTTGTTGTTGCTTTCTTTGGAGTCAGGTTTCCTGTATCCTAATCTGTCTATATGAATTTGCTCTATATCCACAGATAACCTTCAACTTTTGATTCTTCTGCTTCTACCTCCTAGTGTAGGGCTGTGATTACAAGTACTACTGGTCTGCAAGACCACAGTCAGATTCTGCAATTCTAGTCATTCTACTGACTTAGAAAAAGCCCCAGGCTTTCTCATCTTGAAAATCACCCCCAAGAAGCATCAATATATGACACTGGGATCCAGACAAGATCTCTGAGGTGGAGGTAAAGAGTTCTTCCTGGTCAATTTCTCTCACAAATGGAAGAGTTGTGGCTGGATCCCCTTGGCCAGTGGCATAACCTTCAACAGCTTCATTGGAGTCTGCAGTCTACACAGCACATCTCCCAGGGTTTTCTTTTTCTTTAGCATTCTGACTTCCAAAACTAAAATATATTATCTGTTCAAAGTTGCAGTATTTCATATTTAAACTATAATTCAAAGATATTAAGATTTAACATGTATGCTAATCCAGCAGTAATAGGACCTTTTCATTAAATGTGTCACTTATCTCCATGATCCAGCAATATGGCGGCCCAGCCACCAGCCTCATGTGCCTTTATTCTGGTACTGACTCCACCATCGTCTTTAATAAGGCCATAGTGATATCTGCAAACTATACAGCCCTTCCAGTTATCCATAATAATGTCTTATATTTTGGTGCCTAGAGGACATTGGATCCATAATGTAGAACGTCTCTTTTCCACAAGTAAAATCTGTTGCTCAGGTGGTAGAGCATCAGTGCCTGAGTGACAGCACTGAGTGAACAATAGGGCATCACCAATTTGCAATCTTTTCTCAAGACCACTCCAGTGCATGGGACACAACTTGTGAACAACTGTGACCTTGGGGGATGTTGGAGCAGAAAGGAAGGCAGAGACAATACCTACCACTTGCTGTCTTTACTCTCATATTTCTTTCTCTGTTACTGAGGTTTCTGTCACAACAAAGCTCTCCACTGCATGTATCCAATTTCCCATTGCTGGACTCTTAATCTGTTTGCATTGTGATTTTGGTAAATTATGCTTATGGGGAAGGTCCATGCATTATACATTTGCAACATATGTTTAATTCATTCCATATTCTAATTTTCGACAGGACAGCTAGACCAAATAGTACATATATAGAATGCTACATATTTTAATAAGTTGCCTCACAGTAAAACTGAACTATTTAACAGACAGCTCTATTTCCAAAAAGGGTATATTTTCATAGACTGAGAATACAGGATGGAAACAGCAGGCATTGCTCTCAGTGTCTTGCTTCCAATGAGTGATTAAACCTCTGCCATGTCACTCACAAGTCTGTTTTTCTGCCTTGAATATCATCAAAGCAAGGGAATGCAAATCATAATTTTGGACACTTCGAAAAGTCAAGAACTCTGTCATTTGTTAGTATGTGAACAACCGGATGCATGTCCCATTTGGCCCTAATTTTCCAAGCATGGACTTCAGGGCTGCATTAACAGCATCACGTGGGAACTTGCAAATTCTCAGGTTTCACTTCACATAACTAGAATAAGAAACTCTAGGCACAGGCCCCAGAAACCCCCATTCTAACAAACCTTGCTGTAATCCCTCATATGTCCTCATCAGTTGATCCACCATAATGATTCAGAGTAGCAACTGAGATTCCTGCCTGAGATGGGTGAAGTTAGAATATCTGTGTGTGGCTTTGTCTCCACTCTCTGTCTCAATCTTTTTACTTCTTAAGAAAAACAAATTTACTTTAAATTATGTGTATGCATGTATGTCTTCATGTAGGTATGTGAATGTGAATACAGGTGCCCAGGGAGGCCAGGAAAGAGTGTGGGGTTCTCTGGGGCTAGAGTTACAGTAGGTCGTAAACTAATGTCTCAGGGGCTCTTCCTCTCATTTCTACATTCATAGTAGGTTTTGGTTTTGTTTTGATGCAGATTTTCACTCTACCTGGATTGCTAGCCTCAAATTTGCTATGTAGATGAAGAACTTAGAGCAATCTTCCTACCTCTATAGCCTGAGTGCTTACAGCTATGAGATATTGTGATCACCAAACAAAGTTATGCTTTTTGCATTAGAACCCGGAAAAACAGGCAGGCTTAACAGGGAAGTGTTGAAAGCAGTGGTCTGCTTCACTTTTTGTTTGATTTTTGTTTTGTAATGTTGGAAATCTAATATAGCGTCCAGGGCACACTAGGCAAAGCCGTGAACCACAGCCCCCCTTCATCCACATTGCCTAATGAAATGCTTTGTATGTAGAAAGTTCTCAGTAAATGTTTGTTGGATGGAACTAAGACTCATAATTACAATTGAGTTTGGAACAAAAATATCACAGAATATAATCAAGAGTCTGGGGCTGTAACCCCTTGGCAGGTTGTTTGCTCAGCAGGCTGTAGCTCTGGATTTGATTCCTAGTTCTGCAAAGTGAGAGTAATAGTCAAAGTTTGGGGATTGGAAACATAGTTAAGTTGGTGGAATGTGTAGCCTGCATGCATGAAGCCCTGGGAGTCTGACATTGAAGAAAACGTCTGAACCCCCAGAACACTTGAATAGAAGTTAAAGCCTAAGTAGAAAGTTCTAAACCCGCCATGGATACAGGGGGAAAAAAACCTGTCTCAATCCAGTACGTTAATAAACACATAAAGATTAGGAGCTGGAAGTGGTGAGGTACCGCAGTTACCTTGGTACTCTGAAACTGACGCAGAGGAAAAGTGAGTTCAAGGCCAGTGTCAGCTCTATAGCAAGTTCTAACACAAAATGAAGAAAAACAGAACAAAATCAAAGGAGAAAGGGGAAGGAGGAAAGAAAAACGCACTAAGGTGTTGAACTGAGGAATAATGGGAAATTTGTACTTTCCCATATTCACTTTTTCCACATTTTACACATTTATGAAAGAATTATATTTTACTTAAGCCGCAAGAAAGTAAGCATTTTTGTGGTTAAAACCATTGATTCTGGCATGTATTTCTAAGTCCCCTTGGCTGTGTGGATTTTTTTTTTTTTTTTTTTTTTTTGTCTGAAAAGCTGTCATACTCAAAGTCAGCCTGCAGAGGGAAGCACTCAACTTCTCAAAACTAGCCTGTTCCTAAGTTATCTCCAACTGTTTTAACAGAAAAATAAAGGAGCACTTTGCAACATTCGAATTCATTGGTATACTTCAGAAATGGACATTTGAGAGAAGCTGGAAAGTTGTTCCCCCTTAGGGATGTTTCTCAGTTTAATTCAAGCAGATGATCGTGGGTCCCTTTAATGATTTTGTTTTGAAGTTCACGGCCAACTAGAGGAATGGCAGCATTAACTAGCCTTTCTCAGAACCACACTTGACAGTTGCCTCAAGAACAGCCTTTAGCGAATGTATTTTGACAGCTGCTAGAAAAAAAAGGAGTCTCTTTGAGACCCCCTAAAGAATACTTCGGTCACCACAGCTCTAGCTAATGGTCTTCCAAGGTACTGTGTCCCTTACCAGGTAACTGGGGGATGTGAGACATCTGTTCCCTTTTAAAATGTATATGTCCTCAGAAGAAAAGGAATAGTCATAGAATTTTAATATTAAAAATTAACAAAATCTCATTCTTTATTCTGTTGTTTTGGAAAGAAGTCTGAAGCTAAGGAGTTTAACAATGCACTCATAAGTATATAGCTCGTGAGTGGTGGAAATGAGTAAAGCCAGGCCTCCTCTCCTGCCTTGAGGGTTGTGTGAACTTTGCATTCATTTGTGTTTACAATAACAAACTGTTCTTCCTTACAAATGTATAGCTAGCAATGGCACACTCTGAGTTGCATTAAAATATTACAGAATCATTTGTGTTTACAATAACAAACTGTTCTTCCTTACAAATGTATAGCTAGCAATGGCACACTATGAGTTGCATTAAAATATTACAGGAATCAATCATAAAGTACTTACCCAGTAAAATACTATATACATAATCATAATTCTATGTAATATTGAAGTACACATCAGAAGTGAAACAAACAATATTTGTAATGTTTATCATCAAGAATATATCTTTTTTAAATTTGTGGGTTTTTTTTAAAAAAAGTATTATTATTCTGTTTGTAATGTTACATGTAGCACAGACTGGTCCTTTCTATCAGGCCTAGATAGCTTCATATTTTTTTTCTTTATATTTTACAACGTAGGCATTCGTTGTATAGCCCTGTCATGCTCCTGTTTTGGATCTGGAGGTTCATCCCCTTCATGTGCTCCAACAGTTCACAGATGCAGTGGATGCTGGAGTGGGCTAAATCGTATCCCTAGTTCTGGGTCTGGGTAGGAGTTGGTCAGTCTAATAGCTTTCCCTCTACTGTGCTGCCCAAGTGGAGTGTAGGGTCCGTACTCCTGTTAACACCTGAAAATTATGCTTTACTTTACTTTATATAATAGAACACGTGATTCTTAGTTTGAGATCAACTTCATGATAAAGAAATGGTTCCAGTATGTGTGTGTGGGAGGGGGGGGGAGTATTTAAAGATGAATAAGAGCAATTCATTCCAAATGCAACACATGCAAATTAAAACATGCATAGTACAAGATGCTTGTTGGTGGGTTCTACCAGGAAATTCATCCTTTGTGACTGCACTTTAGGATTTATTTGTCTTAATGCCCCATGAGTTGGATGAAAAGTCAGGAGGGAGTTTCAGTCCTAGCTTAGTTAACCTTGGCTACTTTTGTGTGTGTTTCTGCTGTGACACACTTGAGGGAGGAACTTGCTTTAGTTTTAGATCATGGTTTTAGAGAGTCCCTAGTCACATAGTCCCATGTGGACCAGACAAGGAGGTAGGATTGTGTGGTTCAGGAGCTTCTTCAGTTCCTTGTGGCCAAGAATCAGAGAGACCCCTGCCCTTCTTAGCAGTCTCCTCCCCCACACCCCTCTTAGTTAATCCTGCCTGAAGATCACTTGAATAGATACTGTGCCTTACTATGTCCTAGGTGTCTCTCAATCCACTGAAGATGACCACTCACAGTTGCTAGTTAGACATGTAATTATTTGAACTCTCTCTCTGAAGCTACTGCAAATAGGAGTGGTCCATCTTGACACATCCTGCCTTTTCACTCTGCTTTTCCATCATCCCCCACTTAACACCCATGCTATGCAGAATGTGGCTTTCAGCCAACTAGCAGCTTGTTAGGGAAAGAATCTTGGGCTTCATTCAAGACCTACTGAATCCAAATCTGCATTTTAACAAGATCTCTAGGTGATTCATCTGCACATTAAAATTTGGGAGGGACTTACCTAGACTAATTACAGCCTCTGAGTGAGTTCTGTCTCCATTCTGACTCCTTCCAATATGCCTTCTACATTACAGATCAGAAATTCTCTCCAGGAGGCAATGACTATATTTCACTTTTTATATTCCCACAGGAACCCTCATTGAAAATCTGCAATATGGAAAGGGCATAGGTTGTAAATTAAGCATCAGGTCCTGACTGAAACACTTAATAGTTTTGTGACTTCAAAAAAAAGAAAAGAAAAAAATGAGATCTCACATAGCCCAGGCTGGCCAGGAAATCAGAAGGCATCCAAGGTTGACTTTGAATTCCTGATCCTCCTTTATTCACCTCCCAAGTAATAAGATTTTAGATATGAGCCTATGTTTCTGTTTCCTCATTTGTAAAAGGTTGATTAAAATGTGTGTGGTGATGATTAAGTGAATTCATATTTGCGGAAAGTTTTGCAGATGGAAAGGTTATATACACTATTCGGCTGTGAACAATCAGTGGGGATGGAGAGAGTATAGAAGTGGTATACATGAAATCTTAAAAGTCTCAGAATGGAGATAAGTCACAATCACTGTAGCAGAACTGATGTAGTATGTCTTTAAAATCAAGGACAGAACAGGTCATGAAACTCCTGCCCAATGCTCTTGGGACCCTTGCTCATGAAAGAGACTGCAAGAAGTGAATGTGGAGACTGTCATCCCAAAGTCCTACATTGAAGCATTCCATTTCCATCAAGCCACCCCATGGAGGACAAAGGTCTTTGGGCCTCAAGACCAAACTTTTATCAGTAGAGTACTACAGAGCATCCCTAGCTGTTGCTGTAGAAATCAGAGCAGCCCAATTCTTAGCTCCCCTGGCTTATGAGCTATGAGCAACCCTTTTTTGTTTTAGTTTCACTAAGTTTGGGAGGATAGCTTTCCTTAGTGTAATACAGTCACAGATAATTTGGAATGCAGTCCCCTTGGAAACATGTTGAGATTTAATGCCTGTTGTCTGTTAGTGAGAGGTAGGGCAAGGCAGTTCCTTTAAGAGGCTCTCAGGACTTCACCGATTGCATAGATTAAGTCATTCCAGGATCTATGAGTCTACTATAAAATTCATTTTTGTTAGGTCTCATGTCAGCTTCTTGACTGTAATCATAGCACCAGGACGGTGATGTAGACCTATTATAGTACTTACTACCCAGAAGGCTGAGGCAGAAGGATTACACGTTCCAAGAATGCCTGGACCACTTAGCAAGTATAACCCAAAATGAAACAAACTGGTTTTTCTTTCTTGTTTTTCAAGATAGGCTTTCTCCTTTTAGCCCTGACTGTCTTAGAATTCAGTCTGTAGGCCAGGCTGGCCTCAAATTCACAGAGCTTTTCCTGTCTCCTGAGTGCTGGAATTAAAGGTTTGTGCTACCACATGCTGCTAAACTGCTTTTCTTTAAAGAAAGGAAGATTAGAAGGATGGATGAACAAATGAACAGAGTATAGAGTTCAAACCAGAGCACTTGTCTGTAATTTTCAAGGCCCGGACTTCAATCTACAGCACAGCATAATTAATTAACAGAAGCAAAGAAGGAAGACTGTCACCAGCTATGGTTTCAACCTTAGACCAGAACCAGGATCCAAATTGAACCTTTCGTCTTTTAACTTATCCAGTCTATATGTTGCTGTAACTATCAACAGAAAACGGGGATGGTGGTTAAGTCCCGAGAGCCTCTGTATTACACCTTACGGTAGATGCACAAAGCCAACAACAACAAAAGCAGTAACAGGAAATACAGACAAAAAATGAAAAAATTGGCATGCACTGATAGTTGTCAGGGTGAATGATGACTGTACCTAAGCTTATGGTAGCAGTTTTCTTTTTAATGTATGAATGCTTCTATACCAAAAAGGTTTGAAAAAAGAAAACACACGCAAAATACTCAGCTAAAGTTATTAGTATAGGCTAATGATTATTATAATTGTAATGAAAATTATCCACCATGGATACCTATTGAGAAAGGAGTGAGGTTTACATTGAGGAACCCAACATTCAAAGTCCTCCTGGGAATCTTGTTCCCCTTTCATGTGTTTGTTTTTGTTCCTTTGAAGAAAGGGTCTCACACTATAACCTACACTAGCCTGGAACTCAGTATTTTGCCCTGGCTGGCCTCAAACTCCTCCTGCTTCCATTTCCCAAATGCTGGACTTACAGGTGTGAACCACACACCACGCCCAGACTAGTTGTTTTCTCCAAATTCCTCTCTCACTAATTCAGATGCTCTAATCTTACACATTTAAGAAATGACCCAAATACGTATTGTCCAGAGCACAGCCTGTTATTTCATTCCTTCATGCTACTCTCTGCTGCTTTCTTTCTCTGGGAGCATTGCCCTCTCATGAATCAGCTCAGATTAACCCCCACAGGGAGGCTGTTTCTGACAGAGAGCAAGAGAATGTCTTTCTTCTGTTGTTAGGTTCATGCTCTAAACAGACTTCTGCCAAGGCATCCTGGACTAGTTTATTATGTTTCTGGGTGTGTCTGTCTGTTTCCCTTTACAGACTGTGAAATCTTCAATCCCTCAAAGCTTACAATGCAAACAGAAGGGCCAGACGACAAATAAATAAATATGCAATTGGATTGGATTGTGATAAATTCCTATGAAGAATACAACCGGGTCTCTGGGGAGACAGTTCAGTCAGTAAGGTGCTTGCTGTACAAGCATGAGGACTGTTTGCAACTTCCAGAACCTGTATAGAAAGGTGAGTGTCTGTGGTCCTGGGTGCACCTGGAATCCTAGGCCTGGGAGGTGGAGAAGAGAAGGTCTCACACACTTGTTGACCAGCCAGTCAAGCTGCATTGATGATCTCCAGATTTAGTGACAGATTTCATTTCAAAATAATAAGGTGTCGAGTTATTGAGGGAGATGCCTGATGCAATTTCTGGCATCCACACAGGCACATACATTCATTCTCACATAGACATAGAACACATACACAGAAATAAAATCAGAAAGGGGTGGAGCTATGTTCTGGAGGGTGGGGACATTTGGGTCTGAGATCCAGAGTAGAGCACATGGGCCTGGCATATAGTAGGCTGCATTGTATGCTAAATGAACCTGCTCTGCCACCTCCAGAAGTTTCTTCTAAGGATCACAAGTGATAGCATCTGCAAAAACCCTTTGGGGAGGACACAGTTCAGTTCCAATGCAGCGTTGTTACAGGCTGCATCCTGGGAAGACAGGAGGAAGCGTTCCCTCTTTCATCAGGGCGAATTTCTGCAGACAGGCGAATTTCTGCAGACAGGCAAATTGTGCCCCAGCCAAGTGGATCCAGGCATACAGTCTTCTTCTTAAACATCATTTCCCCATTCTGTTTGGATCATCAACATTGCCTTTAATGAGATGCAGGAGGGAGCCGACACATGGCTTGTGTGGGTGTAGATTTGGATGGAGTCCTGGGGTGGGAAGGTAGCCAGCTCTCTAGTACATTGACTTGAAGATCCAACTGGATAATTTTCGGGGGGAGATGCTAAGAAGAGTGGAAAATTGGGGAGGTAATTATGAGTAGGAATAGTAACTACATGTTTGCCTCTCCATCTGTTCTCATTCTATGGCCAAGTGTTTAGTTTCCTCTTTCTGGTTCCTTTACTTCCCTGACTTAAACTATTTCTCATTTCCAGTAAGAGCAAAGAAGAATTGACATGTATTTAACATCTATGGTGTAAAAGACCATGACATATGATTTTACAACATGAAGGACACAATTTTAAAAGTCAGCTGGACTAGACTTGTAGCCCTAACATCACAATACAAGAATCCAAAGTGTCCAGACATTTTATTCTGCATAGTACTTCTCAACTGAAATCATTATTACATAGAAATGATAGATTACCATATTGTGTGTGTTTGTGTGTGTGTGTGTGTGTGTGTGTGTGTGTGTGTGTGTGTATTGTGTGTGCTTTCTAATTCCAGTTCTCCCCATATAAGGAAGATGTTACAAAGCAAAGATATCATTCTGTGGGAATCAAACCCATTTGTCTGTGATGGTGTAGGGTACATAACCAATGATTTTTCAAGCCATGTTTCTGTGAGAAGCTGAATTTTCAGCAGAATATTGCAGAGATATTATAGGAGCAAAAAAAAAATTAGAATCTGCAGAAAATGGACACAAAAAAATTCGACAAAAGGAACTAAATTTTATTTCTATATATTCACTTTTAGAGTAAGATTTCCATTGAAATTGGGTTTTAAATATGAAATATGTTTTCTAACCACTGAACTATCAAAGACCTATTTCTGAGGAAATATTCTATAGCTACAAAGAAACTCATTTAGAGGAGCTGAGGATACATAACTCGAAGTGCTTGGCTAGTCTTTATAAGCCCTGAATTTAAGCTCAACACTGGGAAAAAAGATAAATGGAACAGAAAAAAAAACTGTATTATGACACTATTATCTCATTTGATGCCCCCCTTTGTAGTAGTAGATTTTCTCGGGTCCCGGACGCCAGAGGTCCCGGACCCACAGACCTGCCGGGACCGCTTAGCCGCCCGCCGCCGCCCGGGTCCCCAGAAACGACTCAGACGCTTTTATTAACTTCATGCTGTTTGGCCTATGGCTCAGGTACATTGTTAGCTAGCTCTTATATCTTAAATTAACCCATTTCTATTAATCCGCGGGCCACGTGGCCCGCGTGGCTCACCCGTGCCTCCTTACATGCTGTTCCTTGGGCGGCTGGCTCGATCTGCCTGACTCCACCTGCTTCTCCCACCTAAGCTCTGATTTCTCCTCCTACCTATTCTATGGTACCTGCCATGGCCCAAACCAGCTCCTTTATTTAAAGATACAGCACACACAAATGCATTCCCACATCACTTCCCCCTTTCTCTCTAATCAAAGAGGAAGGTTTCAATTTTAACATAGCAAAATTATATATAACAAAATAGCTATCAAGCAAGAATTACAGTTCAAATAGTCATTTGAAAAGTATATTAGATATGAAACTTTAGATTCATAAAGATAAAGTAGATGATAGAATATTTTCTTTAATTTTGCTAAATACAAATAGACTAGATATTGTAACTGTAATTCTTGCTTGATAGCTATTTTGTTTGTTATATGTAATTTTGCTATGTTAAAATTGAAACCTTCCTCTTTGATTAGAGAAAAAGGGGGAAGTGATGTGGGAATGCATTTGTGTGTGCTGTATCTTTAAATAAAGGAGCTGTTTTGGGCCATGGCGGGTACCGTAGAATAGGTAGGAGGAGAAATCAGAGCTTAGGTAGGAGAAGCAGGGTGGAGTCAGGCAGATCGAGCCAGCCACCCAAGGAGCAACATGTAAGGAACACAGGTGAGCCACAGGCCACGTGGCAGATAGATTAGTAGAAATGGGTTGAGTTAAGATGAAAGAGCTAGCTAGCAATGTGCCTGAGCCATAGGCCAAACAGCATGAAGTTAATAAAAGCGTCTGAGTCGTTTCTGGGGACCCGGGCGGCGGTGCGCGGATAAGCGGCGCCGGGCTTAGCCGCCCGGCAGCGGGCCTGTGGGTCCCAGATCTCTGGCTGTCTGGGACCCGAGAAAACCTACTACTACACCCCTTCCAAAGTTCCTAGATTTAAAATATGAGAACTGAAGATAAGAGAACTTTGGCCAGAAAGAGGGCTCCATGTGTAACTCCTCAGGCTTTGGAGCTGAACAGAATCCCTGAGCCCCATGTGTCAGAGGAGTATCAGCTTTCACAGTTGTAAACTCAAGTGTGTTATCTAGGAGGCCAGGAGGCTAAAAAGTGGATCACGAATTCAAATCCAGCCTGAGCTGCCTAGTTGTAACAAACACCCTTCTTTGTCTGTGTTGTATGTGTTTCTTTTATAAACAGTCTCACATGGCATTTTTATTGCTAGGTCATGTAAAACAAAATGGTAGCCTCAAATGACAGGGTAGTTATTATATTAATATTTATTTTGTAATTTACAAAGGATTAGTATTTCTTAAAGGATAGATTAACATTTAAGACAATTTTTGGAGATAGGAACAGTCCCATGCCGGGGTGCTGCTCTGCCCTCCGAGAACACAGGAACAAAACGGGGAGCTCAGGGTCTCCATAGCTTTTTTTAAGGGGTCTGGTCACGCCCTGTTTAGGCTCTTGGAACTTTAGAGAAGCCTCCAAGCCTTGTCAGCTAACACTTGAATTCCACCACACCTAGTAAGTTCTGGTTTAGCCTGAGTTATACAGTAAGACCCTCCTCAAAAGGTTCACTTAACTTTGTTAAGCTTTTCTTTGGAGTGTAGAGCAAAATAAGGACATTTCAGTCATAATACCTACTGTGTGTGCTTGATGTGGTTTGAATATTAAGTTTTTATGTTTATTCTTCTCTCAAATACTACATCCTGACTACAGTTTTCCCTCCCTCCTTTCCTCCAAGCCCTTCTACCTTCCCTCTCCCTCAGACCCACCTTTCCTTCCTTTCTCTTAAGAAAAGAGTGAGCTTCTCAGAGATACTAACTGAACATGGCATAACATGATACAAGGCCAGACACAAATCGTCATATCAGAAGTATGAGCATGGGCTAATCCATGAAGCACCACTGAAAACAATTTTATTGTTTTCTAAACCACCAAATATTGCTTCTTGTGGAAAAAAGGTGAAATGAAACATTATATATATTTAATTGATTATATCTATGCATATTATCCTTCTTGCTGATTTACTACTCTTTCCATTATATAATACTCTTTAAACAGAGGAATATTGCTCTCCCTCCATGGAGATTACAAAAACTATGTTTGTCTTTCCAATTTTACACAATTATTGGAGTTCCTTATCCAGTAATGTTGGAATATGGATGCTTACGTATGTGCATGTGGAGGCCACTGGTTATTGTAAAATGTCTTCCTCAGTTGTTTATTTCCTTGGTTCTGAGGCAGAGTCTCTCACGAAACTACCATGGTGAGCCTGGCCAGCCATCAAGAGGTCCACTTGTCTCTACCTCCCCAGTTCTGGGATTACTGGTGCATGCTACCACATTCAGATTTTTTCATAGGAAATGAGTATTCAAATTCAGGTTTCATGCTTGCACAAGCAGCATATCACTGATTGAGCCTCCCAAACAACTACCCCATCCATCCCTTAAAAATGTTGTTTTAAAGCCTTGATATTTGAATGTATTTTATACTCCACTGATTTTAAATTCCCATTGTTGTGATGCTATCAAGGCATTCATGATACCTATTTTGAAGAATTCAGAGAGAGTGAATTCCCTGTCTTAAGAATTTTCAGTAGAGTACAGGTGAATTCACTTGAGTGGTTTTTGAAGAGACAACTCTGATGGGAAAAGAATTTTTATGGAGACAGATTTAGCAAGAAATCTCCATAGTTGGAGACAGTAAGAAAGTTTCTATCCACCCCGGAATCACTAATGGGTAATTGGAACACATTAATACTATAACATTAGTAGAGCAATATTTGCCAGAAAGTACCCAAGAAAGGAAGGGATGATGAAAAGGAAAGATACAGTGAGTGATACGTGCTTGGGATAGAAATGGCTTAGAACAGAATTAGTCGTCAACTGGTTGAGCCGAATATGAGACTGGTTGCATGGCCCCACTTGATGGGCTAGACACTCCAACTCCCTCCTACAAAGCTGTTGGTTGACCTTTTGGCAAGTCTTACATATTGCTTTCATCTTTGCTGAGGCCTCAAGATTCCACAGGCATTCAGTTAAAAAAGGAATCCTTTCCTTGGTGGGAACATGGATTTTCAGGCATTATGGAAGGATTAGTGACAGCTGGAAAGACTTCCCGAAGGAAGTCAGCTTTTATCCTGTTTAGGGTACATTAAAAAAAAGATTTTTTTCTTTTAAAAGAGAATTATGAGCTGGGGTGTATAGCTCAGTGGCAGTTCACAAGCATAAGCTAGGGTCATGGCTTTTAACCCCAGCAATCCCTGCTCTTCCATATTGTGTCTGAGTCAGAAAATTTGATGAATTATTAAGGAAAACTATCTGGACATCTTTGTGTGCTGTGGATGTGTGAACTAAAATTAACATTGCTGGCTAAGAAAGCAGAAAACCAATTTATTATAGGTCATTTCTATTAAGTGTCTCCAGCCCTTCCCAAGAGGAGGATGCTCTGACTTCAGGTCACTGGGCAGGTTTGGGCATAAATGGTTAATGTGGAAGAAGAGTTAAAAAGACCTCTAACAGCTACCTGGCCAATTTACCCTGATTTCTTATCAGTCAAATATACATAGTACAATGGAGGGTGTACCTAATTATGCATTTCTGTGAATGGACTTCCTAACCAAGAAGATCATCTGGACAAAGGACAAAAGACTAGTAGAATACAATACAGGATTTGGGTGTAGTACAGATTTGAAACATTGTAAACAATTCTGGGGCCTGACTTATCCTTGGCTAAGTTGGCTTTCAGGATTTGGGAGCCACAGAACCGAAAGACACTTTATGTTTGAGACTCAATCTTCTTGTCTCCTCATGCCATGTGTCCTTGAGATGCCTCTGTTCAGATGCACACTAACAACACAGTCTGCATATTCCATTCCACTGAAGTTCAGCAAGTTTTACTTGGAACCCCGGATTGAGTTTTAAAGTTGATGCATAGACATTTGTCTCCCAGAGTACTCTATTCCATATTCTGCTGTGTACAACAACAAAATAATTAAGAAGTAGGCTGCTGTCTGTAATGACTATGCAAGTATTAATTGGTGCTTTTTAACCATTAAATTGCTCTAAATCTAACCTCCTTCACCACAAACCAAAAAGCTTAATAGTATTTTGCGATCCTAAGTAGCAATAGAAAAATGACTCTTGCACATATTCATGTTTTCTTCTTAAAAATGAATAAAAGATCAATTAGGTAATGACTCTGCAGGATGCAAGGAGAAGCTACTAAAGGGATGTAACTGTATCTATGGTCTCAGAAGTGGCAAAGATGCTAGTATAAAAGAAGTGATAAGTGGGTTCAAAGGGACTTGTAAAAGGAGCCTTCTATGACGGAGCTATATCCAGCACGAAGTCACTTCAAGACCATTTTAGAACTCAATAACTAAAAAAAAGAGGGCATTAGTATGGATTTTATGGGTCCACTGACACAGACAAAGGAGTTCCCTGACAAGTGTAAAATTGGAAATTGAAGGAAGCGGTTGGTGTGGAGGTTTGAATGAGAATGAACCAAGTAGGCTCATATATTTGAATGCTTGGTCTAAATTTTGTGGACAGTTTGGGAAGGATTAAAGGATGTGTGGCCTTAGAATATATGTCCACAGGGGTGGACTTTGAGGTTTTAAAAGTTCATACCATATGGGAAGCAGTTGTGTAACTTGGTCTGTTTAAGGGGCCCCTGGCAGTGGGATCAGGATCTATCCCTGGTGCGTGAGCTGGCTTTAGGTAGTGCACTATCAATGGTGGGAAGCCTTGCACAGCCTTGATGCAGTGGGGAGGGGCTTGGACCTGCCTCAACTGAATGTAATAGGCTTTGCTGACTCCACATGTGAGACCTTACTTTTTGGAGGAGGAAATGAGGGATGGGTTGGGGAGGGGAGCGGGAGGAAGGATGAGAGTGGGGAATCTGTGGTTGGAATGTAAAACAAATTAAAAAAAAATTTTTAAATAAAAAAAGAAAACGGAGGTTTAACCATGAACAGAAAAATAAATAAAAATGTAAAAGTCCATGCCATTTTCCAGTCAGCTCTTTCTCCTCACAACTTGTGATTGTTGTCTCAACATGGAAGCCCTGAGCTGCATCCACAAGGCCATACATGCTTGCTGAGGCCATGCTCACTGCCATGATGGTTATGGACTCTACTTCTTCTGGAACCATGAGCCTCTAAATGAAACGCATTTTTTATAAGTTGTCTTGGTCGCTGTCTCTTTACAATGATAGAAATGTGACCAGGATAGCAAGGTTGATATATTATGGAGACACGTCCTCCACAATACACTCAATTACTTCTGAAAGTCTGTAGATTAGGATCTAGCTTCTGAGGCCCTGGGATGGAGGTAGAACAGTGCTCCCCTCCTCAAACTTAATATCATGTGTCACTTAGAGAAGATGGGATAACATGGGCTCTTTTGCACATTTGCAGAACAAGAGCAAGGAAAGGTGGGAATGATGCTTATTTCTAAACCATGATGTTTCCCAGCAGAAAAACAGGCTGTACTGTAAGTGAAGTACAGATGCAGCGCAACTGTTTGGTGTGGCAACTCCCACAATCTATTACTCCTTTTCCTCTTCTTCATCTTCATCTTCTTTGTCTTCTTCTTTCTCCTCCTCCTCCTCCAACTTGAGAGAGGGACTCACTCACTTGATAATAGAGGCTAGCCAAAAATTTGATGCAAAGCCATGACTAGCCTGCAGCTCCCAATCTTCCTGAGTCTGCCTCCTACTGTAGGATCATAAGTGTCTCATGGACTGACTTCTCTTTTCAATAGGTTCAGAGTATCTTATCTGGAAAGACAAGCCGATATATAATTCCATAATACTGGGAAACAAATAAGCATTTTTAGTTTGCTTTTCAGGTGAAGTCTCGCTATATTATCTGTGCTATTTGAAGATTACTGGGTCAAACAATTATCCTTTTTCAGCCTTCTGAGACTACTACAAGCTTTAATCAGGGGAGAGTGGCTGGGCACTCTTTTCCTTGCTATTCTTAACACCTAACACGTAATCACATTAAGAATAAAGAATAAATTGGGTCTAGGTGCAGTGTTATGAGCCTGTAATCCTAGCAACTCAGGAAGCAGAGGCAGGAGGGTTGCAGGCTCAAGACAAGCCTGAGTTACAGAATGAGAAATAGGCTTCAAACACTCACAATAAAAGTGAATAAGTTAAATCAAATGCAAACTAGGTAAATATTAAGTAGGCCCAAAGTGTGACAAATAACCAAATATTTTCATTGAAAACAAGATGTCTGCTAATTGCCACTTACTGTGGTTTTGCTTTCAGTGTGTTAGCTTCCCAGCTGACTGACCCAGAAAGTTGCTGAGATCATTTAAGCATCTAGGAGTTAAGCAGAGGAAACCTCCTTTTTCTATTTCTTGCCCTTTTTTGGTAAAATTCTTTCCATCTTAATAAGGTGTTAATGTGAATATTTTCTATGCTTCAAAGTTGATTTGATATAAAATTTTGGCTTTTCAGCCTGCATGTTTGGTAGTGTACCTCAAAACAAAATGAATATTTTCAAATATGATATGCCATTAAAATTGAGTCATTACCAGCAACAACAGCAATTGTATGATATTTTGTTTATGTTTGGACAAATAAAGCTTGTGTGCAGATCAGAGTTGAGGTAGCCACTAGTTAACTATAGAGGCCAGGCAGTGGTGGCACACACTTTAATCCCAGCTTTTGGGAGGAGGAAGCAGGAAGATCAGGATGTAGTGGGATTTGTCCCTCCTACTGGTTTAATAAAAAGCTGATTGGCCAGAAGGAAGACAGGAAGTGTGAGCAAGGCTACCACACTCAAAAAAAAAAAAACAAAAACAAAACAAAAAAACAAAACAAAAAAAAACCTCTGGAACAGAAAGAGCAGAGGACAGATGCCGGAAAGATGCCAAAGAGACATCAGACATACCAAAAGACCCAGAGGAAAGAAGCAAGGAAGCTTCTCTGAGAAAAGGTACCAAGCTGCATGGCTAAACGAGATAAGAATCGTGGGTTAGTTTAAGAGTAAAGAGTTAGTAAATTATATGCCTGGGTCCCAGGCTCATCAGCATAAAATTAATATAGGCCTTTGTGTGGTTATATGAGCCTAAGTAGGGCTGAGAGTGGGTCTGAACCTCTGAGCTAGGCTGGAAAGTGTGGCCCAGAAATTACATACAACAAATGGCACACCAATGTGGGTCATATAGACCCACACAAAGCTGGAGAAAGTTTAAAAAGGGTTCTAAAGCACAGAATTGAAGCCAAAATTGTGTCTCTCACATGAGCTGTGGAACAGAGATACCATGGTGAGGCATGTGGGCTTGAGCTACAAAATGGTGGGCTTTTTGGAGTATAGTTTAAGTTGCAAAATGGCCAGTTCCTGAAGTCTCACAGGAGCCTAGTTGTAAATAACAAGCTGCAAATGATGTATTTAAGTTTTCTGTTTACAGAGACAAAAAGGAAACAGAGTCAAAGACTGCTTAGTAGCAGCAGCATTTTCTTTGATCAGCTCTGTTTGCTGGAGGCAAGCAGAGGTGCGTGCAGCTTTTTAAAAAGAGGCTTCCTGGCTCATTGTTATCTGCAAAATACTTGTGAGTCTTTAAAAAGACCCTGCTGCCAAATACTTAAATGGTGTTCATGAGCAGTAGAGGACAATGCTTTACTTGGTGGTTATATGGACCCTAAAATTCTTCAGAATGTTAATTGTGGTGAGTACCAATACCTCAGCTAAAAAGCTAAATTCTATGAAGCTAGACTGAATGCTGGGTGGAGCCAGCCACCATCCTAGCCACACCTTTAATCCTTAGCCACACCTTGGCAGATTAAAGATGTGATCATAAAAAGAAAGAAATAGAGGGAACTGGGTGGAGTCAGCCATCCTACCCAAGGAAAGGTGTGATCAGAAACAAAAAAAAAGATAAGAAATGAGAAATGTACAGTAAAAACAAATTTTTAAAAAGCTTCTAAATGATTTAGAGTATGTTTAAAACTATATATTGTCTTAAGAGAGGAAAAAGGAAAAAAGGATGAAGTCCTTTAAAAAAGAGAGTAAAAAAAATAATAATCTATGTAAAGATGGAAAATACAAAGGGTTTCTGGATACTGTATGTTATTGTTTTCTCATTAAGTATTTTGACTTAAAATGAAGTAATAAAAGCTGTTAAAAGTCATTTGATTATAAATACTGCTAGATTAATCCAACCTATATATTTTGTAAATCAGTTGACATTAAAATTGAAATCAAAAGATATGCTACATTGGAGAAGAGGTTTTCTTTTTATTTCCACAGAAAAGGAGAGGCTGTGGATTTATTCCTGGTTAAAGAAAATAAAGCTTGATCAAGGAAGGTCCCATGAAAATCTCCAATGGAAATGGATGGACCAGATGATTCAGCATTTCAGAGCACCTCTGTTGCAGTTTCCTCTGAGCTCTGTATCCAGAACACCTTAAGGAGACTGGCTGAGATGACCCAGCCTTAGAGACTACTCCACTAAAGACTTATCCATAAAACTAAGTCTTTCTTTGCGTCCCCATAAATTTGCCAGCACCCCCATTCAGGAGGAAGTAGCCTAGAGAACTATGCCCACTTTTCCAAAAAATTGATTATGAATGTTTGTCTTTGTTTACAGTGTTGGTTACAAGTTGTCATAGATAATGGTGAAAAAAACTATACAAAGTAAATTAGATTTGGAGTTCTTGTTTTAAAAAGAAAAAAAGGGGGGAGGAATGTAGTGGAATTTGCTCCTCCTACTGGTTTAATAAAAATCTGATTGGCCAGAAGGAAGACAGGAAGTGCTGGCAGAGCTACCAGACTAAGAAAACTCAGGGAACTGGAAGGGGCGAGACAAAGATGCCAGAGAGACAACAGAGATTTCACCAGAGACATCAACAAACCCAGAGGAAAGAAGCCAGGTTGCTGTTCTGAGAAAAGGTACCAAGCTACATGGCTGAACAATATAAGAACTATGGGTTAGTTTAAGAGTAAAGAGTTAGCAAGTTATATGCCTGTGCCCTAGGTCAATCGGCATAAATTTAATATAATCGTCTGTGTGTTTCTGTGGGACTGTGGGTCTGTGGGTCTGTGGGTCTGGACCACAGGCCAGACAGGCCAGAAACTTTATACTACATTCAGGAGTTCAAGGCCATCCTGGGCTATATGAGATTAAAGAAGAAGTCTAAAACAGAAACATAGCTTTTAATCCCAGTACAAGGGAGGCTCATACTTTAGATCCCAGCACTGGGAAGGCTCATAACGTTAATCCCAGCACTAGGGAGGTGGAGACAGGAACATAATGTGGGTGAAGACAAGCTCTCGCCCTCATTATTACTGAGGATTCAGTGAGGTAAAAAGTGACTGTGGCTGCTCCTTTGCTTCTCTAATCTTGAAGCACTTATTCCAGTATCTTACTCCAAGTTTCAATTAATAAGATAATTTAGGATTGAGCTTCAAGCAACACAGTAAACAAACAAATAACCATGGGGTTTCTAGAGTCACTGAAATTCTAAGCATGCTATAACATTAGTTAATATATATTTAACAAATTACAAGAGCTAGACACTACACTAATCATTTTATACAGTTCCCCACATTTTTGAGGCAATGAGCATTAAACCCAAGTCACAAATACTAAGCAAGTGTTCTATTACTGAGCTATATTGTCAAGCCCTTCTTAAAATTTTATCTCAAGAGTCTTACTAAGTTTCCCAGGCTTCCTGCTTCAGCTCACCCCACCCAGTGCTACATTACAGGTATAGACACTGGCTACCACATGGATTATTAATATTTACAACAACCTTCAACTATGGGTAAAATTATTTCCCTCTATTTTACAAATGTCAAAATGTAGTTTGCAGAAGCTAGGTAATTATTCCATACTAAATAGTAAATGATAGGCTCTCAATCACTTTGCCATCAGGCATATGAAAGATGTTGACTATAATTATTTAGAGAGAAAAACAATAATAATAGTTGATATGATTTTTTGAAATTTTTATTACATTCATTTATGGTGTGTGTGTGTGTGTGTGTGTGTGTGTGTGTGTGTGTGTGTGTGTGTGTGTGCGCGCGCGCGTACCACAGTAGCATGTGGAAGCCAGAGGATAATTTTTGAGAGTTGGCTCTACCCTTCTACCAGTAATTGATTTGAAGTTGTGAGGCACAGTGGAAAGCATCTTACTGAGCCATCTTACTGGCCCAGTAATATTGAGGATATTCTTATTTTTATTAAATTTTTAAAAATATACTCACCACTGTTCCCACTCCCTCCCTTTTTACAGTTCTCCCCCAGCTTTCCCTTACCCCTTACCCCATCCACTCCAGAGAGAGTGTAAAGACTCGCAGGGTGAGTTAATGCAGTCTGGGATACACAGCTGAGGCAGGGCCAAGCTCATAGAGACTGAGCAAAGTGTTCCTCTACAGGGAATGGGCTCCAAGAAGACAGTTTATGTACCAGAAATATATTCTGGTCCCACTAGTGGAGGCCTGACAAACTACCCATACCATTCAACTGTCATCCATGTTTGGAGGGCTTAGTTCAGTCCCGAGGAGGTTTCCCAGCTGTCAATTCAGTGTCAGTGAGCTCCCAGTAGCTTGAGTCAGCTGTCTCTGTGGGTTTCCTCATCATGATCTTGAACTTTTGCACATATAATCTCTCCTCCCTCTCTTTGACTGGGCTGTGATCTCCACCCAGTGCTTAGCTGTGGATCTCTGAATCTGCTTCCAACAGTTGTTGGATGAAAGGTCTATAATAACAATTAGGGTGGTCATCAGTCTGACTACAGGGGAATTATCATGTTTGTGCATTCTTGTGTATTCCCCTAGCACTAGGTTTTCCTCTAACACAACAATGGCTCCCTCTATCAAGGTATCTCTTTCATTGTTCTCCCTCACTGTCCCTCCCCCAACTCAACCTCAATGTTTTTTCTCATCTCCCTTTACCCCCATGCTCCCAGTTTACTGAGATCTTCTCTATTTCACCTTCCCAGGGGAAATCCCTGGATGTCTCTCTTAAGTTCCTGCTTGTTAATTAGCTGACTGGAGGTTGTGGATTTTAGCCTGATCATCCTTTGCTTTACAATTGCCAATATTTTTAAAGAATAATCATAGACATAGACACCATCTGAACCATTTTTTCATATGAACCTGTTCACCATCTCAATCTCAGGATCCCTTAGAGAAGGTACTACAAGTGACCCTGTATGACAAGAAAAGTGGCACTCAGAGGAGTCACAGAGCTACCTGATTTTACAGAACTAAAGTGGTGGTATGCTGAACTCCAAACTCAGGCAGGCTGACTCCAATGCACATTCTCTTAATTGTCAAGCTCCTGCGAAGTTCCCATGTTCATTGCTGCAGGGGGAAGCCCACGTTCAAGGTCACTTTTGTTTCTTCAAAAATGGGGGCTGAAGCTCCTAGAGACTTTTCAGAAGCCAGTGCTGGAGTTCCAGAGTCCAGCTAGCTTGCAGCTGAGGCCCTTGCTCAATCTTTTCTCCAAATGCTTGTCTCCATTACCCTTTAACTTGCTTATTTGAACAAGCTGATCTACAGGGAGTTCAATAATGGCAGGCCTCGATGTGCCTTTAATGTCTGAGGAGTCTGCTAGTTTCTCATTTGATCTGCAGGAGATCTAATGAGAGATCCTTCCCTGATAGCAGTCTGCTTTCAACATCACTAGAAAGGAATTTGCTGCAAACAATCCTGATTTTGCTTTAATTGCCTTTGAAAGGGGAGCAGAAGATTCAGAAAGAAGAAACTCCTTGGAGTTTAGGTCTGATTTCCTGAGGTGTTCCGTTTCAGAAGAGGCCCCTGACAACAGGCAGAGAATAAAAACAAGTGTGGTCTGGGGCAGACAGTGTTTTTCAAACAGCTGGCCAAATCTCTGCTGGCAGCTGGGAAGCAGCTGAATCATCAAACACTAGAGCTCTAAGGAGATGGAGGCTAGGCTGCATGGATAGAGACTTCAGACTAACTGTAAAACCCAGGGAAGCTCTCCACTACCCGCTTGCTTTCAGGGGGTGGCCTGGCTGAACTGCTGCTGTCCATTGCTTCATTTATCTGTTCTTTGTCCTCTTCTTTCCAACGGCTCACATGGCATTTCCTTGTCTTGGGTGGAGTATCTGTGTGAATTTGGGGTCACTTCAATTATCATGTCTGCTCAAACTGTTGAAATGAGATCTCTAGTTAAAAAGTAGAAATGGTGGAGAAGAAAGCCATTAAGGCAGAATACTTAGAAGTGGACAAGAATGGGAAGCCCACCCCCCTTATTTTTCAAAATGTGGGGATTACCAAGAGATATAAAAACAGAAAGCCAGATGTTTGGACAAATCCTAGACTCAAATTTGTTGATGTACTTTAAAAATATCCTTTGACCAAAACTCCGGTTCTAGAAGATTGGACACCTCAAATGGTTTCCAAGGGTACTACATGGTGACTAGACATGCATTCAGGCAAAAACATTTCTACATGTTAAATAAATTTAAAATTAACACCCACACTGGAGAGTAAAGTGTCATGGGATGGACCTAAGCAATGCAACTTGATTTATATCAGAGGGAAATGTTTGGTTGTAGTAGTGGGGTTTCTTTGGTCCCAGGTGGCCAGAGGTCCGAGACCCACGGACCTGCCATGCCAGACCTCTTAGCCGCCCAGCCACCCACTCAGGCCCCCAGAAATGACCCAGACACTTATATTAACTTGATGCTGTTTGGCCTAAGGCTCAGGCACACTGCTAGCTAGCTCTTACATCTTAAATAAAATCAACCCATTTCTATTAATCTGTCTGCCACGTGGCCCGTGGCTCACCTGTGCTCCTACATGTTGCTCCTTTGGGCTTCAGCTCAGTCTGCCCTGACTCCGCCCCTCCTTTCCTACCTATTCTGATTCCTTCTCCTACTTCTTCTATGGTGCCTGTCATGGCCCAAAACAGCTCCTTTATTTAAAGATTGAGATTCACAGCATACAGTAAGGCATTCCCACATCATTTGGTCTCTGCTGCTGTAGTTTCAATGTCACTGTCCTCCTTCCCCAATTTCAAGCTGCAATCTAATCCTTAATGTAGTGGCACTAAGACACGGGGCCTTGAGGGAGATTGCATCCCCTTTGACTCATGAGGGACTGCTGACCTTTCCAAAGAGGTCTGAGGTAGTTTGTGTACCCTTTCCACCTATGAGATTACAGTGAGCAGCAATGACCTAGCTAAGAAGGTAAGAACAACTGTCACCAGAAATGGATTCTCCTAAGACTGCAACCTGAGACTGTCCAAGCTATAGAACTATGAGAAATGGATGTCTATTATTTATCAGTTACTCAGAGGCTTTGGGTGTGCTTCAGTAGTAAGGAAGTTGCTTGCCATGCATAAGACACTGAGTTCAATGTGTAGTACTGGTTGAAAATAAGTGTATCAATCAATTTCTCACCTCCAAATATCTTTGGCTTTGTGGAAAATGAATTTCTGTGCTTTCTCACATGACTGTGGCATGTACAATTCCTGTGCTTAACCATAAATGAGCACAACAAATATGTGCTGTTTACTCTTCAATGTTATAATGTTTATGACTACAATATAATTACATTTGCTTTTGATAAAGAAAGTGAAACACTGAATGTCTGACAGTACCATGTTGAGCAATAATCAGAAAAGGAGTTGCCCTGTGCCCTCTTAGAGCAGCTCTTCCCTTAAGTAATCCTGCAGAAGACAGGGGCCTTCTTTACACGTGGAGAGAAGGGGAAAGGACTTGCAAAGAACTTTTGCAATTCTACAATATAACTTTCACTTCAATTATTAGCAACAGTATTCTTTTCCCAATATTTTTTCCTACCTCCACTGGTGACAATGATAATAATGTGTGTGTTTATAAAACTCTATGGAACTTTCAGATGCATCCTTGGAGGGATGGAGGAAAGACATTTCTTCCTTTTTACAGAAGAGAACAGTAAAATACAGAGATCTTAACTGATTCTTCCAAAGTTGAGTTACAGCAAGTCAACTAGGTAGTTAGTTCCTTCTTCCACATGCCAGCCCATGAAGTGCTTGTTACCATATGTTTGCATGTATGATGATCATAGGAGGAACTTTTCACAAACGAAGGTCTATGAATTCAAATGCAGTATGGTTGGTCCATTTGTCTGGAGTCTGTACTTCTATTACTGGCAGCCAGGCACTTCTGAAGCAGGTAGTCTTTAGGCTCTACTTGAAATGGAAATGAAGACATCCATATTCTTGAATTCTCCAGAGATCTCACTTAAATCTCTAGAGAATATTTCTCTCCCTCCCTCCCTCCCTCCCTCCCTCCCTCCCTCCCTCCCTCCCTCCCTCCCTCCCCCCTTCCATGTAAGGTAAGAAGGAAAATGACAAAATGACAGAATTACTGTCAAGGGGCTCATGGGAAGACTGGAGATGTATTTCAGTTGGTGGTGTTGAACAATCAGCTCTGAGTAAACCAAGTGTACAAAAAGAGAGATATTTTATCTGTTGGGGGTGGAAGAGATGGATTTGCAGTTAAGAGCACTTGGTGCTCCTGCAGAGGCTTGGGTTCAGTTTCCTAAACACACATAGTCGATGATGAACACCTACAACTCCAGTTCCAAGGGATCCAGTGCCTTCTTTTGACCTTTGAGGGCACCACGCACACATGGGATGAATGAACATACATATAAAATAAAATAGTTCTTTTGTTAAGAATTCTTACTAAGAATACCATGAGCTGTGAGGGTCATGGAGAGTGAATATTCATTGATAAAAAACAGTTGTTTTGCAACTCCCTCTCATAGTCCTTTTCCATGTGTAATTAAATATAAATGGCATCCAATGGAGCCTTGACATGGGTTTTGGATGTGGTTTGCATGGTTCACCCAAAGGCCCTTGTTTTGATCCTTGTTATTGAAAGAGTAAAGGAAAGACAGGAAGAAAAAACTGGGGAAGGGTGGAGCCTTGAGGATGTATGAGAGCACAAGAACTGGCCAAAGAGAGAATTTGCACTCATGCTACACAGGTGCACTAGGTAAGTGGGATGTATGAATCTGAGATTTGAAACATTATTTGACAAGGTTAGTATTTTTTTTTTAACTCTGAAGCTAAACTGCTTTGGGATTGAATCTTCTTATTGTTAATTTTCACAAATCAATTGTCACTTTGGGAAAGTCATTTTGCCTTCCCTATTTCCGTTTCTTCATCTATGCAATGGGGGATAATTTCAGTTCCCAATTCTTAGAAATAATTTAATAATGAATGAATAATAATTTAAATGAAATAATGTATGCAAAACGCCTAAAACAATGTCTAGCTGGCAACAATAGTGATGTTCTTAATTACTATGTGCCTGAGTCCTTGCTGAGCCACAACCCATAGAAGATGTTTGAGGCCTATAATCAGCCTTTTCAAAGGCTTCACATCTCTCTTGGTCTGTGATCTACGAGCTGTAAATGATGCTGGTGTCACAAAGAAAGGGAAACGGGAGGAAAGGAAGAAAAAGGGAGGGTGAAGAGAAAAAGAACATTTTATATGCTGGAGGCTATAGGTTCAGTCTCCAGCACTTCTCTCTCTCTCTCCCTCCCTCCCTCATTCCCTCCCTTTCTCTCTCTCTTTCCCTCCCCCCTCTTCTTCTCTGTCTCTCTCTGTCTCTGTCTCTCTCTTCCTTTCCCTCTCCGTCTCTCTCTCTCTCTCTCTCTCTCTCTCTCTCTCTCTCTCTCTCTCTCTCTCTCTCTCTCTCTCGTGTGTGTGAAAAGTAAAGCATAAAGATGAGCTTCAAGTGTTTCTTGGCAGCAAATCATAGTGCAGAGACACTTTATTTCCTTACCAAATTATAATCTTTCTGTCTACTTAA
Organism: Phyllotis vaccarum; assembly: GCA_033318265.1. Lineage (NCBI taxonomy): Eukaryota > Metazoa > Chordata > Mammalia > Rodentia > Cricetidae > Phyllotis > Phyllotis vaccarum. Next base: position 104,492,327 of record JARWLC010000013.1, read on the forward strand.
TCATTGAATAAAAACTGATCAGTGCTGGTAAATAACACAGGATACACTCCAAAGACTGGTGTAGATGTATTCAATTTTCATCCTTTTCATCTCAAAACAAACAACCCAGTAGATGGTAAATGATAGTACTAGCAGATGCCAGGAAGCCGAGACTCCTTTGAGAGGATGCTGAAGGCCTATGGGGTCCCAGTTCTCAGTACACACATCATTGCACAGTAACTGGTTATGGTTACAGAAGTGATGTCCAAGGACTAGTTTCTCACAGTTTTCTGAAAGGTAGTATTTGGGGACCTTGGAATGGACTTAAAGTTGGTAGATTTGGGGAAAATGTATTAGGTGCTTGGAGACTCAAGTGATTAGTATAAGAGACAGTGGGTATGAGAAATGGGAGGGGAGGAAAGCGGGAGAGAAACAGAGAAGGCAACAGAGACAGAGAGTAATGACATAAATAACTTTGGGTAGGAGTGAGGACTGAAGATGGAAAGTGAGGTAAGTGAATCTTTTAGTAGGGGTGAAGAGAGACAAGAAGAGACATACCACTGCACCTAGAATCTTCTGGAAGCTTCTGGAGTCTATCATGTCTCACTGGGATAAGTGAATTTTGGTCCAGGTTGTGTCAGCCCACCTACCAGCAGCTCTGCTCTCTGCTGTGTGTTCTATCACTCATGCTCACAGGCACATCTGCTTCAGTATCTCAAACCACTTCATAGAATATTCATCTGTACATTTGCGGCTCATATCCTCAGAAGCCAGTCAGTGACAGCACGTAGCCTGGGTGAAGGGCAAGGTAAACACTGACAAATGCAAAATACTTATAGCCATCGGTGTCTGGTGTCAGTTACAGCAGCCAGCATTTAAAACACATGAGAGGCTCAGATCACTGGTGTCCGTATTGGGGAGCAAAGTCTCATGTCTTTGATTATGTGCATATGTGTGTCTAAAGAACACACTTGTACATAGAAATCTTTCAGTAGCGGGCAGTCTGCCTGAAAGTGATGTAAGAAGGATATGTTCATTCCTGCTTTTTTGTTGTTCTTTCAACAGGTTCAGTTACATGGTTCAGACTGTTCACAGATTAGATCATTTATTCCCTGATGAGTGTGTGTCTGGCTGTGGCCCAAGGGCTGGGAGGCTGGAGGGTGATGGGGCTGCAAGAAAGGCTACTGTGTTTTCCAAGCATATGCATCTCCCATATTGTACCTGTAGAATTGGATAGTCCCTTCCAGAGTACACTGAACTTGGAAGACTTCCCTCCATACACTCTACACCTGCCAAAACACTCCAAGGCTTTTCTTTATGATCCCAATCCACTTGAACTTTGACCAGCTTCTATATAGACATAGTCATTTTAAGCACTTAAACAGAAGACTATCATAAAAATATCTTTTCATCTTATACATAACTAGGAAACAAGTTCCAAATACAAAAAGTTTTCAGTATCTTTTTTTTTTCTACTAGACACAAACCTCCAATTCCCAGACAGATGTACAGTTTAATGAATTAACAATGGGGTTTATGGAAGCCTGGTTAGAAAGCTAGAATTAACAGAAATTAATGGTTTTGCCTTTTTGGAGACAAATTCTATAGAAAAGAACTATTTATTCAAAGCCAAATTCTTCAAAATACCCAGTGAACCAAAGGATATTCTTTTCGCAATTAAAGCTTTGGAGCTGGAAATGAAGCCCCAATGGCAGAATGTTTTTGCTGTATGCACACCGCCCTGGGTTTGATCCCCAGGACTACATAAAACAAGCACGGTTGTGCACACTTGAATTCTCAACACTCAGAATGTAGCGGCAGAGGATCAGAAGTACAAGATCATTCTTAGCTACAGAGCCAGTTGTAGGCCAGCATGGGCTACATAAGACCCTATCTCTAAATAAAGTGATTGGCTTTGGAGCTGCCACTATTGAGATCATCAGGGGAAATATACGTACTCTGACATGGCTTAGAAAAGTAAATAAGTCAGCTTGATGTTCAGGATATACATTTCAGATATTCTGATCAGCATTGGGCCAGTTATGAAGCTATTCAATGACCTGGTCGACACGCATTTAAAGGAGTTGATGAAAAAGCTTGATCTTGAGAAAGATTTACCGGAATGTTTTCCACCCAAATTGGATATCTAATGTATTTGGGTGGCAATGTATGTCTGATTATGCATTTATAAGTACTTATATATTCTGTTCACTGTTGTTCATAGTACACTGAACAATCATTGAAGATCAAATCTGCATTATCCTTGTATTTAAAATACTACCACTGAGTGTAGAGTGTTTGGCTGGCATAACAACCCTGGATCTGACCCCTAGAACCCCACAAAAATAAACCAAGACAAATAAACATAAAATAAAGCAACATTACCAAAGATTCTGTATGACACTGAGACAAAGTACATATTTGTCAAACTGTTGGTATAATTTAGGCAGTAAAACAAGTAAAAAAAATTAGCAAGAGGTGGTGTAAAGTGAACATTAAAAATATAGTCCTGCACCTAGAGATGTGGCTCATTTGTGAGACTTTGTCCTTGATATACACATACCTCTGGATATGATTCCCAGCATGACACAAACCAGGCAATGTGGTACATGTCTGCAATCCTAGTATTTGGAATTGGAGGCAGGAGGATCAAAACTTAAAAGCTGGTGGGACAGATGGCTCAGCCATTAAAGTCCAGGCTTACAAACAAAAATATGAAAATTAAAGGCCATCCCAGTTGCAGGTATGGAATGCCTCCATATGAATATGAAATTCCATATGAAAACGAAAGTTGCAGAAGATCGTCCAACAATACAAGCTCTTGTCATTCCTCTTACTTTCCCACCAGAAACAGGTGACAAGACCCTGTTGCTGAAGATACCATGCACTTAGGTTGGTATATATAAAGATGTCAAGCTAGAATGGAACTGGAAATGTCCTATCTGCTGTGGGATAGTCTGTAAAAATGTGTTGCTCTCACTGGGTGATCATAAAGCTGTTTGGCCTATCGTAATGCTAGATAAAGTTATGCAGGACAATCAAACTGAAGACTTGGATGAAGAAAGGTGGAGTCAGGAGAGAATCCAGCCAGGTGCCCAAGAAACCAGATGCCAGAGGACAGGTAAATCCATGGGCTATGTGGCAATACATAGATTAATAGAAATGGGTTCATTAAAAAAAAAAGAGATAGTTAATAATAAGCCTGAGCTATTGACAGTATTTTGTAATTTATATAAGCTTCTATATATGTTTATTTGAGACTGAGTTGTTGGGACAGAAAAACTCCACCTCCATTTACACCTATCTGATAGAAAGTTTCTAGAAGTTTCTATCCAAGCTGCAGGAAAAGAAAAGACACCAATTGTCTTACCAAACTATGAAGTATATAAACTTTAGTACCTATGTATTGCATGAATCCCAATTGATCTTATGATAAAAGCCCAGAGCCTGACATTGGGGCAAATACTAAAAGATCAGAGGGACAGAGGAACAAGCCACAGCCAGTTCTCATCCTAACAACTCTTCACCCAAAAGGGGAAGATCTGTTACCATGAATCCTCTGATTGGGGAAGCAAAGGCAACCACGAGGCTGAAATGGAAGAGGGGATGAATTCCTGCCTCCTCTGGCCTTATAATCTGTTTCCTGCCCAGCTATATCACTTTCTTTTTCAAACTTCCTAGTGCTGGGATTAAAGGCATGTGTGTGTTACAGTAAGGTTTCTTGGTCCCGGGTGACCAGAGGTCCAGACCCACAGACCTGCAGCCAGAGACCCCTTAGCCACCTGCAGCTGCTCAGGCCCCAATAAATGATTCAGACGCTTATATTAACTTCATGTTGTTTGACCTATGACTCAGGCACATTGTTAGCTTGCTCTTATGTCTTAACTCAACCCATTCTCATTAATCTGTCTGCCACAGGACCTGTGGCTCACCTGTGTTCCTTACATGCTTCTTGGCCGGCTGGCTCAGTCTGTCTCTGACTCGGCCCTGCTTCTCCTACCTATGTTGTGATTTCCCCTCTTACTTTTTCTATGGTGCCTGTCATGGGCCAAAACAGCTCCTTTATTTAAAGACTGATATTCACAGCACACAGAAAGACATTCCCACAGGTGTGTGCCACTTCTATTTCTCTTTTGGACCAGATTAATCTCATGTAGTCCAGTATGGCCTTGAACTCACCGAGATTCAGATGGATCTCTGCCTCTCCAATGTTCAGATTAAAGGTGTGTGCCCCCACTGCCTTAACTCTATGGCTAACTCGATGGCTGATTCTGCCCTCTGATCTCCAGACAATTTTTATTAGATTACAAACACTGTATTACCACACCCTCATACCAGGCAAGATGTGTCCACTTGTAAAATAAAACACAACTATTATGGAAATAACCAGTCACTCTTTGCCTGTGTTTGCAGAGGCACCCATGCCTGGAATTGTAACTTCTTTTTTTTAGAAGAGAGAGAGAGAAAAAAAAGTGGCTGGGGAAATCATAAGCCCTAGGAGAGAACTTACTACATACAAAAGTTAAGCTGATCAAACTATCTTCTAAAGTATTTATATTTATACTTAGTGATAGATAGTTTTATGTCAACTTCAAATAAGCTAAAGTCACCTGAGAGGAGGGAATTTCAATTTTAAAAATGCCTCCATAAGATCAGGCTTCAAGCAAGTTAGTAGGGCTTTTCTTGAGTGATTAACGTGGAAGGATCCAGCTCATTGTGGGTGGTTCCATCCATGAGCTGGTGGTCCTGGGTTATATCAGATAAAAGGCTAAGCAAGCCATGAGGAGAAAGCACTCCCCCCACCCAGACCCCGAAGTGTCCCTGCATCAGCTCCTGCCTCCAGATTCCTGCCTTGTTCGAGTTCCTGTCCTGACTTCATTTGATGATGAACAGCAATGTGGAAGTGTAAGCCGAGTAAATTCTTTCTCTCCCCAACTTGTTCTTGATCATGGTATTTTATTGCAGCACTAGGAACTCTAACTAAGATGTACTCACAGGCAAATATTACTCCCTACCTTAATTAGAGAAGCCTCTTTTCTCACAGTGAATGGGAGAGAGACTCGGGGCTCCTCAGTGAGTTAAGAATGAGTGACAATTGACTGTAAGTAACATTTTAAATAAGACATTTCTATTACTGCCTCTAAGGCTCAGTGGACATCACATAAGAGAGAACAGAAAGATTGTAAGACCTAGAAAACAGGGAGAAGGGCTGGAAAATTCCATCTTCAGGGCATGACTCACCAATTGTAACAATGAACTTAACAGCAGCTCTGGATAACTGTACTAAGCCTACACAAGATTATCCCTGTCAATAATCAGCCTTAGATCAGGGAGGAGCTCATGGGACCCTATCCTTCCCTGCTAAACTATTGACTACTGAAAGATTGAGAGTCATTGTCTTCAGCTGTGTACGCGCTAGTAAGTCTACCAAGTTCCAGTGGATAATGCCAAACTCCTGGTCACAGAGATTATTTTTGATAAACTCAGTGAGTCACAAAATAAAACAAAAAGACATGATTGTGAGAGAGGGACTTGTATGGAGGAGAAGGCACAGCATGTCAGGAGAGAAATGGAAGCGAATAGGCATGAGAGGAAATCAAGTACAATACCTACAGGTATGAAACAGCAAATGAGCCAATTTCATTACTTAAAAAGAATAAGTAAAGAACGCACATGTTTTTAGATGTCCAAAGTCATTTATTACTTCACAGTAAGTTCAAGGCCAGCTTCACACGACACCCTAACTCAAATAAGAAAAAAAGTGAGAAGGTCCACATTTGCGACCGCATTTATTATTATTATTATTATTATTATTATTATTATTATTATTATTACTACTACTACTACTACTACTACTACTACTACTACTACTACTACTACTACTATTTTGGTTTACTGTTTGACCATTCACTTTTTTTGAGACAGAGGCTCACATACCTAGAGAATAACCTTGAACTTCTGATCTTTCTCTTTCAGACTACTGAGTGTGGGGCATATAGACAGGCACATGCCACCATGACTAGGCATTTGAATGAAAATCTACACTAATCAATCTGTACTCATTTGTAGGACATGATCTGCTGGGGGATAATACTCTTGTACACTATAAAGATTGATCACTTGAATTGGCTTAATAAAATGCCCATTGGCTAGTAGACAGGCAGGAAATAGAGGTGGGGCAACCAGACTAGAATAATTCTGAAAAGAGGAAGGGTGAAGTCAGGAGTGGCCAGTCAAACATATAGGAAGAAAGATGAGAATGTTGTGCTGTGAAAAGATACCAAGGCAATGTGGCTAAACATAGAAAAGAATTATGGGTTAATTTTAAGTGAAAGAGCTAGTTAGTAATAAGCCCGAGCAATAGGCCAAAGAGTTTATAATTAATATAAGGCTTTGTGTGTTTATTTTTGACTGAATGGCTATAGTACCAAGAGGGACAGAAATTTTCACCTATAACGATGGGGTTCACATAACATGATAAAAAGTCTGTATGGCTAAATCTCTCCTGAACTTTATTCTTTTAGTTTTTCGTTTTGAGGGAAATCTCACCAAGAGTACTAAGGTATAAATGATTCTCCCTTTTCACTGTATTTTATATTTCTTACTTTGTGCTGGCTCCCACAACTCTTATATTCTCAATGGATCCATTAGAAATCAACATAATTTTAAGTGAAGTAAAATAATGAAATTTTGCTTACTCTGAACATTATATCCTTTATAATGACTTGAAAAAGACTGAGAAATCATTGGCTCGAAAATTAGGATGACATACTTATAACCTTGGTCTCATGAAGCGCCAAAATTTTGATATTCGAGTGATACAAATTCTCATTGTCAAACCATTTCCTTGTCTCTTAAACTTTGGAGTGGTGGATTTGACTCATTCACTTGACAGATCTTTGTGTCAAGCATAGTACAAGACACTGTACAAACAAAGAAACATCTCAAGTTGAACCAGATAGAAGATTCTGTTTTTAAAGAGCTTCCAAGTCCCGAAGAAGCAGACTTTCAGATGAAAGATCCAATGTAGTGGCCTTTGTCCCTGTATCTGGGAAATAGAGGCTGGAGGATCAAGAGTTCAAAGTCACCTTTTGCTATGGGCAAATCAAAGACTAGTCTGAGCACCTATCTTAAAGAAATAAACAGTAAACAAAGATTTATACTCCAAGGACTAAAATGTGATGTCGTCCATAGAACAACAGATAAGAGTGAACACATCACTTCCATTGCTTACACATTTTAAGATTTGTAGTTTGCTTTTCCTGAAGCCTTCCCTTTCCCAAATAGAGACTGTAATTATTTATTAAAGTGTTTTCTTTGGTGCACTACTGCATTTCAAAAAGAAATTTGTGAAGCTTCCTTTGAGTGATTTGATTTGGGCTGTCAACACAAGGAAATAAAAACTGAATATTGTTACGGAATACAGTACTGTGGAGAAATCAAAGAAAGAAAAGAACATTTAAAATCAGCAGTGGGGCTAGAGAGATGTTTCAGTGGATAAAGCCCATGCTTCAACAAGCATGTGGACTAGGTTTTGGATTCCTAGTACCACATAATTGCCAGTTCAGCTTGGAAGCTCACCTAGCCTTTGGGAAGTCAAGACAAGAGATCCCTAGACCAAGCTGGTTATCTAGACCAGCTGAGTTGGAGAAGTCTATTTCAATATTAAAGTTGAGATTGGTCAAGGAACAAACCCATCAACCTCTGACGGCCACATATACAAACATACACATATACACCCATAGAGCCTGTTTTGGTGGAAGCTCCACCTCAGATCCTGGCGCCCTGGCCTCTAAATACCAAAAGAGTCTGGAATGTTCTGGTGGAAGACTCACCTCTCTCTGCCCCTGAGAAAGTCCCTCCAAACAAGGATCCTCCCACAGAGATGCTCAAGGCCATTCCTGCTGGATATTTAAACTGCACCCCAGAAAACAAACGTGATTTTTTTTCAGTCTCTCATCCCTATCTCCTTCCTGGGGTGGAAGGGGTACATCATCTTGGAATGCTGTACTCATTAAACCTGGGTTATTTCTAATATAGTCTGATTTGGATTGTAGTCTTCAGAGAGGCTTATTAGGGTGCTGAACCTTTTCAGATCACACACACACAGGGGGACTGGCGGGGAAAGGGGAGCCTCACACTATAAAATCCATTATACTGTTTGAAAAATGCCTATTTTAAAAAATAATTTTAAAGACAAAAAATGAATCATGTGTTACTCTGTTTTTATATATCTAGTCCTCCTCAAGAGGTCTCAGGAATTAGAAAGCAAGAAAAATGTGTGGTTCTTCTTCTCAAACTGATATGTATGTTGGTAGGGAATGAAGTAAGACTTAACTATACAGACTATATTATAAAAAGAGTCTGATTTAAAAGTGCATGGTGAAAAACATAACATCATGTAGGGGATTGTGTTGTTATATGGTAAATAATTGTCCCACCCACTGGTTTAATTAAAAAGCGCTGATTGGCCAAAGGCAGGCAGGAAGTGTGGGCAGGGATACCAGACTAAGAAAACTCTTGAGAACAGAAAGCATAGAGCAGAATGCCAGAGAGAAGCCAGAAGAAGCAGAGGACAACCATGCTGCTCTAAAGAAAGGTACTGAGCCGAATGGCTGAACAGGATAAGAGTCATGGGTTAGATTAAGGGAAAAGAGTTAGCAAGTTATATGCCTGGACCTTAGGCCGGTCAGCCTAAAACTATTGTGAGCATCTGTGTGTCTGTGCAGGTCTGCGAGTCTTTGGGTCAGTGGGCCTAAACCTTGAGGATAAGTCCAAAAGTTCGGGCCAAAAACCTCATACTACAACATCATTTGCACCAAGTGAAGAAAAACACAGAAGAATTCTGTTTGCGAATCAACAGAAAACTTCCGGTCATGTGCTTAACTTCACTGTAACTCAGTTTTCTCTACTGTAAAGTGGGGATGATTGTACAGCAGGCTGTGCAAGGCTATTGTGGAGATCAAATAAATTGGTAAATATAAAAACAGTGACAAAGATTGTCCAGACCAAATATCTTTCCCATGCTGATTTTTAGTAATTAGGATGACTTCGAATTCTAATATTCAGAAGTGGCAAGAAAAAAAGGGAAGTCAGCACACATATCCACTGAATCTAGTGAGTATTTTAACCTCTGAGAAAAAATTAACGACCACACTTCTACATTTGTACAATATGTATATAATAAAGTAATGTTAGCTGGGCATGGTGACACATGTCTGTGATCTCAGCACTTGGAGGTGGATACAGGGGGATAGGTTCAAGAGTGGCCTCATCTATATAGCAGGTTTTAAGTCAGCCTGGACACATGAGACCCTGCCTAGAAAAAAAGAAAGAAAATAAAGAAAGAAAGTAATAAAATAATGCCAGCAAGCAATACCTAACATTCAGTGATGGGAATCTTGGACATGACCAGTTTTGAATTTTCTACTTTGCTATTAAAACTCCTCACCAGGGAACTTTTGAATATCACAGGGCTGTTGAGCTTTGCTAATACATCCTGAGAATTAGTTTTTTCACTTCGCTTTTTATTTGTTAAAACCAACAATTTTTGAAACATGCTAACAATCCCTAGTGAATATAACAGTGAGAACTGTTTCACTGTAGCACAATACCACCCTTTCCAAAGTTGTTTGAAGTGGACAAAGTATTTGACTAGCCTTGTACGTTTTTCTCATTATGGTTATATTATGATGATTGGTAAGGCAAGTTCTGTTGATATTTATGGATAAAATACATTTAAAATAGAAGATTCGTTTTATCCAACAACAAAATTGAAGTAAGCATGTCCATCCACCAGATTTTATTTCCATGAAGGAAACTATGTATTGTTATTACATAGTTTACATGTTGTTTTCTGTGTTTATATGAACTATAGGCATACTGTTTCTCTAATACATGAGCAAACAAGAGCCTCATGAAACATCCATCCACCAGTCCTACCCAGCTGGGCTGCCTATGAGGCACAACAACAACCAGCATGGCATGATAACCCTATGCAGTAGTGGCAATCACACTTAGTGATAACCAACAACTCTCTAATTGATGGAAGTTCCACTCAGAAAAAGGGAGCCCTTGTCTGATACTGGAAACATAGCAAACTACTATGTGCTGGTAAAGTCATATTTATTGAAGGAGAATATACAACCAGTAATTTAGTAAACCATCATAATCCTTAATCACAACATATAAACATTTGTCCTCATACCCAAAGATAAGTGTAGTCTTCCCCTATCATCAGGGAAATTTTTCTTTGCAACAGATGGAAATCATTACAGGAAACCATAACCAATCAGCATTGTGGAGCTCAATTCCAACTGATACGTCTACAATTCAACTCCCCCATCTCAGGCTCAGAGAACAGTGAAGAAAAGATTATAAGAAACAGAAAACCAGGGAGTTTGTTTGAGATTGTATCTTCTAGGAAAGTCATATTATACCCCATACAGTCTCAGCAACATGACTGACTAAAAATGAGCTATCAAGGACAACAATTGATTACTAAATGATACAGTAAAAAAAAAAAAGACTGCAAGACCTAAAACATGTACATATTAGAACTATTAGACAGACTGAGCAGGTTGTTTCATGTATTTCGGAATGTATGTGTGTTTACATATGTAACAACTAGTAGAAAAAAGAGGCCATGAATTTGAAAGGGAACAAAGAGAGAGGCTATATGCAAGGGTTTGAAGGGAGGAATCAGAAAAAGGAAATTATGCAGTTACATTAAAATCTCTTTAAAAGATTTTTAAAACAGCAGTCTCCTGTTCTAAAACAGGCAAGAACTGTTGGGCATCACATTCACTCAAGTTTGTGTGCACCAAGGTTGTTGTAAATGAACATGGGAAAACCTCAAAACACTTCCTATTTAACTTCCCAGAGAAGTCACTGATTTGGGGTCAGTGTTACTTCCCAAGGACTGAAGGTAGCCATAGTCTCTTCCTAGGACTCCACAGGATTAGAAAAACTCACAGCAGTATTTGGCCTCAAGGTTGTCTTAACCTGCCCTAGGCAATTATCCCTGGGGTCCTAGGAAGACCATTTTCAGAGCTTACAAGAAAGTGGTGTTTCTGAAGAATTCCGGGAATCTGTGAGAGAGATAAAAACCTTGTAAGGCACTTGAAAAGCTGAACACTTTAGAATCGAATTCTATTCAGAAGTTGCCTTTCTGATTATAGGCAGGACCTATCAGAAGAGAAGCACATTCCATGACTGCCCTGTAACCAAAGACTTCAGTCGTTAGTGGGGAATAACCTCCAGGGGTACATTTCCCATTAGAAGATGAAGTACAAATCTAACCATTAAAATCAATAATTTAAACTTTCCAAGTTCATCAGGAGTCATATTGGAATTTTCTGGACTTTGAAGGCAGATTTCCTTAAATAGACATGAAGCCTGAAACTTTATCAAAAGAGATGTTATGATCTGGGAGCAGAAAAAAAAATAGTTCCTCCAAAAGGTCTTAAAACAAATGTTTAAAAAAAATAGTTATATCTTATGATAAAAATAATGAGATGCATTTTGAATGAACAGGAAGTAAAATACAAGTGTATGAAAGATGTCATGCAAAAGTAATGTCCGCACGGTATCTAACATTAATACATGCTTTCCACAACTAAAGGTTCCAAGATTTTGTCCTTCCGTCTGGAGGTAGTTTTAAATGTGAAAATATGGCAGATAAAACAGATTATCAAGGTTGCAGGCCATGAATTTAGTGTTCCTTCCAAACTACATGTTATTTTCTTCCCAAGATACTGTCCCAGAGGTTTGCCAATTACAACAGTGTTATTATTTTAAAAGAATTCTCACTTGAGTTCCCAACAAAAATAATTTCAAGAAGGCGTGGCCATTCAAAACATTCACAAATTAACTCCATACTTCATTACCTCAGTTTTGGGCACAAATGTTAATATCATTTTTTAATTCAAAATACGCCTTTGTCTGAAATCAACAATGGCCATGCTCTTAGTTGGAGAAAAATAATACCTGAAGATTGAGAGGAGTGGATTAAATATGTCTGTTGCTAAAGTGAACCTTTTAGGCTTGTTACTGACCATGTCATGTACATTGATTCTGGCCCCCGTCCCATCAAGCCTCTAGCCATTTGGTGGTTGCGTAGGTTTGTAGGCTGCCTAATATCTGTGCTCATAGCCAACCACTATACTTAAAGTGTATAGAGGAAAAAAACCTGTGGTTTATTGGAAACTAAATGAATCTGAACTCAGCAGGACTTTGGTTCTATTTCTGGCTTTCCTTGGTCTCCTCACATCTACTTGACCTTGAGCAAGTATTGTGTCATCACTCTACCCCAATTAGTGCAATTATGTTTCATTAAAGTAAGACTCCAATGCCACATTTTCCATGGCACAATTTATAAAGTAGGTAATAACTGTAAAATGCATTAATAGAAGCATTGCTCATTTAAAATGCTTCAAGCCTCACTGTACAATGGTACCATCGAAAGGATAACTAAAATCCCAAGAAATACATGGATAGGGAGTAAACATTGCTGATTGCCACTTGCCTTGAGGATGCCCAGGTCGAAATGAGCAAGTCAGGAAAATAATAAGGCAGTTTCTATCTATAAGAGGAAGCTGAATAAATGGTTGTCATTGGTACCTTTGCATATTATCAAAGTTTCACAGAGGAAACTGGTTCACTTTCCTGCACTTCTGGGATTTCTAGGTATCTAGGCAATAATCAAAGCTGCTTCTTGAAGTTATATCTGGGAATGCAGCACTTTAAAAGGCCAAATCTCGGAAACACAGCTTCAGATGTTGGGTATATGATAGTGGTGAAGCCAAATCTCCTTTATTCAAGAAATAAAACAGCAGACAAGAATCAATTCTAGGGGTACAATAATTTTATATAGAAATAGGTTGTTAAGTCAGGTGATTATAAAATCTGATCTGCTTTATGGCATCAAGTTAAGGTAGAATAAAAGTAAATAGATCTCCAGAAGTGCAGAAATGAAAGGATCAATACAAATGAGCACATCAGGTTACAAGCAACTAATCTGAGGCACAAATAAAAGTAGTTTACTCTCAATACTTAAACTGAAAAATAAATCTTCTGGATATCATTAGAGTAGTAAATACACAATTGTTTGATGTGACACCTTACAATCTGACAAATATCTAGAAGTAGTGATACTTGGATTTCCCTTCTTCCTGTGAGGCACCCAAGGACTAAATAGGAAACCAGCTACTGACACCATATTCGGCCTCAGCTAGAGGTTTCTCAATCCTGATTTGGCCTTCAGTTTTTCTATCAGTGTCACACACATTGTTCATTATTATGCTTTGTCACTCGTCTCAAAAATGAAAACAGTAGAAAATATTGGGAGTGGAATCCATTCTCTAACAGAGCTACAGTAACTTCAACAGAAATAAAAAAGAATAACAAATAGTATTACTGGTGGGTTTTCCTACTGAAAAATAACAGGCAAAAGACATCTTCACCAAAACTATATTCTGCAAATCTGGAGCCATTCTGTGTCCTCTCTTGGGCTTTCTGGAAAATTTCAAAGTGGCACTTGCTGCAGGCAGACAAATTGGGGAAAAAGGTCCCCAACTTAGTAGATGAATTACTGAGGAGCACAATCACTGTCTGTGCCAGTGGAACTTGGTCACCTCCTGCCCATCTACCTGTGTGAAGGGTGATTTCACACAATTTTAAGCAGAGATCCTTAAAACTTCAGTGTTTATGCCACATGCTGTCACATCGATTTGGACACACGTTACTAGTAATAAGTTAGTATGTAGCTGCGAAAAACATTCGGCTTGAGTTTGCCTGGCTTGACTTCAATATCAACAAAGACAGCAGGCCCAAATTTCTGTGGTATGTATTGTTATATCACCAAACACATTGACTGGTTCCTACTGATTTGCAGACTGCTCTGTTCTCTTCTGGCCAGTCAAATCCTTGTGATGCTACAAAGCTTTGTCCAAGCTATGTTGGCTGATACATTCCAATCTCCATTAATGGTTTCTTCCTTGCACCCCCTAAGACTCAGAATTTGGCATTAACACAGCCCTGAATGGCATTTGGCCAGAGGCCTCAGCAGTACTTCAATTGCTAGGAGACATCAGACATCTGCTTTTCTGCAGGAACAATTTCAGGGCATGACAGTCTGGCAACTCCCCCACCAGAAACTGCCTTGTGAGGTAAGGTGAATTGAGAAGGCAGCTTGAAATTGCACAGCTGCTCAATGAACCCAGAAGGGGCAGATATGACCCAGAAATTGAGGTTTCTGTATTTCAAATACCCAAACATTCAGTGCCCCTTACACCAAAAGATATTTCTTTCCAAGTCACTATTATGAATGCCTAGAGACTTATAGCATTTGTCTTCCAGGTGATGGAAATATCCTTTTTTACCAACTCCATTACATTGAATAGGAAAAGCTGCAGACTGCTTTAAAATGTGAAAAGGGGTACTGGAGGGATAGCCCAGTAGTAGAGTAACTTGCCTAGCATGTGAACACTGCGGTACTCAGAACTCAGAAATAAGTCAATCAACATGGAAGGTCTAATATAAAGGTAAGAAAATGCATGTTCATGCTCCAGTGTATAGAGGGATGTATCTATATATTCAGTCTATGTATATGACAGGGAGAGGTGAGCTGAGATACAATGAGATACATGCAAGTAAACAGCACTAAAAAACAGACAAATGGATGTTTCAGCTTGCTCAGACCAGCTCTGGCACATGATGCATTTAGTGAATGCAAAACGAGCTTACTCATACTTCTTCCTCTCTTCCTCAGAGGGAGAGGCTCTGGATGCCATCATTTTTCTGGGGACACCACTTAAGCCAACGTGGAACATACACTGGAAGTTCAGGTTATCTTTCATTGATATTTGTCTTGATCCCCAGAGAAATTAAAACTCAAAGTGGAGCCTTGTTCCGTATCCATGCTGCTTTTATTTGTAAAAGGATTTGCATAAGACCCAGAGTAAATATTCAGTCAATGTTTGTAAGATTGAATGTAATTTCAATTTTGAATCTTAATAAAATATGATTTTACTGATATAAGGATCAGTAGCTGGCATATTTTGTTCAAAAATTAACAATTGGTGATATAGTTTACACAAGTGTTATTCCATTGAATGAAACTAGGAAAACCTTCTAATCATAGGCTAGGTTCTGTGAGATAATAACTCTCCTTTATAAGACATGGGATTTTTTTTTTTTTTTTTTGGATCTGGAAGCAACACATATTCAGGAATTGAGACAAACATCAATAGAACAAAAGCTGTAGCTAGCTGTTTGGAGAAAATCGATTCCAACAACTCATAATTTTCAGGCTTCCACATTATAAAGCATTAAGCAAAGTGGTGGCACTTGGCCTCACAAGCATCCGCTCTAAGACAACTACTAATTTGTATGGGCTAAAATGGAAAGTGGCCCCTCCCTACTCTCTACATGTGATGCTTGTAAACCAATATGAGAATGATAGAAAAGGAATATATACATATATATATATATACACTCAATACATACTCTTTATATAAATATGTATATATAGAGAGAATGTGTGTTTATTTCATGTTACTTTCACAAATAGATCAAACAATAAGCCCCACTAAGGAAATGCATTGACATCTGCAAAGTGTGAGTGGAATATATAAGGTTCAGCCTGAAAGGAAGACATGAAGGATAATGGAACATCAAAACAATAGAAATGAAGTGTACAGTTTAACTAGGTTGCCCACAATGGCATTTCCATCAACTTAGTAAGTGGAGCTAGTGAACAGGAAGCACAAATATCTCTATGCCTCAAAAATGACCAGCTTTCCACGTCTCAGAGAGAACAATAAAAGTAGAGTTTGCAAAGGAAATAGTGGGTGAGGGCGGCTGACCTGGGATTGACTGAGAGAGGATCAATAGGGATTGATGGATGGCAATTAAACACGGTGCTAAGTGTCATGGAGTAGCTTTGGTGAGTATTCATTGCATCATTGGCTCTAAGTACTCACTGAAAGAAAGCCAATTTGGGCTGGCTAAAATAAGGAAAATATACGAAGACATATAAGCACTTCCTGCAAAGAACTTATCTAATAAAGATAAAACTGATAGAAAGTACTAAAATGTAGTGTATACTAAGCAGAGTTTTATGTACAGTATATAGTAACTTAGAACATGATCTGCATAACACCCCATAGAACTAGGTATTAGTACCCCACCTGCCCATTGTAAAGATGAAGAGATTGATAATATAGGGCAGGCATCTTGTTCAAAAGTCATTCATCCAGTAAATAGCAGAGCCACGATGTGAACTGTAATAAGACTCCAGATTGTGCAGTTAATCATTAACACAGAGCCAGCTTTAAATAGGGATCCACATGGTGTTGAGCACTGAGTTGATATGAGCATATGAGGATAAATGAGGTAACATAAAAGCTCCAAGTCTGGCACACATCCAATGTTTAAAATAAAAAGTAGGCAGGTATCATCTTTAAGGTCAACAGTGGGTCACCACATCCCAAAAGTATGAATTGTCTTTACAACATCTTTGACAGGTAGTTTCAAGCTCCTGATTATGCACCTCCCCAGGGGCCAAAGCTGTTTCTTTGTGCAATAGCTCAAGCTATTTAAAGGAATTTCCTTTGATCAGCTCAAACTGACCTCCCTAGAACTCGGCCTACTGGCTCTACATCTGCCATGATGAATCACACAGAATAAGCTGACACCCCTTCCACTTGACAAGACAAATTAAAAATGACAAGATACAGACAATCACAGAAGAGCTGGATAGCAACACAAAGTAAGAGCAAACAAAAGGAGCTGAGTTTGGTGTAACCAGCTAGAGCTGCCCTGAAATGTAGCAGCAAATGAGGTGGATTCAGAAATGATCCAGGCCAAACATACCAGTGCCAAAGCAGTTGCAGGAAAGATGGAGAAGCAGTGGAAATAAAGCAAACTTTTCATGGGGGAAAGTGGCCAGGCTGAGGATTGGATAAAATGAAGGATTTAGTAAATAAGAGAAATGTCATCAAGGTCCCTAAATTTTGAAAATAAGCTACTGAAAGCAACCATGTTTTTGTTTGTTCTATGGGTCTTCTTTAAAGGTTGAGGTGTGAAATTGGGACTAGGATGATTTGGTACATAAATGGAAAAACAGCAAAATAAACATTCGAAGTAAGTAGAGGTAGCTGGGCTAAGGCATGCGAGTTTTAAAGTAATTAACCAAAAGAACTGGATGGAAGCCGTCAGTGAAGGACTACACCCAGTGAGGTGAGATGGTGAACCTGGTCCCTCCCACATGTAAGGCTGGCTTTTTTTGGACACAGTTAAATGATTATTGGGGAACCTTTGACTGATCCCCCTTTATCTGCAGTTCTTTCTTTTCCCTTTGGGGGTGCCTGATTCCCCATTCTTTCCGTACCCAATATCCTTGTCTGTGATTTGCTCTCTTAGTCCCATTGTGTGACGAAAAGAACATTCTAAAACTCGATATTTATTTAAAACAATTATCAACAAGAACAAAACATTTCAAGACAGTTTGGTTTATCTGACATCCTGCTTCAAAACAAACAAACAAAATTCTACAAAATTATGTTCCTGAGACGGAGGAGTCTAAGAGTGGGATGCAGGCAGGCCTGGTGTTCCAAGTATATATTTTCAAAATGGTGTGTTGCTGCTGTGTTCAGGAGAGAGTAAATTAGTGGTTGCATGGGATGGACTACATAGAAAGGGTACAGAATTCCCTCTATCATTGCCTTTTATGTAGGGAATGTATGCATAATGGAGACATTAATTATTCACTAGTTCAAAATATTGGGCCTTAGGCATTTCCGAAGAGGCACCTTTTCCAACACTGGATGTTGGGCCTCTCGCCAGGCCCTTAACAATGATTCTGAGGCCTGATGTAACTTCCCGAGCTGTTTTGCGACCTGTCTTTGGCCATGACTTCTGCATATGAAGGACTCAGCATAGCCTGACCCCAAAACTGCCTCTGCCTAGTCACTATTCTTGTGACATAATCTCATTGGCCCCAAACTCTCACCCATCTCCCCCCATTTAAGACTCCTACCTCCTCCTTACCTCAGCCTATATAAGCCCCTGCCTCATACAATAAAGTGAGATCCTGCTTTGACAAGATTCCTGCATAAGTGTATTTCTCTCCGGTGGATAGGGAAGGTTGGGGCTGTCCACAGTCACCATCCTGCCCAACCCTAGGGAGTGACCAGCAGGACCGGTCCTTCCTCATCCCCAAACTGTAGGATAACCTGACAACTGAATACCAGGACACTGGAAATTAAGGTTCCAATATATGAATAAGGGATGGGCATATTTACACCATCGCGTGTCCCTCTTAATATTGTAATGGAAGCAAACCCAATTTCAGTGGATCAGTGTGGTCGTGCAGTAGAAATATATCTAAGAGGCGGGAAACCTTGTTTCTAGTCTCAACTTGGTCATTTTCCTTCTGAATCCGAGAAGGATCTTAAAGCCCATTACAAATCAAAACCTTTGTGTGTTGACCATGTCTAGCCTCAACATAGTCCTGGTAATTGGTCAATGCCACATCTCTGTTTCCAGAGTCTCCATTAACTCTCAGGTACAAAAAACAAAGAAAACTTTAATGTGTACTACTGGGGATGAATGGGAGGCAATAGTAAGGATAATGGAGAATCTAGAAATAATATTCTTTGACCATGGCACATAGGAGCTTGAGATAGATGTACAAACACATGCCTACTGGTTGAAGTACTCATTTGCGCTCTGCTGAACACTGCATGGGAGTTCAATGCTGAAAGTAGGTAGAATATTATGGGAGAATTTTGATTCCACTAAAAAGACTTCCAGTGGGGACACCCAACAATCAATGCTGCATATAGTTCATATGAATATATATGCAAAAGGAGTAGGCCTAGAGGAGAAGCAGAGAGTGGTGACAAGTTCTGGTCTAACCCGGGCTGCACAGTGAGCCTGTCTCCAAAAATCTAAACAAGACACACATATATATATATATATATATATATATATATATATATATATATATATAAACTTGAAAAAAAGGCTGAGGAGCTATATATTGAAGAATTGATAGAAATTCTTTTCTAGGAAGAAGTTTAGATTGGGACACAGGGTTAAACATAAAGAGGGATGTGCATAGCACTGTAGATATCTATTTAAGGTGTGAATCTTCCAAAGGAAAATGTATTCCTACATTATTTGTCTGCATCACATGAAACTAAAAATGTCTCTCATTTTAAAAGGATAGAACAGTTGGTCTAAGTCTGACAAGATGTAAAGATGACAGAGGCAGTTTGTCATCACAATGATGAGTTATGGTTTGGGATACATACGAGGGTTTTAGATTTTTTTTGTTTGCCTTGTTGTAGGGCAGTGTTTACAACTAAAAGGAATGTTAGGCAAGCATTCTCACACTGAGTTTAGTCATCAACTCAGCTTCTACTTTTTGAGCGATAGACAACTGTCCTATCCTCCCAAGATGACTATGTCTGCAGATACAGAACCATTTAAAAAACCAATGAAGAAAAATAATGCAGGAGAAGGGGGATGAAGGTCTATTGTAAAGAATGTATGAAGCCTTGAGTTTAATTTCCAGCATTGGATTAGCCCAGTGTGGTGCATATCTGAAATCACAGCACTCAAGAGGTGGAGACAGGAGGAGCAGAAGTATCTTGAATACACTGCAAGTTTGATGCCAGTCTAAATGACAAGAGATCTTGTCAAAAAAGGGGCGGGAGAGGAAGGAAGGAAATGAGTACATTTGGAAGAATTCAAAGGAGAAATGGAGTGTTTGGAATGCATCAGGAAGGCTAGTTACTTGGATCCACAGCTTCAAGGGTGAACCAAGCCCTGTTGTTGTATGAATTTTGGTTGTACTAAAGGAAATTTAGAGTCAGATATTGGAGAAAGGCTGAAATATTAAAGAGAGGAAATATTACAGTTAAATTTTATTTAGTTATTTTTTAGTTTTGTTTTTGCTATTCTTATTGTTTCATTTGGTTTTTATGTTTGTTTTAAATATTTTTTCCCAGATGTTTCACATTTAGGTTAAGATTAAAGGCATGGGCTACTATTATTTGGTAGTTAGTCTTATCTTTATCTTTAAAATTATAAAATTAAAAACACAACACCCTTATTATTTACCCAAAAGCCTAAAATCCCCTCTATAAACTAAATTAACCTCAAACTTAAATTTATTAAAATTAAAAACATAAATCACTATGCCCGGTGAAACATACAACATTATTTTTTATCTTTTTTATACTAAAATTAAAAAGATAAATTACCACTCTCTAATCTTCCTAAATTAGCTACAAATAAATCTTTCTTAATATTTTAAACTAATTTTATTAAATAAAGCATATTACTACACCGTGTGCCAGCCAGTAAAGCAGAGGCCTTCTTTAATGTCCTCCTACCATCTGACTAGAAAACAAGAGAAAAGGCAGCTGCTGTGATTCACTACAGAGATGGGAGGGTTTCCCTCACAGTGGCGATGGTACTCTGTCTCCCCAGATCTGGCACATCACAGAGGCTGCTGACATGTTGATGTTAAAACATGATGTGGGAAGAAGAATGGATGTGGGCAAGCTAGGCTTGCCATTCAGAGGGAAATGATCTCATTTCTCCTGCTGGGCAATCCCTGGCTGATGGTAAATGGAAGAAGACAGAGAAGCATTTAAATTCCATTCTGTTTTTTTTCCTAAAAAAAAAAAAAAAAAAAAAAAAAAACCCTGAAAGATGATAGCTTCGATCATCTGGTAAGCTGTTTATCATAGATATTGTTGGGAAAGGGGGAACGTTTCACTGTAACTAAAATTTCATACTCTGGTTTCTCATTGAGAATACACCCTCCTCCCTCCCCAACCCCAAATTAGCAGTGGTTGCCTGTGGCACTTAGGATGGTCTGATGTGCTGGCTGATTTCAAGTCGTGAATATATGAGCCTTTAATCCATGATGTCTTTCCCAGCAAAATTTGCCTTTCCTGTCCTGCTATAATTCATGATCCTGTGATCTTCAACAAGGATTCTGGCACACTCAGTGAGTTCTTTGTTCTTTTCAGACAGAACTGTTGTTCATCTCTGAGCAGCCCTTCCTCTCTTTCTCCCAGTCCTGACTCATAAAGTTATAGACTCTCCTCTAGGAAAGGAAGCCAAGAGGTCATCTAATCCAAACCTTATTGACTCCCATTGGCCCAGTGGTGCCCAGGCATAAGGAATTATTTAATGTCACATGAGTTTCATGATAAAAAGAAATGATGATTCAAGCCAATTCCAAGAATAAATACTTCCAGAAGTCCCTAAAGAGGTGTGTGAACTAAAGGGTACAAGGAAGACGAAAGGTATATTTAGTGAGATTTCGGTTCTGAGAAAATCGGTGAGGTCCAAACCCAAACTGTGTGATGACAGGGATTACTATGATAAGGACAATACATAAGACCAGTAAGTTAAGAGATTTTGAGCATTTGGCATTTGTTGAGAGCAAGAAAAGTCATCCATGTAAGTTATGTTATTGTCAAATTATTCCTTTTGGGATTAATATTATTTTCCATTTTACTGATGAGTGAACTAGTTAAGGTTACTGTTTCTGTGATGAAACACCATGATCAAAGCAAGTTGGGGAGGAAAGGGTTTATTTGACTATATGTTGCTGTTCATCATTGAGGGAAGTCAAGGCAGGAGCTCAAACAGGTCAGGAACCTGGAGGCAGAAGTTGATGCAGAGGCCATGCTGCTTACTGACTGGATCCTCCTGGCTCTCTGGGCCTGCTTTCTTATAGAACCCAGGACCATCAACTCAGAGGTGGCCCTGCCCAAAATGATGCTGTCCCACATCAATTATTAATTAAGAAAATACGCCATAGGCATTTCTACAACCCAGTCTTATGAAGGCATTTCCTCAATTAGGGTTCCCTCCTTTCAGATAACTCTAGCCTGTAGCCAGAAAAGAAGCTGCAAGCTGCTTCCCAAAAAGCAAAGTGTAACAGAACACAGGTAAAGCCCCAGAACATATGGCAATATAATAGAATAATAGAAACGGGCTGAGTTAAATTATTAGAGCTAGTTGTTAAGGAACCTGAGGTATAGTATAGGCCAACCAGTTTGTAATTAATATAAGCCTCTGAGCAATTATTTTGTAAGCAGCAACAGGACTATGGTCTCAACCGGTGAGAAAACTTCTGGCTACACTAGCTTCTATCAAGGTGACATGAAATTAGGCAATAAAGTTGCATACCTTGTAAGTGGCAGAAATACTACAAGAATCCAAGATTATTTAAGTGTTTGCCACTGGGCCATGTTATTCTATCCTTCCTAAACAAATAGCTTTACAAAATAGCTATTTCATGATTTTATCTCCAGCTGCCCAAAAAGTGGGGAGACATATTTCACAGTCTCCCCAATATCTATTGCGTCTCAAGGTAACCTCCCACTTGAGCTGAGGCAGAAATAGTTCTTTCTTTCCTTCTATTCCTTCACACAAAAGATGCTTTAGACACAGTCATGAGCAGCATTAATGCTTTTCTGAACCCATTATTGGTCTTTATTGGTGCACATGGAACTGGTGATAGGTTTAAAAGGAAAAAATAATCTATGATCCTAGACAGCGGGTTTGAGAACATTTAAAACTTAACTGTGGCTGTGAGTATTGGTGACACTTGCCTGTAAGCCCAGAACATGGGAACTGTGGGCACATCGATCAGTATTTGAAGTCCAGCCTTGGTTTTATGGAAAACTGGAGGCCAGTGTGCTGTGTGAGACCCTGTCTCAAAATGAAACAACCCTGATGCAAAGTAAAAGAATCTTACCAAGTTTTTGTCAAGCCACTCAAAACATACCAATCCATCAACGGAAACAAAGATTTGTCTTGCAATACATCAAAGATACGTTTTCATACACAGTGTCTTTTGTTGAATATTGCAGTTTTTAAAACAGAGTTGTGGTGCTGTAGTGATAAAATTAAAATATGAATATGTAGTACGAGGTTTCTGGCCCTGACTTTCAGGCCTAACTTCAAGGTTTGGACCCACAGACCCCCAGATGTGCAGAGACACACAGATGTTTACAATAGTTTTCAGGCTGATCAGCCTAAAGCCCAGGCATATAACTTGCTAGCTCTCTACCCTTAATCTAACCCATGACTCATCCTGTTCAGCCATGGGGCTCAGTACCTTTTCTCACAGCAGCATGGTTATCCTCTGTTTCCTCCAGCTTCTCTCAGGCATTCTGCTCTGTGCTTCCTTTTCTTAGAGTTTTCTTAGGCTGGTAGCCCCGCCCACACTTCCTGCTTGCTTTTGGCCAATCAGTGCTTTTTATTAAACCAGTGGGTGGCACAATTATTTACAATGGAACAACATAATCTCCCACATCAATATTACACACAACACATACACACACACAAAAACTAACCAGACCTACTTGTAAATAATAAATGACAAATGCCTATCCCCTCTAACATGCAGCTGTCACCATTCTCTTTTTTTATTGCATTATCTTACCTGTGAGAGAAGCTAGACGACTTTCCAGATATGGTGAAAAAGAAAATACAGACACAGACCTGAAAAGAATCATCTAAAGTTTGGTGGCAAATTGGTGAGAAGGGCAGCTAGAGCACGGGAATCTTTTTGTTTCCTTTTGCGGTAATAACAATTAAACCTAGTCTTCTTGTCTCTGTGTTTCTCTCTGTGTGTCTCTCTGCCTTTCTCTGTCTCTGTCTCTCTGTTTCATTGCTCTCTCTCTCTTCTCTCTCTCTCTCTGAGTTTATTTCTCTTTGACACTTTTTGTTTGTTTGTTTGTTTGACTTGGTTTGGGATTTTTTGTTTTAGTTTCTTAATTTTTAAAATTAAATTATTACAAAAATTCCTTCCCTTTCCTCCCTCAAACTTCCCAATCAATCTGTATGTCACTGGCATGTATATTAGATAAGCATTTAGAGTGTTAATCCTGGGGAGGATTATTTCTCCCACTCTTAGCAGTCACTGGCTGCCTAGGCTTACTGTTTCTTTTCTCCTCCTCATCCCTCTCTGCTGGTTTTTCTAGACTATGTTTTTCTGTGTATCTTTGGCTGACCTGGAACTCACTCTGTAGACCAGGTTGACCTTGAACTCACAGAGATCCACTCGCTTCTACCTCTGGATAGAGTCCTGGGATTAAAGGAGTACACTATATTCCAGCTCTGTTTTTTCCCTTTTCCTTCTCTCTCTCTCTCTCTCTCTCTCCCTCTCTCTCTCTCTCTCTCTCCTTTCCTTTCTTTCTTTGCTTCCTTCCTTTTGTCTTCCTTCTTTCCTTTCTTTTTCCCTTTCTTCTTTTCTTTTCCTTGCTTTTTTGAGATAGTATTTCATTAAATTCCATATTCAAGCTTTGAACTTAGGATCCTCCTGTCTCAGTTTCTCCAAGTGCTAGGACAACAGGCATGTACTACTAGACCCAAATGGACCTAGGAAGATCCATCTTCCTTTACCAATCTTGAATATTTCTCTATTGTTGAATAGCAGAATTGTGATTTTATAATCACCATAAATTACCTATAACTATTTCATCATTTCCTCTGGTCATAACTGCCTTGATATTAACAATATACTTATTATTTGATCCTCAGGTGAGATTAATATATGTCAAAGAATGAGCAGTTTAATTATTCTTAGAATTTCTTGAATTTTATAGTAGATTTTTTTATTACTAATTTTTGGTTAGTAAAAAATGTAACATTTTTGAAGATTTCATTGTAGCATTGCATACATACTTTCTCTGTATAATTTCGAAAAAATCAACAAATTCAAATGTCATTAGTAGCTACTAATACCATAATAATTTTTAATGATCTAGGAAATGTAACAGACTACAAGTTTGGAAAGAAGGAGTGAAAATGAAAATCTTCTCACTTCCTTCTAAGATCTGAAGGAAAGTGAACAGTAGCAAATCACTTTGTGTTCATCTTTCAGCTCTTTTGCTAATGATGTGGACTTCTTATCCCACTATTATTAAAACCTACTAAACCTCTTTCCAAATGAAGAGTCTGAGATAAAAACTGTTAAGTAATTTAGTTCACACAATTATGGAAAGAAAGAAGTATTAAACATCCTTGGTTTCTATGTACCATTTAGGGAATCCAGCTGCTGGCCTTGGAAGAGAATGGAAGAATCATCACACACACACACAAGTTCACAGGTCAGAAATTCTGTGGGGATGGGGTGGGTAGGCAGAGGAAGTAATTGCTGTGCAAGCAATGAACTCACAAAATTGCCAAGTGAGACTGGTGGCATTTTGAAATTCCAGCTTCAGGAGACAGAAAAGTAGCTCAGGAGAGTCACCATATTTCCAGTCTCTGGTTTTAAGATACCCTGGCTTAAAAGAATCAGGCAAAAGAGCAAATGAGAAGGATTCTCAGGATCAACCAGTGTGCTTCACGTGACTGACTATGTGCACAAGGACCTGTACCCATGCACAGACTTTCACATACAAGCATTCATATACAACATACACTCATACCATATACACAAACATGGGGAAAGAAAAACACCCAACTTCCTCCAGATGAAAGGAGGAGAAAACAAGAAAAACATTCTTTTCCTATTTTTCTCTCTTTATTCCCCCCCCCACCCCTGCCCTGAGACAGGGCCATTCTCTGTATGTAGCTCTGACTGGCCTCTTCCTATGTAGACCTGACTGGCATTGAATGTAGAGATCTTCCTACCTCTTAGAGTGCTGGGATTAAAGGCATGCATATGTCCACCACACCTAGTCTTCTTCTTTTATTCTTGTGGTTCTAAATGAATGGTAGAATGAGGTCAGGTCACTGTTGTTATGCAAAGAAGTTCTTGGTGAATACAGAAGTCATTAAATCAGCAAGATTAAAAAAAAAGGATCTGTCATTTAGAATAGAATGCCATTTACTATCTATATATTCTATAAGGTTGAGCCATGGTATAAACAATCTCCCCCCCCCCTCTCTCTCTCTCTCACACACACACACACACACACACACACACACACACACACACACACTCATGTGTGTAGTGGATCAAACTCGGGGCCCCACATGCTGCAGGCAAGGGCTACACAACTAAGTTAAACCTCCAACTCCATATGTAATTTTATGTTTTATATTTTTTGAAAAATTTAAAATAATGATATGGCAAATTATGTATTGACACATGAATGACATTGTCCATACATTTAGAAAGTAGGCAGGGTTCAGGGAGATGGCTCAGTCAGTAAAGTTTGTGCTCTACAAATGTGAAAACTCAATTCAGTGAAAGACTGTCTCAAACCAAAAACTAGGCAGAGTCACAGAAGATATCCAGAACATTAGCCTCTCACTTCCTAATGCACATAGACATGTGTGTACACTTGCCAACACATAATTACACATAAGATATTGAATAAGTACATCTAGAAGGTAGAGTATAGACAGTAAGGCAGTTCTGACATGGATCAGTGTTCTGCTGCTTTCTAGCTGAGTGACAACCATTTTACCTCTCCAGGCCTTGGTTTACTAAATATTGGCTATGGTTGATCTTTAAAATTGTACTACCAGGACTGTTGAAAACATCTAAGGACTTTAAGATGCTAAGCTCCCAGCTCCATATTTGATATTTGTAGTAATTTAGAGCACCTCATTGTCTGTTGCCTTTCTCTGGAGATGCCTTGTTTAAACATAGACTCCATATAGTAAAGAGTTTTAAAGTTGGAAACCCTAATAGATATATATATTTATTACGATTAGCAGTTCTATATTTTGCCTGGGTGGTGGCACACCTCTTTAACTCCAGCCTGAGGGAGGCAGAGGTGGATCTCTGTGAGTTCAAGGCCAGCCTGGTCTACAAAGTGAGTTCCAGGACAGCCAGGGCTACATATAAAAACCTTACCTCTGAAAACAAAAAAAGCTAAAAATGAAAACAACAACAACAACAAAACACAAAACAACAACAACAAAAAGCAATTCCATGTGGTTTTGCCATTTGTAATGGTGTATGTTCTCGTGGTTACCCAGGATTCTCTGCTTAATGCTAGATCTATTTTTAAAAACTTATTCATAAAAAATAAAATCAATTAATAACTAATACAATTCACACAGATGTTGCTACATTTTAATTTCTTTACTCTTCTTTTCTTGCTACTTCACAGGATGAGCAGACATAGAGAATGTCAGAAGACTTGGGAAAAAAAAGTTCTCCAAGCTGGCACCCAGAATTGTTTGGTCTACATTCTAACAACAGGCAGATTATGATTCTCATGCTCTGATAAAACTGAAGAATTAAAGGAGCAGCACACAGCTGTCCTGTCTGCTAAGACACGTTCCTAAAATAAAAATGTAAAAAAAAAATCCCCCACACTGTCTCACATACACACACATACACACACACACACACAAATTGTCTCTTTCATTTCCACAATACAGCTACTCAGTCATTCTTTAAGTCATTTTCTTAAACACTGTATGCACCAATAAGTGTCTGGAGAGATGAAGATGGAGAAGGCACATATTGTTTATTGAATATCAGAGGACACTTCCTTCAGGCAACCTAAGGCATGTGTGAGTGCTATCCCAAGAGCCACATTTTCCAGAGGTGAGATCATTGCAATTGCTGCCTCAGAAGCCTGTGCTAATGCCAAAGTTATCCTCAACAGCATTTCCAGATCTGCTCTTTAAAAGGGCCAGAGACGTGTTTTAAACATATAAATCAAGAGTAAGTGAAGCGAAGGTTCAGCAGTTCAATCCCAAGTACTGCCCCCCTTTCTCCTCAAAAGTCAATTTCTTAGTCAGGTTTTATTTGAGGACCTAAAAGAAGGAAAAGAGCTACACTATCTAATGGTGTGATTTAAACACAAACTTGAACAAGTGAAAGCAGTGGGAAGGGAAGGTGTTTCAAACAAACCAGAGAAAGTAGAATGGAAGAAACATTACTGAAAATTGGTTTACAGCAGTGAATAAATAAGTAAATGTTATAGTCTCCAGTCTGTTGTTTGGATGGTCTTTAGTCTGTGATTAGCATTCTATAAAGTCTAAAGAAGAAGCCACATTTAATTCCCTAGTGACCCCAATGTTAATGTGGCTTTCACAATTTGAAAAGGTATGAGTAAATTGAGAAAGTAGTGGGCATAAAAAGTAAAAAAAAAAAAAAAAAAAAAAAAAAAGACAAAAGCTTTTGTGAGGTGAACAGGGAAGTCTCATGTAAAAGGAAAAGGAAAATTTCATCAGGCCATATGCCATCTTGTTGTACAAATAAAGGACACTCAGGGACAGATCTCTGGGAAGGTCAGAGATATCAGAGACAGTCAACACCACAATCAGATCTCACCCAGCTGTCTTCCAGCTTCCTCAGCCTGGCTTCTTCTGCCCTTCTGTCTTTTTATGCCCACCTTAAATACTCTCTTCACTCAGTTAAGGCGTGGCCAACCACTCACTGCCTTCCTGGGAGCCTGGAACTCCTGTAAACTAAGATGACCTCGAACTCAGTTTGGATTAAGGGCATAGGTCTCCACTCCCAGGATACTCCCTGTGCTG
The DNA here is from genome assembly GCA_033318265.1 of Phyllotis vaccarum. Taxonomy (NCBI): domain Eukaryota; kingdom Metazoa; phylum Chordata; class Mammalia; order Rodentia; family Cricetidae; genus Phyllotis; species Phyllotis vaccarum. The sequence goes on from JARWLC010000013.1 coordinate 104,520,797, forward strand.
GCATTAAAGGTGTGAATCACCACTCTCTGATCCTCCTAGACTGACTGTGGTTAGATTTCCTCTGATATCTCCTAAACTTTTGAATCTTCTATTAAATCTCCACACCATCTACTTGAATATCCTTCTAATCCTCACCTTTATGGTTCTATAAAGTCTCAAATGCAGGTGAGGATAAAATGAAATCACCAGGCACTAGACTTTAGTCAGTGGAAAGGGGTAATTGGGAATGTTTTTCATTCACAAGAGCTGCTTGGATGAATAAGTGCTTGGTAACTTTTCAGACAAGAAGTTGTGCACTAACAGGAGTCAGTGTTTTCTATGAGGCTATGGGAATACTTTCTCCTTTGGCGGAAATCTCCATATGTGAATGACATCAGTGAGAGCCTGGTGCAAAAGGTCTGCTCCTGTCTGGACAATAGAACAAATCTCAGAACGGAAAATCTGAAAACACACTTGCACACAGAGGCATGGTGCCACTCTCTCTCCGTCTGTACATTATGTCATTAAAACTAACAGACCACACACCATCACCATTTCATAGTCCCTTGTTGGACATTCTTTGGCATTTCAAGTTTATCCTAGCCAAGTCCATATTTCATAGTTTCGATGAATATCAGAGACTCTTAGTGCAGGAAGGTACTTTATAGATACTGTAACTCAGCCAGTCAGAATTTGGAACATTGACACAATTTAAATAATTTGATTTGGAAATTCAATTCCCTTTTTTTCATAAAACATTTATTGTAAAGATCTGTTGGCTCCTGGAAAGTGCCTATGATTTAGCTATAAACTTGACACTTATTTTAACAATAATTTATGAAAATGTAGCAGGCTAAGTAAGCTTAAGTGTTTAGAGAAAATTTAAAACACTTTTTAATTTATTTATCATCCATTTCTTAAAAAAATTAAGATAGAGTCTAGCTATGTAGCCCACGCTAGTATTGAACTTACAGTACTCTTGCCTCAGCCTCCAGAGAACAGAGATTAACAGGCGTGTTCAATCACACTTAAGTTCTCATCAATTATGTATGTCTTCTTCATACACCTATACCTGGGAAAAGGCACTGAAGAAATTATAAAATTAGTTCTTTCTATTGTTATTATTATATATATTTTATTTCATTAAAAAATGTCATCTCCATCAATGTATTCCCCTGCACCTCTCCCCTCCCCCTCCCAGACCCTCCCAGGCAGCCCTCAGCCTCGCCCCTCCCCATCCACCCATTTCCTCCCCCAAAAGGGTGAGAAGTTCCAAGGTGGGCCAGCTCAGCATGGCAATCCACTTCAGGCACATCCAATTCATTCATCCCAAAGTCAATGCTGGGCTGGGTGTTCCTCTATAGGGAATACACTCCAAAGTGCCAGCCCATGAACAGGAACACAGTCTGATCCCATCCCTTGTGACTCCACACACTCAGGGCAGTCAAAAGCCACCCACCAGTGAATGGCCCAGCTCCCCTTCCCAATGGATCTCCAATGGCAATTGCCAATTCAGTGAACTCCCCAGAGCTCCAATTTGTTACAGTAAGATTTTTGAGCCCTGGTTCAGCCAGAGGTTCAGACTCACAGACCTGCAGTCTCAGACCACTTAGCCACCTACCACTGCTTAGGCTCCCCAAAATGACTTGGATAGTTATATTAACTTCATGCTGTTTGGCTCATGGCTTAGGTACATTGATTGCTAGCTAGCTCCTTCATCTTAACTCAACCCATTTTCATTAATCTGCCCTGCCACATGGTCCGTGGCTCACCTGTGTTCCTTACATCTTTCTTCTTTGGGCATTTGGCTCGATTTGTCTCTGACTTCACCCTTCCTTTACTACCTATTCTGATTCCCCACCTACTTCTTCTATGGTGCTCACCAAGGGCCTAAACAGCTCCTTTATTTAAAGATTGATATTCACACCATACAGAAAGACATTTCCACATCACCATTCAGCCATCACCACGGGAACCTTCCTCTTAATCCTATCCCCCTGCTCATACGGACTCCCCTCCCCTGCTCTCAGCTGGACCAGGAGGTCTGTCCAATGCTCAGCAATGGATCTCTGCCTCCACCTCCATTCCCTGTTGGATGTAGGTTCTGTGATGACACCTATGGTGTTTACTCATTTGATTATGGGGGAAGCCCCATTTAGGCACTCCTTCCACCATTGTTTGGAGACTTGGCCAGGGACATCCTGTGAGTTCCTGGACATTTTCCTAGCACCAAGTGTCTTTCTAACCCCACATTGGCATCCTCTATTGAGATATCCATCTCCCTCCATTTCCCTCCAAGAGTGAGTGAAGCCTTGTGAATTTTCTCACATCATCCTAGGTATAACCTCTGAATTATTTATTATACAGGTCTTGTTTAGAAAACCATGTTGTTGAAACTCATAGATGCTGCCTTCTTGTCCTGTCTATTGAGGGGGTCCCTGTAGGTGTCATACAGGGAAGCATATTACATGAAGAGATGAGGATGAAAACCCAGTGCAGATTGATTTGTCAACCTGGATCAGACTTCTGGGGGTCTAATGCCAGCCAATTCATTGTCAGAATATTAAAAACAATATACAATTGGGGTTAAGGTTTCCAGGAAAAATAAGTCCAATTGCATGAATGTACCCAATAAAGCTTAAGGTGTGACTCCGTAGAAACTACTTTATAAAGTACATGTGACAAGAATGAGTTCTCGAGCTAAAAGACCTAGAATCTAGTGTGGTCTCTGACTGTAGAGGTCAGTAGGCCAAAAAGTGCATGTGACATTTCCTCTAAAAACGTGCAATAAATAGTCTGGAGAGGGAAGAATCTGAAGAAATTGGGTAAGGTCTGTCCTTACAGATATCAAAAAATGTCATCAGTCTATTAAAGATCTTCACTTTAACTTTCTGGATGGAATGCAGATGTATGATTTGTATCTCCTCCAGTGGGTATATGCCTCTGTGCCCTGGTTTTCTTCGTGTTACTGTGTCCTAACAGTTCTTTGTGGGGAGGGGGAAAGAAGGTGTGTAATCAACAACACAGACCCCAGAAATCAGTTGAAAAGGACTAACTTATTTATTCAACTATTGTTGAAGGGAGAGCCTTATATACCCTCCTCCCAGCACCCAGACTGTATGACAATCTGGTGATGTTGAATGGCTGTCCCTCATTGACTGGACACAATTAGGAGATCTGTTGCTAGGCAGATTTCCAGTGGTCAGGAACTCTGGGCAGTTCCTTTTGCTAGACATATTTTGACCAATCAGGAATATTAGACAATGGCTGTTTCTAGGCTCTCAGGCAAACTCCAGGTTGGCTCATAAGAAAGTACATTATTTTCATGCCTTAGAAAATGGTTTGAGCCAATTTCCTTGGCCCTAGGGGTCTGTCCTACTACATATCCATCCTTTTTATTTTATTATATGGATGCTCAGAGGGAGTCAGATTTCTTTGCCCTGACTTGTTGACTCTGCTTCAGGAGAGCTCAGCAACTGGACTGTGCCTGGTTGTAGGTTGGATTGCCATCTTATCCATCACTGACTACCAGCCCTCAAAGAATATTCCTGGAGACCTGCCCAGGTGGAGAGGATTAGGCAGTAGCCTTTGGAATTTCAGAGAACCAAGCAATGCATAACTTCCTATGGAGGGCTGTGAGCAAGATGTCTAAGAGCCATTAAAAGATACTGTCACCTTAGCCACTGCCTGCTGTTGAATGAGGAGAATAATTAAAAGCACCACCCTGCCAATCAAAACACTAATGAAAATCCAGGAAGGATCAGTTTTTTTTTTTTATATTACACCAAACTTTGCAGAAAATAAACAGTCAAAGGCTATAACTTCTGCTCTTGTCTGATTTAATTAGAAAATTTTGTTTGTTAGCTGTAATGAATAATATAGAAACTTAGCTGGCCATGGGCTCTTAACATATTTATCTAGTTCCCAAAGTCCTAAATGTTCCTCATCTCAAAATGAAGAAAAGCAAAGGTCCACGATTTTCAGCTTTAGAGGGAAATGAGAACAAGAAAGGGGAGGGTACACGTTACCCATCCTGGGTTATTTCCTCTTTGGTGGAAGCCAAGTCAAAAATATGCAAAAATAGTAGTAGCCTGAAATGGCCTATTAACAAGAAAATTCTACCAACTTTATATTTTCACTTAGGCTAGATGCCATAAGTTACTCACACAGTACATAATATAATGATTTGCCAAATACAAATAAGATTCTGCTTATAATGATAGAACTACAGTCTATGGTACCTATAAGTAGATCCATTCTTGCCAACGCCATCATATAGGATTACAGGGAAATAATTTGAACAGGAAAATATTGCTCCACCTACTACAAGAGCTGGAAAGATCTTCAGTTTTATATCTAGAATAGGTATCATATAGTCCCATAGTGTTGCTCCTCCAAATGTAGACAATATAAAGGCAATCACTAGAGCTACTTGAATCTCAGTTACATCCACTCTTCCAAATATCAACTCCTCCAAGACATAAATCTGCCAGTGAGTAGAGTAATACATGAACATCCTGAAAAAGGAACAGAACAACAAATCGGGATTTGTTCCAAGGCAAACTGGTCATAAACACTAAGCTAAGAGTAGAAGCAGGGTTAAGTAGTGTCTGTTACCTGTGGAACTGAAGGTACAGGGAAGGATGCTGGCATTTTGATCTGACCTATAACAAATTCAGTAAGTCAGCTAATAACTCTAAAAGGGAGAACTGTCTTGCACCTTTTGCCTACTCATCGTGAACCCCATCTTCAAGGTGTTAAATGGTATCATAAACTCCAGAAAGGAGGAGATGGACAGCCAAGCTTATCAAAAAAGCTGAACATCAAGCTTGACAATGAGGATAAGGACAAGGAGGGCAAGACACTGCTCAAAGTTATGATGCACCACTGGGGATGCCCTGCTACTGATAACCACCAGCCACCTGCCATTTTCAGTCATTGCACAGAAGTACTGCTACATGCTTATTTGCTAGAGGCCATCTCTGACAAAGGCTGCTTCTAAGTCTTTGGTAGAGTGTTCCCTAGGTGGTGTTTACAGGACTTTAGGTCCAAATTATGGGCCCTAATCACTTGTCTGGGAAGAAGGTGGGGGGAAACCAGGAGCATCTACCATGGCCAATGGCTTTCCTCTACTCTTGAAGTTTATGCATGACCCCTCTGCTTAAAAAATTGACAGAGATTATAGCCACATCATTGGTGGCACAGGGGTTTTTCCTTCTATGCAGGCCCTTGGGAAGCCACAGTATTGACACATCTAAGATGTGGGTGCTCCCTGGGTGGTGGTAGGGGGGTGAAGCATGGGATGGGCCCGCAGACATATCCTGTGTGTGCTCTGTGCCTTGGTCTAGTCAGGCTGTGCATGTGGGCCTATAATGGGATGCAGTGTGTGCTCTGGGCCCTGGTCTCATCAGACTGTGTGTTTGTATGAATATGTGTATGTGTGAGAGAGGGGGCAGGTTAAAGGAGAGCTCTCCTCTCTATCCTAAGCCACTGTGGCCTCTCCTCCTCTAGGAACTTGTCTCTGGCGCATGTTCCTGGAAGGGACCACCATCACCCTCAGCTTGGGCTGAGGCTCAGTCTAGCTATGGGAAAGTGGCCTGTTGCAGCAGCTTCTACTGCTGTAAGAAGAACAGGAGGAAGTTCCAAGCAGTGAGGCAGAGAGTGGTAAAGAGGAGGACGACAGGCTGTGGAACAAGTTTACCATCTTGTCTCCAAGCTCCAAGTCCAAGCCTGGCCTGTCAATGCCTCCACCATTACCACCTCCATCGCCATGATGAAACAAAAAGAAAGAAGAAACTGCTAGTGATAAAAGAACAACAATTTAACTGATTTTCTTAAAAAATGGAGTTAAAAAAAAAAAAAAGCTCTTCTCGAGAAAGAGGAAAAAGGGAAAACAAACCAGAGAAGGAAGAGCTGAAGAGAGCAGAGAAGAAAGAAAGACAAAGACAAACGAGTCATCAGTGAATATGAAAAGTGCCTAGAAAGAACAAAGAAAGAAAAACAGACACCATAAAAGAAGGAAAGAAATGGAAGTCCCAATGCTCACCTACTGAAGGAAGCAAAAGAACACTACATAGACGGACCTTCCTATACTGTCTTGAGGGTGCTGGCACTGTCCAGCACCTAGATTGAAGAGTGGGAAATGAGCAGAACCCTGTTCAGTATGCCAGATGTTGCTGGGTCATGAAGGTTCCCTCAGGGGAGGGGTGAGAACAACACAGACTCCAGGAGTCCTTGAAATCATTGACACAGACCCTGGGAGTCAGTTGAAAAGGACTAACTTATTTATTTAACAATGGAGAGAGAGTTATATACCCTTCTCCCATGACCCAGGCTGTGTCACAATCTGGTGACATTGCATGGCTGTCCCTCATTGGCCAGGCATGATCAGGAGATCTGACAGCATCTGTTGTTGGCAGATTCCCAATGGTCAGGAACTCTGGGCAGAACTTGTTGCTAGGCATATTCCAAGCAATCAGCAATGTTGGACAGTAGCTGTTGGTAGGCCCTCAGATAGACTTCAGGTTGGCTCATAAGGAAGTATGTACATGAGTTGGCAACTGGTTTGAGACAATTTCCTTAACCCTATTGGCCTGTCATACTACATCTTAGTGCTTCTCTGTGAAGATAAGACTCTTGTGTCCTCTATAGTCTAGAGCCATAGGCTAATCAAACTCAAGTGTCAGGAAAAGGAAACTCCTCTTCAACTTATGGGACAAAGATGTCTAAAAGACTCTCCAAACTATATAAACCATTGCCATTGCCTTTTTTGGCCACCTGGAACTTGAGAAACATAACTAATACAGATGTATACAACAAATACTCATTTTTAGTACTCAAAATAAATTGAAGGGATATGCTGTATAACCGTATGCCTTATTTTAACAGTACTATAATGTATACTTAAAAGTTTCTTTACAACTCCAGTGTTAAAGTTTTGTTATACAGTTAAATTAAGAAAACATCAGGAAAAAGAGAAAATAAGAAGGGCTAGAGAAATTACTCAGGAGTTAGAAACACTTTTTGCTTTTGTTCAGGATCTGTGTTCAATTCCCAGCACCCTCAAGGCAGTTTACATCTGTCTGTAACTTCAGTACCTGGGAATCTGATACCGTTGCATGTACTGCAAAAATATACATATACAGGCAAAACACACATGTATATAAAATAGAACAAACAATTTATACAGAAATAAAATATCTATAAGAAAAGGACTATAAAAGGTATAGTGTAAAACCAATTAAATGAAAATAGTTGTTATATTAACTTCAGAAATTCCATGTCAGTAAAGTTATTAGGCATTGTGTAATTATCCCTAAATATTGTAATGATATAAAAAAACTTAATATGTGTGAAACTAATACAAAATTTTAATATATATGATAGGACACTGAAAGAAGTATTGGAAGAAATAAATGAATCTGTCATTCTTATGAAACTCTCATACCTGTGTATAATAAATGAATAGCCCCAGCAGGCATAAGATCATTAAAAACTATGCTATGTACATGTTTGTTAACTAGAGACACACTAGGGTCATCTGTAAAGAGGAAAACTTAATTGATAGACTAGACTATCAGATGGCCTCCATGCAAATCTGTGGAGAATTTTCTTGATTGATGAATGATGTCGGAGGATCTAGCCAATTATGTGTGGTGCCAGCCTTGAGGAGGTACTCCAGGGTTACATAGTAAAATCAAGCTGAATGAACCACAAAAAATAAGCCAATAATTTGGCCTCTGCTTCAGTTCCTCCCTCAAGATTTCTGCCTTGAGTTCCTGTACTTCCTTTGCTTCATGCTGAGCTTTAATTGGGACATATAAAGCAAATGAACTCTTTCCTCACAACATTTATTTTTGATATGATGTTTTTTCAGGGCCATAGAAAGAAAACTGAAACAGAAATTGGTACCAAGTAGTAGAGTTGTACTGGATAAGCTTATGTCAACTTGACCCATAAATTAGAGTTATTTTCTTAATCAGTAATTGATGGAGAAGTTACCATCCCACTGTAGGTGGTGTTGTTCCTGGGACGGTGGTCCTGGGTCCTGTGAGAAATCATACTGAGGTAGCCATATTGAGAAAGCCAATAAGCCCCTTCAAGGCCTCTGACTCAGCTACCTTCAGGCCCGGTCCCGTTTGATCTCCTGTCTTGATTTCCTTCAAAAATAAACAGCAATATGGAAGTGTAGGCCAAATAAACACTTTCCTCTCCCAAATTGCTTTTTGGTCATAGTGTTTTGTTATAACAATAGTAATGCTAACTAGGACAGGAGGATTGCTATGGCAGACCAGATCATATTGTTTGGGGAAGGATTGTGGAAGGACTTTGGAACTTTTTGCTGAAAAGGAGCTTGGGTACTTAGAGTTTAGTGAACTCTTCTAAGGGAGGGTTGTCGCACGAAAGAATGAGACTCAGGGATAGATTTCTGATAAAGTTGGAGATATTATAGGGAATAAACACCACAGTCAGATCTTACCCAGCTGTCTTATAGCTTCCTCAGCCTCGCTTCCCTTGGAATGGCCCCCTCTGTGTTTCAATCCTGTCTTAAGTACTCTTTCAGTAATTAAGGCGTGGCCCCACCACACCTGCTTGGGAGCCTAGAATTCCTTCTATAATCTGAAGTGACCTTGACTCAGTTAGGATTAAGGGTGTAGGTCACCACTCCCAGGATACTCCCTGTGCTGGGATTAAAGGTTTGAATCACCACTCTGATTTTCCTAGACTGACTGTGGTTAGAGCTCTGGGACTTCTGGAGCTTTTACTAACCCCCCACATAGACTGTGGGTAGATTCCCTCTGATATCTCCAAAACTTCTGAAACTTTATTAAATTCCCACAGAGGGTAATGGAGAAGAATGCTTAGAGAAATGCAGATAATGGTTTTCTAACTTATGACGATCCAGAGGGAAGCAAAACGATCAAAGCTGTTCCTATAATATTTTGGATGAGTAATCTATGGTTTCTGTTCAGCTACTGATGGAGAATCAGTTTTGGTTAACAGGAAACCAAGACTAGTGGAGGTCTTCAGATTCTGTTAACAAAAATATTGCTTGTCTATGCATTTTGTTTTGTTCACCAAAAACTTCTTAAACTCTGAGAGTGGAATAGAGCATAGCCCATGTGTAAAGACACTAACTGTTCACATGTGATAATGTATACCATGAGTCAAACAATATGCTCAATTATTCCCATGCATTGTTCCATTCAGTTCTATAAAATACCTGATGAAGTAAGTCCTACTCTTAACCCCATATTGTAGAAGCTCGCACTGAGGCCTTAAACTTCAGTCACTGACCCAAAGTTACATTGCTATGAGTGGTTAACTATATCTTTATATGTTAAAATGTTATATCTTTAAATGTTAAGCCTGAAGGCAAAGCACCCAGAAGTGAGCTCAGAAAAGCATAGCTCTAATGACTGAGATTAAAGACCTTTAAAAAGGGAGCCTCTGCATAGCAAAAGTTGGCATTTATTTAAAGGTAAAGGGATCCATTTACCATGCAATGAACCTTCTAGTACCTTGATCTTGGATTTGTAAGCTTCTAGAACTGTGATGTACTTCTGGTGCTTTGAAGCCATCCAGCTTTGGTATGTTGTAACGGCACCATGAATAGAATAAAGACAACCTATAAAACTGAAAAAGAAGAAATCTCCCTATACTCAGTGAAAAAGATTGTTTCAAATCCATCATTTTAAATCTGAGAATAATGGCTTTCCAAGTAAAGACTGTTTCTTGGAGAAATGCTGAGATATCTAATTTTATTTTTGTTATTCTCAAATTTAATAATAGACACAAACATCTGCATACATGCAATCATACAAGGCTTATGAGTAAAAAATAATCATCACAAAAGAGATCTGAAAATGGAGAGCATATTTTGTAATAATACAGATGAATGAGGGATAGAATGATGACTCAGTAGATGAGTGCTTACTACTATTCCAGAGGACCTGACTTCAGTTCCTCATACCCATGTTGGTTGATTCACAACCACTTTCAACTCTAGCTACAGCTTATCTGACCCCTTTACTGGCTTCTGATGGCACCCAAACACATGTGATATACACTCACCTAAACAGACACATGCACATGGATAAAAGTCAAACCCAATCCTTTTTTGAGATCATTTCTCACTAAGTAGCCTTGGCTGGTTGACTACTCACTATGTAGACCAGGCTGGACTTTTAAAAGAGGAGGCAAAGAAACACACACACACACACACACACACACACACACACACACACACAGAGAGAGAGAGAGAGAGAGAGAGAGAGAGAGAGAGAGAGAGAGAGAGAGAGAGCCCTGTATATAATTTTTTAAAGATAGGATTTCACTCTTAAGCTGTGAGTGCAGAGATCACCGCGCCTCTGTCTAAAGGTGTGCAGCATCAGGACAGATGTTATTTGTTTTTTTTGTGTGTGTGTGTGTTTCTGTTTTGTTTTCTTCTTTTAAGTAACAGATTAAAAAGTAAACATCATATCTTTTCATAAAGGTTTTTATAGTTACAGATATTGACTGATAAACTTATAGGATTTAATAAGGTCCATATGTGGTAGCTCACAACTGAAAAACTAAGGGCAGGTTAAGAGTACTGAGGCAGGAATATTACAATGAGTTTGAGACCTGCCACTATAGTAATCATTTAAAAACTTATGGTCATAGATTGGTTCCTGACTCAATTGTCATCAGAGAAGTGTCATCCTCCATCCAGATGGAGGCAGATGAAGAGATCCACAGGCAAACGTAATACTGAGCAGAGGGAATTCAGCTTAAGAGAGGAAGGAAGATCGTAGGAGCCAGAGAGGTCAAGGATATAAAAAGAAAACCCTCTTCTTAGGTGAGGGACAGAGTCAGCTCCCCTATGACCATGCCATCAGGGTCTGTTCACCCTCAGCCATAGTGAGTGTGAGGAGACCAGCTGTCTTGCTGCAGTGTTCATTGAGGAGCAGGACCAGTTAATCTATGGCTAGCAAAGAGTAGGACTGGCTCAGTATGGCCCTCTGATTTCAATATATATGATTCCTGTTGCCGCCTGAGGTGGCAAGGGCCAGGGACATCAACATAGGCCCTAGCTGCAGCAGGAGCATAGACACAGACATGCTCTTGGCAGCAGCCCTAGCCTGGAGGACATCCTGACTCTGGGTGGAAGCACAGGCCACTAAGATCAGGATGACTCTGGTGGAGGGACAACCCCAGACACCAACAAAACCACAGGTTGCAACTCTGACCCCAGGCTTCTATGTAACCTTTGGTGCAACAGGAGCTACACAATATTCTAGGCCTACTTTCTTTTCAATTTCCTCCCTTCCCTACTAACTATGCATTTTGTATGTGCATTTATCTTACATCCTTCACCATGGACCATGGAACTTTAGACTTCTTTACTCACTGAGTCTAATGCTCTCAGTCACAGCTGCTCATCAATCTTATTGGGGGAAATTTGAAACATACCAGATTCTGCAGTTCTAACCTAGCAAATCTCAGGGTCTGTCATATAATCCAGACTCGCCTCAAGCTTGCTATATCATAACAAAAGATAAAACAATGACCTTGAATTTAAGAAACTCTTGCTTCCAGCTCTTCCATGCTAGGGTTACAGGCATGTGGTACCATGCCCTATTTATGTTGTATTGGATACCAAACCCAGGGCCTCCTGCATGCCAGGGAAAGGACACTACTAGTGAGCAGCATCGCACTCCATATAAATTTCTCAGTTGGTTTTGAATACAGTCTAGAGTTTGGGATTTTAAAGATCTCAAAGTAATCTGTGTTAATGTTCAGTCAAGTTTGGGAACCTCCATTTTCATTCACCATTAGCAACTCTTGGACTTATTCAGATGCTGGCTAACCTGGAAGATATGGTGTCCTTTGAAGAACATTGTAAAATACTGATGCATGCATTTGTTTCCTTTAAAAGAGAAAAGGTGGTACCAAAGAATCCAGGTTGATCTGAGTATAAAATATAAAACTGGAACCCTGAGTACCAGCATCCTGGTGACATCAGGGTGGCATAAACATCAACTATGGAGCTTCTCTTAAATGTTCTGGAAAATAAGCTCACTCCATCCAGAAACAAGCCTCGGTTATTTATAATTAAAAAAAAGGGGGAGTTCATATGAAGAGCATAGAAATAAAACATGGTGTAATGAAACAGGTGTTCCCTTGGAAAGAGTTGTGGGGGTTGCCTGGGGAGTAAAGCTTTTGACAAGGCTGGGGTAATCTGAAAGTGATGGATCCACTAAGGCTCAGTTTAACAGCTACAGTAGATAATTAAGAAAAATTAAAAACTGCCCCCAAAGGTCCAAGTCATATATTCTATATCGGTCTGTGCACTGAAAAACAAAAATAATATTGCAAAATTTTCATTTATAAAATTCTTTGATTAAACCCAATAATAATATGCATCCCTGAAACTAATTATTTGTCTTGCAATTCTTAGTCACAAATTACCTCTGAGCTTTGTCTTTATGTTCATATCCATTTTGTAGTATTTCTGTTCTTGTAACTAAGAGCCCAAATATTAGAGTAAAATGTGTAACTACTAAAGAAACATAAGAATTTAAAGTCATTTGCCACATATGTTGCTAATGCTTGAGTCACTTCAGCCCGTTAAAGCTTATAAAAGCAAACTATGTGCCCTCTCTAGGTCTACTAAAATTGACTTTCACCAGAGTGGTTTTAGAGGAGCATAGTTACTGAATTAGATACTGCTGAATTGGTAAGTTTATACTCCCCCAAAGAGCATTTAGTAAGTCAGCACATCTGTAATTTCTAAATTACTGCTCTTATAAACAAAGACAGAGGTAACTGGAGGCTACAAAGTTAATAGCTCTCTAGACAGTTATCTATCCCAGTTCATCACTGGGAGATATTTTTATGGGGATTCCTTACTGCATGCTACTCAAAACAGGCATAAAAAGGTGACAGTAGCAGAGGTTTGTAGCAAGGTCTCTGGTTGTGCAGCTAAAAACCTGGGTCCTATCCCTATAATGAGAGTCCTGACCTGAACCACACACTATCCTCAGAATATATTTCAATATAGGTCAGCATAAATACTATTTAAAGTGATGACATTGGATGGTAGTAGGCTTTTATCACAGACAGATAAAAAATGTTCAACAGTTGGGACAGTATTTATTCCCATCTTACGGAGCAAGGAGAACTGTTCAATGAATGAGTAGGAATCCTCAAAGTAGAATAGGTTTAACAGTTTGACCATTACTATGAACAATATGCTTTCTATGGCAGGGGCATTTTTTTCTGGTAAGACTGAAATGTTTATCACATAAATGTCTATGCTAGGGGTTAGGCAAGTTAGGAAATATTTGTAACAGTGTTTCAAGAGACAAAAGACAGTATACTACAACTTTACCATTAGTTAGTGTTGTAGGATGTTAGTTCAAGGGGTGTTACAATTGTTCATGCTGTGGAATATGTGTTTAACAATGCAAATATGTCTTGCATTCTTTTATGTTGCTTTTGTTTAACTGTGTAAAACTTTGTTATTTCTGAAACACTTGATTGGTCTAATAAAGAACTGAGCATACAGTAGTTAGAGAGGAGAGAGAAATAGGTGGGGCTGGTGGGCAGAGAGAATAAGTAGGAGGAGTCTAGGAAACAAAAAGAACAGGAAGGGGAGAAAAGAAGACACCAGGGAGTAGGCACCCAGCCATAGAGTAAGAAGTTAAAAAATAAAAGATTTGTAGAATAAAGAAAAGTTAAACTCAAAAAGGTAGGGGACAAAATATAGTTAAAGATAAACGTGATAATTTAAGTTAGGAATGATGGCTGAGCTAAGACCAGGCATTCATCAGTAAGAATTCATGTCCATGTATTTCTTTGGGAGATGGGTGGCAGGCCCCCAAAGAGAAAAAAAAACCCTACAGTTTAGACAATGAACTTCAGGGACAACAAACATAGGCCACTAATCCCAGTAGTTGGGAGGCAGAGACAGGGGAATCTCTGTGAATTTAAAGCCAGCCTGGTTTACAGAGTGAGTTCCAGAATAGGCTCCAAAGCTACACAAAGAAATCCTGTCTCAAACAACAACAAAATATCCTAGTTTGTCTAAACACAACAATTGAGTTCAACTCTAGTTGCAGGATACGATGTGTATACACAGGTAATTATTTTTAAAAAAGATTGCAGCATGGAAATAAGTATGATTCTTGAACTACTATAGATTTATAAGTTTATAACTGTATTGTTGCAATGTATTTATTGATCACAGTGCAGCAGCATGAGGAGTAAAAAAATCCAACATATAGTCTGTTTCAACTGCTATTGTACATGACTGTTACAGTGAAAATAATCATAGATGGTATATAAATGGATGTACATAGCTATATTCCAATAAAATTTATCTGGGGGGGGGCATGACATTTGAATTTCACATTATCTTCACAGGTACAGAACTATTTTTCATTCAGGGTGTGGCAGCACACTCTTGTAACCCTAACATTTTGGTGAGAGGTGGAGATAGAAGCTTAAGAAACTGAATGGCTATAAACAACAAAGGGAAAAGCAACCTAGTGCTTTGTGCTCTTGAAGAGCAACAGAGTTTGAGATCTAGCATACACATAAGGTGGTTCCCAACCATCTGTAACTCCAACTCCAGGAGATCTGATACCCTCAGCTGTGGTTTACAATCACTCACACACACACACACACACACACACACACACACACACACACACACACACACACACACACACGCATGTATGCAAACACAGATATAAATAAACAAAAATGAATCAACCACTATAGAAAACATTATGCTAGTTTTCCAAAACATAAGAAAAAAAAGAATTTCTGTGTTCCTATGTTTTTATATTTTTCTATGTGTTTTATGAAAATCACATCTAATAGATTTTCTCATGTTTCAGATTATTTCCTCAGTACAGATAACGGAATTACTCAATCATGCTCTAATGCTATTTTGTAGTCCTTGATTCATGGGGACAAATTGCTATCCTGAAGACTGGCAGTTAATGCAGATGAGAACAAGGCTTGGGTCTCTTCTGGGTCTAAAAAATGTGTACAGATAACAGTGAAAATATTTTTTAACTTATTGATAGTTTATTTCTTTGCGAAATTTTGTTCTTCTTATATACATATATAGCATTGTATTCTCAGATAGAGGTTGTTCTGAGATTTTGGTTCAGCATTTTCATTCACTATAGACTGAAGTTTGTCCTCCAACAGTTGGTCATAAATAAACTTCTACAAAGACAAGGAAGCGCTTAGTAGTAATGAGGACTAGAAAAAGCTTCCCGTCTTGTGATCCATACTCCATTTCATTCTTCTGATTTTTTTCATTTTATTGAAAACAGATTTCCCCCCTCACATAACACCCTAACAACGGTTTTCCCTCCCTCTATTCCTTCCTGTTTCTCCCTACCTCCCTTCCCATCTGGATCCACTCCCCTTCTGTCTCTCATTTGGAAAATGAACAGGCTTCTAAGGGATAATAATAAAGTTAATTAAATAATAAAATAATAAAACAAAAACGAATGCACCTGAATGGGACAAAATAAACAGAAGGAAAAGGACCCAAGAAAAGGCACACACACAAAACTAATACAGGCTAAGAGATCCACTCATTTGCACACTTACAAACCCCTTAGAAACACTAAGCTGTAAGCTATAATACATACACAAAGGACATGTAGAGTGGAAATAGAGAAAATATATTAAATAAATAAATAAATAAGAAAATCACCTCTAGATATATTGCCCCAAAGAGCTGAAGTCAGACTAAGTATTTTATATGTGCATAATCATCTTCACAAAATCACTATGTACAATAGCCAAGTGGCGAGAAACATCCAAACATCAATGGAAAAATCAATAAAAATATTGTGCATACACACAATAGAATATTATTCCAAACTTTAGAAGAAAAATATTCTGCGAAATATTACAGCATAATCCTGAAGACAATTTGATAAGTGAAATAAGACAGTCACTAAGCACCAAGTACTATATGAGTCTACATACATGAGGACTATAAAATAAGAAAATTTATAGAAATAGAAATGGAGGATGAGCTCTTCCTGGGCCATAGACAAAGGGAGGAAAGAGAGAACATTTTGGAAGATAGTAGTTTTGATTTTCCAAGATAAAATAGTATTAGAGATACAGTAGAATACAATGAGACTATTTACTCAACACTGCCAAACTATATACTTAAAATTGGCAAAGTGAATCATTTCTTCCACAATTAAAATTTAAATCAAACTAATCTCTTGCAGCCAGTCATGGTGTTGCACACCTACAATGCCAGCACTTGGAGTTAAACGCCATTTTGGGGTAGCTGGTAAATGTAAGGCTAGCCCAGATTGTTAATCCTTGGCTCAAAAACAAAATAAAGGAAGGAGAAAAAAAAACAAAACAAAATAGCAACCTCTCTTAGACTGTATGTTAAACAAAAACACAATCTTATAAAGCTGTGGCTGGGGAGATAACTCAGTAAGTGTTTGCAGTGCAAGCAGGAGGATCTTAGTTTGAAGCCCTGAACTCAGAAAACACTTGTAATCCCAGCACTGAAGAGACAGAGACAAGATCCCTTGAACTCAGTGACAAACTAGTCCAGCTGAGTTGATGGGCTCCAAGTTATACAAAAGATCCTGTTTCGAAAAATTAAGCGGACATAGATTGAGAAAGATACTCAGCATTGATCTGTGGTCTACACGTGTACACTTGCAACTGTACACACCAAAAATAAAATAAAATAATTTTTACAAGAGAAGATTGTACTTGGCTTACATGTACCTTATTAACATTTCCTCTATAGACATAGCATCAAGAAACTTCTAGAGGATTTCATCCTAAATTATAAGCATTTCTAGGCATGGTGGTGCTGGCCTTTAATCTCAGCATTCAGGAGGACTACAGTCAGGTGGAAACATGTGAGTTCTAAGCCAGCCTGGTTTACAGAGCAAGTTCTAGGACAGCTAAGTTGGTGGGCTGACCAGTCCTAAAACTACCCAGTCCCAGAACCAAGGTTATAGTTTGGTCCTCCAAATATCTACACTATCTGTGAACTGCTGGAACACATGAAGGTACTGGTCCTACATACCCAAAGATTCAGAATTTCCACAACATGTTGTAACATCAGGGCAACAAAGAGGAATCCCAGTGAGGGTCAGCATCAATAGTGTAACAGAAGCCAGAGGCCTTGAACCAGCCCAATGACTTTGCAATGAACACTTATACGTAAAGATATATTGACAAAGGGGTATGTATGACTCACTATGTTACACTACAGATTCCATGATGAGATTTTTTTCCCCCTTTGTTCTTTTTCTCTTAAATCTTACGAGGTTGAGGGGGCTGCAAGGGTAGAGAGAAGACACACAGGTATCGGAAATGAATAGGTGCAAGATGCATGATGTGAAAGACACTACAAATAAATGAAAAGAAAGTTAAAAATAAGAAAATAAATTTCATGGCCACTTTTAAAGGAACAAATGAGATTTCTGCAATGCAAGTGAGCTTGTGGTTTACTTTGTTCATAAAGATTGATGTGAGGACAGTGTTGAAAAGACCAGAAAAATTGCCATTAAGAGCTTTTAGGGAGGCTACATCATGGTGAAAGAATAGTGTCAGTAAACACAGGAGAGCACAATGTAGGAATGACAGGAATACAGAGCCTATATGAGGAAGAAGAAGAAAAATAGACTCTGATAATTTGTTGTCTATCTCTCCCCTGGCCTCCCGATAGTGTAGTTTACCGGAGCAGCAACTTTATCCACCCAGTCTTTTAAAAGTTTGCCTATGATGGGACACCTTGCACAGACTTGATGCAGGCGGGGGAGGGGTTTGTACCTGCCTCAACTGAATGTACCAGGCTTTGCTGACTCCCATGGGAGACCTTATCTTTTCAGAAGAGGTGTTGGGGGGGAGGGGAGTCAGGGAGAAGCAGGAGGGGAGATGGAAAGGGGATTTGCGGTTGGTGTGCAAAATGAGTTTTAAAAATTCTTAAATAAAATAAAAAATTATAAATAAAAAGTTAATATTTCTTATTTGTTTGTCAAAAGGAAGTTGAGAATAGATGCCCCTCTTGGTGCTCACACCTAACCCATTAAGTTTATAAAGTGCCACTGACTCTGTTTCCTCATCTGAGCATCTACAAAGATTTGTTGTTGTTTAACAAGTTGGCATGAAAGAGCCAAATTTTAGTCTGTAGGGACCCAACTAAGTTGGTTTAAATACTCATTTCTCATGGAAATTTGAAGAAATAATGCAAAGGAGGAAGAATTGGGAGCCGTGGATAACACCAAGTTTTCAGTCCCACCAAAGCAGTGTCGTTCTGTTAAATGTTCTGATGACCTCTCTCCATCTCTCACAACAACGACTGGATGACAGGTGTTGTTAAATTAAGAGTGTTAACGTCAATAGCATTTTGAAAAATCATTACTATATGTGATAGGCTTATTTGAAAGCATCCATTTTCTTTTAGCTTCACAAAAGCATCCTTGCCTTTATCAATGCGCACCCTGGGGAAATGTTAGACAGATTCTTCTCCTTGCAGTTGTGAACAGGCTCACCTCATTCCTTCCAAAGGGAAGAGGCAGCCAGCCTTCTTGCTCTTGGTCTCTGGGGGATACCGAGAGAGCCTTTATTAATGGGGCCGCTTCAGTAGCTAGCTGATTTCCGCTCTGTGGCTGTCACGTTGTGTGTTTGCTTGAACTGACTTGCTTTCATTTTGTGTCCAAGGCAAGTGCTAGAGTGAGAAAGCTGATCCACACGGTTCAAGTTTAGCACACTGCAGGGTTCAACCATGAGCTTCAAGACAGCTGTGCCCAGTTGAGACATTTCAATATGAAAGATGCTTATTGTTTTCCAGATGGGAAGCATCGCTGGGAGAGAGGGGGCTGTAACAGCCAGAGAACTAAAAATAACAGCGGAGAGTCAGAAAAGCAATCCTGAGAGAGAAGAACGTGTTGCTTTGCAGCTCTAAGTCTTTATTTTTTTTCCCAGACAGAGTTGCTCTGTGCAGCCTTGGCTGTCCTGGGACTCGCTTTCTAGACCAGGCTGCCCCTGCCTCCTGAGTACTGAGATTAAAGGCATAAAGCTACGACTGCTGACTAGTAGCTCTGAGTCTTTTAAAGCGCCTTTGAGGACCACTAGAGCATCTGACATTTCCTTCATATTGGCTTCTCCCTTTTCCACCTCCCCTTTTCATTCTTACATAGATCTAAAGAGCTCTGCAATAAATACAGGGAAAAGGTGACTCAGTTTTCTTTAAGGATGTGGCCCCAGAGGTCAACCACATGCTGGTGAAAGACACATGATCAAGCGTATAGGGGCAGCACAAATTGGAGTTACTGATTTTTTTTTAAAATAAAGAAAGAGGGCACAAAGTTGGGTAAGCAGAAAAGAGAAGGAGGATCTGGAAGGAGTTGGTAGAATGGGGTGAACATGATCAGATGACAATGTACACTGTCAAAGAACTTATTAAAAGGTACAGCAAAATATATTTAAAACCACCCTTTTATTTTCTTAACAAACATTTAGCAGGTACATATATAGCCCAGTAATCTACTAGACACTTAACATATGTTCTCTCAATGATTACTGAAGCTCCATTTTAGGAAGACTAAAGTTTAACAAGGTGAATGGGTTTGTCTGAGATTACATTGCTAATAAGTGGCAAAGCTATTCCTTTGCTCAGAGATACCAAACGCAGAAGCCAAATCTGAACTTGTAAGGCCTTTGCAGCAACTTCGTAGAAACTAGCAGAATGGAAAGGCCAATCAAAGCAGCCCTACCTAACGTTTTCTCTTTCTGTACCTTCCTAATGTCTTAAGGGGATCTTCTCAGAATTATATACTCATCTTGCTTCCAGAGTGGTATGTTACATACAGACATAGCTTTAAAAATACAGACTGTTCTGGTGCCTTCCCTGTTGTTTTTAGAATCTTGAGAGATACACATAAGCAAACTGGTTTTGTTGTCAGGTTGTCTGCGCCACTGAAGGCCACATGGCAGAGGAGAAAGCTGCAGAACAAAGAAGCTCTTCAAGTTTAGGTTCATTTTACAAGCACACACATAGCATGAGGGTCCAGTGTAAGGAAACAACGCGAAGCCCAGTTATAAGTGAGAAGCAGCTGTGAGACAGGACCTTAGCCCCTTATGAGCCATTATAGGCTTCCTGAGCCCAGCCAAATTACCTGCTTCTCAATAAGATCTTTATCTCCTTCTATTCTTGTCCAAAGTGTTGTCACTTCCTTTCTGGTGACACTAAGGCCTGCCTCCAGGCAGTATGACAACACTGGCCCCTAGTGTAACCCCACCTCTCCCAGATGAACTATATCTTAGAATACCCATTGTTTGACTTCTTCTTTTTTTTTTTTTTTTAGAAAAAATATAGAATACAAAACTAATACCGATTTCCCAGCCTCGTTCCACATTCCTCTAACGGTGGGACACAAATGATGCTCAGTGACTGCAGCTGGCTGTCCTCTCTGTGCTCCCATAGTACCTCCAACCCTAAGAAGCTTTCATTGTCAGACAGTAATTGGGAATCTCTAGACAAGCTAAAACGGTTCCTGACACAAGAAACTTTCCTTTTGAATTGGTTAACATTTAAGACATTGTATGTTGGTTCTTTTAAATTACATTTTATTCTATGTCTTGGCTACATGAATATAATGCAGTGTGATTTGCACAAGGTAATGCGTTTCACTGCAGAGGGTGCTGCACATCCTGTGCCTGTTCTCCCAGGCCTCTCTATATGTGCAAAGCTAAAATGAACTATGCTGCCTACACTTTCCTTCAGAGAAATGGACAGTCACATACAAGCAGACATCATGACCTGAGGTTTCTGGGAAAGGCACTCCCTACTTTGCCTTCTGACTCTATCTAAAATCTATTACATGGCATGTGAATGTGAGGCTTACAGTTCCAGCACACATCCTGGAACCATGAGGGAAAGGTCAGGAGAATTACAAACAGCTCTGGCATTCTTGAACTGCTAAACCAACAGAAACAACCGCCTACCATTGGACTCTTCATTACATGAGACAAATAAACTCTCATGTGTTTTAGCTACTGTATCAAATTTCTTTGACTCACTGACTGAAGCTGTTCTGGATAGATCCATTCCAACAACTTATCTTCTGTTCTCCTTAGCACTTTATTCAAGCTTAGAATGCTCCCTACCTCCCCACCACCCCTTCCTATACATCTCTGCATCTCTACAGAAGCATAACTGTCATGGGAGACATAATTAAAATGATAGGTACTTTATGGAATCATATTTTATTTTATTAACTCCCAATATAGACAGGATGTTTGTTTTTGTTTGCTTGGTTTGGTTTAATTTGGTTTCTGTTTTGTTTTGGTTGAGATGGGGTCAACCTTGACTGATCTGGAACTCACAAATGTAGATTAGACTGGCCCTGAACTAATAGAGATCTACTTGTCCTTGAATCTGGAGGGCTAGGATTAAAGGCATGCACCACACCATATAGATAGGCTATTTTATTCTTATGACTATCTAATACATCTTCATGTCTGTTGTTATATGTGTACGTGTTTGTGTGTGCCTTATGTGATAAGTATTAGTACTCTTATTTATGTCCATATTTCTTTGTATTTTCTGCAGTATACAGCAGAGACATATATAACAAACATTTAACAAACCACTTATTTATTTGTTTTATTCTTTCATAAAAAATGTCATCTCAATCAATGTATCCCGCTGCTCCCCTCTCCCTTCCCTGCCCGCTCCCAATCCCTCCTAGCCAGCCCTCAGCCTCACCCCTCCACATCCACCCAGACCCTCCACCCAAAGGTTGAGAAGACCCAAGATGGGTCAGCCCAGTATAGCACATCCAAAGCAAACCATTTCTTAATTAAATATAAAAATAAAATATCACTATGAATATGTTCTCTTTATACACACAAATATAGGTACACTAAGAATATTACCCACTAAATAGTTGTTTCTAAAATGAAAATGGATGCAGTGTAAGCAAAAAGGGGAAAATGCTTAAAATAATGTTTTTCTGAACTGATTTAGAAAACATTATCCATTTGACAATGGAAGATTCACTTCTGTCCCATTTGAACACTGAGTATTTATTACAAAATTTGCTTATGCAGGTCCCCATTATGAAGCGTATACTTCTGGAAACAGAGTTGAATCAAAGGAATTAAGATTTGAGTTGAGAATACTAGGAGCTAATATATAGAGGATATGAAAAAGTCTGGTGAACAAGATTAGATACTAAATTAAATTGAGCCCAAGGAAAATGGAAAGAGGTAAAAAAAAAAAAATCATTTCACATTTAGCCCAGACTTTCAGAATAGGTATATACATGCATATATTTTTTAAATGTAAGAGTCTGCCATTCGTACTCACTTTGAGATTTTATTTCCTGCATCCCACTGAAATAATAAAAATAGTAAGAAATAGTTATCAGTCTGTATATAAAAAGAGAAATTTAATGAATACTCGTTCTAAACCAACAATATCCTCGACTGAAAGCAGAAGATAGGAACTCAGCTCTTTCTGCATGAGGATTCTGTAGAGGTAAGAAGTCTCTCTAGTGCCTGGCTCCATTGTCCCTCTGATCATTCATCACTTAACACAATATCTGGATCTGGATTTTTATTGAGACCAATTAAAATCCATGCTACAGAAGCCTTGCCTAGGATGCATGGAAACCTGAGGTCCTTCTTGAGCATGGTAAAAATAATTTAAATTTTTAATTTTCACAGACAGTGACCTACTGGATATATACTCGTTCCTTGCTTCCATGCCATTGCATTTTCTTATATCTCCTTTTGCTTTCTAAAAAGTGATTTTCAGTTCTTGCATTTGTCTCCAGGGCCTTAATCAGCAATGACTTTTCATATTTTTATTCCTTAAAGTATTTCTCTTTGTTTCTCCTGGCATTTATTAAATCCTGAGATATTCTTTCTCTTCTTGAATATCTCTTCATTTGAACTATTTCTACTCTTGTTTAAAATAAATCTCAATTTGATATTTCCTGAATCCTTTTATTTCATCCTCGGTGTCCCTTACCTTCTATTTTTTTCCATAATGTTTCTTTATGCTTTTTATTGAGTGAGATCATTAGGCCCATATTCCTACTCACAAATTCTCTTCACATCATAGATAACCTATCCCAGAAGGTTGTGTTTTTCCCTTAAATTATGTTTTTTTTTCCAATTCTCAAAATTCCATTTGAGTTCTTTTTATTTAGCTTTGTTTTCAATCTATCTAATCAGTTTCACTTTCTTATTTCTTTGTATGCTATACTGGGCTATAAGGTCATGTAGGTGTACATGACCTGGAAATTCTAAGCCTATTGACTCTATGTTCCAAATTGTGGCATTACAGGTGTAGGATACCAAATGAAGGTTTTCTGTTGATGGGGATCAAAACTACCTTAGACTCTCCATGAATGGTATGCAAACACTCTACCAACTAAGCCAAATTCCTTGCCCTATCTTTTTCTTTCATTGTTAAATTCATTTTCAGTAGACTTCTTTACTATATCAAGCATAATCATGCTCTGACTGCTATATAATTATTATTAATTGTGAATCTCTTTCTTTAGACTTCCACTCATAAGGCTTACTCTTTTATAAATTGAGGGATTTCCTTTTGTTGTGAGCTCATGCACTTTGGAAACTTAACAGTGAGAATACATGGAGACCACTTAAAATTCTTCCAAAGAAAAACTTTCCTAATTCGTTCAAAGTACTTAAGAATGTTACTTGGGGGCGGCAGAGAGGTTATTCTCACATTCAGTACATCCAGATAGAAATTTCCCCTTTTTCAACTCATCCTAGTCAAAAATCTCCCTCAGGTCTACTCTCCCACTTCCCTTCAGAAAAGAGCAGGCCTCCCAGAGAAATAAACAGAACATGACTTACCAAATTACAGTAAGACTAGACACAAACCTAAAGGGTTATTAATCAAGGACCAAACCAGGTCTAAAATCAAAGACATAATATTCTGCACTATGAAGTGCTTGAATGTAGACATGTTGAGAATTTTCCATGGAAACCCTCCCAATCTTCTTACTTTTGGACAAGTAACTATTTCTAAATTATAAATGAAGTATTTTTGAGCTGTGGAGATGGCTCAGTTGGTCAAATGTTTGCTGGAGGAACATAAGTTCCTATATTCACTTCTCAGGAACTTGGTTTTAAAAAGAGCTGAGCAGGCTTGCAATCCCAGTGCTGGAGAGGCAGAGACAAGACAGCTGGCCTAATTGCATTGGTGAGTTCCAGCTTCAATGAGAAACTCTGTCACCAAAAAAGAGAAAGAAAGAAAAGGATTGAGAGCATTATGGAAGAAGCATCTAAAATCTTCTGGCATGTGTGCAATTACACTAAAAAAGATGAAGTATTTTCCTAGACTACTCACGCTAAGTTAACATTAGAGGATTTGGGAATTATGACAGATCTCTAGGCACTGTGGCTGTTTTGCCTGAGACCCACACTCATATGTTTTAGATCTACTACTCAGTAACTCAGTACTAGAAAATACTTCCAAGACAAAGTCTGGCCCAAACACCTCCGGAAACCCAGGCCTTTTTACTTAGACTCCATTGCTTTCCTGACTTAAGTTCAGCTCACCTCCATTTTAAAAACATTTAGAATATGGTTTCTCACTCTGGAAAGAAAGTTCTTCCCCACTCTATCTTACTGTATGAAGTAGAAAATGTTCTCTTCCTCACTATCCTCTGTTCTCCTCAGATAGTTTCGTCCTGATTAGAGTATACTCTCTCCCGGATGACTTTAGACTTTTTATCTTTACCCTTTTGGGAAATGCCAGGAATGACAAAGAACTATCTAGTGCTCCATATGAGTCACTTAGTTCATAGGCTACCACTTCATATTTACGTTTTCTTATACCCATTATCCTGTCACACTCAATCTACTACTACAATCCTACCTACTCAAGGAGGCTAAAAATATCCTTAGTTTTCCAGCATTTCTCTCTCTCTCTCTCTCTCTCTCTCTCTCTCTCTCTCTCTCTCTCTCTCTCTCTCTCTCTCTCTCTCTCTCTCTCTCTCTCTCACACACACACACACACACACACTCATTCATATCATTAGAAATTATGAATTTTATCTGACAAATGGCTTTTAGGCCCCCAGGGTGACAAGCTAGCTCTGTTTCTAAGCCATCTTCATCTAAAGTCAAAGGTTCTCAGCCTTCCTAAAGCTACAACCATTTAACATGTCTCTTCATGTGATGGTGACCCCCTCCCATAAAATTATTTTGTTGCCAATTCTTAACTACAATTTTGGTACTCATGTGAACTGTAATGTAAATGTCTGACATGAAGAAAATCAGACAAGCAAGTTCAAAGGGGTCATGACCCACCAAACTGTCTGGATTCCAGATAGTACCCTCAGTCATACATGTGGATCTTGGCCTTTAATCTACATGGTGTGCATTTCATTATCAAAATTGCAACTCTTTTTTTCCAACTTACATATATGATTAGATTGCTTGCCTACACAGAAATTATTACATACCTTTCCATCACATATTGAATAAAAAAGGACTTCTTGACAGTGAACAAGATACCTGGCAATTGGATATCAATAGTCACAGTCTTTTCATTGTGTCCCCATATTTTATGATGTGTAACACTCTCATAGCACATACTCACCATCCTGTAATTTAATCCATTTACTGGAGATATGCATTTCCTTCCTCTCTAGCCGGCAAAACCTTCATTATCATTTAAAACCCAGTTCAAATTTTATTCATTCCATAAAGCATCTCCAAAATACATCACTCCCTAATCTTTAGTCCCATCAGTTTAGTTTGTATCGTCTGTAGAATTTATTATGTTGCCCCTTTTATCAGAGACCATTGAATGTTCCTCTCCCCTATCCCACTCTAAGGCAATAGGCCGACAATACGTGTTCTGTTTTGGGAGAACATCAAGTCATGTTTGAATCCCAATCCCATCGATAGAAGTCTGAATTTTGTGTTTTTCTTCTGTGATTCTGTTTGTTCAGTTACAATTCTGGAACTCAAAACAGCCACTAGCACCATGCCTGGCACACAGTAACTGCTCAATAACCATTTGCTGCTACTTTTAAGTGCATATGCTTTTCATCTTTCTATATCTTCAATATATCCTCCAACTTCCTCCCATACTGCACTGACACTCCCCCCACCCCTGCTTCCCATCCCGGGGTTTAGCCCAATGCCTTCTACAGAGTACGGAGTCACAAAATTCTTCTTGAATGAATGCTCAAACATCACATAGTTTTTTATATGAAACATGTCATTCAGCCAGGGTAAAAACAGTTCTCATTTTGTATGAAACACCAACAGATGAATGCTCCAGGGCTGTTCCAACAAGATCTATCAATGGAGCGCCCTGTCCAAGCACAGAAGAGCAAGCCTTTTCAGCATTGTCTGGACAAGCTGGTGTCACTAGAAATGGTGAGAGAGAGAGAGGAGGGTGCATATCTCAAGGAAGCATTTGGAGCTAACTGAGAAGTGTAGGCTGAGAAAATGACCCTTCTCTTTGAAAATCACAGGCTGCTAGTGAATGTGAGGCTTGCACATAGCCAGGGCCACGTGTGCAAGGGAGGCTAGGGGTTTGCAAAATCTTTTTTTTCCTGGACTGTGGTGAATTTTAAATTAACCTCTCTCAGCATTTTGCTCACTATAGACACAGCACATTTTTCCCCTCTAAATCTGTACTCTCTGCATGCTAACTAACCAACATTCCTGATAGAAACCAAAGAAACCAAGTGAATTATTTGAGGATTAGATATGAAGTTGGTCAGTCTCACTTTTCATGGTGTAGCACAAAAATATTTATTTTGACTCTGTACTTATAGCTTTATATATTCCTTAAAAGTGCCTATATTCCAAAATTATCACTGTTACCCAAAGAATATAAATTCGTTGGTGCTATTTTAAAGAAAAACACACCGTATTTTGTAGGTTGCCTGCTCTAATGTTATTAGCAAGGTTTCCATTAGAACAAAAAGTTTCATGTTAAAGAATCGTCTTGAGTTATGTGAATCTGTGACAATGCTCAAGCAATTCTGTATGTATTTCTGAGTTAATTCCTGTGATTTTGAAGAAGATGTGGAGTTTTACACTCCTTTGAGATTATTGGAGTTTACCACTAAGGGATGATAAAATGGTGTAGTTCTTTAGACTCATAGTATAAGCAACTCAATTCTATTCTTCAAATATAATTATGTCTGAACTGAGACACAGATGCACCATATGACATGATACATGTCATATGATCATCTTCAGCTCTCTATTTGCACAAGAAATTCAATGAAAAGACTTTGTTCTTGAAGCCAAAGCTTGCCTGGCTGATCTTTATTTGCACGTGTAATTTGTGATTCTTCACCTGTCTCTTCTATTAGACAAATTAACAGGCCAAGATATAGTCAAAATTATTTAATTTCATTCCTGGAAAAATTTTCTTTCATGGTCTCTCTTCCTCTTCTCCAAAATCCATCCTGTTCTCAGCTAGCAGTTGAGTAAATGGAAGACTCCAGAAAATAATAGAAAATGAAAAAATAGCTATCTGCAAAATAAAAACAGGCTGTCCATACATAGTTTTCTGTGGATAAGAATTCATATATATATATATATATATATATATATATATATATATATAACACACTTCAAACAAAAAACATTTCAGTAAAAGCTGCTTTTCAGCACTCAAAGAAATGTTTGTGTTTTTGTTTTTGTTTTTGTTTTTTTTTCCAGCAGAACTTCAGGAAAATAGTTGGTGTATTGAAAGGATCATCTCAGTGATGTTATATACAGGAGGATAACAGAATCTCTGGTTCCTATACCTGCTCAGACCTTACTGACTGTTAGGCAAAGAGTGGGAGATTCTGTTTCTTGTCCTACGTTATTGAAGAGGCCAAAGGAGACCATCTTCAGTCTCATCCTACGTTCTTGTTCTCCAACAGTGCTGTGGGAAGATAGTGATGCCGAAACAAATGGGGAGTGTCTGTTGTGCACTGTGAAGCTGTGTCATTGACAAGGTGACTTCTTACTGGTTTATTAAAAGCTGAATGGACATTAACTAGACAGGGGTATAGGAGGGATAGCCAGATGCGAAAGACCCTGAGAAGAAGAAAGGCAGAGAAGTAAGAGGTGGGAGGAGATGGATAAACAAAATGAAATAGAGGTAAAAGCCATTCGGTAAAATATATCAAAATATGGGTTATTTTGAGTTGTAAGAGCTAGTTAGAAAAAAGACTAAGCTTGTT
Source organism: Phyllotis vaccarum (assembly GCA_033318265.1). Taxonomy (NCBI): domain Eukaryota; kingdom Metazoa; phylum Chordata; class Mammalia; order Rodentia; family Cricetidae; genus Phyllotis; species Phyllotis vaccarum. The sequence goes on from JARWLC010000013.1 coordinate 104,549,029, forward strand.
GGCAAAGCCTATATAATTAATAAGTGTCTATGTCATGATTTGGGAGCTGTCAGGAGGGAAAGAACAATCTGCCTATATTACTAACCTGGGATTAGCAACCTGAAATGGGTTACCTGACTTTAAACCGATTGCTATACAGGAGTTGACAATTCAAATAAATAGATTTGAACTTTTAGTAGCTGTCAGATGCTAGACAAATCAACAAAAGTGGCAGATCTCCCATCTTTAGCAGGTCTAGAAGGCTGTAAGCAGCTGAAGTAACAAATTCCCACTCTGTACACATGGCTAAAATCTTAGAAACTGAGGCAGGAATGAGTGTCCCTGCTTGCTACCATTCATGTGGACATGGAGACTGGTTTGAGAATACTCCCAATCCTGGGGCAGAAATCTCTGAAAATAGAACTGAACTCATAGGGAACTTCTCTAGAATTCTACCTCCAGCAGCCTTCTTCCTCCCTCCTCCATGGAGCACTTTTGTCCAGGAACATCTGGATTTATGGAGTTCGAACAGGGACCTGGTTGCTGAAAATGGTTATGCAAATAAAGCAATAATTAGGGCCAATCAGAGAAAAGCTGTCAAAAGTTAGATGCAAAAACTATGGCAGTCTTGTGGGACTGGCTTCTTGCCTTCTCACCTTGATCACACTCACTCTAGCTGGCAAAACCAAGCTTTGCATTCAACCAGGGATTGCCAGGGATTGTTGTTCCTCTTGTAACTCCTCTGCCCTCAGGACTAGAGTTCTGTGCCCAAGAGAAAGTCCCACAGAGACAGAAAACACTGGAGGGGGGGCTTCTACCTCTATCATTATGACGTGAACAAAGCAGTATGTTGTTCTCTCTCTCTCTCTCTCTCTCTCTCTCTCTCTCTCTCTCTCTCTCTCTCTCTCGGGGGTTTTGGGGCCTTACTTTTTTAGGGCTAGTTCCACTGGACTGTTACTGAAGAAGTGGAATGTGAGGCTTGTATAAACCTAACCTCATACTCTCAAGTACACCAAGTAGGAATAACAAACTATACAAATTAGTCTTGAAAAAATTATCACCTTTTTTTGTTTCTTGATAGCAGACCTAATTTCTAATTTGACCTGCATTCCCTATATTAAAGTTTGTAAGGCTTTTGTGTACACATACAGACATGCATACTCGCACAAACACACAAACACAACACAACACACACACACACACACACACACACACACACACACACACACACACACACACACCTTTTCTCATGCAGTATGCATCCTCTTCTTGGTACTCCCAAGCCCAACTACATAATTTCCTTGAAACTACTATCCCTAAAAACACCTTTACTCTAGGCATCAGGCTTGCCCATAGTAATGATCTGGTAAGAAAATGTTCTTACTGGCAGGTGTGCTGTTGCAAGCCTGTAATCTTAGCACTCAGAGGGAGGAAGATCAAAAGTTTTAGGGCAGCCTGTGCTACATACTGAAGACTGTCTCAGAAAAAAATAAATTTGCAAGCAAGATAATGCTCCCCCCACCCCTGTATGCAGCCTTTCATTTTGTGGAACAGACACAAATATAAAGAGAGGGGAGGATTTCCAAACAGCTGAATTAGAGCAGCAGCCTGGCAGCAGAAAATCCTTAAAGAAATAAAATAAAACCTAACAGTTGCGGTTTTCTGCTCCTGCATTCGTTTACTGTTTCTCTTAAGGAATATTGTCAGTCTTCTGTGCTGCCTTTCGGGTAGTATAACATGATTGGGTAAAACAGAAAAACTTTGTGGGAAGTGGAGAAATGCTTGAATATGTGAAGTCCTGAGTAAATTTGTGTTGTTGATGTGGACAAGGCAATTTTGTGGTCCCTAGACTCTGTCTCAGAGGACAACAGCAAAACCTTTCATTCCGGTCCATTTGAGATGTAGGTATTGGGTGCAATAAATATCCACGATTGCTTTCCTTCCCACCCCCCCATATATATATGACCTAAACACTGCTGCCCACAGAGACTGCTCCTACTAAGATCAGCCAAACGTGTCTCCTTGGTCCAGCTGCATAATATCAGTACTGCTTCTTTGTCGATCTAGTTATAATAACCCCACACCTCATTATTTAGTTATTTGTGATAACCCTGCTGCTCTAGTCAATGCTATATATTAAATTCTCAGACTTTATAGTACTGAAGTTTCTCCAACAGATAATTCAGACTGCCTCATCTCATATTTTTCTCCATATCCATCTGTTTTTCATTTTTTACTCCTTGACCATCAAAGTCAGGCAGCTGTATCCTTGAAGATACATGGGTGAGACCTGGAAAGACCTGCTTAGGATCTTCAGACATAGAACCTAAACTCATTAGTAACTCCATTTCCTTAGAAGTCCACCTGTATTTTCAAGAAAGAAAAGGGCACCATCACATTTATCTTAGTACACTAGCCCCCATTAAACAAAATGCCATCACCTATGCAGCTTATTTCTCACAGTTCTAGATGCAAGAAAGTCTGTTACAAAAGTGCTGGGTGATGGAATGGATCTGGCTTCATAGATAGGACTTGTTATAGAACCTCTTCTATAAAGACGTTGATCTCATTCATAAGCCCTTTCTCCTCAGATCACAATCACCTCTGAGAGACTGCTCTATTGTAGCACAAGCAATAATTAGCCTGTTGACGTCAGAAAGGGCACCAATGACAGATCAAAGATCTGACTCCACTTAAGCCTTGCTTGTTTATTGGGATTACTTCCATGAGAATGAGCAACTCAAAGGCAGGTACAACACCAAAAGGCCCATTCCAGCCCGAGCGATAACTCAGGAAAGCCATATATTCCGGGTGGGAGCAGTTCTGCCAAGGGACAGTCTTCTTGCTATCAATTCTTTAATATTTTTACAGCCTTAGGGAGAAAATTTGTGAAGCCTGTAACTTTCAGAGTTTGGAAATCTCCTTACTTTCTTGAGCCTTCGACGTTACAATAATTCACTGAGTCTTGTGGGTCTCCACCCTGCCTCCAGGAAGGAATGTTTCAATTAGGAGGAAATAGCTACACAACAGCATGTCTGATGTGCATGCCTGCGTTCCATAGTACAGTACTGCTCTGTTCCTTTCAGGTGGCAGACACAGTGATGAGTCCATCATATACTTGTGTAGGAGAAATGCAGACTGTAATGTACTACCAAGTGCATCTTTAGAAAAAAAAATGAATCTTTAAGAAACATACAAATTTTGAAGAGACAGAATGCCTTTGATTTTAAGAGAAACAACGTGATGCTATCTAGAGAAGAAGTAAAAATTTAGGATCAGACAGATGGTTTTAAGGTCTGCTTTGCTTTTTAGAAATAGGTGATGTGATCATAAAAAATGTTTCTGTGTTGTGAGAGAGCCTTGCAGTACCTCTGGTGAATTATTGTGATGCTACAAGGATAAAAAGCATACAAAGAAAGATTTTTTTCAACTTCTTCATTGCTGCCATTTGCAAACTGGATGGAAAGGTCAGTTGGTGTAAAGATAGGGGCTGCGCAAGCATAGAAACCTGACTTCATTTCCTTAGCACTCACATAAAACAGCTGAGCTAAGTGACATTCATACACAAGCTCATGGCTAGAGAATAGATAGACCTCAGGTACTCAATGGCCAGACTCTCTAGCCAAAATGCCCTATACACGATGGGAGAACCTGACTCAAAAAAACAAGGCAGGGAACAGTAGAGGAAGATGTGTAAAATCAACCTCTGACCACTACATGTTCAAACAAACACAGGAAACTACACACAGACACACACATACACACACACACATATGCACAGATGATACGAATGAATGAATAAATAAACACCATTCTGGACACTGTCAAAATTCCTTTAGTTTGGGGAGAATTGATCACATTGAGAACCACTAAATATGAAGTGACGACTGGTGTGGTAACTTCAAAGCAGTAGGTGCCCATTAAGCACTAACTATTACAATGATAAATACGTTAGCACACTTGAGGCTCCTATACTGATGCTGAAAATTAAGCCATATGCTTAATTTTAATCATAATTTAATTTTGAATTTTAAGAATATCCTCTCAGACTATTTTTCAAGTTTATTATGTGGAGAAAAATGCCAGAAATTAACATTTTCTTAATTGCCTGCTCCATTTGGGTGTCCAACTTTAAAATTAACATATACTATAAGACTCATCATTCAGATTCTTAGAATTAATTTTTAACTGGGCATGGTGGCTTGTACCTATAATCTCATGATTGTCAGGTAGGAAGGCTGCCCTGAGTTTGGGAGCAGCTTTGACTACACAGTGAAGCTCAGCCTCACCTCCACCCCACAAAGGCCAGATTATTTATTCCTTCAAGAAGGTTTCCTAGACTCGCATCTATTCAGTTGTACAAACCAAAATACCTCCCACTTCAACTAATTAACAAGAACTGTTCATTCTCCCTCCTACACATTTACAGAGTCTGTTCAAGTCCTCTGTCTCTTTGGACACCACCATCTCGCTCCTAAACTTCTATAAAGGCCTCATAACTCATCAACCTGACCCTTGCTTTGATCCTATACACATGCAGCCAGTGAAAACTTTCTAAAGCACAAATCTCATTAGATCACTCTCCTACTTGAAGGGCTCTGTAGCTTCCCAGTGCTATTTTGGATGAAATTTAAAGTGCTCAATACAGCTATGTTAAGTACATCATGAGCTAAGCCCTACTAACTTCATTTTACAAAGTGTTTCAGTGAAACGACTACTTACGTCAATCACTCTTCTGTGATGTTTCTTGAGCATGAAGTTCTAGAGTTGTATTTTAGATGTATCTACTGAGGGTATGTACCCCACGATTACTTGTTCTCTGTATTTTGACTTTGACTAGTGTGGCTTCTGTAGTTAACCCGGTGAGGGGTGGGGGGAGCTTTACTGATGAGGCATGTAAGCGACAATTATCTGTAGGCATAAGGAAAGCATTTAGGATGCAGTTAGAATTTATACTGTTTAAGAAACTGGCAGTAATAGGTTCATTTTTAGGATCTGTACCATCACCAGCCATGAATAATACCAACAAGCTATTCTGAATAACAGATTTAAATGTCACTTTTTAAATTAAAATCCCATATCTTTTCTTTCTATATATTTTGTAGATAAAAATTATTTTCTTGCTGGTATCCTAGTAATATATACAAACAGCTTCATGAGGTCAGAGACTCCCACTGTCTCATCCTTTATGATCCAGTGCCTTCCATGCACATGCTAGATACTTGGCAATTATTCCTGAATTGACTGGATGGCATCTGTAAGTTCCTTACCCACCCCTTTGACTTTATTCCACTTGTGGTCTGTACAACTTTATTAGTCAGGCAGGCATCTGTCTTTGAGCAAAATCCAGCTAGACACACCCAGCTCTGGTGAAATGCTCCCAGTTTCAATAGAAACAGATTTTGGATGTCTGCCTAGCTTCCTAAAGCCACCAGAACTTTCTCTGCTCAACATACACAGTCTTGCTTGTCATTTTTACAAAGCACACATCCTTCACAACACATTATGTAAAATTTTTCAGCTCAGAATTTGTTTTCACTGTTGTCCCTGCCAAAAATATTCTTGCTTGTTTCTGATCAAATCCACCTCCCTTCAAATTCAGATCCAGATTCAGTCTTACTTTATCCATGATGTCATCTTTATTTGACCCTGCATTTATCTCTTCTATGTCTGAGTTCTTTTGCCAGAGATAATGTAATATATTATAGCATTTCAAATTTTTCCAAGCATATGTCTTACTTTCCTTAGCAAGATCATTGGCTCTTTGGGTCCAGAATTATTTCTTAATGTTCATTGTTATAGGGCTGCTTATTATTAGATTGGGAAATGAACAGAGCTGCTTTATTTCTTATAAGTAGTTTTTTCGGGTTAGAGAAAGATCTCCATAGCTTACATTTGCCTGTAGGAGAACTCTCTTAGGATTATCCGAGAAGCCAAGAATTGGCCAATAGTATTCAAAATGAGAATTTAAAAAAAAAATCTAGCCTTTATGATAATTAAAACAGTCTGGTTACAAGTAATATAATTAGATATCTTTTGATCAGCTAAAAACCTTGCAAAAATCAATTAAGGGGTTTGTTTTCATCACTAGTTATAAAACATGACTGAATAACATTGGAATAAATAAAATTTATTATAATTATTTTCCCTCTGTTTCAGACAGAATCGTGTATCTCAGGCTAGCCGTGAGCTTTTCATGTTGCCAGTGATGAATTTCTGGTCTTGCTTCTAACTCCCTAGTATTGGGATTAGAGATATGCACCACAACACTTGGTTTATGTGGTATTAAGACTCAAACCCATGGCTTCATGAATCCTAGGCAAGCACATTGCCAACTGAACTACAGCCTCAGGCTCTCTCATAGTATATTTTTTAAAACAACCTGGAGGTTAAATCATTCTGGGCCCAAAATCAAGTCGAATGTTATTAGTTTTCATATATTGTACATTAAATCCATTAGTGATTTACAGGATTATCCAGTAACTAGGTGTGGTGTGACCCAAAGTAATGTTCTTAAGTTTTGCATATTACACAAAGAGGAGCTGAAAGGAAAAATAGAACCAAGGGCACAGTGTACCTTAGGCTTTTTGTGAATGGCATATTGTCTTTTCAAGTTGTGCATGGAGGGGGAAAATCCTTAAACGTTGTTCTAAGAATCAGTTTCCTCAATTTTGACAATTTTGTGGTACAATGAAACTCACATTCTCCAAACATTGTTTAAGCTCACTATATTGAACCATACTATAATGAACCAAGTTAGACTGAAGTTGAGACACAACATTGTAAGCAGGTCTAGTTTACTGCATAGAAATTCATTTCTGCATCTTATGTTAATGAGCAGTTATGTTAATTTTTTGTTCTTAGTTCTTGCCTTTTTCTGTTACCTGCTCCACAGCATGCAAAGTTTCTATGATAAGATTTGTTCTGAAAGCCTTTAACCTTCATTTGTCACTAGCCAGACTAAGGGCTCTTTCTGTTCATCATATAATTACAGTCAAGGAATAGCTGGTTATTTGACTAGAAACATCCTTGTGACTTGAAAAGTCACTAGTTTAAAGAATAAGATACTTATAAACAATGCCCATGCAAAACTTAAGCACACATATTCATAATAACATAATTCATAATAATAAAAATGTCCAGGCCCAGGGAGGTGTATCAGTGACTATAATTAATTTCTTTGCAAGCATGAGGATCTAAGTTTGAATGACCAGATCCCGTGCCTGTAGCCCTCTTGATGGGGTGTGGAAATAGGACCATAGATCATTCAGACTGGATACTCACTAGCCTAGATCCAAGATATAAGAACCTGTTTCAAATGGATAAGGTAAAGAGTGACATCAGAGCAGAACACCCAATGTCTTTTTTTGGTTCTCTAGTATGTGCATGTGTGTGTGTGTGTGTGTGTGTGTGTGTGTGTGTGTGTGTGTGTGTGCATGTTTGTGTGTTTGTATGTGTATATATCTATGAATGTTTGTGCTTGTGTGTGTCTGTGTGAATGTATCTCTCTCCATATGTGTGTGTCTATATGACTGTGTCTGTATGTGTGAATGTGTATATATATGGCTGTCTATGTTTATATGTGTGTGTCTGTGTGAATGTGTGTATGTGTGTATATGTACATATGTGTATATGTGAGTCTCTATATGTATATGTGTGTGTGGTTGAAATTGATGACAAAATGTTTGAATGTTTTTTCAGAAGTGTTGATGAATATATACATAATCAGACTGGGATACAATTTATACTACTCAGCAAATACACTGTAAAAATGTTGAGAATGTATATTTACTTATTCATTTATTTACTTTTGCAGTAGCAAAGATAGCAACTTTGGCCTTAAGGAGAATAGAAAAGTGCTCCAACACTGAGCTACAAACTCAGCCCCAAATTACACAGTTTAAATGGGTGAATTTGAATAACATGTGAATTATATTGTAATAAATAAACCTTTTAGAAAATACCTTTTGTGGAAAGACCAGGTTCCCAACTTAAAATACTATTTCTGCATCAGAATTTCAAAGGGTGGGACCAGGAATCTCCATTCTAGCAAATCCCTGGGTGCTTATTACCCATGACTAAAGTTTAAGAATCACTGAATTAAAGGATACAGAGTCTGCACTGTCTCCATGAGGTCTAACTGCAAATGTCTCCACTGAGGGAAAAGTAGTAATCATTCTAAAATGAATAATTTTCAAGCTCATTGTTGCAGTAGCCTGGGTATTTAAGTGAAACAACTCTTTGTATATCTACTCTCAATTTCAGATCAAGTTCCTTTTCTTTTTCTGTGACAAATGTTAAAAATCTGAAATTATTAGTACTCTGTTGCCTAAAATTCCATCAGAGTATTGTTGGTACTCTCCCTTCTGAAGGCACTAACAGAAAACAAGGTCACAGATTTCTTCCTTTTAGACTTAAGGAAGACAATTAGGGAATGTGAGTGAAGTTAGAGAAGCATTGTCTTGCTAGTCTATTTCATGACTGCTGTTGAGGTTAAAAATTGTGCATCAGGTACTGGGGCTCATTTCCCAAAAGACAAGGAATTGTACATGTATAGTACATTTCATCTCTGTAAGCAAAAGCTCATCATTGTATACACTTTTATGAATGAAAGCTCTCCATTTCCATATCTGAAGAATAAGAATGAAAAGCATAAGAATGAAAAGAGGTTTCTATGAAAATATTCAAAATAGTAAGTCAGAGAGAAGTTTAGGGATTGTTGTATACATGATTTAAGTGTCATTATGGAAATTAATTTTTTATACAAAGGATTTCCAGTTGATCTTGGTGATCTTATAATAAAAATAACATATAATAATGTTTGCCTACCATGCATGAATCTTTGGGTTCAATTACCAGCACTGCATAAGCTAAGGAAAGACACATGGTTGTACTTTCAGTACATTGAGATGGAGACAGATTATCCTCAAGGCCATCTTGAATTACATAGGAGGAAAAACAGCATTTAATTTAGTGTACTTACCTGAAAAATTGGAATTATGTGGATGATTAGAAACAGCTAATGGTTCTATAGTTAATAAATAGTAAAGCCAAATATTCATTGACTCCTGTGATGCCAGGAGGTGTACTTGGCATTGTGATACCCAATAACACTTGTGATACTGACAGCCCTTGGCCATGAGGAATTTGTCACAGAAACCATTTAGCTTTCTTTATACAAAACTACAACTGTGACAATATACTATAGTTTTAACCATAGAAAGTCTACAAATGTAATAACAGGCTAAATATTTGAATTTCAAAAATAAAAAATGTAAAATGATTTTATTATTTATTATTAAAGTCTGAACTGTATTTACAGCATGACAATAGCATTAAAATATGAATTCAATGTGGTAAAGATAGTTTATCATTGGATAAGCTATTTACTGGGTTGAACATACAGCTTGGGCCATAAATTGTTATTCTTAGTTTATACGGGTTTCTAATATTCTTGAGTTTAAGTTTAAAATCTTGAAAATTTGTTGGTACACTTCTTGACGTTTACTTAATGAAGGCCAAATAAAGTAAATACTTGTGAATGTAAAAAGGCTTTAATAATGTTCATATTTAAGGAATTTAGAAATGTCTTCTGAAAAGTCAATTGCTTAAGATATTTCATATTATTGGGGATGTTATTGGAAAAAAATTAATGGATATACTAATACTGTTTTATTAATGGAATTTTGGTGGGCACAGTTGCCAAAGGTGATTTTCTTTGTAAATCCAGAGGCTTCACACCGAAGGATCTGGCTACAGTACTACTCTTCCCTTCCCACATCACAGAAATTTCTAAAACCTACTATTGTATTTATGGGAATTTATAAATGCACTTATGAGCATCATATACTGCAGTGTATTCTTAGCTTCATCTCTGCTCTCCTTTGTTAGTACTAAAAGAGGAAAATTATAAGAAAAGCTTCATAAATATGCTGAGAAGCTCACTGTTAAACACCTGTCATGAGATCAAACCATATAGGGAAATCCCACATTTGAAAGTACCACAATGCAGTTTGATATTGCTCTTAATTAAAGAAGCTAATAGAAATTGTACTTTTTAAGAGTTCATGGGGAAGCATTTACCTAAAGAAAATATGTCACTTGATAATGTTTCCCAATTTGAAGCACAAAGTAAATCTTACAAGATTGTCCTAATTACTTTTCTATTACATGACAAAACACTATTTCTCAGGTAAATTATGTTAAAAATGTCTAGTTGGGCTTATGGTTTCTGATCTCTAGATTACATGATAGCAGGGTAAAGTCCTAATGCAGGAGTAGCTGAGAGTTGACATTGTAATCCAAAAATATGAGACAAAAATCGGCACACTAGAAGTGACACTTTTTGGAAACTTAAAGCTGTCCTATAGTAACAAACCACCTCCAACAAGATTACACTCCCAATCGTTTTCAAACAGTTCCACCAACTGGGAGGCAAGTATTTAAACAAATAGACCTACAAAGGCCATTATCATTTGAACTGTCATATTTCAGTGGAACTTATGGGCTTATGGATATATCATAATGCAAAATGCATTTGTTACAACTTCAAATATCTTTTACATTCTTAACACTATTTAAAAATCCAAAGTCCAAAAGCACTTCTGAGGTTCAAATCAATCTCTACCTGTAAAACTCCATAAAATCAAAAGGCAAATTATATACTTGAAACATACAAAGTTACAGAATGTGCATTACCATTCCAAATGGGAGGAATTGTGAAAATATGTTGGTCAAAGGCAAAATCAAAAGCCAACAGGGCAAATTCCAAATGATGTATCACTATGTCTGAAGTTGATCTGTCCTATGAGCTTTGCTATCTGTAGCACATTTCTCTCTTTGGCTGGTTCTCTTCCATGTATAAAGCTCTCACTAGTAGATATACCATGACTCTGGCACCAGGAACATCTTTGCATTTACAAGACTATCTAGGCTTCAGTCTCACAGTTTTAAACAATGGCCTTCTTCTGCCTCCATGGGGTCTCCTTGCAGGAACCTTTTCTTAGGGCCTCCATGCAGTGGGCTCCTATCACATTTCTGATTTCAATGGCTCTTAATAGTAAGGGCGATTTCACAACCCATTTACTCCTACATCTTTTATGTGTCTAAATCCAGAACCATATGGCCAATGGGCCAGTGCTGCCAAGTTTAGTTACCTGCTTGAGAAGGACCTTGACTTCCTTGAGCCATATTTATTACAGCATTAAGTTATTGTTGTATTTTAGAAACATACAGTTCCTTACGCCCTTTCTTTTAACATGTTGGAAGCTTAGCTGGTTGAGGTCTTGCCCTATGGGCAGTTTCTTTCAACCTTCCTAATGCTGCAAACTTTTAATGCCGTTCCTCATGTTACAGTGACCCCAAACATAAAAAAAAAAATTTGTTGTGCTATGGCATAGTGATCTTGTACACTGTATGTATAATTTGAATTGGTTTAATCAAACACTGATTGTCCACTAGCCAGGCAGGATGTATAGGCCTGATGACCAGTCTAAAAGGATTCTAGGGCAGAGTCAAGAGACACCAGCCAGATGCAGAGGAAGCATGATGAGAATGCCTTATTGAGAAATGGTACCAAGTCGTGTCGCAAAACATAGATAAGAAGTATATGTTAATTTCAAATGTAAGAGCTAGTTAGTAATAAGCCTGAGCAATAGGCCAAAAAAATTGTAATTAATATAAGCTTCTGTGGGTTTACTTGTGAGTAAACTGCTACAAGACTGAGCAGGACAGAAAATTCCACCTAGATTGTTGCTACATCATGGCTAGAATTTTACTACTGTTATGAATCATATTGTAAATATCTGGTGTGCAAAGAATATGACATATAATACCCCAAAGCAGTCTTGACCACAGGGTGTGAACTGATGCCTAAGGGCATCCCTCTATTTATTCCATCTCAAATTAGGCCCTCTGTATCTATTACAACATAAGCCTTTGCTCTAATATTACATTTCCTGGAGTTCTTTTCTCTAAAACCTGTGCATTCTGTATCTGTTTCCACAACTTGCTTTTTTTCATTGGTGACCTGCATAATGTGACAAATTCAAACATCTTCTTTCAAATTAGTCTATTACATTTTAATTTAGATAAGATAATATGTTAGTAAAAAAGCAGAAAGCAGCCACATTCTTTGCCAAGATACAACTATAGTGGTCTGTATCTCAGCTGCCAATATCCTTCAGCTCTGAAACCTCTTGAGCTAGGTCTACACAATTGATATATCTCAGTACTACTGCCTTCCATCTCTAATAAATTGAGATAAGAATCACCATAACATTCCAGGCACCACAATCTTTATCTCTTTTAGTCATTCTCTCGCTCTCCCTTTCCCTCTCTCTCTCTCAGGAAGGTACGTGCACTTGACATAGAATTTATCACTGCATCTGGGCCTAGTCTGGTGCTGGACAAGACCCCTAAAGAGCCTGTCTCTTTCTTCCTCACAGCATAAGGGTTATAGGCATACTTAAATTATGCCTGGATTTTTATATGGGTTCTGCATATTTGAACTCATAACCTCAAGCCTAAGAATCGTGTTCTTACCCACTAAGCATCTCTAAACAGGAATGTTCCAGATTCCAGCATTAGAACACTCACAACATCTATGTGATAACTAATCAAAGTGGGGAACTGGAATGGCAAGCCATAGTACATATTACCAGAACTAATCCTTCTTGTGTACAGCCTGAAATTGTTGGCTATATTTTATTTTTATCTATTTCCGTTTTTGAGAACACATATTTTCTCTCACTTTGTCTTACTTGCTTTTAAATCATGGGTCAAACTAAATAAATACATAATTGAGTCATTGATGAGACAGTTTATGGAATTTAATTTTTGTTTTCTAGGAAACTTTAAAAAAGTGAAGCTGCTTAATTTTTTAGCAGATACAATATGTAAGTATGTCTATTCCCCCTTATGGAAATTTGGAATGATCTTATCTGTTATGTTGATGTAAGATTCCTTCCACCTGTAATGGTCTATGATCTATTGGCTATCATGATTAATGTGTACTAGGCTACAGAGGATCTTTGGACCTGCACGGAAGGAATATGAGGAAGTAGTTTGAAGTGAATAACAGAAAAGGATTGACTGAACCTTTGTAGGCTAACATAGCTGTAAGAGTTACTCTCAAGATAATGTTTGGTATATCAAATAAGAGTTGAAAGATGAGGAAAATTTGACTTGATTGAATTTCGATGCTTCTGGGATCCTGGGAGTGAATAGGAAAAACAGTAGGACTAAGCATTTCATCATGTGACCTTGTTTTGAATGGTTCATTTATATTAGAGCAAAGAGACAGCTGAACTAGGGAAGTAGGAAATGTAAGGTCCAGATTCCATAGGCAATCAGAAGAGAAAGAGCTTCTTAGAGGTTTAAAGTCCCAGACATTCAGGCTGGAACTCATAGTAAGACCTAGCCTCAGGGTCGAAATTATAACCCTAATCAGAGATCCAGAGTAAAAGGCCAATAACAAAGAAAATTTCAACAGTTAGAGAAGAAGTAATTTATTGAGCACAAAGCAGACATAGAAAACTTCAGACAACAATCTGTTATGGGAATGAATACTAGTATCTTGGTTTTACAGTTTAACTTTCTAAATGTATTGTCAATGGTCAGGCACCAAAATACCATGCTCATTGATTGCAGACTGCTCTCTGTTGTAGTGTTTATTTCTACCAGAGTTGCATGTAACCTATAAAGTATTAAATGTAATCAAGCCCCAGAATACAATGCAATAACATTAATGTATATAACCACATTTAATATTCTAAACCAGAGATGGCTAACATCTGACAAGTGCCCTTAAAGAAAATATTTAAAATTTTAAAGGTCATGTGGTATCTATCACAAGTATCATTGAAGCATGAAGCATCCATAACCAATATGTAAATAAGTGGATTTAGATATGTTCCAATATCTTTATTTTATGAATGCTGAAATTCATCATTTTTCCATGTGTAATGAAATGTTCTTCTTCTGTATTTTTCAATGATTTCAACATATTGAAAGCAAAGCATTTCTGTAGCCAAAGAGCCATAAAAACACAGTCAGAAGGCAATATTTCAAAACCTATACTATCCTTAAACAAATGGTGATTTGCTCAATATTCAATGTTAGGTCTAATTCTGCTTACTGCGCTTCCAATACCACAATCAGAGCTACATAGCCCTACAAAGAATATTATACCTATCCTATACTCTTGTAAAAATCAGTCCACAGACAGTGAGAATGTTAAAAACACTACATGTTATTTATTCTCTATGAAATTTCATCCAATTGATAACCCTCTCTGTTTCTGTATTTTCTTCTGGTAAATATCAGGACATTGCTGTTATTGTTATACACTACATGGATTGTGCTCTACCTCTTATGAATATGGTTTTTTGTGTGTTATGCATTATGTTAGCATGATTTTTTCACAGAACTCTTAAATTTTAAATGCTCTTGAAAGCAGGAATGCAGTATATGAAACTAATGCTGGCAACTAGAACACACAGATTTTCTCCTTAACCTTTATGATGTGATTTTGCCTTCCTAGATTAACTCTCCTTCCTAAGTGATACCTTAAGTTTTAACTCTTGCTTGATGCAGGCAGTTACTATCATTTGAATAGAATAGCATTGGGGCAAAGAAGCTAGGAAAAACTGAACACTGAACAAATGGCTGAATGGCACTTTCTTTCTGTCTATCTATCTATCTGTCTATCTGTCTATCTATCTATCTATCTATCTATCTATCTATCTATCTATCTATCTATCTATCTATCTATCTATTTCACCAGTACAGATACCTGTCCATCTATACCATGCTAAGAAAATGCTTAACTTCAGAACACCACTATCCACAGTCAATGACTAGCTTTGTTGTGTGTGTGTGTGTGTGTGTGTGTGTTGCCAAAGGTTCTTTATTCACTCTTTATTTATTTTATTTAAAAAATGTCATTTTTTATCTATGTATCCTCCTGCTCCCCCTCCCTTCCCTCCTCCCAATCCTTCCGAGTCAGTCTTCAGCCTCTCCCCTCCCCATCCACCCATCCCCTCCGCAAAAAGGGGAGTCATAAGGTGGGCCAGCCAATGTGGCACATCCACTCCAGGCAACTCTGATTCACTCATCTCAAAGTCAAAGCTGGGCTAGGTGTTCTTCCTCTATAGGGAATTAGCTCCAAGGTGCCAGGCCATGAACAGTAACAGTCTGATCCCACCCCTCAAGGCTCCACACACTGCTAATGCCAGTGGACAGTCACCTACACTTGGACAGCCTACCTCCTTTTCCTGATGGATTTCCAGTGGCCACTCCTGATTCAATGAGCTCCCCCACCCAGAGCTCCAGGTAGCCATTACTGCAGGAACTCTCCTTAGAATCCCCATCCTCTTGCTCACACAGACACCCCTCCTTTGCTCCCAGCTGGACCAAGAGCTCTGCCCGGTGCTCATCCATAGATGTCTGCCTCCACCTCTATTCCCTCTTGGATGTAGGTTCTGTGATGACACCCAGGGTGGTCACCCACCTGACCATAGGGGAAGTCCTGCTCAGCTCCCCGCTCCACTAATGTCTGGAGACTTGGAAAGGGACATCCTGTGAGTTCTTGGAGGTTTCCCTAGTGTCCAGTCTCTTTCCAACCCCACAATGGCTTCCTCTATCGAGATATCCATCTCTTTCTATCTCTCTCTTTGCTCCTCTCACTCAATCATCTCCTTCTTTCAAGATTTGTTCCCAACTCTTCTTGATTGTAACCCGTTATGACCCCAATTTGCTAAGGTAATCTTCTCTATTTTCTCTTCCTAGGGGAATCTCTGGATGTCTCTCTTACATTCCTTCTAATCCCAGCCTGTTCAGGGGTTGTGGTTTGCAGCTTGGGTATTCTTTGCTTTTTGTCTAAGATCCACTTATGAGTGAGTACATCCCATGCCTATCTTTCTGGGCTTGTGATACCACCCAAACACAAATGAATACACATATTTCTCAGCACCCAATGAAACTTTCTCTAAAACTGACCACATCCTCAGTCATAAAGTAAATATCAATAGATACAAAAAATGGAGAATAGCTTCCTGTATCATATCAAACCACTATGGTCTAAAGCTAGAGTTCAACAACAACAAAAATCACAAAAATCCTACAAACTCATGGAAACTCAACATCTTTCAATCAACCACCTCTGGGTCAAGGAAGAAATTAAGAAAGAAATCAAATACTTCCTACAGTGTTTTTAATTCCTTGGTACTGTGGATTAAACTCATGGGTTCACAAACACACTTGGGCACTAGCCAACATACTAAGGTCCTGCATTTATTATCTCAAACCTGTATTATATCTGATAAAGAAGAAAATAGATTACCTACTCCATGCCAATGGTTCAAGTGTGGTTAATTATGAATAATGTTGTCTACAAATCAGTAACACTTGAGGGTAGAAATAAGAAGAACCAGTGAAATTTATTAATGAAGACCTAACTGGGACCTATCAATAACCCAAGTGTGTTGATTTTGCTGAAAATACCTGTAATACCATCAGCCATGAGGGTGAGATATGAGAATCACAAGTTCAAGGTTGGCTTGGACTACGTACTAAGGCTCATTCTCAAAAAAGCAAGAAGAGGAAAAGGAGAAAGATGATAAGGCAGAAGAGGGGAGAAATGAAGGAAGGAAGAAATAATTAGGAAGAATATAATTCTAAAACTCAAATAGCTAGGTGTACTTTCGAGAATGTGAACATAATGTGTGTATGCATAGATTATATGAAATATATACATACTTGTGATTTCCCAGTTGGAGTTATGGACTTCTAATTAGTAATAATATCAGTGGATAACGTTACTGCCCTTATTCTTCACAATCATTCTATTAGTGCCATTCTACTTGGATTTTTACTAACTGGACTAGATTTATTCTACTACCTAGTATGTTGACACTTTAAAAACACATCAGGTTTTGGTATAAACAAATATTACATCAGAACAAATCATAAAAAACTCCCAGTGAAGGTATATAGGAAAATGGGTTTATAATTATATATTCTCAAAAATTACACAAGCACATCACGAAGTAAATGAATCTTGATCCATAAATGACCATTTCAAAAAGACAAAAGAAACCACAAATAGCTGATGTGGGAATGTCTTTCTGTGTGCTGTGAATATCAATCTTTAAATAAAGGAGCTGTTTTGGTCCATGACAGACACCACAGAAAAAGTAGGAGGAGAAATCAGAGCATAGGTAGGAGAAGCAGGGCGGAGTCAGACAGACCAAGTCCGAAGCCCAAAGGAGGAACATGTAAGGAACACAGGTGAGCCACGGGCCACATGGCAGACATATTAATGGAAATGGGTTGATTTAAGATGTAAGAGCTAACAAGCAATGTGCCTAAGCCATAGGCCAAACAGCATAAAGTTAATATAAGTGTCTGAATCATTTTGGGGCCCTAAGCAGCGGCAGGTAGTTAAAGGGTCTGGGGCCTCAGGTCTGTGGGTCAGAACTTCTGGTGGCCTGGGACCAAGAAACCTCATTACAACAAATAGCACTAATCTAACTAGATCCACTTTCCGACTTTGAAATTCCTTCCATTGGTTCAAAGCCATATAGGTGCCTATTTGCTGTTGGCTTTACTTGATGCTTAGAACTATAAATAAAGAATTTTTTTCTTCAGCTTGGACAATGGAGATTTTTTTGTTCTTATATTAAGATTTAGGATTGCAAGGGTTTTACCTAAGCCCCTTTAACATAATTTTGCTACACACCTTCTTTCTCCCATGCTCAAAACTATAGTAATATGGAAACAGGCAAAGGCTATTGAGATAGAAGAGATGGAGGCTGAGAAAGGAGTTTAGTGCCAAGCAAGAAAGCAATAAGGGGAAGGGGATGAAAGGGGAGGGAATAAAGAAGAGAGAAATTACTCTGTTTAAAGAGCCATGAGAATTAGCCAGGAGACCAGTGAGAAATGGTAATAAAGGGTCAGAAGACTTCGGGTATAGTTGAGTGATAGATCACTTACATAGTCTGCACAAGACCCTGAGAGTGATAATTTGTACAATTACTATAAATGGAAGGCATCCAAGGAAAAATCATTACCACAAGACACCTAGTGTCATGCTTATTTTCCATTGACATCATGACACAGTTCTAGGGACACCTGGAAAGAAAAAGCCTCAAAAAAATCACCTACATCAGACTGACCTGTCACAACATCTATGAGGTGTTTTCTTAAATCTTTGATTGCTGTGGGAGTGTCCAGACCATTGGGTGATAAAAATCCTCGTGGGTAAATGACTCTGAGTAGTATAAGAAATCTCACTGAGCAAGAGACAGGGAGACAGAGCCAGTACACAGAATCCTTTGAGTTTTGGCTTTGGCTTCCCTTAATGCTCAAACGTAACCTATAAGATGTAATATGCCCCTTCCTCTTTGGATTGATTTTGGTCATGGTGTTTATCATAAAAAAAGAAAGCAAACTGGGATACCTACTAAAGTTGAAATGGAGATCCTTTATCCATAATATTACAAGAGAAAGGAGGATATGAGCTTGGGAATCAGAAAAAGCTATCATTTAAGCAATACCCATGTTGGATTTTGTGAAAATGTAGATTTTTCTCCATTTCTACCTTATGGCTTTGTAGGCTGCTGTTCATGACAGCAGCAGACTTAAAAATGGAATTGGCTTGGCTCGCCAGGCCAGTGTTCTTTGCCTGCACAATGCAGCTGCTCTTGAACACAATTTTGGTTCTAAAAATTACTTCCATTATTTCTTGATTGCTGATTAACCACTTTCTCTGTACTTCAGAACATTCTGTCTAACTAATGTGGAGCTGGTCTGTGCATATGAAATCCATTCATGGGACAGGATATTTTTCTACTGAGATTCCTAAGGACATCAGATCTCCTGCACCCACTGCTTCCTAGTGTTCCTTTCAGCAGTTCTAGTTCACAGAAAACAATACAAAAGAAACTAATAATAAGGTTCATGTAAACAAAACCACCTTCTGAAACTGATTTCATCAGGATCAGTAATATGATATTTTTATGGGGGCCTGAGGATGAAATTCAGTAGATAGATACATCCCTTCATACAGAAGAGCCCACACTACAACCTCTAGCACCACTCAAAGCAGAATGTCGCAACAGCAGCCTGTGATCCCAGGACTTGGGTACAGTAGGTATTCTCCCCTACCCACTGAGTTGAAAAGCCATCTTGGGTTTGAGATCAGAAGTTTCAGGTCATACTTTGAAAACAAAACCACTTCTGTGGTTTCCATTTTATTGTTGAAACATATGTGTTTCTAATAGAGACACTTTTTGTTTATTTGTTTTGTACTGGTGAAGAATAACCCACAGCTTGATGCTTATGCATGCTAAGTATACTCTATATGACTGTTGACTACTCCCATCCATAGAATGCAGATTTGTATTTATTTTAGAAATTTGAGAAAATTGAGAGGGAGACTCAACCTAGGTCTATAGGCTATGTGTATAAACATCATATTAAATCATCTGCCTATATCCAGCTTCCTTTCCCTACTTCATTCAACATTTTCTAGCATGGAACCATCCTCCAAGTGCTAATCTTTTAGTATTAAAATTGTGAAGAAATGTTGACACTTGACCTTTGACTCTGTTTTTATACAACTTATAAAGTCTGTTTATGGCCATTAAACCTCTCTTTTTTTCATAGTATTGATTGAAAATGGCTCTTGTCTCTCCCTATAGACTGGTGGGTTAGAAGTATCACCATTTTACTCATGTTCTACTTTCCTTCACTTAAACTTGCAAGCATCCAATTATTCTGCAATGATAATTCCCAAAATTCCTTTCTCCTGTGGTAGTCTTCCTTCTGAGCAATTCCTGAGGGCCATGCCAAAGTTCTTCCTGGTGAGTCTAGCACTGTAAAGGAACCAGGCACTGAAAATGGGATTGATGTCGTCAGTCCTTTGTAACATTCTAATGTATCCATAGATTCTCTGATGCCTCTAATGAACCCAACATTTTCCACACTGTTTTCTTCTGACTCATTTATTCAGCTATCACCTGAGATACAATATTTATGACTTTTTGTATTGTCTTCCCAATTTTGAGTTCTGATGCTTACATCTACTCCTACTATATAATAAAACCAAAATGACTTTTACTTATAAGACTTATTGTGTTTTAAAATTCTGTGTATGTTTGTATATCTGGGATTGTGTGCAACATCTGAATCTCGCTGGGAGCTCCATCTGTAATCGCCAGCATTACACAGCAGGCTTTGGCGAGCAAAGACCTACTGATTGAAATATAAATACATGTGGGTCGCTCTTGAACCAATAACGCCATGTATTGAAGCTCAGGGAAAGCCTTATATAGTGGGGGTTGCCTTTTGGCCTAGAGTAACCTCTGCAGCTCACAGGCAATGCCTGAACTCACCCAGCTTCTTTGTCCTCTGCTGACTTCCCTCATTCCTAAATTGCAGCACCTGCTTGGTTGTAGTTCCTGATAGTGGAAATGGATCAATTAGTTCCTGTAAACACCATAGGTCACTAAACAGTGCTAAGCCCTGGGGACTGCAGGCTGACCTCTACAGGGGTATATGTGTTTGTATGCTGGAGCCTACTGAAGTCAGAAAAGGGCATCAGATCCCCTAGAGCTACAGTTACAAGTAGCTGTGAACCAGTTACTGAGAACCAAATGTAGATTCTCTGTGGGAAAAAACTTTTGGGTCATCTCTACAACTCCTTTTCAGTTGCTCTTGCCAGTAGGAGTCCCATCAGTTGTGACTAGTGTGGTTGTTACACCAGGGATTCACTAGATAAAGCCACACTGAGTGCCCTTCTATCCAGATCTACTCCCTTTCTGGTTCTCATTAGAAAACATACAGGCTTCTGAGGGATAATAGTAAAATAAAACATACATAATCAGATAAAACAAAAACTAATAGGCCAGAGTTGAACAAGAGAAACCAACAGAAGGTAAAGAACCCAAGAGGGGGACAAGAATCAGAGATCCACTCATTCATCTAGGAGCCCCCCCAAATATATATATATGCTGGGGACCTGGTGCAGAACTACGCATGCTGATTCAGCCTCCGTGAAATCATATAATCATATGAGCTTTGATCGGGTTGATTTAAAGGGCCTTGATTTTTTGGTGTCCTTCATCCCTTCTGAATCTTACATTCTTTCGACTTCCACCTCTGTGGGCATTCCCTTATCCCTGAGGGGAAGTATTTGACAAAGTTTTCCCATTTATGACTGAGTATTTAAAGGTCTCTTACTGTCTGCATAACGTCTGGTTGTTGGTTTCTGTATTTGTTCCCATCTGCTGCAGGAGGAAGAGTCTGTGATGGCTGAGCAATGTACTGATCTGTGAGTATAGCACAACGTCAATAGGAGTCATGTTATTGCTGCCTGAAAAAGTCAGTAGTATTTGGTTTCATCCTAGGTCCCTAGACTATCTACTCTCATGTTCTTGGTCACTCAAGCAGTGTTGGGAATGGACTCCATTTCATGGAGTGGGCCTTAGCTCAAATCAGATACTGTTCACTCCCACAAATTTGGTGCTATCATTACTCTAGCATATTTTGCAGGCAGGACACAATTGTAGATAAAGTGGTTTGTGGCTGGCTTGGTGTTTTCATTTCTCTTGTGGTAGCCTGCAGAGTACTTTCCTATAACATTGATACTAGCACACAGGGGTGAAAGGCTCTATGTAGCCACCAGTTTGACTTCTCCATGTTCAATGAGTTGTATATATGTTGTCTTCAGCAATGGGACCTTGTCATCAGCTATAAACTAGTCAATAGCCTAGGTTCATGAGGGAGCCTCATAGGACTGGATTGGTCAACAAATCAATTAGATGTAACCCAATCCTGGTGCAAGAAGCTTCATTTAGTGACAAAAGATAGCCATTTGGGGCTCTCTCTGCCATTGTTCAGTGATGTAATTTAGAATGCCTTTTTATTTTAGGAGGAGCCCATTGTATTAGATTTTCAAACTACTCCTCAAACGGTGCTTAATTTTAGCCTTTTTTTTTCTAGCATTTTGTCCATTGTGTACCTCTCTGCTCCTCTTCTCTCTTGATCTTCCTATTCCAGCACCCTCAATTCACCCATAACTGTTTATTTTATGTCTCTTTCCTAATGAAAGCTATCCTTCCTACCACACCCGACTCAAAAACATCTGTAGTAGTACAGATTGTAGGAGGGTTATTATTGGCTAATATCTCTATATAAGTGACTACATACCATATGTGACTTTCTGGATCTGAGATACCACACTCAGGATGATTTTTCAAGTTCCATAAACTTACCTGTGAATTTTATGATGTTATTTAATAGCTGAGTAATTTAATTTAATGGCTGAGTATTACTCCATTGTGTCAATGTACCACGTTTTCTTTACCCATTTATCTGCCCAGAGACAATCTAGGTCGTTTTTACTTTCTGGCTATTACGAATAGAGCAGCAATGAGCATAGTTAAGCAAGTGTCTTTATGGTATGATTGAACATCCTTTGAGTATGTTCTCAGGAGTGGTATAGCTGGGCCTTGAAGTAAATTTATTCCCATTTTCCTAAGGAGCCATCAATCACACTGATTTCCATAGTGGCTGTACAGGCTTGCAGTCCCACCAGCAATGGAGAAGTGTTCCCCTTACTCCCCAACCTCATCAGATGAGCGGTCACTTGTTTTATAATCATAGCTATTCTGACAGGTTTTGGATGAAATCTCAAAGTAGTTTTGATTTCCATTTCCTTGATAAGTAAGGATGTTGAACATTCTTTTTAAGTGTTTCTTGGGCACTTGAACTTACTCTTTTCAGAATTCTTTTTAAATTCTTCAGAAGCCTTTAATGCAATCACACGTGTCTAATTTTGATTTTATTTTCTGTGCTTTTGGAGCTACTGACTTTGGATAAGAGAGAACAGAATAAACAATGTAGAACTGATAGTCTTTTTAATGAATCATATGGGAAAACAGTATGTGTATACACTGAAATATGAGACCAGACCTTTATCTCTTACCACTTGGATATGTCAACTTGAAACACAAAAACTAAGGTCTTAGCAACAACTCTAATAGCATGAACAGAGGGGAAATTTTCAGCTCATAGACCTCTGAAAATATTTGTCTGATTGATTTATTGATTTACTAACTGATTTATCATTTTTGAAACAAGATCTCAAGTATCCCAGGATAGCTTCAGTCTCAACATATAGGCAAAGATGACCTTTAACTCCTGAACCTCCTACTTTTACCTCCAAAAAGCAAGGATTATAAGCATTCATCTCATAATCTGTTAATGTAGCACTGTGGATTAAACCTAGGGCTTAATGTGTGCAAGGCAACTACTCTACCAACTGAACAACACCCCCAGCCTAGAAAAAACGTTGTTTGATATGAATCCTCCACTTCAAAAAATAACACAGACAAATTACATCCTTTAAGTCATCTGAGAGGATTGTTGACATCAGAGGGTTTCCAAATTCCTTTTATAGTTCCTGTATGTCACACCCATCAGAATGTCTATAATCAAAAGACATATGATAACACATGTTGGTAAGGCTCTGCAGAAATTGGAATCATTACATTATGGTCGCGAGAATATAAACTTGTATAACCATTATGGAAAACAGTTTGGTGGTTCTTTGAAAAGTTACACATATATTAACCATATGACTCAACAATTCCATTCTCAGCTGTATATCAAGAAAATATGTTCAATAGTGTTCAAACAAAACTTTGTATATGAATGTGCAAAGCAGCGCTATTTGCAGAAGCAAAGGGAAAAACAATGCAAATATACATAACAGGTGAAGGAATTAACAAAGTGTAGTTTATTATGTGGCTCATCAATATACTGGGATATGACTCTGTCTTTAAAACTCATGTGCTGATAGACTCTACAATGTGAATGAATGGTAAAACCATGCTAAACAAAGGTAGTCAGACACAGACTAGTGTGTATAATTCTAGTGGTATGAAATGCTCAGAATAGGAAAATCCATAGTGATGTAAAGGATTTTAGTGAGTAACTGGTGATGGAGAGCAGCCAATGACAATATTCTAAACATGCATGTAGGCTGACACTATACAAATCTTAAAATTTATTTGAAGGTCAGTAAATTGTGTAAAGTGAGTGAATTTTATGGTGAATAAATTAAACTATGATGAAAAAGGAGGGAAAGGGAAAGATAGGAAAAGGGGATAGAGGTTGGGGCAGAGGGACAAAAGGAAAGTGAAGTTTAATGAAATTATTTTCTCAAAGTTTCTGCAAATTGAAAGGAGTAGTGAAATGACACTATCCAGTAGTTGTCATGGAACATTTCTGAGAGATGGAAGAGAAAAGAAAAGTGGAGGAAGAGATTAGGAAGGAAGTAGAAGAGTCCAGATTCTATGGTGCCAATCCAGAACTCATCCCACTATCATACTGGTAGAGCCCAGGGATGTTTTCACAAAAGGTTCAGTGAGCAAAGTGAATACAGATTAGAATTAATAAATTGCTATGTGGTCCTCTGGGATACCATCTTTCTGAGCTTCTGCTCACTAACAAGGGATGATTCTAATAGCAGGGTGTATCTGTTGATAAGGCAACACCTCATTAGCTCCTACCTGGAATAGATGGCCCCAGATGTTTTCTCATGCACAGAGTGGAAGCCATAGAAAGCACCTGGATGTTAAGAGCCAGATTGCCTGCTATGTGTGTGCTACCGTGAGAAATAAAATAGTCTCTGAGCAGGGGCTAACAGTAGGCAACCTAATCAAGGAGGGGAATGGAGAATGTTGTTGAAATTCAGTGAACAGGAAAGACAGACAGTGTAGAAGTCTGGTGGTGGATGGTGAAACAGAGAACAAATTTGGGACCTGATGAGCTGAGAGAATAAATCTGTTTTCAAGCCAGGGACTTCATAATGAATGCCATCAGAGTATATAGTGATATGGGATAAGAAAGACTTTATGAGGGTACACTATAGAGATTAAGAGGGTCCCACATAATAGAAACTCTCGTGAACTGGCTGCCAACCCCCCTTTGTTTCAATTTTAAGGAAATTGGTTGTAGGAATATAAGGAGCTAGAACTCTGTAGTACAGGAAATTATCTTCATGGAAGGATTGCATTAGCCCAGCAGAGATTGGTGTAAATTAAAAGAGAATGCATTTCCTTTCTGATTTGGTGCCATATTAGAACAACTGACATGGCCTCAAGTTGAGCATAAATGAGGAAGTCCTTCGCCTGATTGTTCTGTCAAACTAAGTAAAAACCTGTAAGAGAGCCAGGGACAGCAGACTGCATTTCGGAGCCTTATAAACCACATGTCTTTTCATACTGGGGAATACAATCGGGAACTCCATAACACAGCTAGAACCAGAAAGGTAGGATACTAATTTCACAGCTCTCAAAAAATCAAATCTTGATTCTCTTAAAACAAATCTAAGAATCAGTGAGCTCCTCATTATCTGAATCCACTTAATATCTACAGATCCAACTCCTCTAAGGCAGAAATATCTTAGCATTTGTCCACTTGTGGACTTCCAATGGCATATGAGCAGTTTAAAGGTCAGGTACAATATTGAGAGGATATGCAGGTATGTGCCTTTTTTCAAGTAGATGCATCAATGGGCTGGAGAGGTAACTTAGTGGTTCTGAGCATGGGTTGCTCTTCTCCAGCACTCACATGACAGTTTACAACCATCTGTAACTCCAGTGTCAGGAGCTAGAACACTATCCTACGGTTACCAAAGGAACCAGGCACACACATGTGTATAGACAAAAATACACATAATATAAATTTAAATAAATATTTTTCAAAAAATAAAAATGAGCATCAAATCAATGTAGCATGAATGGCAAATGCTATTAGTAAATTTCATCATGGGTGGTGTTTAATCTCTCAGTCCTCCTTCCCAGTGCTATATGATATGCTACTTGATATGATAAAGGGCTGAGAGCTTAATGGAGTGACTCATAGAGGAGAAACAACCCTTTTAAAATATTATTATTGTTCTTTGTAGATGGAAATTTCTGTCCCTCCCAATCCTGCAGCCATTTAGACGCAAATAAACACAGTGAGGCCTATATTAATTATAAATGCTTGTACTATAGCACAGGCTTACTACTAACTAGATCTTACACTTAAATTAACTCATATTTTTTTAATCTGTGTTTAGCCACATGGCTGTGTACTGAGGTAAGGCATTTACATCCTGCTTCCTCAGCATCTGGCTGGTGACTTCTGATTCCTTACTTCCTATTCGATGAATTCTCCTAGTCTGGTCACCCCACCAATACTTTCTGCTTGGCTACTGGACAAACAGCATTTTATTAACTCAATTCAACTGACAAATCTTTACAATGTGTAAGAGCAATATTCCACAGCAGTGCTTTCTTGTTCTTTCATAGAAAATAGATTTAAAAAATACATTTATTCCACCACCGTCCAACTCCTTCCTGATCCCACACACACACTTCTCCAACTACTCATTGGTGTAAATTTGGAGACAGGGTCTTATGCAGCCATAACTGACTTAAAAATTTTGTGGAGCACAGCCTGGCCTTGAACCCCTGATCCTCCTGTTGCTACCTCTTGAGTGCTAGGATTACATTCAGGTGCTATTGCAGCCCAGTTTAAGTGATTCTGGGGGCAAACCCAAGGCCTCATGCATGCTCTGCACGCATTCTAATGAGTGATAGCTACAGTCTCAGAATAATCATTTTGAACTGCAGTCTAGCAGACCTGCACAAGGCTTGAGTCCTGAACTTACTTGCATGAGAGACTATTCAACAAAGAGGCCATGAACAGATAGATTATCACATTATAAGTATCACATTCATATGCAAGGTGAAGTATTTCCTGTTCTATTGTATAAGACGATATTCGAGGAAAGCCCTGACAGAAGACACACTACACAGGCTATTATTGTAAAGCATACTAATGGACCTAATAAGTAATCAAAACTCTATCTAGGCAAGGATGCCATTACATGTTAACTCACTGAATAACAAGCGGGGAGGGAAAAAGAAGAAAAAAAGAACTATAAATGTTTCTTTGACATGTTTTGAACTTCAATACAGAAGAAGCCCCAATAAATTTCTTCACTTACTGGACACAAGTGGTAGACAACCACTTAGTTATGTAGAGAGTCACCACTATTCATTGTTTAAAAAACAACAAGTTATGAGATATCATATATGTTACTTCTTCCCTTAGCAAGACTTTCATCTTTGGTAAAAATCTTCTATCCTTGGTATGGGTGGGAAATTTGCAGAAAAACAAAGACACCCCAAAGATAGCCTCCTAATGATCTGAAATATAAATGATACATACTTGATACTATTTCATTTCACGAAGTATCTGTAATGTAGGCATTATTATCTAGTACATATTACCATCTACTGTCCTCCACTGTGTATCTAGATATAAAAATTAAAAATGATAGTTGAAGTCATAAAACTATTAGAGTTCAATAATGTGACTGAACTCATTTGTGGACACAAAAACCTTTCAGATGGGACATCTTTCCTAACTTTACTATAGTATTATTGTTTCAAATTTTCTATGACTTTCAAATGAATTCAAAATGAATTCACAGTGTAGAAATAATTGTTTTAAGTTTTTCATGGTGATAACATGTGAATCTTTAAGATATAATTGATATTTTGGAACGTGTCAAAAGCCATTCCATTGATTTAAATGGAATTACACTGGATGACAGAACTAGGACAGAAATAAATTGTATTTATATTGCAAGGCACTTACATGCTTATGAGAATTCTACCCTAGCTTAGCATCTAAAGATTTCATAAATTAATTAACAAATGATTATCTTAGTTCATCTGGACATTTATAGCAGGAGTCGCTATAGCCTGGGTGGCTTCAAATGATAGAAATATAGTGTTTACTATGCTGGAAGTTTGGAGTTTCAAGATCAAGGACTTGGCAGATTATCGTTTTATTGAGGTTTCACTTTCAGGATCATAGAGAGTATTATCTTCACATACTATAAGATGTCCTGATGTTCTCATGACCTATCTCCCTAGGGCACCAACTTCTAATGGAGGGTCCTAATAGATGCATTTCAATGGTTTAAAATATTCACTCTTTGTAATGGGTAAATAAATCTCTAAAGAGAATCTCACAAAGTTGTTTCATGCAACAACTTTGAAAGCAAACACAAAATAGAAAATAAGAATTTCATAAATAGGGATGTAGCTCAGTGGTAGTACACATGCCTATCATGCATGAAGTCCTGGGTTCAATCAATCACCAGCACACACACACACACACACACACACACACACACACACACACACACACACACACACACACACACTTTACATATTCACATGTATCTTCTTTGTTTAAATTGTAAAGTCACTTAGTTGCACCATGTATTCCATAACAAGATTTACTAGTCTGACTGAAAATGTACCCAGGTGGTCCTCTCAAGAGTAATTTTCATTTTTGACCCTTATAACTCAGTCTCAGTCTGTCATACTCTCCAGAGATTAAACTTTTTAGAAACATACAAAGCACCAACAAGAAAGATTTGTGATATCAGTGTGCAGACTGAACACTTACAAATAAATACAATTTAGGAGTCACTCCTTATTTTATCACAAGAAGATAAAAACCTCTGAATATTTGCCCACTTTATAATCTAAATCTATATTCA
The DNA here is from genome assembly GCA_033318265.1 of Phyllotis vaccarum. Lineage (NCBI taxonomy): Eukaryota > Metazoa > Chordata > Mammalia > Rodentia > Cricetidae > Phyllotis > Phyllotis vaccarum. The sequence goes on from JARWLC010000013.1 coordinate 104,577,647, forward strand.
TAAAAGAACAACTTTCAAATAAAAGTTAGGCAATAAATTAATTTTATCACTTTTCAACCAAATGCTTGGCCAATTCATGTATCTTAGATTAGTCTGATTTTAGAGGCATGAAGAATCTAAAATGAAGCTATTAAACACTATGAATAATTTTTAATGCAATAATATGTGCAAGATGAGAAAGAAAATAGACTAATACATAAAACAAGCATTTATGTAAGCTTCTAATATAGTCTTACATCCTCCAGCGTAGTGCCAATAAGAATGAAGTGTTAGCCAAGCATGGAAACTCAAATCTAATATCACAGACCTAAAAGCAGTAAAGCCAAGAGGATTGTTAAACACATCTGCGTCAGCCTATTTGTTTTTAATTGAAATTGATACTCTTATTTGTATCTTACTTTTTTATTATCACTTTCTTCTTTATTATATTTTTTATTTTTTTGAAATAGAAAGAAGCCAAGAATAACCTAATGGAGAAACTACAAAAATCAAAGCTTTGTGCAAGACATACTCAAGAATGCTTGGACATTTGCTTTTCACTGACATTCCATCTTAAAAGTCAAAATGAGCGAGGTTTGAGTATCAATTTTCCCTAAGTCTGAGAATAAGATATATAGAGGTTGTTTCCTTAGTGGGAAAATGGAGTGATAGCATTCTTAGAGACACATGGGAGAACTAAAAGAAATCCATGCAAAATATATAACACATATCCTTGAACATAAGTATATAAAATGATAAATACTAACAATTCTTCTCCTCTTTAAGAAAGGCAATAAATGAGGAAAAAAGACATGTTTGAAGAAGCTAGACATCCAAATTTCTTAATATTATTGAAGTGATAGGAATAAAATGGAACCCAGGACTTACCTTGCACATGCTATCCTACTGCTAAATTATACACCATCCCTAATTGAATAAAGGTTATGTTTTTTAAACATTTAGCAAATATTGTAAGTAATGAAGAAGCTTTAGACACATTCTCTCATCATCAGAAACAAAATCGCAATTTCTATCTATTCTTGCCATCCATAGAAAATACTATAAAGTAACTGGTGAAGTTTGATTTTAAAAAATGCCCCCTCAAAGGGTATGGCACTAATTTGAGGTGTGGCCTTGTTGAAGTAGGTGTGGTCTTGTTAGAGAAAGTCTGTCACTGTGGAAATGGACTTTGAGGTCTCCTATATGCTCAAGCCATTCCCAGTGAGACAGACCACTTCCTGCTTCCTGTGAGTCAAGATGTAGGTCTCTCAGCTTCTTCTCCAGCATCATGTCTGTCTGCACGTTGCCTTGCTTTATACCATAACGATAATAGACTGAACATTTGAACTGTAAGAGAGCAGCTACAATTAAATGCTTTTCCTTTATAAAAGTGTCTGAAGTTGTGTTGTGTCCCCAAAACAATAGAAACCCTAAATATGACATTATTAATTATGTAAAATATAAGAAACAGATACAAATGTAATTGTCTACAAAATAAAATTAGTCTACCAAAAAAATGACTACAAAAATGTCTAAAGATAAAGTTTCCAGAAAGAATATCAACAAATAGTTACTTTCAAAATTTTATACTTGCAATAATACACTAGAAAAGATGACCAACTGTAAGACAAGTCCTAGTAAGAAAAAGAAATTATAAATAATACAGAATATGCTCCTTTATGAAAGGAAAACTTCAATAAAAAAGAGGAATGGCATATTGCTAAGGAGAGAATTATTCCATATCCTAATAATGACCTAATAATGATTTTGAGAGTCTGTATTTAATGCAATACTAATGAAAATTTTAGTCAAATTTTAAAGTAAACATTAACAAATAAATATCTATGAATAATAGGACAATTATTAGGTGGCCTCAAGATGAATAGACTAGACAGTGATGATGAGAATTCTAATTACTAACCCAAACTGATCAAGAAAAATAGAAAGACAGAATAAACATAATCATTTATTCAAATAAAATACATGAGCATAATTTCTTTTTAATCACACTCAAAACAGAAGTCAGATAATAGACTAAAGGTTTATGCACAAATGTTACTAAGACTACTGAGAGATGACAATTATTATTTACATAAACTATAAATGGGAAACTGTCACAATCATGATACCCTTAGGATTTGACATGTCTGAAAATAAAACCAGATAGCTACAGGAAGAAGAAATACATATATAATCTGGGCTGAGTCTTAACAGGAACATGAATAAAAATGTTCTATATAGATGCAAGATGTCATGTTAAGGTGGCATATTAAAGAGAACATACTAACATTTTATCCAATAATGAATAGTTAAGAATTAAGAAATTTACTTATACAAATTCGTGTATAACAAATTTAAAAACTACACAGTATTTTTTATACAAATCTAAAGGGTCATAATTAAATTAAACATTGTAACCTGTTAGAGAATCAGCAATAGAAAAATATTATTGAAGTACTGCAGAATTTTTTTTCAAAAAATCCTGCTAAGGTCAAGGACAGAAACAACTAAATGTCCAGAAATATCTCCATTTATTTCCTTAAGGTATATACCTACACTCGATTTCTCAGCTAATCAGAAAACTGGCTGGGGTTGTGTGACTGGGTAATAGCCAGTACAGTATGAGAGGATATTTATTTGCCACATCTAAGTCTCTCATCCCGTGAAATTTTCCATGCTCTATTCTCCAGCTGGAAATCCATATCTTCAAAGAGACTTTGGAACACACATGCAAAGAAACCATAAAAATGACATCATCCAGGTTTCTAGAGTAAATCCATAAAGCACAGCTCTTTCTACTCCATAAGCACAGAAATCTCATGAAGTTATGAGGATATAGTTTTAATATTTTGGACTTTCACATAGTTAGCCATATTTGCTACAATGTTATTATAATTCTATAGCAATTAAAACACAGTTTGTTATTTCCTCCCAAAGTAAGGAAAACCACAAGACTCTGGTATACTTACAGTAAACTTGCCGGAAATAAAGACAAGAATCAAATCATGATTGGGCTACTAAGCTTAGCAGGGAAAAATGCTAATAGTCGAGAAGGCTGACACCCCAAGTTTGTTTATAGAAACACACTCCACAGACTTGATCTCTGAATTTCACACAAACACACATGGTACACAGACACACACAAGCATGCACACACACATACACACAAAAAATTGTAAAAATAGTCTTAAATATTTTATTAAGTTTTTGGAATTATACTAGGTTATTTCCCTTTTCTCTTTCCTCTTTCCAAACCCTTCCATACACCCGTCTTTGCTCTTCCAAATTCATGGCCTCTTTTTTTATTAGTTGTTGCATATATATACAAACATACATTATGAATATATATTCATAAATATAACCAGTTTGATCTGCGTAATGTTACGTGTGTGTGTATGTTTTTCAGACTAATCTTTTGATATCGGATAACTAATTAGTCTGCTTTTCCCTGGGAAAGACTATTTCTCCCACTATTAGAATTTCTTAGTTAAAAATAGAACAAAATAATGGGAAAATACACTAAACAAGTCCTAAATAAAAAGAAAGATATTTACCAAAGTGGGTGGTTTGTGCCTTTAATTTCACCACTTTGGGTGGTGAGTCAAGAGAACCAGGAGTTTAAAGACTGATTTTAATAGCTAGAGGCAGATCTAGTTTACAAAACACTCTGTCCTAAACCACTAAGATGTGAAAGGTGACTTCAAAGTACCATTGTAAAGCAAATCATATTTATGGTAATGACTGCACAACTTTACACATGGGTCAGAACTCACTAAAAACTGTATCAAAAATAGAATTTTATAGTAAATATATTTGAAAGTCAATGATATTTATTAGCCTATTTGTTTCTTTTCCTTCTCTTTCTTTCTCTTCCTTTCTTCCCTTTTTCTTCTTTTCATTCTTTCTCCTTTCATTATTTACTTATTTGTTTATTATACATCCTGCCCATAGTTTCCCCTTCCTCCTCTTCTCCCAATCCCTCCCCCACCATGCACTTCTCCTTTCTGCTCAGAAAAGGGCAGGCCTCCCACAGATATTGGCAAAATATTGCATATCAAGATGCAGTAAAATTAAGTACCTCCCCTAATTAAGGCTGGACAAAGCAACTCAGTATGAGTAAAAGGTCCAAAGCCAGTAAGGGTGAGGGAGAGCTCCCACTCTCACTGCTTTAAGTCCCATAAGAAGACCAGGATACACAGCTGTCGCATATGTGCAGAGCACCTTGATCATTCCCATTCCGGCTCCGTGGTTGTTAGTTTAGTCTCTGTGAGCCCTTCTGAGCCCAGATTAGTTGACTCTGTTAGTTTTCTTGTGGTGTCTTTGACCCCTTGGGCTCCTACAATTTTTCTTATCCCTCTTCTGCATGATTCTCTGAGCTCTACCAAATGTTTGGCTCTGGATCTCTGCAAGTCAAGGATAGTTTTAGAAGGAAAAATAAGCAGCTTAGAAAAGAAATCTCATTAGTTCTTCGACTTTACAACAATTAAGAAATGCAAACCAAAAATAGCAATGGCAGGGAATAGAAATAGGAGAAGTACTCAGAGAGGAGGAAGAGGTCTACAGGTAAGAAAGAGGGAAATAAAACCTATGTGACAAAGAAGTAAAGAGAGTGCTTACAAGTAGAAATGGTACCAGTAACAGAGGGAGAAGAGAGAATGGAACAGTGCATGAGGTCTAGTGATAAGGCATATGAAAAGTTACAATGGAATTTGGATAGTTGGTTCAGCATTAAAAAGCACTTATTACAACTTCCAAAGACTTCAAGTTCAATTCTCACTACCCACATGGTAGTTTATATCCATCTGTAACTCCAGAACTAGGTAATCCGAGGCCCTCTTCATCTTCACTGATACAAACACACACATACAGTACACGTGCCTATAAGCAGGCAAACACTCATGCATAAAATAAAAACTTTTTAAATTAAATATCACAATAAAAATTATGATATCGTAGGCTGACAAAACAAAAACTTAATTAAAACAAAGCCTACTCTCATAACTCACTCCAGTAATTCCAGTGCTTGAGAGGTAGAAGGCATAGGATCGGGAGTTCAAGATAAGGCTTGACTGGTTTCATAAGACCCTGGCTCAGGACAAAAGAAGTAATAATAAAATAATGTTTTAAAAACATGAAATATACCTCCTCTATTCCCCCAGACCCAAGCCCCTAATCTAGTCCCAAGTGCTCCAATAGAACACAAGCAAATGTCTTCTTTCCCTGCTACCCTCTTGTGGAGCCCACAGAACATCTTTCCTAATCCCCTTCCCAGCTCCCAAATCCATCAACTACCTCCTGTTAAACAAAAAGACATGCCTTCCAGAAAAAGAAGTAAGTTACCCTCAGACTTTCTCTTCTCTCTATGTTCCACCAGACCCAGCCCTCCATTTCAAACTCGATAACATCATCCATGACAGCCTTCCCTGCCTTCTGTTTGAATCTCACAAATCTTCCCCTACTAACCCTCATCCACTGACTTGTTGCTTTTTTCCAGACCTCGACTCCAGCAGGCACTTACACTAATCCCAGAGGTGCACCTCATAGGGCAACAAATAGCCTGAAGACAGACCCACAGCTCTACTACTGCTCCTAAGATCCCGCACCCTCCCAGTCTCATTTCCTGCTCTGTAGCAGGAAACACGGGCGTGTTCTCCCTTTCCTCTATAACCCCATCCACAAAGAATCACAAAGACCTTCTCCTCCAGCCTCCTGCCCCAAGCTCATCCTGCTAGCCCAGCCTCCAATACCAGCAGGCATTCCCTGTGAACATACAAGCTGAGCCAGAAAAACATGCAAAACACAGCCATCACACTTACCGAAAATCCAGGAAAAAAAAAAAAAACAAAAAAAAAAAAACAGAAACCAAGGAATAAAACACCCACCCAACAAAGACAAATCCAGAATCAGCACCTTGACCTATTATCAACACAAACCCAGATGCAGTGATGCCAGTATAACACTATCATTAACAGCCAGGGCAAAAATTCTCAACTAGAGCCCAACTATGCTATTACAGCATGACCAGAATATCCAGCATAGCTGAAGCACAAGAAAAATTCTTTAAAATCAACTATTTCGAGACAATAAAGTTTCTTAAAGAAATCGAGGAAACCACAAATGGTGCAAAGAAATAAAGAAAACTGATCAAGACCCAAAATTGGAACTAGAATTAATAAAGAAAATGCAAACTAAGAAAACAGTGGACACGAAAAATTCGGGAATCTGAAGAGGAACTTTAGAAACAATCTTTATATAACAGGTGGAGGAAGGAAAAGGAAAAGAACTTCAGTTGTAGAAGATATAGTAGAAGAAATTGATAAATTTATTGAAGAATATAAAAGCTTTCTGAAACAAAATGTCCAAGAAATCTTGGTCATCATGAAAAGACCAAACCTAAGAATATCAGGAATGGAAGATTTCCAGCTCAAAGTCACAGAATATGTTTTCAACAAAATGATAAAAGAAAAATTTCCTAACCTAATGCAAGAGATACCATTAAAAGTACAAAAGCTTACAGAACACCAAATAGAATAATCTAGAAAAGAAATTTATCTTGTCAGAAAATAATTAAAACACTAATCATGCAGATTAAAGAAAGATTATTAAATAAATGCTGTTAGGGAAAAGGAACAAGAAATAGATAAAATTAGAATTACACTTGACTTTACAATAGAGACTCTAGAAGACAGAAGGGCCTGGACAGATTGCTGCAGACTCTAAGAGACCACAGATGCCAACCAAGAGTACTATATCCAGAAATATTTTCATTCACCATATATGAAGATAATAAGGCATACCACAATAAAACCAAATTTGAAGAACATCTATGCACAGATCAATACCTAAAGAAAGTTCTGGAACGAAAACTCCAGCCTAATAAGGTAAAATACAACCATGAAAACAGGAAATAAATAATCTCATATCAGCAAAACCAGAAAAAGGAAAGCACACACACATACTACCAAAAATATCAACAACAAAATAACAGAAATTAATAATCATTGGTCATTGGCACTAATTTTGTTCATACAAAATTTTACAGAATTTTCACAAAAACAACTTAACAGCATGCCTGAAAGCTCTAGAACAAAATGAGGCAAAGACCCCTAAGAGGAATAGATAGCAAGAAATAAACAGAGGGCTAAAATCAATAAAATAGAAGTAAAAAGAACCAAGAATCAGTTGGTTCTTTGAGAAAATCAACAAGATAGATAAACCTTTATCTAAACTAACTTAAATGTGGAGAGAAAATATCTCAAGTAACAAAATCAAGAGCAAAGGTGTGTGTGAGAGTATAGCAATAGACTACAAAGAAATTCAAAGAACCGTAACAATATAGTTTGAAAACTTATACTACACCAAATTGGAAAAGATAAAAGATACTACTTACCAAAGCTAAATCAATATTGCATAAACAATTTAAACTGACCCATAATAACATGTAGGGGAATAGAAGCATTCATTAAATCTTTTTAATCCAAAAAAGGGGGGGCAGGACCAGATGCTTATACTGCACAATTCTACAGACTTTGAAAGAAGAATTAACTCCAGTACTCTTCAAACTGTTTCACAAAATAGAAACAAAAGAAACATTGCCCAATTCATTCTATGAAGCCATATTCAATACACATAAAGACTCAAAAAGAAAAGAGGATTACAGACAAATTTCCCTTGTGAATATGGATGTAAAAATACTCAAATATTTGCAAACTGAATCCGAGAGCACATTGAAAAGCTCATCCACAATGACCAGTTAGGCTTTATCATAGGGATGAAAAGATGTTAAGTATATAAATATCAGACAATGTAATCACCATCTAAAACTGAAAGAAAAACATGGTCATCTCATCAGATGCAAAAAAGGCCGTTGAAAAAATCCAACACCTTTTTATGATAAAAAATATGATAAAAGTCCTGGAGAGAGTAGCAATACAAGGGACATATGTAAACATAATAAAGGCAAATTATAGCAGGCCTATAGCCAACATCAAATTAAGTGGAGAGAAACACAAAACAATTCCAATTAAAAAATTTTACAGAATAAAACAAATATCAAAACAACGTGATACATGATTCATATAAAGAATAAAGGCAAGTAAAATAATACTATTGTATACTGCTAAATATGTACTTATCTATCTATACATTACAAGTTTGAGATGTGGCAGGCAAGACCATTCAACTCAACCCTGCTGTCTTGAGTTTGATCTTTAAAATCCATTCTGTGGAAGAAGAAATGGAGTTTGCTGCAAATTGTCCTGTGATCTCCATGGGGTTGGAAATGGCATAATCTCTGAAGAATACTGACTACGTTTACCACTGAGGAGGACTACAGAATAACGAGATCTGAGAGGACTACAAAATAATCTTCAATTATTTGTATGTTTTAGTACAGAAAAAAATATAAGACTAAAATTGTTAACAATGTAACTCATTGTTAAAGTGATTGCCTAGCAACTGGGAGAACCTAGATTCCATTGCCCATAGTGCTTGCTAAATCAAGTTAAAACTAAAAAGAAAAAAATCTGCCTGATCAAAATGATGCTAAAAAATTGGTTTTCTTATTTTCTATATATTTCACAAATAAATGAATGGAAAACGGTAAATGTAAAAATGCCTATGCATCAGTAAAAATCATCTCATAAAGCAACAGAGAAGTTTCCTTTTATGATTGTTTTTTGGTGCTAGGGAGCAAATCTTGCTCTTAGCTTGATTACTGAGCTAAATTCCCAGCTCTACAGCACAGGTTCATGTGCCACTCTTTGGAAACTGTACTTGAAAACAAAGACTAAAGAACAAGGTTTCTAATCTTTCCAGTACCACATACTAGCTGTACAGTCTTAAGAACGTTATCCCATTTTTATAAGTTGCTGTTTCCTCCTTACATTAATATTTACCTCATAGTACAGCTGGGAAAACTGAGAAATGATTTTTAGGGAGAGGCACGAAGGACAGCAACTTCACAACCATGCATAGGAATTATTACAAAATGAGAGCTATTACTGAGTCATTTAATACTAAAAAGAGAAAGTTTCTATACTAAAGTTTATACTAAGTTTAATACTTAAAAGAGAAATAAAGATAAACCATTCCAGAAGAGATGACACTTGTCTGGATGTTTAAAGACATTAAATAATTAAACACTTGTGTGAGTGCATATTCTGCAAAGTGAAGAAAATTACACAAGGCAGAAGCATGCTTGGGAGTGCCTGTAATCAGGCAAGCACTTAATTTTGTAGACCTTGTCTCTGACACTCAGTTCACTTCCAATCTTGAGTATGTCCTTCACAAAGCACAGCATCAATCAAAACTCCGGAGACAATGATTGATGATATTGAAATGAGTGGAAAGAATGATGACCTGTGGGGAGCAATAATTTATCTACATATGCCTCAAGAGAGTGTACATCCAATGCTAAAAATGGAAGAGGAGGGAGATGTGGCAAACAAATCTAAAGATCGTCTCCTCTCTCCCTACTTTTATTTTTTGTTTTCCATGGTGTGGGCATTTTCCAGTCACATTCTGTAAAACCAGTTTGCTAAAACCAAACAAACAAAACTAAAAAAATCCCAAGTAAAATTATGAAGCTTTGGGTGATACAACTGATGAAGCTAATTTTTGGTTGGACTTGAGCGATTGAAAACTGGGTTGGATCACTGCCTATCAGTGGGATTACATTAGTGACCAGATGAGAAACCTGTAAGCCTGGCAATAGGTTCTTTTAAGGGACAAAGCCATCTAACATAATTCAAATTTAGTGAAGCGTAGGTATTATGACTGTCAAAATTTAAACTACATAGAAAATGATTAATGTGGGAGTGCTACAAAGAAGTAGCCTGTGGCATGGTTGTGGTTTGGGATTTTGTTTTTGTTTTTTCATCAAAAGAAGACAATAGACTTGAATAGAGAAAGTATAAAGCGGCCAAAACGGCCTGTGGAGTGAATCAAAATTCTGTGAGGATATTGCTATGAAATCATACCCTAGCTTATGGACTAATGATATCCAGTTAGCAGCCATCAATGAGATGGGTTAGAACCAGTTAGCCTGAGCCAATTTTCTTGTCTATATCAGTGCCCTCGGGGAGAAAAGAACAGAGCACTATTAGCAATTACTCATTCAGGGCAGTGAAAGAATTTGACAGTGGAAACAAGGCAAGGGTTTGCCCCTTGACACAAACATTTTAAAGATAATCTTTTTTTTTTTTTTTCAAAAACTAGCCAGAATCATCCTGGAGCAAGAAGGAAATTATGGCCAAAGAACTGAACAGTTTGGCTTAGCGTGCAGTAACACCATTTCCCCAAGTGACATGGGGAGTCATTTCATGGCTGTGCATTTTCTTTCCTGAAGGCCTTATCAACTGACATCCTAAGTAGTGTATTTTCTTGAGAAACTGTGAAAATATTCATAGAGTTGTTCTTCCAGGAAGTGGAGACAGATGGTCTGAGTTAATGAAGATGTATTTTGTTTGCCAAGTATGTTTATGATTGTGTATGTACAAGTGTCTGTGGGTGCCTAAGGATACAGGAGAAGACATCAGATCCAGCGTGGTTACTGGGAACAACTTGGTTCCTTTGGAAAAGTAGCACATGCACTTTACAAATGAGTCATCTTTACAGCCCCTGATAATTGGTTTTTAGTGGGTGGAAAGTGACACAAAAATACATTTTTGAAAGGTTGAGAAGGGGGGGGCTGGAGAAATAGCTCAATTAGTAAAGTGCATGCTAAATAAGCAAGAGGTTCTAATTTGGATCCTGAGCATTCACATAAGAAGGCTGAGCATGGCAGAGCACACTTGCAATCCCAGGAAGAAGAGAGAAGCAGATCCATTGGACTCACTGGACATTCATTTTAGTCCAGTTAGTGAGTCGCAGTGAGAAATAGCATCTCAAAAAAGCAACCAAGCAACCAACCAAACAAACAAACAAAACATAAACGGCTCCTACAGAACAACAAAAAGGTTGAACTCTGGCATCCATATCATACATAGGTGATATGTGCCTTCAGACTCAATGCACGGGCACATATTAATATATACAAACACAAATACATATGCACACAAAAAGTTTTATTGAAAAAAATTTAAAAGGATGAAAAGCAACAGGCAATGGTGGTATGCTCTTTTAATTTCAGAACTTGGGAGGCTGAAGCAGACAGGCGTCTGTGAGTTAGACACCAACCTGGTCTACAGAGTGAGTTCCAGCACAGCCATGGCTACACAGAGAAACTCTGTCTCAAAGAACAAATAAACAAAAATCATCAAAAAGTGAGATTTACCCAAATTCACTTAGGATTTCTTCAGTTGTCTAATTTTTAGCATTAACTGTTTCATTCTTGAGTGAATAGTCCCCCTTCTTGAAATAAGAATAGAGTTTCCCATTTTAGATAAAACAAAAAACAAAACAAAAGCTAGCAGAATCACTTTGAAGGACATGGCATTATGAGAGAACCAGGCAGTCTTTGTATGAAATCAACATCTATCTATATAGTCATGCCCTTATTATCCATATTAATGTGGCATATATATCTTCTGGGATCCACATAGAACATTTCCATACTTCTCTTTCAGGCCTCAAAAGCCACTGCATTTACTTCAAAAGATGAATATTGTTACTGGCCTGGTAGTGTATGTCTGTGATCCCAGCTGGTAAAGAGGCTGACTCAGAATCAAGAATTCAAGATTTGAGTGTGCTACAGGGCAAGACCTTGTCTCAAAAAGTTAAAAAAAATAAAATAAAATTGAAAAGGGCTGGGTTGTAGGCTAGAGGAAGAGCTCTTACTTGATTCATATAACGATATTTAGGGGAAGAAAGAGATTGATTTTATGAAGGAATGTGTCCCTTGCAGAAGCACTGCGGAAAAGAGTCTGGACTGAATGTTTCTGGTAACAGCTGTTGAATTTTCTCAGGCAACACAAAGGGAGTCCATTTCCTCCAAGAGATTCAGGACTCATAGGCTGTGTTCAATGCACTCCTGTTACTGGATTTCATGAGTTTGAGCTTTACACAAATACCACAGTAGCTGGTTGGCTCCAGAGTGCAGAATCCTCCACAACTGTGCCTTTCCCTATAGTCCTATATATTCATTGATTTCCAAAATGGTGAAATTTGCACAAGTTGGTTTCTGTTACTCCAACCTGTTTCCTAGCTTTCTACCATTCCTACTCATGGTGAATTTTCAGTGTGCCATGACCACAAAGTAGATATGCTTAATCCAGATGGTAGCCTCAAAGATGGAGTGTGTGGCTATAGGCCAATGGTAGCCATAGATAAGCCAGTACTACTCCATCCTGACATTCCACTGATAATCAGAAGTACTCATAGACCAATTCTCTTTTGCTCTCTATAGTACAAAAAAGAGAAACTTTTCTGGCAGTTATTTTTCAGGATTTTTTTTCATTTCTGTTAATAATTGAAAGGACACCATTTCAGTACCATATGGAACCCCAGTATCTCCTAAATAATCTCAAAGGAAATATGTGTAATTATGGGTTGAGCATACCTAAATCTACAGCATCAAATATTACAAACTCTGACTATTTGTGGATGCCTGCCAGATGTTCCACACCTGATATAGTGTGAAAGATTGCAGTTAAAATGAAGATGCAGTAAAAATACTGCAGAAATTTATCTTGGGTTTAGTTGTATCAGGTACACATAATGTTTTAAAGAATTTTGTTGACATTTAGATGCCAATATACCTTGTTAGGTATTTTCAGATATTCCCCTCTAATTCAAAATATTTCTGGTTCCAAGCATTTTCATAGGTTGCATAATGTTGTAACAATTTACATTTAATTTAATAACTGTAATGACTCCCCCAAGAACTTCACAGATAGAATCGTTAATTTCAGTACATAACTTTACAGTGGGCAGTCAAAACAGACACTGTGACAAATAATGGAGTTTCTCACTCTCACATAGTGGACCAGTATGAGGGATAGAGCAGAGCAGATTAGAAGCAGGTAGGAAAATCCATGTGCCTGAAACAAAGGGAACTGATGTGAGAAGAGAGTTGAAGAAGACAGTTCTTTAAAGCATTAAAAAAAATCACACAATTCAGAAGTGTGATTATTTTAAAAAAAAAAAAAAACATGGATTGTTGCCTGTGTATTCTGCTTCTTTGCTTTACAAAAGACAAAACTGATGTAAATCAGTAAAAAAAAAAAAAGTGGTGATTTGACTGAAATGCTTAAAATTTGGTATTTATACTTGAAAGATTCTTTTCCTCCTGCTAGAGTCATGCCTAATAATAGCCTGTATGACTAAAATGCCCTCTTTAAATAGTTAAGCCAGAGTGAAAAAGACTACCTTGGGACCAGGGTATCATTCTTTCTACTTCTAAGTATTATTTCTTGTCATATATAACAGGACTGCTGGTATTTTATAAAAAGCTGTATAACAATAGAAAGGGAAGAGGGGCGTGTCCATTGTGTTCTAAACTGTCATTTGTCACTCTGTATGAAGAAAGAATGAAAGGCTGTCAAGGACAACAAACAGCTTTGAGAATCAAAACATGCTCTTTGGGAAGTCAGGAACTATGAGAAACATCTGTGTAATTTCCAAGACCCAATGTACAAAGATCTGACATTTATTTTATGAGAGTTTTGCTTGGGGTGTTCAAGCTGTGTTTGTCTCTCCCAATGCCATCTACCGTTGCTGTCCCTGCAATATTAGGGTCTCTGATATATTTCCTCAAAAAAAATGTTCGTGTTTTTATCAAACATTTACTCAGTAGCACCATTTTGAAGAAGGGGAAGTCATCCCATAGCTGTCTATAATTTGAAAGCATTTCATTCTACTTAAAATAATCAAAATGTCACTGTTTCAAAACCACAGGTTTAGAGCATTAAAAGACATAACCCTGGTAGTGTATGCTGCTAGGCATTTAATCTAGGGTCTCTTTGTTCATCTTTTATACTCTTATATTTAGTAATAGAACTGGCCACATTCAGTCAGCTAGAAGGCCTGTTTCACAAATAGAAAGATTTGGATTTGAATTTCTAGCAACTGCATAAAAATCCAGGTGTGGTCTTGTTCCTAAAGAGCCAGGAACACCAGCAATGTAGGGACAGAAACAAGAGGAACTCTAAGACTTGCTGGCCACCAGCCTGTCTCCAGGTTTAGTGAGGACAACTTAGTATTGAGGAAATATGGAGGAAAGTGGTATAATAAGACACATGACTTTTCCTCTGGCCTCTATTTTTGTATACATGGGGGTGTGCACTGGCATGTCTGCATGTGTGCCAACAAAGTACACACACACATACACACACACACACACACACACACACACACACCTCACAAGCACATTCATATGGCATAAAGAGTAAAAGATCAAAGTAATAAATTTACTTGAATGTATTTGAATACATTTTGTATTTAAATAACAAGTGCAAAATTACATCTCAAATATATTCTATTCCCTGAACACTGTTCCCCAAAGAAAATGAAGAATAATTTAAGACAGGGTTTTGCATCCCTCTTTTAATGTTCATATGGACATCTATGCTTTTGTTGCCATATTGTAAGAGAGTAAATAAAATAACAATTTTTAAATTTTTTAATATTATATAACTTGAATATTTTAAAACCAGTACCCTTTTACAGACTCAAGTTATATGTGTATGCTATTTTTAAAAAGATCTCTAGTGACCAATGTATAGGTTTTTTTGTTCGATTGTTTACCAATGTTTGCTGTTATGCCCAGAGGAGCAATGAATTCTACATATTTCTATGTGAAAAGTACTGCTTCTGTAATTATGGGAGTAGCATATTTCACAATAGAAAATATGGAGGATATAAAGAATTAAGAAGAAGAACTTTTAAAACATTTTAAATCCTATCACTCAACTATAAACATTGGTAATATTTTAGTAATATAGTCACCCAGTCTTTCATCTGAGCAAGAAAATAAAGGGTCAGATCCTGCTGTTTTTCTCTGAGCCTCTAATGGGATAACACACATGTAAAATACTATTCAAAGTTTATTATTCATTTTCCTTTCTTCTTTAATAAATTCTGAACAATATCACAATGCTCTGCAACTAAAGGTGTGGGATAATGATCTTGTTCACTGTAAAGTTTGTCACTTGAATTGGTTTAATAAAATGCTGATTGGCCAGTGGTCAGGCAAGAAATGTGAGGTGACTAGACTAGGAGAATTCTGGGAAGAGAAAGGGAGGAGGCAGTCACTAGCCAGACACAGAGGAAGCAAGATGAAGGTACTAAGCCACATGACTAAACATAGATAAGATTATCGGTAAAAATTAAGTGTGAGAGCTAGATAGTAGTATGCTTGAGCTAATGGCCCAGCAGTTACTATAATATTAATCCTCCAAGTCAATTATTTGGAAAGTGACTGCTGAGTATTTGAGAGTTTCTGACCCAGACAAAAACTTTCAACTATATAAAGGTTAATGGTCTTGGTGTTCTAAATGTATACCACATCAGGACAGTAGCCTCCCTTCCCTCATCTCCTATTCTCTCCCCCTCCTCCCCTCCATCCTCCTCAATCTACCCCTTCTCCACATATTCATTCCAAAAGGGGTAGGCCTCACATGGGCATCAGCAAAGCATGGCATATCAAACCACCATAAGACCAAGCACCTCCCTCTGTATTCAGGCTGGGCAAGGCAATCTCACATAAGGAATAGTTCCAAAGAGCCAGTTAAAGCACTGAGAACAGTCCCTGCTCCCATTGCCAGAAGTCCCATATAATACGCCATAATAGATCAGCTACACAACTGTTACATATGCAGAGGTATGGTGGGACCAGGGTCTCGGGCTCATGAAGGGGGAGTGGCCAGCCCCATTCATAAAGGGGCTGCTGGGATCTTGGGGTTTCTTTTTTTTTTTCCTTTCTTTTTTTTTTTTTTTTTTTTTTTTTTTGGTTCCCTGACCGGGAATCGAACCTGGGCTGTGGCAGTGAGAGTACCGAATCATAACCACCAGACTGAGTCAGCCACCCCTAAAAAGAGGTGATGTGGGAATGTCTTTCTGTATGCTGTGAATATCAATCTTTAAATAAAGGAGCTGTTTTAGCCCATGACAGGCACCATAGAAAAAGTAGGAGGGGAAATCACAACATAGGTAGGAGAAGCAGGGCAGAGTCAGAGGCAGACCGAGTGGAAGCCCAAGGAGCAACATGTAAGGAGCACAGGTGAGCCACGGGCCACATGGCAGACAGATTAATGAGAATGGGTTGAGTTAAGATGTAAGAGCTAGCTAGCAATGTACCTGAGCCATAGACCAAACAGCATAAAGTTAATATAAATGTCTGAGTCATTTCTGGGGTCCTGATCAGCTGGGGCTGCAGGTCTGTGGGTCAGGACCTCTGGCCGCCTGGGACAAAGAAACCACATTGCAACACAGAGGGCCTAGGTTGGTCCCAATCTGGCTCCCTGGTTGTTGGTTCAGACTCTATGAGTTCCCATGATCCAGGCTAGTGTTTTCAGTGGGTTTTCCTGTGATAACTCTTTCTCCCTTGTCTGCTACAAACTCTTCCCCACTCCTCAACAGGAATCCCCCAATGTGAGCCAATATTTGGTTATGGGTCTCTAAATCTGTCTTCACCAGTCACTGTATGAAGGCTCTCTGATGACAACCGGGGAAGTCACCAATAAGATCATAGTGGATGACTTGTTAAGGCTATCCATCCATTGCTTCCAGGAGTCTTAGGACCACTTTAATATACTCCTGTGAGTTTCCCTTGAATCAGACTTCTACTGGAATCCATAAAGTTCCCCTTCCAGTCATCTATCTCAGTACTATCCCCCTCTACCTACTCTCCTACACAACTCCGCAAGTTTCAGTGCCCACCTGCTTCCAATCCAAGTACATTTCTATTTCCCATTCCCGAGGAGATCCATGTGTTTCTCCTTGGGTTCTCCTTGTTACCTAGCCTCTCTTTGTCTGTGGATAGTAGAATGGCTACCCTTCAGTTGGAGTTAATATCCAATTATAAGTGAGTACATAACATTTGTCTTCCTGGGTCTGGATGGGTCTGGGTCAGGATGATTTTTTTCTAGGTCCATCCATTTGCATGCAGATTTTCTGATATCATTGTTTTGTCACTAAATAGTTTGTAAAAGTAGTATTTTCTTTCTTTTCTTTTTTTACTGGACTAACGTGTTCATTGATTCTTTTTTAAAATTTGTCTCTAATATAATACATCCCTACTGCACTTTACCCTCTCTTCTTTCCTTCTAGTTTCCAACCCCATATCTTCTCCTGCCCCCAATCCACTCCTTCTATCTCTTCAGAAAAAAAGCAGGCCTCCCAAGAATATCAATCAAACATGGCATATCAAGTTATAATAAAACCAGGCAATCCGTTTCTATTAAGGCTGGGTGAGGCAATGCAGTAGGAGAAAAATGGTCCCAAAAGCAGGCAAAAGAGTCAGAGAAAGCCCCTGCTTCCAGTGTTAGTAGTTCTATGGGACTTCCAAGCTACACAACTATAGCACATATGCTATATACACGAAGATGGTTCAGGTTTTGTATCCCTCATTATTGGCAGTTTTCTCTACAGTCACACTCGTAGATTCCTGGGTCTTTGAACTGCTCTAGGTTTCTACATTGTAGCTGAAGTGCCCCCCCCCCCCAGTTTTCCCAGAAGTTTTTAATCTCCCTGTCTCTCAGGTGTTCCGTCTGATTCCCATCTAAACCTGCACCGGTCTACCCACAACATCTATTCTAGTTCCCCTTCCCAGGGAGATCCATGCATTCCCCCCTGGAGCCCTCATTGTTCCTTAGCTTCTCTGAGTCTGTATTGTAGCATGGTTATCCTTGACTTAATAGGTAACACTCACTTCTAAGTGAGTACACACCATGTTTATTTTTCTGGGTCTGGTTTACCTCACTAAGAATGATTTTTCTTCTAGTTGAATCCTTAAAAGCAGTATTTTCAATGATTGTATATGAAATGTACATGATATATATAATTCATCATTTAATTTTTGCATTTTAGGTTGTTTTGAATTTTTCACTTAAATAGTTAATGGAATATCTATGGGTAAATGGACATTTATGAATCTTTATTCTTAAGATATATTTCTAGGATTAGTTTTCAATGTCAAAAGACAAACTATTTTCAACATTTAATTAATATTATTTTCTTAAACTTTTTTCCAAATTAGCTCTTTTACCAAGACAACCATCAGTTTGACTGGCATTTCAAAACATCTTTACCATCACTTTTTCCTAGTCATTAACAATAGATGAATAATGATGTTTCATTGTTACTTTAAGTTTGGGGCTTCAATTACTGATGACATTGGGTACTGTGTGTCTACTCCATCAAATTGTTATGTTCTAAATACACTCCAAAATGATAAATATTTTCACATTCAGGCACATGGCACATGCTTATTTTCCCATATCCTGTGGAGGCTGAGCCAGAATTTCATGAGACCAGAGGATCATGGTCAGCTTGGGCAATATACTAAGAATGTATCTCACAGAAAGGAGGCGCATTTTCCTTTAAAAATCTTTATATGTAATCACCTATTTGAAATGAAGTCCCTGAACTGGGTAAGGAGCCTCAGTTGAGAAAGTGCTTGCCTCAACTGCACAAGGATCCAGGTTCAGTTCTCAACACTGCATAAAATTTGGGATAGTACATGCCTATTATCCAAGCATTCATGAGGCAGTGGCAGGAAGATCAGGTGATCAAGTTCAGCCATGGCTACATGGTAAACTCAGGGTCAGCCTAGT
Source organism: Phyllotis vaccarum (assembly GCA_033318265.1). NCBI lineage: Eukaryota > Metazoa > Chordata > Mammalia > Rodentia > Cricetidae > Phyllotis > Phyllotis vaccarum. The sequence continues at coordinate 104,596,339 of JARWLC010000013.1, forward strand.
CAAAATAAGACTGTGTCTCAACAAGACAAAAACCAAAAATTTTTAAGAAGCTAAGACATATTCTTCATAATTCCTGCACTATTACAGGTTTTAAGCAACATGCCTCAATCTTTCCACACACACTGAATCTCAAAAGAAGAAATGCTATAGAACAATCTTTTACACTGTAAATGTGTATCTCTTTCATTGGTTAATAAAAAACTGCCTGACCTATATGGCTAAGCAGGACAAGATTGGATAGGAAATTCAGACTAGGAAGATTCTGACAGGAAGGGTAGACTCTCAGGAGACACAAGCTAGACTCAGGAGAAGGAGGAGATGAATATGCCATGCTGAAATAAAGTACCTATTCCACAAATTCTATTTGGTATTTAATAAAAATGCAGAGCCAGAGATTGGGGGGAAAGGAGAAATATCAGAGAGAAAGAAAAACAAACTATATCCAATTCTCAGCCAGCTAACTCTTCAGGCCTCGTCCAGAACCCGCTCCCTTAGAAAACTCTGTGTCCTCAGCCCTTAGCCAACAAGAGAGGTGGGAGGGGAAGCTAAACTCCTCCATTCTCTCCATCCACCCAGCTATCTTATTTCCTAGTTCAACTTTTCTAGAGCTAAGATTAAAGGTGTGTGCCACCACTGCCTGTCTGTTAGGCTTTGAACTCATGGAGATCCAGGTGGAACAATAAGATTAAAGCCTTGGGCCACTACTCCCCGACTTTCATGGCTTTGCTCTGTGGGCCCTGTCCTCTGATATTCCCGACTATTTTTATTAAATATACAATATATCACCACATGTACTGACACATTGCAGAGAGTAAGTAAGAAATATTGGGTTAATTTAAGTTGGAAGAGCTAGCTAGTAGCAAGCATAAGCTATCAGCCAAGCATTTATAGCTAATAGTAAGTCAGTGTATGATTATTTAGGAGTGGCTGATAGAACAGAACTGATTGGCAGTGTTGATGGAAAAAACTCCACTGACTAAGAAACATAAGCATTTTCAAAAACATAATAATCACCACAAAAGCAACTTCTCTAACACTAAGATACATCTCTTATTAAGAATATGGTCTTCAGCTGAACTTCAAATCTCAACTTCACAACTTACTCAGGAGAGTTCCTGGCTCACTTGACCCACAACCCTGACAAGAGGAGGCAAGGGAGATACCTGTACAAGAGGAACCACAAGAGTCTAACCTCATTGCTGTGGTTGGTGCGCACAGTGACTCTGGAACTGGTCTAGGATGAGACAGGAATGGAAATTCTGAGGACAGACGCCTTTTCTCAGCTCTGTAAACCAGGAGATTTTAATGACTCCCCTGCACTGGGATATACTAATTCTTCTAACTGTCATTCTTTCATGTTATATGCATGCTCCAAAATAAAATTAATTAAGTACTGAGTGATTTTCACACCAAAGCAATTTACTCATTCTGTTGGTAAAGATGAAAAGATAATATTTTCAAGTTTTAGCCATTTTTTCCTCACTGTATTCCACCTGTATCCCCAACCTCTCTACCTTAACGAGTCGCTGGCTCTGTACTAATTGCAAGAAGATATTAGTAGGGTAAATCAGTGTGCAAATAATCAATAGCAAAATATCCTAGAATTAACTTGTACATTTAGGGATGTAATAAATCTAAACCAATACACAAAAACAAAGATATTTGCTTTAAAGTTTTTGAAATTATAGTATAATTATGTCATTTTCCCTTCCCTCTTCCCTCTAATCACTCTATGCACTCATGTCTCTCTGTCTCTCAAATTCCTGACCTCTTTTTCTTTAATTGTTGTTAAATTTATAGTCTGTGTGTGTCTCAGTGTGTGTGCACGCATGTGCATGCATTTTTCTTTCTCTGTATGAAATCTTAACTATAAAATACAGCCAATAGACATGCCAACACAGGAGGAAGAAAGTTAGCAGGCCTTTAAGCTTAACAAATAAACAAGATCTAAGAGCGGAAGAAGTCATCTTTCCAAGGGAAGAATCAATCTCCCACCCCATTATATTTGTATTCTAAGGCATTGTCACCTCTAGCCTAGACTGGCCTCTGGGTTCCAGTTCTCTAACTTACTTCATAAGTGCTGGGACTTCAGGCAGGGGTTGTCCATGCTATGAGGAAGAAATTCCTAAAGGGAAAAGTTGGGTAAGAAGTAACTGAGTGGGGTTGGAGTGATCGCTCAGTTGTTAAAGGCTGCTCTTCCAGAGGTCCTGAGTTCAATCCTCAGCACAAATGATGGCTAAAAACTGTCTGAAATTTGACATCATTATACAGAGGGCCAGTACATAAAAACTTAAAATAAATCTCTTTTTTTTGAAAAAGAAGAGACCAAGTTTTGTTTTGTTTTGTGAGGACAGTTTTGTGCGCCAGTTATGGTTTCTTTTGTTTTGTTTAAAACATGTTTTGCTGCATAGCTTTGGTAGGCCTGAGCCTGACTACCATTTTCACAGCCCCCTAAGTACTAGTATTCACAAGAATGCACAGACTGGCAAGATACTCTTGAAGAGACTCAAGACCCCATACTTCCTTCCCTGCAGTTATAGAGGAATATACCAAGAGGCTAGAAAGCTTTGGCTGTGAGATGCTTCTTGCCTAGACAGAGACAAATTAGTGGTGGCAGTTCCCAAAGTCACAGTAGCAGTGGGAAAGGAGCCATAGATTGCTTACTTGAAGCAAACATATAGGCTAAAAATGCACATCTCAGCAGTAATTCATTTGATCTTGTGAATAACAACTAGGCCTCTTCATTGTTACTCACCCATTGTCCTCCAATACCTCAACTTCTAAGAGCCAAAAATTATGTTGTCTAGGAAATCCAAGGACAAAGGTTAGTGTGTTTTCTATAGTTTTAGTATTCAGGCTCCAAAGCTTAAATATAGATGTTGTAGGAAATAGCTACATTTTTGCACAAGTCTATGCTTCATAGATGCTATATATCACTTTTAAGTGAGAGCTTGCTTGTCTTCACATTTTGTCTTGACACAATTTTCTATGATATTCTCATTGCTTTACTTAAAAAAAAGACAAAATAATCAGGATTCCACACTTATGTAAAGACATGCACTTGAAGAGCTATATTTTAATAATTTTAATTTTCTGTTTTTAATTAGAGTACAAAGTATTAGAAATAATTACAGCATTTTCAAACAAAATGTATTTTTAATAGATTCTGCTCCATTTTGTGCACCTCCCTCAAATCCTTTGATTATAATATTTTGACATTACAGTTTAACCTCAATTCATGCCCATGATTCAGACTATAAAAAACTGTACTTTAACACAAGTCAACTTTGGAATTAGGAACTTATCAGCCAGCTCCATCACAATGTGACATTATGCAGACAGGAAGTCTGGTTATTTAAAATCTACAAAGAATATCCCTAAGCCACACCTTTCAAAATTTTTTTTTAATACCATCTGTGTCCTTGCTGAGCACAGAAGATGGGAAATGGAGTTGCGTTCACAAAGAATGCATGGAGACTGCCAAGAAAGCAAATAATTTCTGGACATTACCCTTATTTGGAAATACCCTAGTTCTAGAAATATGGTTCTTTAAACAAAACTACCGTATCTCCTTTAAACAAAACTACCGTATCTCCTTTTGAAAAAAACATGTATTTCCAAAATATGAGAAAATCAAATACCCAGCTACGGAGTTCTCTTGTGATTTACTTGAAAAGAACTTGGGGGGATGGGGAAAAGGCAAAGTCTGCCAAAAACTGCAAGTAGCTTCCTGTAGACACTGCTGTAGTGGGGAAAGTGTAGCCTTTGAGAGCCAGCAGGCCTGTTGTTGAATCCATCTGCATTCAACTGGTTAGGTGACCTTGGGCATGTAACTTTATCTTCTCTTTGGTTCATCTGTAAAAATAATTGAATTGTACCAAATGAAATAAACATATGTGAAAGTGTTTTTTTGAAGAATGTTTCCTTGGACTCTTCTCTCAGCCTAGTCTGAGAGCCCAGTCTCTAGAACCTAAGCCCTGGAGCACAACCCAAGCCCCTCCACACCTCCACCCACCACTGCCCCAGTTGCAGGCCAGCAGCGAAGACTCCTGAAGGCAGGCATCTCCACTAACACCCCCATTGAACTTTGCAATCTACAAGTCCCACAACTCCCCAAGCCCACACATCACACACTGAAACCTCAGCAGCTCCCTGAGACACAGAATCTGCCAGCTCCTATTGGATCAAGAGCTCAGATTGGACCAAGAGAATTCTCTGAGACACAGACAGAACATGAGCAGATTGACACTGCTTGCACCCACTGGAGAAATAGATGGGTAGATGTTAGTGCAAAAATACATACAGCAACATAAAGAGCAATATGGTACCACCAGAACCTAGCAGTTATACAAGACCTGAGCATCACAGTGTAGAAGCAGCAGAAGAAAATGACTTTATAAATAACTTTATGAAGATGATAGAGGCCTTTAAAGAGGAAATGAAAAAATTCCTTAAAGAAATTGAAGACAACCAAAAAATTGGAAGAATGGTTTTTCCATGCTCCACCTAAGTGGGAAAGCAGACTAGTTGTACATGGTTACTTTGATATACAGAAACTAGATGTACATGTGGTCTGAGGACATGAAATACGTTTGATAAATTGTAAAACTCCTTACAGAGATCAAAGTTACATAAAGTGATATGTGACAAAGTGCAAATTAAAAAGTATAGTGAACAACTTTCCAATAAACTGAATGCTTATTGTTTCCATAAACATCTTTTCAGCATCACAGTTGCTTTGTGAAGTTTGCTATATACAACGCATTAAGAAATTCTAGTTAAATAAAATCCCGAGTCTTGTTATGTCAAAGGAACTATAGAAATATTAATTATGAAAAATTAATGTCTCAATTCTGGACACCCCTGTCCCAACCAAAAAAAAAAAATAAGCTCAAAAGAAAAGACAGTTGATGAGGTCATCTTAGTACAATGAAGACAATAGGATGGATGGCAAAAGTATTATGTAGCTACTGTATCTCATGGAATCTTCATAATTATTAGGAGTTTCATGATGTCTTTTGGCTATTTGAAATCATTCTATTAAGAAACTTCTCCTTGCATTAGAGTTATGATCTAGAGATGTGCTATTTTCCAGGAGACCCTGGTTAGGCTCTCAGCGTCCACAAAGTGGCTCACAATCATCTGTAACTCCAGTTTCAGGAGATCCAGTGCTCTTTTCTGAATTCTGCAGGCACTAGGCATGTGGAAAGTATACATGCACACATAAAATGCAATTAAATACTTTCTTTCAAAAAGAAAAAAAAAACCTTTTTATGTCTGGAGGGATGGGCCAGTGGTTAAGGGTACCTATTTCTTCTGCAGAGGACCACAGTTGGATTCCTAGCACCCATGTCAAGTGGCTCAAAATCAGCCATTACCCCCAGATCAGGGTGTGTAATGTATCTGACCCTCACAGACACAGACAGACCCATAGACTCACATACACAGTCTAATTAAAAAGAATAAAATAGTACATTCAAAAGAAACCTCTCCTGGGGTTGAGAAGATGTCTTGGTCAATGAGGTAACTGCAGCACAAGCATGAGTTTGGGTCCTCACCAATGATGTAAAAATTGGGTACCATGGTACGTGGCTGTAACTGCCATGGAGTACAAGGTGCTAGGGACACATTCAGAACCCTGGAGCATCTTGAGAAAGTCAATAAGCTTTTTGTTTAGTGAGATGCTTTATCTAAAAAAAAAATGTGGGAATTAATTGAGGAAGGCACTTGAATTCAACCTCTCTCTCTCTCTCTCTCTCTCTCTCTCTCTCTCTCTCTCTCTCTCTCTCTCTCTCTCACACACACACACACACACACACACACACACACACACTTGAACATAATGGAAAAAGAATACAAAAGTGTATTGTAAATATTTTAATTGAGAGGTCAGAAATAACACACCAAACTATCAGGATAACAGAGTTTTTATAAATAAAGTTTAACTGGAACACATTCATGTCCATTCAGTATATACTTCTATAGCTGCTTTTATTAGACAAGAGCAGAATTAGAGAGACATGATAAAGACCATATGATGTGCAAAGATTGAAATAGGTACCATCCGAACCTCTACAGAAAATGATAGCAAATTCTTCCTTTAAAGCCTAACAATCCACTTGCAACCTGGGATCAGAGACATTGCAATTACCTTTCTATGGGATATTTACATTTGGAAATATGATCATATTAATATCGTCTGTACATTGCTTAGGTGAAATTTTTTGAGAACACAGGGGGAGAGAATCCTTGTTGAGTACCTTGTTCATGTTTAATCCTTTTCCAAAATAATAGAAGTCAGCTATGTGGCATCCTACATTGGAAAAATTGCTAATATTTTAATGCATAATGACTGTAAACGTCAGATAGTAGTAGAGACACATGGGAGTTAATCTGTAGTTAGTTACCTTTTCTTTCTTCATCTTACTTAAATAAATGAAAATATAGCCAAAGTCAACTTTAGGGGAGATTTATCAATCTCAAAATTTGCTTTAAAATAATATGGCTGAAACACATTGGCTGTATGACATTCTTTGTGAATTTTTGAAAATTTTGTGAACTGTACCAATGATGTCCCTTGAGACACAGGAAAATGAGCCCCAGCACTGTTGGATTTCAAGAACCTGCCTCCCAAATCAGAATTGACAATCAGTCTGACGCAGCCCACAGCTTATCCTCCCAAACAAGGTGGTTTGAAAGATGAAGAATCTCAACAAAGTAAATGAATAGCTGAAATAACAGGAAAAACAGACAGAGGACTGCAGAGGGCGAAGGGGACCTCTGTTCAAAATAATGCAAAGGCATCAGAATAGATCAAGGCTAGGACAAGTAATTCACAAGCGATAATTCACTGATGTCTAAGTGTCTTTGATATAAGCTGCACTTAAAAGATTAATCTGGCTTCCTTTGTTCTTTATGGATACGTTCCAAGGTAAAGTTCAAACTAATGTTAGTCTTGGTTATTTAGTTTTATTATGCCTATGACAACAAAAATAAAACATTCTCCCTATTGTTCCCAATAAGTTGAAAGGTTTAAAGTATATTTAAAGGCAGAGGAGACAACTTCCCCTTGAAAACTGGAATCTAAGTAAACTCTGGCAATACTTACTGCCTAGGCCATGAGGAAAACCAAATTCTAAATGGTAAATTAGGAGTCTTTTAGTAACAACAAAACATCTGATGACATCATTTCTCACATTTCACAAAGAGCTCTTACTCAGTTTTAAATCTGCTTCTGAGGCTGATCATCTTAGCCTTGAAGCTGGTGTGAAGATCTCTTCCTATCAGAAAATTGCCATCATAGAGGATTCATCCAGAAACTGATGGAAACAGATGCAGACCCATGGGCAATTATTTGGCAAACCTTGGAAAATCCTGTGCAAAACAGGGAGGAAGGACTATGGAAGCCAAAGGGACCAATGACACCATGGGAAAATCCACAATGTCAACCGGCCTGGACTCATGGAGACTCACAGAGACTGAGCTACCAACGAGAGAATGTGTATGTGACAGACCTGGGCTCTCTGTCACATGTGCTGCAGCTTTTCCCCTTTGTTTTCTTGTGAGACTCCTGGCAGAGGAAACAGGAGCTGTCTCTGACTTTGCTGCCTGCTCTTGGTACCTTTCCTCCTGCTGAGTTGCCTCATCCAGTCTTAATAGGAGAGGAGAAGCACAGACTGGCTGCAAATTGTAATGTCCTAATTGAGTGATACACATGAGAGGTCAGAGCTTTTCTGAAGCAAAGGAAGAGGGAGTTGACACAGGAGCTATGTGCGGAGGGACTGTGAGGAGAGGGGAGGAGGACATGAGAGGAAACTGTGACAAGGCTGAGGAAGGTAACTAAATGATTACTTCAAAAATAAAAACAAGCATATTCTAGCGAAATCACATTTTGTAGAATGTTTTCCCCCTTTAAAATGAAAGGCTTAAACATTCTCAAGCTGTTAGATAAATGAAAATCAATTTTTGAAGGCTTCCAGAAAAGTTAACTTTCTAAGTGACCTTACTAGTTGGAATCACATTTCCATCTTCATCCTACATGCAGTCAACTATGCTTTATTCCTCTTGAGTTTGTATCTGTGTCAGTGTGTGTGTGTGTGTGTGTGTGTGTGTGTGTGTGTACATGTGTACATGCTCCTGTGTATATACATGCTTCTATAGATGTATATACACGTATATGCAAGTGCATGTTGAAACCTAATATTTATGGTGTTTTTTCTCTATTATTGACTCCATTTTTTATTCTATTTTATTTTTATTTATGTATATTAGTGTTTTGTGTGTGTGTGTGTGTCAGTGCGCTGTGTACATGCCACATGCCCACAGAGACCAGAGTAGTGTTCTGAATCCCCTGGAACTGGAATTATCCGTGTTTTTAATTCACCAGATGCGCACTGAGAACTAAACTCCAGGTCTTTTGCAAGAGCAAGAATTGTTCTCAACCACTGGCCTTTTCTCCAGGCCCTCAGAAACAGTCATAAAAATGTGGACATTTCCAGTTAATCATGGAGCAGGCTGGCTAATATAAGTTACTGTATGATGTGTCAAAAATAAAGAAGATTCACAGTTAACCCCTAAATTCCTTTGACCCCTAAATTCCTAAATTACAGTGCTGGATGAAAGTCTTAAACTAAATCATGAAAAGATTACAATGCCTCTATTTTAGATATGATTTTAAATTAAAAGTACAATTCACTGAAAAGTGTTGTTTTACCTCTAACATTTTCAAAAACCTAGTTATAGTGTATGATATTTTAAAAAAATAAACTAACATACTAAGAACTAGTATGTAGAAGTCTATAATAGATTTGTATTTTCCCATAATGACTATCTCAGTCACTTACATAAAGTAATAAATGCAAAATTATCTCAAGAACTGAAAGAATTTGTTCCCAGTTAGCAAGCAGAGTCTACCTAAGCCTTTGAGGTAAATCAAAACTGAAGAATGAAATAGCCAAATTGCTTCCTCTAGCACCACAGCTTTCGGGAAAATTTTCTTTAGGGAAACTCAGGACAGAGATATAGCCCAAAAGAACTTTGCTTTGAGTACAATAACAAGAATACACATGCAATCGTCATCACTGAAAGCCTTCTGAAATCTAGAGCAGCTAGCTGCTACACTATGTGATTTGAGAGGCAACTTGGGAGCATCTGATCCCACTGACCTGTATTTCTCACTCTCTGGACAACATGCATGACTTTTCTTAAGGAGAAATGAATATTTAACTGGATCTAGGCACTCTTGTACTGTCAGAAGAATAACATCACCATAAAGAATTGGCTTCTAAAACTAAAACAGTCTTTTAAAATATCTGCATATGTTTTATGATGTGTCTGTGAATATTGATGTCTGGAAAATAGTGTAGACATTCAGTGACACATGTGTGGATCTCAAAAGACAATCTTTAATGTTGGTCCTTGCTTTCCACCTTAGGACAGGATCTCTTTTGTTGTTTGCTAATAGAAAGACAAGGCTAGCTGGCCCACAAGCATCTAGGGATTCTCTTGTCTCTATCTCCAACTTCACCATAGGAAGGCTGAGGTTACAGATACTTGCTACTATGTTACTTATGGATTGGAACCCAAGTCTTCATATTTGTATGAGAAGCATTTGAGCCACATTTTAGCCATCTTCTCAACCTAAAACACATCTTTTGCTACCAAGACAAAACTGGACATACTATAACATGCCTCAGACCTTAGGACAACTGACACTATGATGGAAGTATCACTAAGGCCTGGAAAGCAAGCACTTAGGCAGTAACACTTGCTGAAAACAAAACAGAGACCTAATCCATTAATATCCATAGATTTGAGGAAATCCTTAAATGTACTAGCGTTGCTTTTTTGCTTCTGTAATTCTACTTCTGGATAAATTGCTTGTGCTTACTGAGGTGTGGCAACCCAGGAAATAAGTTTCTGCACTTAAAAGCCCATGCTGAGCTGGGCTATGGTGGTGCCCACATTGAATGCCAGCACACTGGAGGCAGAGGCAGGCAGATCTCTGAGTTCAAGGCCAGCCTGGTCTACAGAGCAAGTTCTAGTATTGCCAGGGCTATATAGAGAAACCCTGTCTCGAAGAAACCAAAATAAACAAATTTCAAAAATCCATGCTGAGAAAACTCATTGATTCTCTGGGACACAGCACAATGTAAGGCCAGTTGGCTAATTGAGACTTCTTGTTGGCTTGAATCTGTGTCTGAGTAGTCTCCTGTAGTATTTAGTTTCTGGCCCAGTCTTTCTGGCCTAGCCCTGAGGTTCTGAACCACAGACCCACAGTCCCACAGAAACAGACACTTTTATTAATTTTATGCTGATTGACCTATGGCTCAGATATATTGCTAGCTAGCTCTTTCATCTTAACACAGTCTATTTCCATTAATCCGTTTAGTCATGTGACTTGGTATCTTTTCTCAGAGCAGCATCTTGGTCTTATTTCCTTTGGGTCTGCTGATGTCTTTCCTGGTGTCTCTTCTGGAGCCTCTCTGGCAACACACACTGCTCTTCATGTTTTCAGAGTTTTCTTAGTCTGGTAGTTCTGCCCACACTTCCTGTCTGCCTTTGACCAAACAGAGTTTTTACTAAACCAGTAGGAAGGACAATTATTTACAATGTAACAGAACATAGTTCTACTACAGTCTCCTCTGGTGGATATCTCACAACAATATGACTGATTGACTGAGCTTGATTTCTGGCTGTTTTAGAATGTGTTCTAAGTCTGTGTGAGAACTGGGTACAATCTTCAATGCACACAAAGAGGTTTGTAGTTAGTTAGCTGGTTAGTTACCTTAGACACTGGGTATGTTGTTCCTATTCCATTTGTCTTCATATCACAAATGCTGGAATTATAGACATAAACAAATAGGTCTAGTTTTATACAGTGTTGGAGATCCAACCCATACCTTTGTGCATGGAAAGCAATGGGGCTATAACTAAAACTCAGAATTGCATGTTTTCTTATGTTTCTTGAATTTCATAATAATAAACTATGTTCATAGGATAGTCTATGCTAGGAAAAACTAATTTTGTGTGTATTATATCACTCACAGAGGACTGGGTACATGAATGGCATATGCTAGATTTAAAAAAGGGAAGAAAGCAAGGGACTGTAAGAGATGGCTCAGTAGTTAAGAGCATTGGCTGCTCTTCCAAAAGACCCCAAGTTAAATTCCCAGCACACACATGGCTGCTCAAAACTCCAGTTTCAGAAGATCTAATGCCCTCTTCTGATCTCCATAGATACAAGGTAAACGAGTGGTACACAGGACCCATGAAAATAAAACATTCATACACATAAAGTAAGGGTTTTTTTAAAGTCATTTATCAAATGACTAGGGAGGAAGGAGACTCAACGAAGTGTAGTTCATGCTGTGAAGCCTGATGAATTTTTCTGTTGTAAATGCTCAGCCTATAAAAACAGATTTATTTTCCAGTAAATTTTAAAATAACAAAATATACAGCAGTTTAAGAGTAGCAGAGCCAAGATGTAGCAAGCTTTTTGTCAGACTATCATTGGATCGCCAGTCCCCAAATAATGATTATTAATTTTGAAAGCTTGGCTTTATCTTAGACTTTTTCCTAACTAGCTCTTATCATTTAAATTAACTCCATTATATCAGTCTGTGTTCTGCCATGTTGCATTATCTCTCTTCCATCTTGCATCTCTTGCTTCTTCTCCATATCTACCTGGTTATTATGCCTTCCTTTTTCTTAGAGTTCTCTCTTTGCTGAGAAATCCAACCTATAGCTCCTGCCTAGCTATTAGCCATTCCACTTTTTATTACACTAATTACAGCAATACATCTTCACAGAATGTACAAATATCCCACAACACCAATTTCCACAAAATACATGAAGCAATAGAGTATTCTTGGTAATCCATAATGTGGAATTGAGTCAAAGCTACAAGAGTTTGGGATATTGATTTGATGCTAAGAAGTCTAACTGAATAACTAAATGGTATAAAAAGCCCACAAATACACTAACAGAGAACTAAAAAATGAAGATATATAAAAAGCAGGTGAATATGACAGATGCAGTCACTTAATGGGGATGATTTGGAGCTGTCATCAGTGGTAGCTGTAGAAAATTATAACAGGTGAATGTGAAGAGACTATTGAATGTTCAACCATGAGTGGAACATCTCCACCATCCCCATTCAAGGCTTAAGGAACATTGGAAAAGAAGGGTGGAAAGACTATTAGGAGCTAGAGGAAGCAGGGGAGAGGTGTGGAGCACTGATGTCTCAGCATGAGACTGGACCCAGTAACTTCCTGACACAGAATGTAGAGGAACTGGTGGGGCCTTCTCCTCCCTGAAGAATTACATACAGTTAACTCTTGATGGGGAGCATTTTCTTCAATGGTTTGCCCAAGAGTAGAGATGCTCATGCTCCTATAAACAAACTCTTACTCACTGTCCTATAAACAGCCCTAGTTAACTAACTCTGTCACACAAAAAGAAAAGATGTATAAATAGAAGAGTAGCGAGTTGGAAAGAGGAAGCATTTTCTTGGGAATAGAAGTGGACAAGGAGAGGTAATACAGGGTGAATGTGATCCAAATACATTATGTACGCATATGAAAGTGTCATAATTAATCACATTATTATATGTAACAAACATACGATAATACAAATATGTTCTAAAGGGGAATAAGTACTGGTATGTGCAACAAACAGTATGATTGAATTTGGGAAACAAGCACACAACTGAGTGTGGTAATATGTGCCTGTAATCAGAGGACTTCGGAGACAGAGGCAGGAAGGCCAGGGATTCAAGGTCAACTTAAGCTACATAGAGAGTTCAAGACCAGCCTGAGATACATGAGACCCTATCTGAAAGAAAAAGAATCAAAGAAAAATAGATGAGGAAAAAAGGGGAGGGACCTGGAACGAAAAAGGGATAGGAATGGAGACAGAGAAGAAGGAAGGGAATCCAGACACAAAATGTTATCCATAACATGAGTATGTTTAAATGCAATGTGAAGAAAAGGATTCAGACAGAAATCAGGTCTCTTCCATCACTGTGATGAAACAACATGATCTAAGGCAAATGGGGGAAGAAAGAGTTTATTTGGTTTACACTTCCACATCACAATCCACCAGAAAGAGAACTCAATGAAAGAACCTGGAGTGGGGAGCTGATGCCGAAGTCATGGGAAATGCTGCTTACTAACGTGCTCCTTGGGCCCTACTCAGCCGGCTTTCTTATACTATCCAGGAGCACCTCTTCAGAGTCAGCATCAAACATAGGAAGCTGGCTCTCCCACATCAAACTATAGGCAAACCACAGGTATGCAGGCCAATCTGAAGAAGGCATTTTATCAGGTAAGGTTCACTCTTCCTAGATATATCTAGGTTTTGTCAAGTTGATGCCTACTACTCACACACAGAGAGAGAGAGAGAGAGAGAGAGAGAGAGAGAGAGAGAGAGAGAGAGAGAGAGAGAGAGAGGGACGGAGGGAGGGAGGTGTTTTTCTTTTTTATTTGTACAATCAGTCAGATATATTGAAATTTTAAATTTTTATTTTTCCTTGCGGAAGCTTACTTGGATCTCTCTATTACTGGAAATTTCTTTACTTGGCTCAAATGAATAAATGACCTAGTATTTTTCCATGCAGCCTCTGTGACAGGGAAAACTATTAGGCTGCATGTTCAGCCCACATTCTGTGATGAAATTCCATCAATAAATGCTGGGGTAGATATCCACAGTAGTTTGTCTGAGGTCATTATAGAAGAACATTCCACAGAGGGCTGAAATTATAAATCAAGATTTCTCCTTTTTATCTTTCCTTCTATTTATATGTCTGCTTCAGAAAGATTTTTATGGCATGACTTTTATGGTGAATACATGCTCTAAGATTAACAAAATTGAAATGGGGAAATAATAATTTCAGTGCATCTGTATATTTTGAAATATGTTGACATACACACAGAAAGACAGGTAAAGAGATAGATAGATAGGTAGATAGATAGAAAGATGGATGGATGGATGGATGGATGGATGGATGGATGGATGGATGGATGGATAGAGAGAGATACAGAGAGAGAGAGACCGAGAGACCAAACTAAATGTACCAATGTAGGTTAACAGTGTAGCTCAGCTGTACAAAGTGCTTGCCTGTAAGGCCCTGGGTTTAATTTTCGGAACTACAAGTACATGACATATTACATATCTTTAAAATAATTGGGTTTTGTTTTCCTTTAACTTGTGTGGGTTTTGGGGGGTGGGGTGGACACAGAATCTCATGTAGCCCAGGCTTCCCTGAAACTCAAAAGAATTGAGGATGGCCTAGAACGCATCTGAGCTTCCTGTTCTGCTTTCCAGGCACTGGGATTGCAAGCATGTGCCTTAATGACCTGTGAATCACTACATTTTTTCTGTCTCCTACCTTTTCTCACCCAGTTATCCTTCAATAAGAAACCAATGCTTTAGCCAAAATCTGTGGAAGGCAGTCCTGGTATGCTTTTAAAGATTTTGTTTTTGCAGGGGTGTTTAACATGAGTTTTCATCTAAGATGCCTTCAAAGACTATTTTCTAGGAATGTTTCAATTAGCATTCATTTTATATTATTTGTGTAGCATAATATAGCAGCAACAATAAATTTATAAGCAACCCAACCCAAAGCAGCAATGAATGCTGTGTTAATAAATATGGAGAAGACCACATACAAAATTATGAATCCAATTATACTAAATGAATGTGAAAACAGCAAAGAGCTCAATTGTACAGAGATTGTCTAGCAAGTGTGAGGCCCTAGACTCAAACCCAGCAATGCAATTAGTTGATGAGAAATTTATTAAATAAATATTGATACAGGATAGGATATCAAAAGAATTCTGAAAGGCCCAAGTTTTAGTGTGTTGACCATATTTTCAGTGCTCAAGAGACTGAGATGAGAGAATGGCCAAAACTTCAAGGTCAGTGTAATATACATAGTGAGTCCTGGGCCAGCCAGAAATACATAGTAAGATCCTATTTCAAAAGGGAAGGTGTGCTGGGACAGAATGCTAAAAATCTTTGTGGCTTATGATGCTCACTTA
This sequence comes from Phyllotis vaccarum, assembly GCA_033318265.1. NCBI lineage: Eukaryota > Metazoa > Chordata > Mammalia > Rodentia > Cricetidae > Phyllotis > Phyllotis vaccarum. The sequence continues at coordinate 104,611,380 of JARWLC010000013.1, forward strand.
AATGCACTGATTCAAAGGAACATTTCTACGTGCCCTTGGACTTCTCATAAACTTTTAATTGTGTGGTTAGTTAGCATGTTATCTTCATGGATACAATTGCAGGCATATGGCTTGTTATAGAACTGTGAGCTATAAAAATAAAAACGAAATGAAAGGTGTTCAAATTATAGCTTGCTAAAAGGATACCTCCCTAGGCAGCATCCCTTTTGACTGGAAGATGGTTTGAGCCATGAGAGGGACAATGACTTTGGACTCAAGTAGAGAAAGGCTCAGGGAAGTGACATATTATAGCCTATTGTAGAGCTGCAGAGAGTACAGTGGGAATGAATATACATAAAATACTTTTGCCTTTATAAACAAAATCAATATTCTTTTCAAATGTGTCAAGTACGGGGAAATTCATGCTCGTTCCTTCAGAAACTTCCTAGACAACAGTGTTTTTACACGTTTTAATTACATTTTTTAAATGTTTTTCCTGCTTTGCCCTCTACTACCCTGGTTTCTCCTCTTAGTTATTTTATTGGTGCTTTTTAAAGTACTGTTTCTAGCCAAGTTTTCCTTCTCAGGCATTTTTACTGCCAAGATCTGCTGCCTCCTCTCTCTCCCACCTTTCTCTTCAGCTCCTTTCTCACTGTCTCTAGTCTTCATCTGCTTTTCCTCAAAGGTCAAGGCATCAGCAGCGCTGATGTATGCTTGGGTCTGGTAGACTGTTTTTCAGTAGCTAAAGCCCCTCATCAGAGAAGTAATGTATAAATGAGGTGAGACTAGGTACTGAGCTCACTGGAATTTTTAAGCACACATACCAGAACTTACTTTTTTTTCATCCATTTGTCTGCAGTGATTTACTTTTATTAAGAAAATAGGTCTCAAGCAGTAAATGTCTTATGCTCACATAAGTTCGCTGCATACCTCAATTCAGGGATAGGCTTTCTTGCTTCACTCTCCCTTAACTGGTTCATGGCCTCATTTTCCAAATGATCCCTTTCAGGGCTCAGTCCCTGTAATCATCTCCTCCCTAGCTTCATCTTGCCTCACTTGAAACAATTGGGATAATTCCACGGACTAAAATCCAACTCTGCCTAGTCCTTACCTCTACCTCTGCTGTTGACTGCAGATGAAGAGAAGCAAAACAATGCAAGTACTTTAATTTGGCTTTTAGTTGTTTTTTAGGAAACATGTTACGTTTTCCAAATTCACTCATTTTCCATCCTGCTCATAAATTACTATTTCACCCAACTCCTGTATTCAAATGTCCAAAACCGGTTCTTCCCATCAAAATAGTCTCTTTCCAGAAAAATGTTCTACAAAAGAATTTCCACTGTGACCCAGCCACATATACCTCACTACCAGACTCTGAGCTTATGTATGGAAATGCCAAAATTTCTCTTTGTGCCCAGGTGCCAACCCTTTTACTGGCTCAGTATAGCAGTACGTCACTTAGTCAATTGTAAAAGTTTCTTCTTAAATTTTACCTTACTCTCTTGGTGGGCAGATAACAAAGGTACTATGTATGTAGTGATTAAGAGAAAGCCTTTTAAACACACTATGATCAAAATATATTTAGGGGATGGAGAGATGGTTCAGAAGTAAAGGGCACTAGATGATCTTCCAGAGGATTTGAATTTGACCCAGAAACCACATGGTGGTTCACAACCAGCCCTAACTCCAGCTTCAGAGGATCTGATGTGCTATTTGAACCTGTGCTGACACCAGATACAAAATTAGTACATGTCAGCAAACCACCCATACATATATATTTTTTATTTATGATTAAATGAAATATACAATTTTAAGCAAATAATGAATGTTGTTGTTTTGACATATTAAATACAGTGAACACATGACAAAATGTTTGATCATGGCTTTGGAAATAGTATGAAGATATATTTCCTTTTACTATAAATTTTAATTATTAAAATACACAAGATTAATGCTGACTATATCCTATATGTTTATTATGAACAAATAAAGCATATGCAAACATCCTTTATTAAATTAGAGTCAAACCTGTCTGGTCTTAAACAGACAGAGAGAATTGCTTGCCTCTGACTCCTGAATGATGGCATTCAATGACAGCTACCTTTCTTATACAGCCCAGATCTACCTGCGAGGGGGCAGGACTTCCAGAGTGAGCTGGAAGTTTTTCCATTAGTTATCCATTAAGAAAATACTTCACAGACAAGCCCACACAGGACAGTTCAAAGGATACAACTCCTGAATTGAGGATCCCACTTCCCAGCTGTGTCAAGATGACAGCTGAAGCTACAGGAGTCACCATCTATTGCAAAAGAAGCTTATCTGTTGAGAACTGAAATTTTCACTAACCTATGTTTACGAAGATAAGAACTTAGGAAGGAGGAGGCAGGCAGAAATAAGTTCAAAGGCAGCCTGGACTGCAGTATAACAAGTTACTGGCACTCAAGGCTACATAATGAGAGCTTGCTTAAAATAAAAATAAAGGAAAGAATAAAACAGATTTTAAAAAAAACTTAGGCAACAGTTTATTGCTATGTCTATTTAGGAGAAAAAAAGTTTGGCAACCACAGGCTTTGGGCCAGGTAACCATACCATCATGAGTTCCATCCTACAAAACAGGTTTTAAAATCCAACAGGAAAGTGGCTGCTTACTCCCAGAACATGGCATTTTCAAGCACACATATCAAAAGATTCAAAGCTAACGTGTATACAAGAAAGCCTTTGTCATCCCGATCTATGTTACCTAAACTTTTAATACCCTTTCTCTGTTTTGTGTTTTTACTGTTTTAACTATATTTTTCATAGTGTCTTTTATGGCCCTGTCTATTTGAGACTTTTAGGCCTCTTATAGTCAGTGGACACATCTTTGTCTAGGCTTAGAAATATTTTTTCTGTGATTATGTTTAACTTTTAAAAATTAATTAAAACATAATTACAGTGTTTCCACCTCTCTCTTTTCTCTTCTCAAGCACTCTCATGTAACCCTCAATTTTCATGGCCTGATTTTCGTTATCTACACAGTCAATTTAGTGTTACTTGTATCTATAAGATTTTAGGGCTGACCACTTGGTATTGGATAATGAATTACAGGGTTCATCTCTGGCGAAGACTATTTCTCCCCCTCCCCCACCCCCAGCATTCCTGAGTCACCTATAGTTCTTTGGCTAAGGGTGAGATCACTCACTTTGACATTAAGTTGTCTATTGGAAGTCTCCCTTAGGTCTTGTTTAGACAACCATACTGTTGAGGTATGGATGAAACTTTCCTGGCCACTTCTGGAGACATGTTCCCAAAGCAGATTTTCTGCTCTTTCTCTGATTTTACTGAAAGTATACTTTATGCCTTTGCTGCTGTATTCTTCTCCTCCTGCTCTTCCATAAGCCAAAGGTTACATGCTTCCATAGTATCCAAAGGTTTTCTATCTGTTTATTTTACTTTAGTTTCTCATTGATCTTTCCCAAAAGGTCCAATTTCTGCACTTTGTCTTGCAGCCTTGATTCTTTTTATTCTACCTGATCCATCCTATTGGTGAGACTTTATATAGAGGCTTTCAGTTGACTTATTGAGTTCTTCATTTCCAGAATCACTTCAGCCTGGGTTTTCTTCAGGTATTTGATCTCTTGGTTAAATTATAGATTCCTATATTGAACTGACTTTCCTACTTCATCTACTATTGTTCTCTTGAACTATAGTCATAATTTTTGAGCTCTTTGAAAATACTCATCATTCTTTAAATTCTCTGTCTGAAAATCTTTCAAGTTTATTCTCATTGAGGTTACTTGTTATGGGATTAGCAATATTTGAAGAAAAAGCGATTCATTAGGTTTTCATGTCTTTCTGGGTTTACACTTAAACTTATGCATCTGAAGTTGGTTGAATGGGAATAGGAAGTGAGCCTAGGGATAATGATCTGAGGAATGCTTACCTGTCAGCATGGGAGCTAGGGGAACCACAGAAGTGTGGGGAGTAGGTGTCAGGGTCCAGATATCCCTTATCTGCTGGTATCAAGAGCCGAGAAGACAAAGTTTGAATAAAGATGTCAGAAGCCCCATTACTTGTCCAGCATAGGATTTGGGTTGGTTGGGAAGTTTTGGGCTGATTCTTTTTCTGCATTTCATAAATGTATGTGTGTGTGCATTTGTAAAGGATAGATTTGATGAAATAACAAACCAAATGTGAGCCAATTAGAATGTAATCTAGTTTCATTATCTTAATCATTAGCTTTCATGTATTTTTATTCTTTTAAACTTGTTTTTAGTATAACCATGTGTGTACATGCCTGTGTGGACATACACACTCATGTGTATGTGGTGGCCAGAGAAGGGTGTCGGGAAACTTCTCTATCACTTTTCATTTATTCCTTTGAAGCAGGGTCTCTCTCTGAACTTGGGGGCTTGTATTTTTCACAGATAGGCTGTGAAAACCAGCAAGCTCCAGTAAGTCTTCTCTCTGGATTCAACAAGTCCCTGGGGTTACAAGTGTACACAAGATGCCTGTCTTGTTACATGAGCGCTGTGGGTATGAACACCCTGTCCTCACAGGTAGTAATATGTGTTTTCATCTGCTGAGCCACATCTCTATCCCCTCTTCTTTAGCGTTCAAATAAAGACTCTCAAAAACATAAATAAGCCAAGTGGTTATGGCACATACCTTTACTTCCAGCCCTCAGGAGGTAGATGGTGGTGGATCTCTGTGAGTTCTAGGCCAACCTGGTCTACAAAGCAAATTCCAGGACAACCAGAGCTGATATACAGTAAATCCCAGTCTCATAGGAGAAAAAGCATGCATACATAAATAAAAGCTGCTTGTGATCCCCCTCTCTGTTAAATTCCAGAGTTCAGAATTTCATTCCCATTATTTCCATAGAATCTCCTCTCCCTGATCAAAACAGCCTTCACATTACTGTACCCACTGCTGAAACGTCTCACCCTAAGCATAGGAATGCTTAAAGTTGATTAATCCCTTTCTGCTTGGCATCTGCGACTCTATACACTTCTATCTTACTGACTCTATACACTTCTATCTTACTGGCTTCTCATGATACCTCTGATTTCCTCTATTTAATTCAAATTCTAAGGAGTCTCTTACTAAGTGATTCTTCTCTTCTTCATCTGTTGATTCCTAGGATCTCTGGTAATCTCATTCTTTCTTTAAGTATTACCTGTATGCCAATGCTTCCACATGTACAGAATCAGGTTTCTGTCAGTATTTCCAGATTCACATCTCCAGCTATTTACCAAGCATTTATACTTGGTTGCCTGGTAAATTTTAAGCCTTATCAGACCCCAGATTATTTATATGATGTTGCCTCCTAAACCTGTTTTCTTCCATATATTTCCTTCTTTCCTAAAGGGTAATTCCATTATTTCCAGTTTCCAAGGATAAAAATAAAAATTTCAGCTATCTCTCTCTCTCTCTTTATCCAATCACAAACAATATAAAAGTTCAGTCAGCAGTATTTCAAAAAAAAAAAAAAACTATCCATGATGCACCTAGTTCTCACCAGCCTTATATTGATAGAAAAAATGGATAGTGTTGGCTTTGATCTAAAGGATATAGTAGGGAATTCTCATAACTGATACCTGCTCCATTTTTGCTTACCTACCATCTATTCTACTATAAACACAGCAGGCAGGAAGATACTGTTTAATCAAAGTCAAAACATGCAAATTCTATATTCCAAAACCATATTTCAGAATAAAATGCCAAATGGTCACAGTTATACATGTATGAGAGTTTCACCTACATGTATGTATTGCCCCAATAAATAGATTTTATTGCTACTTGAAACTCAGCTCCAGTCACTCACCTCTTTTCTCCTTTAACCTCAGCCACATTTGTGCCTTGCTTCTTCTTTTTTCTAATAATGTACTTATTTTTACTTTATGTGCATTGATTTTTTTTATGCATGTATGTCTGTGTGATCAGATCTTAGAGTTATAGGCAGCTGATAGCTGCCATGTGGATGCTAGGAATTGAACCTGGGTCCCCTGGAAGAACAGTCACTGCTCTTAACTGCTAAGCCATCTCTCCAGGCCCCTTCCTTCTCCTCTTTAAAAAGATTTGGTTACATTTATTTAGGTGGCTGTAGTGCCAGTGAAGGGAAGACAATATGTCATTTTATCATATGTCTTCTTGGAAGTGAAGTCTGCTCTTTAGGCTTGGCAACAGGCAGGCATCTGCACTCACTGATAATATGCTTCTGTGTGTGCATATGTATGTGTATGCACATGGAGGCCAGAGATCATTGAAGACAAAGGTCAACATCCCATACTGTTCAATTGGCCTCTACCTTATTTTTACAGACAGAGCCTCTCACTAAACCTGTAGCCTATAAATTTAGATAAAATGACTACCCAGCAAGTTCCACAGATGCTTCTGTCCCACCTTATAAGGACTGAAATTATAAGTACACACTTACATGCTCAGAATTCTTTTTCTAAAAATAATTTGTCTTTATTTATGTGTATGAGGGTTTTACTTACATGTATGCTTGTGTCATGTGCATGTACTGTGCCTACAGAAGAGAGACGAGGGTATTGGAATTGAGGATGACTGAGAAACCCTATGAATGGTGAGAACCAAACCCAGATCCTCCACAAGAGCATCAAGTACTCTTAAGCCCTTGTGCCCCATGTCCAGCTTTTTTATATGGATACTGAAGATCCACACAAAGGTCTTCATGTCTGTGCCACAGGGACACTACCTACTGAACTGTATTCCCACTTCCTGATGGCTTATATCTGAATCTTCTGTCACTTTCCAACATTCCAGACTCTCCACTTTCACAATCCCAAGCTTTACTTTTTTTCAAGTCTTACACTGAGATGTTCTCTGACTACCCTAAAATTATATTCCTATGCACACCACCCTTTCAATCACACTGATCAATATTTTTATAAAACTAGCATACATTTTATTTATTTATATATTTGTGTGTGGTGTGCATATTTGTATTTGTGCATGCTCTTATGTACATATGCATGCATGTAAAGGTGAGGGTGCATATTCACAAGTGCAAGTGTGTGGACGCCAGTGTCTTCCTTAATAGCTCCTCATTTATATCAGTTATTTACGGAGGTCTCTCACTTGAACCCAGAGTCCATTGATTCATCTAGCCTAGCTAGGCTCTTTGCCCTGGAGATCCTCTATCTCCAGCTCTGAAGGGCTGGGATTGCAGCCTGGCCAACACTCCTTGCTAACATTTACATGAGTGCTGGTGATCTGCATTCTGGTCCTCACACTAACACTGAACCATCACTTACTCAGCCCCATGAATAAAGTTGTGGTGGCTCATTGAACAATAGGATAAGAAGAAGAGCCACAGATACATTAACAATGACTAGGTTTATAGATTAGCAATCTTCATGGAAGAATGTACCACAAAAGTAGAGGAAGGTGTGACTGTTATCACAGATGATGCCAAGCAGACACTGGAGTAAGTCTGTTAATGGGAGCTCCTTTTATAGAGAAACTGTGGGTGCTATTGAATTCATTAGAATCTGGGCATGAATGTGAAGGCACTCAATTGAAAGGGGCAAAGAGGGGACAAACTAAATATTAAGAAGAAAAACAAGTCTGAGAATCAGATAACTACCCTAACAATGCAACATATGGCACATTAAAGATCGGAAGGACATAACTGCATTCTGCAACTCATATAATCTAACTGAGTCGAGCAGGTGGGGTTTACTGATAAAACTGAATGGGACATAATACAATATGTGCCTGTGTAGTACAAAATCCCACTTCAAATAGTGCGAACTATCAAGAAAACTGTTTAATTTACTACCAAGAAGTCCCAAGGCCATGGAGCTCTGGGGAGATTATTTTTCTTTGATATTTTGCAGTGTCTCACAGAATAACTCAAGGGCAAGGTCTTTTTCAGTTTTGTCTTTGGGCTGTTCTCATGATCACAAGATAATTACTGAAGCCCCAGCCATAACATTTAGATGTAGCCAGAGTGAAGAAAAGATCATAGCATCCTGTGAGTACCATTTAAAGACTGGATAAACTGTTTTAGAAATGCCTTTTACTCAACATAGTAAATGGATGTTGAAGGACAGCACCATACTTTGAAAAAAAAATGATTGGCTTATATGGATAAAAACTTTACTCTCTTAGTAAGTAACATAGTGACTATCACAAAAGGGAAGCTATAGGAATCAAAATGGGCCTCATGTGACAAGGAAGAAGTGGTGGGTATAGCATAGATATACATCAGCATCATCCACATACTGCCATAGTGAAAATAACTTTTTTTAGATAGTCTCAATAGCACATTATGGCCTCTATTTACCAACAGTGCAGATTATAGGCATTTACACAGTCAGTTTCTGCAGTGCTAGGAATCAAACAAGGGCTTCATGCATGCTAGGCAAGCACTCTATCAACTAAGTTACATACCTAATCACCAAAGAATTCTTCTTTGACAATGGAATTCACTTTTTAAAAGGACAGGTGGAGCTGAAGATGTTCAGTGGTTGACCTAGCATGCAAAATGTTTTGATATTCAGCACCACTAAAAGAGAGAGAGAGCTGGGCAAGTAGTATTGAGCTTAATATTTGTTGGCAAGTAGTTTTGATAATATAATTTGTTAATAAAAAGATGAAAATTTATACTAAGTAAAAACATTTCTTCAGGACCTTGCTGAGGAAATCACAGTTTCTCTAACTTCAAGACAGTAATGACCTTGGCATGCCTGTAGGTCAGGGTCTTGAAGCCCTTTTATAATAGTATAACTTGCTTACATTCACCTCTAGATTTTGGTCAATATATTTAATGGTCTTGACATTAAAAATAACTTACAGTGGAGGAAAGGCTATTCACTGGACAGTGTCAAATGATAAACAATATTACCTAATTTTGGATATTCATTTTACATAATAGTCACGATTTTGTGAGTGAATGAGACACAACGATATTTTCAGTCATAAAATGCCAGCATACCAATAATATTTTAATAAGAAGGTTTTGAAAATCATGGCACATTCAAATATTTGGTAGAAATGTAACATGTCCTACCTTAAGAGTTAGAGATACACATTCATAGATTAAAACCTTGGCACAGGCTCTTAGCAAAGAAATTAATCTAAATTGGTAAAATCCTTCCCCCATTCAACAGCTGTTACTAACCACAGACACACTGAGAAACACTGCTTTGTGGCTGGTCCTCACATGTGGCTCAGTATTGTCAACATAAGTATTTCCAAGGTTTCTTAGAAATTTTAGGCCAATTATTACTCTCTACTTCGCATCTACTAAATGTGTAGATATGATGAAGGTGGGGTACAATTTGAGTGCTTAAGGAGAGCTCCCAGAGATCCTGAAGCACACTATACTCTGACAGTGAGTGACTGCTCTAGAGCAATGTTCTTGGACTCCTACATTCCTGCTAAAGTAGGGAAACATCAGTACTGTACCTGAAATCAGTATGTTCCCAGGAAATGAGCTGGGTAAGGACAACATCATATAATGGTTTTTAAATACTTTAACTAGAGTTGTCCTTGCCTGGTATGATGTCACATCCCTGTAATCCAGAGAATGGGGGATAAGGCTGACCATGAGTTAAAGGTTAGCTTGGTTTACATAATGATTCCAAGAAAGCCAGGCCTCCATAGTAATATCTTATTAAAGTAATAATAAAACAAGCAGTCTCTACTGTATTTATAACATTGCTGAAAACATCACCCAGGGCCTTGAGCACAATACATAGGAGCTATAGAGCAAAGCTACACTTCCAGCCCCTCAGCTCTACACATTGGACTCTAATAACCTTTCTACTTCAGTTACTGAATAGGAAGCTTATAGCTATGCATCACCATGCTAAGACTTCAGATTTACTCTTGAACTTCATATATTAAAGTAGTAGCTGCTTCAAAAAAAAGGCACCACAAAAAAATGCAAGGAAGTACAGGACAGAGTGTAGATCAATGTCACGGTACTTCCATCATATGTGGTCCTGGCCCCAGTACCTCAAAAAAAAAAAGAACAAAGTTAGCTTACAATGAGAAAATATTGTAAAACATATCGAAAAAGATATTTGTGAGACAGATGTGGTGGTGTTTAATTCTATCACTTGGGATACAAGGCAAAAATATGTCTGTGAGTTCAAGGCCAGCCTGGTCTACAGAGTCAGGTTCAAGACAACCAAGGATCTTTCTCAGAGGAATCCTGTTTCAAAAGTCAAAAATAAAATTGTACTTAGAACATGTAAAAACTGTTCACAACTCAATAATAAAAAAAAAACAATGACTCGATTAAAAAAATAGATACATTGGTATACATTTTTAATCCCAGGACTTGGAGACTGAAGCAAAAACTACATTGTGAGACCTGTCTCAAAAAGTAAAGATGACAAAATAAAGCAAAACAAAACCTCTCATAGGATGTGCAACACCCAATGTGACCTCTTATGTAAACTATAAACTTGAATTAAAAGGAAGTGTCATTTTTGTCTCCTTAACCATAACAAATCCTTAGTGATAGAGAAATTCTGCATTGTATGGAGTGTATATGGCAACAGTGCTGCATGCTAGACATTTCTATTTCACATAAGCTAGGGTAGCTATGATGAAAGAAAGATAATAACAGGTATTAGGGAGGAAGTGAAGAAGCTTAATCATTCAAATTTTAATGATGGGAATGATAATGGTACAGCTACTTTGAAACCCAGTTTGAGAATGGGAAAGATAATTCAGTGAGTAAAGTGCTTGATGTGCAAGTCTAAGGACCTGAGTTCAATCCTCATCATGCAAGGTAAAGACTGAGTATGGGAGCAAATGAATTAAAAGCATGTATATTCAGAGATCTGTACATAAGTGATTATAGCAGCATTACTCACAATGGTCAAATGTCTACTCTTCACTGATGAATTGATAAACAAAATACGTTATGTTTAGCTTTCAAAAGAAATGAAGTAGCGATACAGGCTGTAACATGAATTGACCTTGGAAACATACTAAGTGAAAGGAACCAATTAGAAAAGGGCAGGTATAATATGAGTCCAGTTATATTCAGCAGATATGTCTAGATACAGGAGGCACACAGTGTTGAGGGGAAGCAGAAGAGCAGAGTGGCATACAATAGAAGCAAAGTGGGTATGCTTGAGGCAAGTGATTACAATCACTGTAAAAATCCAAAGTGGTGATGGCTACATAATAACTTAAATATATTAAAAAATACTGAGTAAAAGAAAATTTCAAAGTGGACATAGTGACATACCTGTAATCTCAAACATGGTTGACTACGGCAATAGGGTAACAGATTCAAGGACAGCTATGACATTATAGCAAGTTTGATACCAGTCTGGGCTATGTGAGGCCCTATCTGAATGTAAAATAAAATTAAATGAAAAAAGGGATGCATTTTATTGCATATAGATTATAGGTCAAGGCGATATGAAAATGCATTGCTAGTAAGCTGTCCTGGAAGCTCTAGCTGTTGTATTAAGTCATTTGTGAAGCAATACCTAGATAGCACTGCATTTTTGAAAATGAGCCCACATAAAATATATGCACTGTTTAAGATTCTGTTGAGATCTGGAATGTGTTGCGTCCATTTCCACTGGTACATATTTATCTCTTTATTTAGTGCATCTATGTGTTTTGAGGGGAAAATAGGCAAATGCACATATTAATAACAAACAGCAACCAATATGTTCTTTTATAAAATACCACAGAACCTGAATCTTAATTTTAACATTTTGAACAAGCTAGTCAACATTTTAGCATGGAGAGCAAAGGACCCCACCACTTACTGTGCAATCACGGACAGTTGATGGCTTCTAGTGGAGGAACAGTTCATTTTCTCTAAATATATAAACATTGATAGGTAAACCACACTCCACTGACTGGCCTAAAACCCAACAATGTACAGGGAGTACAAATTGGACTTAATAGGATAGCAAAAATGAAAACATACTATAAAGTTGACAGAGTAGGGGATTGAGGGGGAAAATTGGTAGGAGTTGGGGATTGGAGGTGAATATGATCAAAATACACTTTATAAAATTCTCAGAGAGTTATTAAAATATTATGTTATTTAAAAGCATCAGAAGCCATTTCGCTAGGCTATCCAAGCATCTGTAGCAGCCTGCTCATCCTATTAGTTTACTCTTTGTCTTCAGCACCTTGCCTGTCTGATCTCCACATAATCCCTGAAATTTTGGGTATCACAGGATATACTAACTACCACTCTGTTTTATACCACTTGTCTATTGAGTTGATCCACCAACAGTGATCCTGGGAAGGGGACATGTCTTTCATTGTAACCACCTTTCACTGCAGGCTAGCACAAATATATATTCTAAGTCTGTGCTCAAATGGATTGGGAGAGGCCTCTTCTGAGTACACCATCAAAAATGGTTACAATGACGAATGACTCCTGGAGGCATTTTGTACACTTGCTTGTCCTCAGAAGCGAGACCAAAACTGAAAGCTCACTGCAAGTCCCACCAACATGTATGTTTCTGGTTAAGACTGACACGTGGAAGTTGAGGATGTAGCTTAGGGGTAGCGTGTTTGCCTGACATGTGTGTGGCCCTGTGGTAGCAGCAGCAGTTGCTCTGTGACCTAGCAAACTTCTGTTCTTGATATTTTACGAATGCTGATTATGAAATTTTATTGCTGGATCTGCTTAGCCTTAAACAGCTCTGCTCAGTGCTGGATATAGCACGCTGAGCCATAACCAATGTTTAGTCCATTTCCGCCTTTGGATTTAATGGATTCCAGGAGGCCTGATTACTTGCCAGTGTTTTCTTTGTGATTTCATCCAGTGGTTGTCCATTTCGACTCTCTCATTCTCATTCTTACCCCGCCCTACTCTCCCTCCCTTCTTCTGTCTCTCCAAGATTTATTAATATCATGAGCTTAGAAATTGATACAATCTGTAATTTTTCTTGGTTTCCTGAAGTAAGATCTTTAGTTATTTGAATTCATTGTTGGGATAAAACTCAGAGTAACCAGCAATTTGTATCTGTTCACCCTCCTTTACATTTTTCTTTCATTTCTTCTGGACACTTCCTGTTCTGTGACTCTGGTAGTCCTAGGCTCAGCAGTTCTAGATCATTTTCAGCTTAAGCTTTTCAGCCATGGTTCAGTTCTATTACTTAAAGTAAGAAAGATTCTTTGATATCTGACCCTAGGTGAACTCAAAGGTTGCATACGGTTTATGCACCTTTGTTCAAAGAGCTTCGTGTTTCCATAAAATTCAAAGACTTCAAGCAGTTTCAGAACACTGAATTTTTTACAGTGTGTTGCACCCTTTGATCGTCCTCCTGTGTCTTCTTGACAAACATAGACATAATACTGGTAACTCTGTGACCATTTCCCCTTTAAGTTAATTGTGGGATTTCTCCCTTGTAAAGGAATCTGCGACCTTTTTGTGTGTGAGTTTTAGTGTGTTTGGCCCATGTGTGTGCTAATAAATCAGAAATAGGAAACCTGATTCTCCAGTCAAAGAAAGTAAGATTGTTAGTCATGTTCCTGTGGAAAAACACTTCGCACATCTCTCAGTAAATTTCATTACATTCAAAAGGAGAATCATATTTCCCATGTGCCCCAGTTCTGTATATAAAAATGAACCACCTTGCTCTTGTATCCACTGCCTATAACTCAGGGGGAAATGGGAAATACCATGTAAGGATGAGCTGAACTTACAAGGTCACTCCATGTTTGCTGAAATAATGTGCGTTTGCTTTCTAAAATAGTGCCCTTTTTTTTTTTTTTTTTTTTTTCAGTTTTCCCCTCTGGAACACTGAATCTTGATTCTGAGAATGTTTCCTCTTTGCATTTGTCTGACTTATTTCTGCATTTTATTGTTTCTGTTTTTGTTTGAGACAGAGTCTCATATCACATGGGCTAGCCTCAATCTGCTATATATTCGAGGTTGGCTTTGAATTTCTTATATTGTTACGTCCACCTCTCAGGGGCTGGGATTACAGCTCTAGGTCAGTATGCTCCACTTTTGGTTTCTCCCTTTTGAGAAAACTTATAGTGCTGGAGTTCCTCAGAATATGGCATATAATCCTGTTTATTTCATTCCTTCTCAAGTTCTCAATCATGTGGCAGTGACACTTTCATATATCTTTATTCTCAACTCAACACATTCCTGCCATATATATTTCTTAGGTATCAATAATCCAGTGTAACAGGAAGTGGATTCAAGATGTGTAACCTCATCCCTACATTCCTCCTCCTCCTTAGGTGATGTACATTCAGTCAAAAGTATCATTAGCTATTCAATAGCACAAGCCATAAAACCTGGAGCTACCTTCAATATTAAAGCTCCTTCCCTGTCATAATTGTATCAAAAAATTCTGTATTTTTCATCTTGAACACCTCGATCAAATCAAGGCATTTATTTCTCTCATCTGTTGTGAGGATTCTGTAGCAAGGCATGAAGTAGCACTGTCTCTATTTAGAACAGAAGGCTCTTGGAAATTCAGGAGCTGTAAACCAGATATTTGTCATTTTAGAACATGAAAGTTATCCAGTGAATTCCTCTTAAGTTTTAGGACAAAGTCGATAGTGGTTAAAACTGTAAGCCTTACAGGTTCTAAAATTGTCTAGGAAACATACCTCTGAGCATGTATGTGGGAGCATTTTCCAGAAATGTGTAACTGAACAGAGAACACACAGCCTGGATATGATGAGAGCATTTCCAGAAATATTCAGCTAAACAGATAATATACACCCCAAATGTGAGAGGCAGGATTCCACAGGCTGGGGCCTTCACCTGAATGAAAAAGATAAAGTGATCTGGACATCTGCATTCATTGCTGTCTACTTCTGGATCATGGATGCAATGTGATAAGCCACATATTCCTGCTGACATGGAAGCCTCTATCCCAGTGGTTCCCAACATTCCTAATGCTGAGACCCTTTAATACACTTCCTCTTGATGTGGTGACCACCAACCATAAAGTTATTATCATTGATACTTCAAAACTGTAACTTGATTCTTTTATGAATCATAATAAAAATATCTGATATGTAGGATATATGATATGTGGCCCCTATTAAAGGGTCACACAACCTGAAAACGGGTCACAACCCAAAGGTTGCTGCTGCTCTGTCTCCACACACCATGAACCAAAATAACCTCTTCCATTTCTGAGTTGCTTTTATTGAGCATTTTATCACAGAAATGACTTACCCTAAGGAAAGTGACTTACCCTTAGGCAAAACTATTGCCGTACCCCCTGAACCTCCTCAATTCTATCTCCTCTCACCTCTTCCATCATGAAGAACTCATCATCTCAGATTCTCTGCACACTCTGCCAAACTTAGAACACCCTTCGACATCATCAGCCTCCACTAACAGCTGAATTCTCAACAGAATTAATAAATGTCTCTAAAGGGATCACAATACCACAGAGGAAAAAGGAGTTTGCCAAGAATTTGTAAGGTCCTGGGAACCATCACCAGCAGGGCTGGGTGACTCTATAATAGATTCTACCATAAGCTACGAATAGGACCAAGAAGATTCATTGGTTAATATAACAGCAAATGTATGCAAAAGAATACAAATATGAATTTTGGAATATGTAGGAACATATGTATGTATATGTAAAAACAATAAACGAAAAATAGAGGCCACGGATTTGAAGGAGAGCAAGGAGGGGTATAGGAGAGAGTGGGAAAGAAAGAGAAGGAGGCAATTATATTACTATATTATAATCTCAAAAATAATAAAACCCTATAAAGAGTCTTCTTCCCATTAGATATGCAGATATTATTACCAATAAAAATTAATATTTCAAGTTTTAAAATTGTGTTTAATTTTGTTTTGGTATACAAATAACCTCTTCTATGACAGGAAAGTAATTAAGTGTCTAGGGGTTGGAAATATGGCTCAGGAGTTAAGAGAACTTGTTGCTCTTGTACAGAACTCAGGCTCAAATACCAGTATCCGTATGATTCACAACTATTTGTAACTCCAACTACCATGGATTCAATTCCCTCTTCTGAACTCCATTGACAACAGGTACATATATGAAAGGAAAATATCCATAAATACAAGATAAATATTTTAAAAAGGAAATACAGAAAAAAGTTTAACAATGGAGATTACAGTCTAAGAGGGGCATAGTAATAAACACCTCTAATTCTAGCACTTGTGAGGTAGAGGCAAACTCAAAGACATCCCTTGCTACTTTGGGATATGGAAGCCAGCCTGGGATACTTGAGAACATATCTGCAGAATCCAACAGGGACTGGAGAGAAATAGAGGAAGAGTTAAACTGAGTTGCCTGTTTAATATCAAAATATTTCTTTTGTTTTTCTTACGTTATTGACATTGTGCTTTAAGAGATAAAATGTCTGTGCTCTTTCATTGACACTGTACATTTATTAGCCCAGCAATACAAAAAGGATATTGCCTATAGGAAACATTAAAACAATTTCTCATCAGAAGCCAATTTTGTCCCTAGATTATTCAGAATTTAAAATAAATAAGAGGGCAATTGTTCTAGGCATGTAACCCGATGCTGTCCAAGGCCTGTCTGCCACTAGAACAGGTGTGTTTCAATGGCCTTTTATTGCTCATTTTCTCCTTCTCTTGTTCCATTGTCCCCTACAGTCAACAGCTGTGACTACTGTTTGGTCTCTATGGTAGCCAGACTCTTGTCTCCTTTAGTCTTTGCACAATCTCATTTTATGCTGTGCCCATATTTTTGCTATTGACTGCTTTGTATTTTATACTGTGGTGCCTAGTATACATAGAAGAGCTATTGAATCTAGTCCTAGACACGACACTCTGTGTGTTGTTTTTATGAAGACAGCACATTCTTTAAGTCCCCAGACTCCATATATCATACTTTAAAGCCTGCGGACAATTGATTTCAAATGAATCATGGCATCAAAGGAGAGAGGCTACTTAAGGCCTAAGACAGACATACACTTTCTTTACAGATATTCAGCCTTTACTCATTTAAAATCTATTTATTGGGATGTAGAAAAGGCACTGTTGAAAATTTACCTGGCATGAGCAAGGACCCCCCCCCAGCACTTAAAAACAAAAAGTTCCCTATTTTTAATGACTACTATGTTCAAAATATTATACTAGAAAATGAAGACATGAAAATGATTAATATACAGTGCCTGTCTTATGGTTTTGAATGTTGTGAAGAGACACCATGACCACAGCAACTTTTATTTTAAAAAAAAGCATTTAATTAGGGTGGCTTAAAGTCTCAGAAATTTAGTCCTTTATCATCATGAAACATGATACCATGCAGGCATGCATGGTGCTGGAGAAGTAGCTGAGAGTTCTACATCTTTATCAACAGGCAACTGGAAGTGAACTTTGACACTGGCCATGGCTTGAACATAGCAGTCCTCAAGGCCCCCACAATGACATACATCTCCAACAAGGCCACACCTACTTCAACAAGGCTATACCTCCTAGTAGTGACACTCCCTTTTGAGGCCATTTTATTTCAAACCACCACACTGCTCTTTAAATTTAACTAACTACAAAAGATTAGATAATTTGGAACTTCTAATACTCCTGCCTCTATCTCCCAAATTCTGAGAACACAAAATTGGACCACCATGCCTGTGATGCAGAGCCAGAAAGGGAACCAAGAAGATTGTACATGGTAGGCAAGCATTCTCCCAATAGAGATATAGTTCCAGCCTTTGTATATTCTCTTTTTAATTGACTTTCAAATTTTTGATTTCCATTTACAATTTTCCTTAAACTTTGTCTGTATAAAATCATTCTACTTTTATACTTTCATTTGTCTAGCTTTACAAAAGAGACAAGTCAGTTAATCTCAAAGCTTAATTGAGTATTCAGACATCCTAGACAGAAAACAAGGAAACATGGCAAATCTGGTTCAAAGACTGAGAAACGTTTATTGTGCTAATTATGCTGCCTTTTGGTAAAGGGAAGTAGTTTCTTTTTTTCATTTAATATTTTTTTTATAAAAAAATGTCTTTTTTACCCATGTATCTCCCCCCCTCCTCCTCCCTTTGCTCCTCCCAATCCCTCCCAGCCAGCCCTCAGCCTCACCCCTTCCCATCCCTCCATCCCCTCCCCTAAAAGGGCAAGAAGTCCTAAGGTAGTGACCAGCTCAGCATGGAGCATCCACTCCAGGCAAGTCCGATTTCCTCATCCCAAAGTCAAGACTGGGTTAGATGTTCCTCTGCAGGGAATGGGCTCCAAGGGGCCAGGCCACACACAGGAACACAGTCTGATCCCACCCCTCGAGGTTCCACATGCTGCTCATGCCAGTTCACAGTCTGCCTTGGTTTCAGCAAAACCAAAAGAGATATAATGGCATATAACAATAACTTTTATAATAGATAATTTTGCAATCTCTGGTTTATAATTTAGGAAATACTCACCAATATTGATTGAAATGAATCCTTTACATTCCCATCCACTATTTCATATGAATAGTAGTCCTTGACACTAAAGTCTACTAAAAATGCTAAATGTTACTTCATTTGAACAGTAAGAAACATCCAGATATATGAATTAATTTTGATAGAAAATAAAATCTCCTTTTCTCTTGTTAAAATGTATTTGCAATAATATTTTGTGTTTATTAATTATAAGCTTTTGTAATAGGTTCGTTGTATTTTTTCTAATTATGTGATGATGCATACAGTAAAAACAGTCTAACGAAAGTCTCAGGGCATAGCAGTAGCAGGAAATAAGCATTTTTTACGTAGTAAGTTTATGCCTGCTCTTATAACAAAGATTAGGAGGTGATAAAAACAACTTTCAAAAATAAACATGTATTGCACTGGAATAAAATATTCTGGGTTGAGGAAAATAAAAATATGAGCTCAAGAGGAAAAGTTATAATATAAAATTTCTGACAGATCAAAAGGAGTTTGCTCATATGCCTTTTAAGCTGATAGCAAATATTATACCAGGATAAGAATTAGTCCCACAAAAATATTTCTTTTAAAATATAATGTTGAGAAATGGCTGGAAAGATGGATCAGTGGTTAAGGATATTTGCTGCTCTTCCAGAGGACCCAGGTTCAATTCCTAGCATGCACATGAAGGGGAGAGGGAAGAAGGAAGAAAAGAAGGAAGGAAGGAAGGAAGGAAGGAAGGAAGGAAGGAAGGAAGGAAGGAAGGAAGGAAGGAAGGAAGGAAGGAAGGAAGGAAGGAAGGAAGGAAGGAAGGAAGGAAGGAAAAAGAATGAGAGATTCTTAATAAGTCAGGTATTTATAAACTTCAGATCTCCTTCCATAAAACATTAGATATCAACTTTATTTTATGAAGCACATTTGTTTACAAATTCAGAAGTTACAAAAGTCACAGTTGCTGACAAGCAGTGTCTTCTGTGGAAGTTCACTGGAGACAGTTATAGCCTACCTTCAGTTGAAGGTTCCTATTCCAAAAATTTCCTGGGACAAAGATAACTGAAGCCCCTGTGCCACTAATTTATTCCAATCATAAACAAGACAGAAACCTTTTCCACAAGCTTTTCCAATGTCCCTACTTTAACTCCTCTCCTGCTGACATTTTCACCTAGATTTTGCCTGCTATTGACTCTCTCTGTGTCAGCTCTCCAACCTAATCTTCTAACAGGACTTCTCTCTTTGCTTTCATAAAAAGATTCCATAAATTAAAGGTAAAACAAATCCTCAAAAAAAGTATTCTTCAGTAATGTGTACAGTCCAAGAGAGAATTGTTTGCAGTCTTTGGAAATACTTCCAGTTACCAACTGTGAGTGTCAGTTACTAAGTGCATTGCCCTGCACTGATCAGAACTACCCACCTCAGTCTGAAGGAAGCCCTTGCCAGTGATTTATTGAGAAGAACTTCAAAATGAAGGTCTGTAGTGGGATTCAGGTGTCAGCTGATAAGGTCCTAAGATGTTTATCCAGGTTGGCCACATCCCCTCCAGGAGCTCAGGACCCTGGATAAGAGTCTTAGGACCTTATCAGCTGATACCTGAATCCCACTACATCTCCCCCTTTTGTCTAACTAAGAAGGTTCTAAGGGACCCTGGATAAGCATCTTAGGATCTTATCAGCTAACACCTGAATCCCATTACAAAGGTCCCTTTACACAAATTGAACATCATTGCCATCTTGTTTATGCTTAAGCATCATGTACCAGAGATGTTGGTATGGACCTATTATTGCCAGCTCAAAAGCCAAGCTGCCCTTTCCCTCCTTCTAGGGTCCAATGAGATATTTTTTTTCCCCAGACACAGGTCAGATTTAAATACAATGAAATCCTGTTGAGGTAGATAAACCCCTCCTCAAAGCCAGCCCTTCTGATCTGATAGGTGTTGGCATCTCAGACAACTGTACCCCTCTGTCAGATCCTCACCACAAGATCTCTCACTTTCATCTATGGATTTAGACAGAGGCATAAATTAGCAGGAGCTCAAACTAACCAGTTTGCCATTAGCTACCCATCCCTCCATCAATCCATCCATCCATCTATCCATTTAAAAATAACTACTAAATGCTTAGTATGTGCCCGAGGCTAAAGTAACTACCACTTCAGTTACATCACTGAACAAAATAAAGATCTTGGCTTCACAGAATGTATATCCCTGCAAGAGAGTGGGAAAACCAAATTGAATTAAATCTGTGAATAATATACTGTAGTATTTTAAGTACTATAGCTAAATAGTATATTAAATACTGTAAAAAAATTAATAAAACAGAAAGAAAGAAAGCCAGATCAGGGTGGGCACTACTACGGACAGGATGAAGTGGTTGCGTAATAACATAAATGGACAGATTAAATGAAAGTAACAAAAATTTCTCTCACACTGGGCTGGAGATGTAGCTGGATAGTAGAAGGCTCAACTGGAATGCATAGAAGGAACTAAGAATGAATGGTAATAAATTATGCAGAGTTGTGGATCTCCCTTGCCTCAGGTAAACCCCCCAGAAGATTAGACTGGTTTTAGAGCTAAATGATCCTTCATATTGTTTCTGTTGGTGTTCCCCTCTTAACAGGTCAGGGGGATTGTTTTTGCCTAATAGTCACTGCCAGAACCAGAAGAAGCTCCTGTATGCTAAATTCACAAAACTGTGCCACACCTCCCAAAAATAGGCTTTGCCAGGAGATTCTGTTTTAAACCACAGTTGTTATGTTTCTTAGCCTGGTATCCAGTTCCTGGGCTCAAGGGATTCAAGGACTTCTGTAGGCGGAGTTTAACTTACAAGGCACCAGTCCAAGATAAATATTTATTAGAATATAAATCAACACTCACGATATTAGTAACAGTTTATAGTAGCACCTGAACAGGGACTGGTGTATCCGAGCGATGGACGAGCAATGGACGAGCGATGGATGAGCGATGGACAGATGAAGGATTCCGATCCTGTCTCTCCAACAACCAGGAACCAGGAAGAGACCTCCTCGTGTCCCAGAAGCCAGTTATCAATGGGGTTGGCCACACCCCCTCCAGGAGCCCCGGACCCTGGATAAGCGTCTTCGGACCTTATCAGCTGACACCTGAATCCCACCACAGACCTCAACCTCCACAAGCTCTAGAATATCGAGCATGTCAGCTCTCACAGTCCAAAATACTGATCCCTTCCTCAGTACCTCAATTACAGTGGACAATTCCCTACTTCCAACACATTTTTTTCCCAGAGAAGTTCCTGGTAGTAGGTTTCTTCTGTGGCAAGGTGAGGTTCTCCAGAAAGGTCTATCTCTTCTATTTTGAAGGCAGCAGTTTATCCTGTGTCTGCTCTGTAAAGAGAATTGTGGGCGTTTCATTTTAATAAGCTTTTCACTGGTGAAGATAAAGTGGCAACATCCAAGCCACTCATTTTCTGGAAAACAGAGTCTCGTTGAGCGATTTTTCCAGGCTTCTACTCTGAACTGTGGAAGAAATAAGGAGTTCCCTAAGTTATTTTTACACTAACAGGCATATGACCCTAAAGCTGAACTCACAATCCCACATTCAAAAGGGTTCCATTTTCTCAAAGAAATCCCATCTCCCCTCTCTTTTGGGTACTGATCATGTCTTGCCACTTTCAATTTTCCTAGTTTATTTTAGGGGCTCTTTTGTTTTTGTGGGAAAGGGAAAAGGTCTCACTGGAATTTATTATGTGATTTTGAACTCAGATGTCGACTTGCCTCTGCAACTTGAGTGCTCCTGGCATTAAAGGTGTGTGCATCAGCAATACTGTCATCTTGGGACAGTTGCAAGATTTTCATAACATTCACATAGATGGAAGAAGGAGAATTAGACACATCAAATATAGCAAATATGTCTAGATTTAAATGGAGATTTCATTACAACATTTTTGTCTTGGGCAATGTTTAGTATACATTTATACTAAAATCATTGTTTATGTGAATATCAAGTTTAACTGGACACATATTTATCTGACAATCCTATGTGGTATCCAGTTGAGTCCAGGACCACTTGTTGTTACCTACTGTAGTAAGAGGTTTCTGGCCCGGATTTTCGGGCCTAACCTCAAGGTCTAGGCCCACAGACCCGCAGTCCCACAAAGACACACAGATGCTTCCAATAGTTTTAGGCTCATCAGCCTTAGGCCCAGGCATATAGCTTGCTAACTCTCTACCCTTACGCGATCCTATGTCTCTTGTTCAGCCATGCAGCTCGGTACCTTTCTTTAAAGCTGCATGGTTGTCCTCTGTATCCTGCAGCTTCTCTCTGGTGCTCTGTCTGGCATTCTGCTCTCAGAGATTTTCTAGTCTGGTAGTCCCGCCTACACTTCCTGCCTGCCTTTGGCCAATCAGCTCTTTTTATTAAACCAGTGGGTGGACAATTATTTACCATGAAACAACACAATGCCACTACAACCTACTATGAGTGGACAGCCTATACAAAGCCATGCTTCTTAATTGTTGGTCCTAGGGCTGGCAGCAGCATCTGGAATTTGTGGGTAATATATATTCCCATGCTTCACAGCAGAGGAACCAAAGGAATCCTAAACTAACACCCTTATTCCCTTCCTCTCCCTCTCCCACTCCATCTTCTTCCCCCTCCCTTTCCCCTCTCCCTCTCCTTCTCTCTCTCCCTCTCCCCATCTGAAATCTGTTTAGCACACTCTCCGGGAGGCTCTGCTAAAGTCTGAAAAGGCCTGATAAAGACAGCTCTGTTAGTATTCCATCCACATCTCAGCAGTGTGTCCATCTTACAGCTGCTAAGCAGTTGGCTTCCACAGCCTCCCAGCTGTCCCCCTTCAGCTGAAGGATTGACCTCAGCTGTCACATCCCCATCTCCCAGAAACTTATCTTCCAATGTGGAATGACATTCATATTCTTTCTCCTTTCTTCCCCCTCCTTTCTTTCCTTCCTCTCTCTCTCTCTCTCTCTCTCTCTCTCTCTCTCTCTCTCTCTCTCTCTCTCTCTCTCTCTCTCTCTCTCTCTCTCCTTTCTTCTCTCTCTCCCTCCCTCCCTCCCTCCCTCCCTCTCTCTCTCTCTCCTTTCTTCTCTCTCTCCCTCCCTCTCTCTCTCTCTCTCTCTCTCTCTCTCTCTCTCTCTCTCTCGCTCTCTCTCTCGCTCTTGCTCTCGCTCTCCCTCCTCCTCTCTGTTTTTGGCTGTTGTTTACTGAGATTGAGATACTTCCATATACTATAGGCTGACCAGAAAGGTGAAAATAACCTTAAACTCCTGATGCTCCTGTCAATAAGAAGCATGTCATAAATTCTAGGCTAGTCTGAGCTAGAAAGTGAGACCCTGTCCCATCCGTTAGAAGAAGAATATGATGGTTTAAATGAAAATAGCCCCCATATGCTCATAGATGTGTATGATTAGTCCCCAGTTGGTAGATTAGGAAGTGGGAATTGTTGGAAGAGGTATGCAACTGGGGGGGGGGGGTCCCTTTGGGGTTTCAAAAGCATACAGGAGGCCCAGTGTCTCTCTCTCTCTCTCTCTCTCTCTCTCTCTCTCTCTCTCTCTCTCTCTCTCTCTCTCTCCCTCTTTCCCTCCCTCCCTCCCTCCCTCCCTCCCTCCATGTTGTGTGTTGCCAAAATGCAAGCTCCAGCACCATGTCTATTTGCCTGCCAGCCACCATGATCCCCACTGTGACTGTCATAGACTAATCCTCTAAAACTGTAAGCAACTGAATGCTAAGTTGCATTGATTTTGCTGTCTCTTTCCAACAATACAACAGTAACTAAGGCAGAGAAGACAGAAGAGGAGGAGCAAGAGCAAATATAAAGACCCATAGCCAGATATCATGCAGAGGGAGAGAGAAAAGACTGTAGACATTATATTTGTTCATTTCCCAGCACTCATATCATGCAGCTCACAAATGCCTGCACTCCAGTTCTGGAAAATCTGATGTCCTCTTCTGCAGTCTGCAGGCACCAGACAAATATACATAACTTAAAATAATAAACTTAACAAATACTGAGTTGTGCAAGATAAAATACAATGAGCACATCAGATAGAATGGGAAATAATTCTACATCAAGTGTAAATCATGAGAAGATGGGAAGAGAAAGGACCAAAATGGCAAGAAGAACAGAAAAAGAAGGGTAGATATGGTCCTCACCATTCAAGAGTGGTTCGTGTAAGCTTACCCAGTTCAGGGGTCCAGATAAGAAGCATTTTCTAGGGAAGTGGAGCAAGACAATCAAATCAAAATAACAAAGAAGTGTTATAATAAGGTTTCCTGGTCTGGGGCTGTCAGAGGTCTTGACCCACAGACCTGCAGCCCCAAAACCTTAGCTGCCTGCTGCTGCTTAGGCCCCTAAAAATGACTCATACACTTATATTAGCTTTATGCTGTTTGGCCTACGACTATCACAGCATAGATAGGAGAAACAGGGCATCAGATAGATTGACCCAGCACAAAGGTGAGCCACGGGCCATGTGGAGAGACAGATTAATAAAAATAGGTTAAATTAAGATAAAAGAACTAGCTAGCAATGTGCCTAAGCCATAAGCCAAACAACATAGACTTAATATAAGTATCTAAATCATTTTGGGAGCCTAAGCAGTGGTGGGCGGCTAAGCGGTCTAGAACTGAAGGTGTGTGGATCTGGACCTCTGGCCATCGGAGGCCAAGAAACCTATCTGTAACAAAGAAGTTTGTGTATTGTAATTGGTTTAGAGTTCTAGGCTAATACTTGAAGCTTAGTTAGAAAAACATATTTTCCTATTTCCCGGGAGTCTAACAACTCTTAGGACAGCAGGATTGTGGACACAGTATACTGAAATGAGAAGACACAGACTATGTGGTAGAGCACTTACCTAGCATGTGTAAGGCCCTGGATTCGATCCTTAGCACCAAAGGTTAGGCTCCTGACTGACCTTGGCAACTAGTCTTTGCTACTGTAGGCATGATTTCCAACCAAGATTTTTCAGTGTGGCTATCCTTGTATTCCTCATAGTAGGAAGTAAAGTGAAAAGCTTCAACCTATGAAAAACAGTATTGAGAAAATAAGAAACAGGGGAAATATTTTGTTCTATAAATAGTCTTGACATTTTGGGCCAGGAGAATGTGTTAGAGGAAAAGGAACACATCTCAGGCAACTTCCTAATTAAGTTTTCTGACACTCTGCTCTTCAAACCTGTGAAGAGCTCAAGTTTGTGAAGGGAATTGGAAAACAATCATTAAAATAAATCATCTATTCTAAGCATATATTGTATCCTGAAGTAACTGAAAATGCATGCTAAAGTAAAACAAATTACTGGGGTTATTTTCGTTTTTTGCTAATAGCCAACAATAAAATACCTGTAATCAATTGAGACTTTTAGCTGAACCTTACCAAAAAGGGGGGGGGGCGAGAGAAGGAAGGAAAGAAGGAAGGAAACTTGTTATGTAATAATATGATTATTATAATTATATAATAATAATGTTTTCTACTGTCAAAATTTATTTGTAACAGAAATCAGATTTAAGAGTTAAGGTTATGAACCTTTAGCTAAACACAGTAGCATACACACGTAATCCCAGAATTATGGAGGGTGTAGCAGGAGCACTGCTATCAAATCAAGGTCAGCCTGGTCTACAGAGTGAGATTCTGCATTTAAAACAGCAGAGTACAGGCTGGAGAGACGTTTCCGTGGATAGCAGCACTTTTTACTCTTACAGAGGATCCAGGTTCGATTCCCAGCATCAACAGGGTGGTTCAAAACCGTATTTAACTCTAACTCTATTTTTAGTAATACAGTGCACTCTTCTGGCCTCCGCGGGCACCAATCAGCTCAGCATAGTGATACACACCTGGAATCCAAACGCTGAGAACAAGAACATTCCTGTGGGTTCAAGAACTGCCTCTGCTATGTAGAGAGTTCCACGTCATCCAGGGCTGTAGGAAGATCCTGCCTCAAGAAGGTAAGAGAGTAAAAATTAAAGCCAGTTCTTCCTACTTCAATTGTCTCCACATATGGCAACATTTTATGTGTTATTACGAGGAATAAATATATTTTAGATTTAGGGAATGATGACAGTGTGTTTACACAAAATACAAAACATGGAGCGAGAGAAATGACTCAGTACTTAAGAACATTGCTGCTCTTGCAGAGGACCCCTTTAGTTCTCAGCACCCACATGGTGGCTCACACCCACTCATTAACTCCAGTTCCAGGGGATGGGATGCCCTATTCGGAGCTCTGTGGGCACCGGGAATATACATGACACAATACGTATATGTAGGCAAAATAACTGTACACGTAAAATGAAAAAAATCTAAAAGAAAATATTAATCAAAAAGTGTATTTGTAAGAGGTCATAGATGAGAACAAGGGGAATGGCTTATCAGATTAAATTTTTGTTGGCTCAGTATGAGGACCTAAGTTCAATTGCCAGTACCTATGGGAACAAGCATGACAGTGAATGCTGCCATCCCAGGGGAGGAACAGAACAATCTCTAGGGCATGCTGGCTATTCAGACTAGACCAATTGATGAGCTCCGTGTTCTATGAAAGATCTTGTCTCACAAAGTAAAGTGGTGGCCAGAAAGATAGCTCAGCCTATAAAGCTACATGCCACAAACCTGACAAATAAGAGTTCCATCTCCAGAATCCACAGGGTGCAAGAAGGTAACTGACCTCGAAAAGTTGCCCTCTACTGCACACGCCTACCTTGACACATGAGCATTTCACACATAAGAAAGAAATAATAAAATGCAAAATAAACAATATTTTCATTTAATAATGTGGGGAGAGAATGAGGAAAACACCTGACACTGAGTTCTGACTTTCACACCCACCTACACACATAAGTGCAAATTCACACACACACACACACACACACACACACACAAAGGAGAACACAAATACACTATAAGACATGAACACAATAATGTTAAATTTACAACATTAGGCTTTTGCAACAGATTATAGTCACTGCCATCCAGAGGCCAGAAAACTATGACCTGAACTCCAACAGTCTGTTTTGGGTTAGATTTTTTGGAGATAGTGGGTGTTTTATTTTTTTCCTTTGCTTTTTGATACATGGAATTGAATCCTAGGGCCTCATAAATGCTAGTGGGTATGTAATCACTGAGCTACACCCTAGCCTAACGCCAGAGCTGGATAAGTGAAGTTGTATTGACATACAGCTATGGGAATAGTTTGTTTGTGCTTTAAAAAATAAGTTTGAGTGAAAATCAGAGGACAGAGCTAGCCACTATTTAACCGTGGAGGCCAGGCAGTGATGGCACACACATTTAATCCCTGCATTTGGGAGAAGGAAGCAAGAAGATCAGGAGTTCAAGACCTCCACGAGATTGATCCAGTCTAAAAGAGAAACAGAGCTAGGCAATGGAGGGTGACTCAGGCCTTTAATCCCAGCACTAGGGATGTGGAGACAGGAAGTGATATGGCTGGGCAGGGAGGAGAATATAAGGCAGGAGGAGACAGAAGCTCAGCCCTTTTCAGTCTGAGGTTTGGGTAGAAGTAAGAAGTCTCTCTGGGACTTCCTCTTTCCATCGCTGCTCTTTCAGCATTTACCCTGATATCTGACTCTGGGTTTTTATTATTAAGATCAATTAGAATTCTTACTGCACATGGCCATGCTTATGCACTCACTCAGACATTGTCCACAGTTGCATTTGTAGAAATGCAGAGAAGAGTAGATGTCCATATCTATAAGTCAAAATATGGTTTTATGCTCTTTAAGAAGAAGTTTGACCAACTCTCCTAAGCCATTAAAAACGTATGTTGCTTTCAAGCATGCCTTTATGAGCAAACAGTATCTCTTCCATCACCAAATTTAATAGAAAGAAAGAAGAAAGTAAGGATGGAAAGAAAGAAAAAAAGAGAAAGAGAGAGAGAGAGAGAGAGAGAGAGAGAGAGAGAGAGAGAGAGAGAGAAAGAGTCTTCAGGAAATCTAGCCTTGTGTTGCATAGAAAATAACAGCCAAGACGACATTCTTTCACAAAAATAGTTTCGATATGTAGGTAGGCATTCGTGACCTAGAGTGCATACATAAGCTTACTATTCCAGAGAAAAGAGCTATACATTTATTTTAAGTCATGAATCACTGGTTGGAAAGGGCTTAAGTTCATTGGCCAGCTAGGCTAGCCTGTGTATGGTCAGGTCCAGGCCAGTGAGGGAACTTATTTTGTTTAGTTTTGTTTTAAGATGAATAGTTCCTAAGAATAATTCCTGAAATTCATGTTTAAAGTCCACATACACGTGTGCCCATACACACGCACACACACACAATTTTCCCATTTTTAAAATCGTATATATGGCCATCTACTAAAAAGTCAGGTCAGCTCATGAGCTATATGGACTTACTTGTCATTAGCATTCATTAACACAATTTCTTTTACTTCTGCCTTTCACCCTTTCTTCAACATATGTGCCTAGGCTTTTTTTCTAATCAGGAGGTGAATGATTAAGGAAAGCTGCCCATACATATGAGAATTTCACCCCTCTTGGGCATAATTGGAAGAAAGATGATTTAATCATTTCCCAATACAGTCTTAAATGAAGTCATGCTGTGTTGCCCTGTCCTTACTTGGCGGTGATAGTGACTGACACTTTTAAGGCTGAGGCAGGACAATTGCCAAAAGTGTAAGGATTATGTAGGTTCTATAGCGAGTCCCAGACCATACTTGGTTACAGAATGTGACCCCTGACTCAAAACAAAACACGGTGACCATTTTCATTCAAAATGCCATTTTTTTCCTTAAGAAGTCCTCGTGGAGCCTCAAGGGGTGGGATCAGACTGTGTTCCTGTGTGTGGCCTGGCACCTTGGAGCCCATTCCCTGCAGAGGAACACCAAACCCAGTCTTGACTTTAGGATGAGGAAATCGGACTCGGACTTGCCTAGAGTGGATGTGCCACATTGAGTTGACCCACCTTGGGACTTCTTGCCCTTTTGGAGGATGGGTGGATGGGGAGGGGTGAGGCTGGAGGCCGACTGGGAGGGATTAGGAGGAGGGAAGGGAGGGGGAGCAGGGGGATACATGGATAAAAAAAAACATTTAAAAATAATTTTAAAAAACAAAAAATTATTTAAACTAGCCTTTGCCCATTGAAGTAGGTTTTGTTTCTATGTTTCTTTTGTTATTACTATTGTAGGATTTGAGGTTTGGTTTTTGGTTTGCTTGATTTATTTGTCTTTTAGTGTTGTTGTGGTTGCTATTGTTTGCTGTCTCATGTAACACACACTAGCTTTAAATTCACTGTATAGCTAGGGCTGGCCTTAAAATTTTGATCCCCCTGTCTCAACCTCCCAAGTGCTGGGATTCTGAGCACTTACCATCATGCCAATGAAACTAGTGTGTTAGAAAATAAAATGTCTAGATCTATAGTATATGTCAACTCTTGCCTGAACCCAGCCTTCTATTTTCTCCTGACCAGGCTGGAAACTTTGAGTTCTTAGAAAATGCATCTCCCAACTGAGACAAGACCTAATGGCTTTTAATGCATAGAATTCTCTGCACAGAATCCTAGGCTCACAACTTCCATGGCATTCACCACAAAAAGATACCTGAATTAAATAGAGCTTGTAGATAGCCCAAGAGCTATCTACCATGACCTGATACTGCATCATAATAGTGCCTTTTTCTAAGTCATTAGAACACAGAGGGTGGACACAGAAGAGCTTTGTGTGCTTTAGGCTAGGGTGTCTTTCCAGTGAGTTCCAGAGTTCCGCTTACTGCTTCTCCACTCCCTGACCCTGCCCTCATGCCCAGAGCAGAGTTAAAGACATTCACCATCATACCTGGCTTTTAGGGTGCCGTGGTTCTAAAACAGGCACTTTCCCATCTGCGCCATCTCCACAGCCCTCCTTATTTTAAATAGACAGTGATGGATATGATAACAAGGTTGCTATGAAAATGGGTTAAACAAGCATGATGGTACAGGTATAGAGCTTCAGGAGAGCTGTAATAATGGGGGTTGGCCTAGCCAAATGGAGTCACTTACTAAAGTGGTTATTTTCCCAGGTCTAATGGTAACCAAATACAACCTTGTCTTCCAAACATTTTTAACTCTGGATGCCTTTCTGTCCCCCAAACTGAAATCTCACATCAAACCCAAAGCACTTGGCTACTGGCTGATGCAGCTTCATAGTTTATTTAGTTGCATTCTATATTTAAAAACACACATTCGACATTCTGATTTCAGACAATAGAAAAGCTAGGTGCTAAATGATTCATAGCTTCACAGTTCCCCAGGCAATTCTGAAGTAAACAACTTCACTGAGACTCATGGAGACCAAAGAGAGAATCAAACCAGACCCATTATGACCTTTCTTTCTGGATCATTAAATGAGATTGAGCATCTGCTACCTCACGTATAGAAAGGGACCTTCAGGCACCAGAATTGTAGCTCATAGGAAAGAGCTCACTTAGCATGCACCAGGTCCCTGGTTAAATCCCCAGCACCACAAAAATCCTC
The DNA here is from genome assembly GCA_033318265.1 of Phyllotis vaccarum. Taxonomy (NCBI): domain Eukaryota; kingdom Metazoa; phylum Chordata; class Mammalia; order Rodentia; family Cricetidae; genus Phyllotis; species Phyllotis vaccarum. The sequence goes on from JARWLC010000013.1 coordinate 104,642,143, forward strand.
ACAAAGTAAATTGTTCCCAGTAATACTAGCACTTGATATTCAAAGTAAAAAGATTATCTGTGTACTCAAGTTTGAAACAAGCAGCATAGCAAATTTAAATCTTGTAATGAGGTGGGAACCATTCAAACAACAAATTAGTCTCAAAGAAATCTGATGTAAGTAGGTGTAGTTCAAGGTTTCTGGTCTGGACTTTCAGGTCTAGCCTCAAGGTTTAGACCCACAGACCCACAGACCTGCAGAGACACACCGATGCTTACAATAGTTTTAGGCTGATTGGCCTAAGGCCCAGGCATATAACTTGCTAACTCTTTACGCTTAATCTAACCCATGACTCTTATTCTGTTCAGGCATGCAGCTCGGTACCTTTTCTCAGAGCAGCATGTCCTCTGCTTCTTCTGGCTTCTCTCTGGCATTCTGCTCTGCTCTGCCTGTTCCTAGAGTCTTCTTAGTCTGGTAGCCCCGCCCACACTTCCTGCATGCCTTTGGCCAATCAGCATTTTTTATTAAACCAGTGGGTGGGACAATTATTTACAATGGAACAACATAATCTCCCTACAAGTAGGTGATAATAAGACAGTAAGAAGGGGCTGGAAAGATGGCACAGTAGTTAAAAGCATCGAGTTCCTCTTGCAGAGGCCTCAGTTTCCATTCCCACAACTTGCATAATGGCTCACAACTGGATGTAACTCCAGTAGCAGGGGACCCAATACACCATTCTGGCTTCCTTAAACACCAAGCATGAATGTGGCATATACAAATCCATGCATATTATTTCTAACAAATCCATATTTTTAAAAACTTTTTAAAAAATATCACAATATGGAGTAGCTAGGAAAAGGAGAATCTGGGAAGAGTTATAGATGGGGGAGGTTAAATGAGGGCAAAAGTCATTGTATAAACGTGAAACTCTCAGAAGAACAAATAACAAATATTATATTTAAGAAAAGGAGAGGGGAGGGGAAGAAAGAAGAAAGGAAAATGGAAACAAAAACCTCAAGGGCACCCTGGCTTTATTCATGCTGGAATAAAAAGCTCCCATTAAATGAGGATGTGAGGGACCAAGAACACTTCAAATAGAAGAATTTAAAGAAAGGGGGAGATAAAAATTTCATCCAAAGGCTCAGGCTTGAGGAAAGAGAAAATGTTTATCATATATGCATACTGTGACAGCATTCCAGAGAAAAAGTCTGGCAGCCACAGTGCTGTCTGAGGAGGCTTACTGTTAGCCATTTTCTCTGGAAAGGCCTATCGTTGACCTTGTGTTGTGAGATATTTCCACACTGTGTGAAGATGTATTGTTGTGAGTGGTGTAATAAAAAAAAAAAAAGCTAAATAGCCAGTAGCTAGAAGAAGATACAGGTGGACTTTCTGGGGAAAGAAAGGAAGAAGAGGAAGAATCTAGACATATGATTAATAACAGGAAAATCAGAGCATGCAGGATGTACAGAAGAAGAGGTGACAGCTACAAGTCACATGACAGAACATAAATTAATATAAGTGGGTTCATTTAAGTTTTAAGAGAGAGGTGAGAGCTAGCCTAAACTATCAGCTGAGCTTTCATAATTAATAAGAAGTCTTTGTGTCATTATTTGTGAGCCAGTGAGACAGTCTTGCCTCTGTTCCTATCAATACTGGAATGACTTGCTCTAGGATTGTCTCCAAGTCTATTTTTCTTGTCTTATACACAGAACAGAACTTCCAAAACAAAAATAAACAACAAAAAAACCAAAGTGGAGATATCTCAAAGACTGTCCACTAATTAGAATGACAGATAACTGGTATTTACTCTTATTTTTCTTGATAATGTTCAAAGTTTTTCTGGCTGTGTTGGCCAAAGCAATAATTGTGCAGGTGTGTTCAAGGAGTGAGGCTTTAGGTTCAGTCTTCAGCACTGAATAATAATATGAAGGATAAAGAACTAAATATAACTCTTTGGAAAATAATCCTAAATGGCTGGAATATAAACTGAGTAATTTATGTAATTTCATGGTGGAAGATAAGGCTAAAAACCTGAGCTGTAGCCAACTTACTCTTTTTGTTTGTTTGAGACAGTGTTTCTCTATGTAAGACTGAATGATCTGAAACTCCCTCTGTAGACCAGGTTGGTCTCAAACTCAGAGATCCACCTGCCTTTGTCTTTGGAGTTCTGGGACTAAAGACATAAACCACTACTGCCCAGCAAACCAACTTATTCTTGATGATTCAATGTGACTAATCTGCAAGAAACTATGATACACTCTATAACATGTCCATGAACTTCTTTTTTAAAGGTATTTTATGAAAGCCACTGATCTACCTAAATGCTACAGTGCTTGCTTAGTATGCATGAGACACAGGGTTCAGTAATTATTGCCCTACAAGCTAAAGTTGATGGTTAGGCTGCAGAGATAGTTCAGCAGTTTACAGCAGTTGTGGCTCTTACAAATGACCCAACTTCAGTTCCCAACACTGACACAGTGGAACACAATCATCTATGTCTCCAGTTCTAGAGCATCTGACACAATCTTCATGGGTACCAGGCATGCACAGGGTACACAGACATATGCACAGGCAAAGCACTCATAAATATAAAATTAAAGGAACCTTTATACAAATTTTTAGAGATAATTTATTAAAATAATCATTTATACCAACTCTAGACCTGATATTTAAATGACTGTGCCATTAACAATCAAATTATCTCATATCTTGGGTTGTAGTCCAATGGTAGAGCAATAGACTAGTATGTGCAAGGCTCTGGGTTCAATCCAAAGTGGCATAAAAAAAAAAAAAAACTCTATAAGTTTGAAAAAATATCTCTTGAATGGTATGGTAACATGACTTTCATTTTCCCTGCAAGAATATTGTCATTATAAAGTAAGTGCAAAGAGAGTTATCCAAAGGCATTGGATAACTGACAAGTTGTACCTACCTGCAGAGTGGCAGTGCTACCCAGGTAATTCCCCATCATCTACTGCTTATTTCAAGATTTCACATTCCATTTCCTATAATACTCTATTGAGTGTAAAAACAAAACTTCTTTCAAACTTTGAGTGTCACACTATAGACCCAAACTGGCTTTGAACTCAGCCTCAAAAATGCTAGGATTATAAGTGTATGCTACCACATCTGGCTTCCAAGATTATTTAGGGAAGGAGTTGGAAATGCCTCTGTCTATAATCTCCCGCTCTGTGTATACTGTCTGGTATCACAAGCTCTAGTCGGCGTGATGTTCTGTTCAGAAAACCAAGCAATTTTTTCTCTAGTTAGTTCTATGCTTGAGTGCTTATAAGGAGCTACACAACTAAACAACATGTGTACCTGCTTTGTCTTTAACCAAATTCCTCCGTGGTGTGGGCGACTGTCTGGAGTCCACTGTTTCCAGGATCATTTCTGGAGTAATTACATGGAGTTTATTTTGAGCAATGATCCACTAGAAACAAAAGATTCATAAACAATAAATTTTTAACAGTATTTGAAGGCATAAAAACATCATGGCTAGAGGGGAGCCAAATAGCTTCGATCTTTCTGTCCTTGGCACTAATTATAAAACTCACATTATAGGGTTATTTCAAGGTCTGGGTTTATAAGGTGTGGAAACTGCTTAGCTACAGGTATTATACATAGTAAGTATGTAAGGGTTACCTACTTCCATAAAATATGTGTACATATACATACATACATATATATACATATGTACACAAATTAAGTTTGTATATAGTAAATACATAGTGCATAAGAATTATATACTTCTATATAAATATATAATATAAATATATACATGCAAAATTAATTTGAAATCTTCTTATGTAAAATTGTTTTCCTCTGGGAGAAAGAAGCCCAGAATTTGATACTATTTCAACCAAATGAAGAGCCATGTCTAAACTCTTAATACTTATGCGCAGTCACACTACATTTGTTCCTGGCTCATGCATCAGAAAACAGAAAACACAACATTCATTTTGGTAGCTTTTTGGAATAAAATGTCTCATATTTGCCTAATAGCCATGATTCAAACAATTTTCACATATAATTATACTTACCACTAGTAACATAATAGCTCTTATTAGACAGATGAATGGACTTCTCCAGTAATACACAGAAATTATGAAAAGAGGCCAGTGTTAGATAATAGCTGTGGCTGTTTTACTCTTCAGTAGAATTCCCTGGATCAATTTAATGTCACAAAAAATATGTGTTAGAAAAGATTCTATGGTTTTTAATTAAAATATCTAACTGTTGTGTGATAAATTTATGCAGAAATTTTAAGATTTAAGATTTTTAAAAAATGCAGTAAAAATAATAGAAAGATTTAAAAATGCAGGACTCTTTGTCCCTTCCAAAATTATTTATTCTTAACGATGCTGAGTGCTCTAAAACCTCCATGTTCAGAGATGCTGCAGACACACAGGGAACTTTATTTCAGACCATTAACTGTAAAAAGTAGCTTGCCATGAGCATCTGCTGTAATTGTATCCGGTCCTTAGTGAAATATAGTTTCATATCATAATGGGAGCTGTCCTTTCTCCATCACTCAGATGACCTTAGGAACCATTTGCTTTGCCAGTAAATGTACATATCTCTCTTTCTCTCTTTTAATGTAATGAAATGATCCACCATTAAGGCAAATTATCAAATTGCATGCAGACATAACATTAGTCACATGTTAAACTCATGGCTGCAGAAATTGTAAGAATGTAGTGTATCAGATATGTATGCTACCCTTTCAAAAATATGAAGAGGCCTTCACACATTCAAGATCATCAGTTTTATTTACAGCTTTATTTTTATGCTAAACATGTGAACTCTACTTTGAGGACAGATGAACACTTGTTATATTCTAATGTAAGATCCTGGCCGGCTTTCATTATGTAGTTGAGGCTGGGGGTACTAGCATGCACAAGGCCTGGACTCCATCTGCAGCAATGGAGAGAATAATTAACTTTGCTGAAATACTCTAACTCAGTAAAAAATTGTAGTGGCAGTAAAATAGTTTACATTTCTTGAAACTTCAACTATCCCAAAGTTTGACGAGTCAGAAGGTAGTTAGAAAGACTATGTCCCAATTTGGATGTGATACTAAGTCACTTAGCAATTACCACAAACTAAGTACAAAAAAGATTGCATTGCTAGGTATCAGAAGATGAGTAGATTAACTTTTAGGATCAAATGAGAAACAAAGACAAGGAAGCACAATTGTGAGGCACATTATATAGTCTATCACTCATGTTTCATATGCAGTAATACATGCTGCATCATATGTCTTCTTTTTATAAACTATAAAGGTACTCAAAAAAGTTAAAGATGGCTTACTTTAGGTTCTAACAACTTAATATTAAGAGCATGAGAGGTAGCTCAGCATATAAATGTCCTTGCTGCAAAATCTGAGCACCTGTGTGTGATTTAATAGGAAGAGAAAATTAATTACTACAAGGTGTCCTCTGACCTTCACATGTGTGTTACGGAAAGCAAACACACACACACACACACACACACACACACACACACACACACACACACACACCAAATATACTTTTTAAAACAAATTTTTAAAGAAACAATTAGATCCAGGTGGTGGTCACACATGTTTTCAATCCCAGAATTTAAGAGGCCAAGGCAGGCAGATCTCTGTGAGTTCAAGGTCAGCCTGATCTACAGAGTGAGTTCTAAGAATATGAAGAAAAAACCTGACTCAAAAAATATAAATAATAAAAAGAGGAAGAAAATGAAAACAAACAAACAATTGAGGCTAGAGAGATGGATAAGAGGACTTGCTTTATCCAGCACTTGAGAGGCAAAGACAGAGGAATCTTTGTGAGTTTGAGGCCAGCATTGTCCGCAGAGCTAGTTCAAAGACTGCCAGATAAGCTACACAAAAAAATTCTGTCTTGAAATCCTCCCCCCAAAAAAGAGCATCTACAGGGAACCTGGGTTCAGTTTCTTAGCACATGTATTCCAGATCTAGCCTGTAAGTATGGTTTCAGGGAGATTTGACACCCCCTTAGGACCTTTTCATGCTTGGCACACTTAAATCTATGCAAAATACACATAAAATAAATTACTTTTTTAAATGTATGCAAAATACACATAAAAAAATTAGTTTTTAAAATGATAAAGTTGTGACCACCATACTGTTGGTAAGACATTTACAATGTGAATGTCTACTTGACTATTAAGCTGTATGGGCTGCTACGTAACTACATAATCTCAATACTGTGGGGGCAGAAGCAAGCAGATCTCTGTGAGTACAAGGCCAGTTTAGTCTACATAGCAAGTTCCAATATAGCCAGGCCAACATAATGAGACCCTGTCTCAAAGGTAAATAAATACAATAAGGTTGTATGAATCCTCAAAACACAGCTCAGATGTTTAACATAAAAATAAAACTACAACTTTTTAAAGTATACTTAAAGGAACTTATAAATATCAGTTTGAAATCTGTCCTATCATATTTGTAAATGTCTAAGTTTAAAACCATTAAAGTTACTCTGTGCTGCTGCATTCTAAAAGCAAACCTGTCCCCTAAAAATCAGCCAGTCTGCTGAAGTGTTAAATAATAAAACAATATTGAGGTTGCAGAATCATAATAAGCAATTATGTTTTGTTTATCTCAAATTCAAGTTAAAATGCCCATCATTAATTTTGTTTTTATATATGTATTTATATATTGTGGAGGTCAAAGGTTGAAAATAAATTATTCTCCACCTTATTTTTTGAAGACTGATCTCTAAATTATCCTGGAGCTCACCAATAAGCTAGGCTGGCTGAACAGTGAATTTTCAGATCCACCTGCCTGTACCTTCCAATTCTGTGATGATATACCCATACCATCACTTTCTGCTCTTCCATGGATGCTGAGAATCTGAATTTGAGTTCCTATGTTTGTGTGACCACCATTTTACTCAGTGAGCCATTTCCCCAGTCTCTTCATTCAATATTTGAGTTTGCTTAATCTACTAAACTTAATAAACTTTCATACTTTCATATGAGATAAGAGCCATCATGATGGTACAATGGATAAAAGCATGAATAGAGATGATCCTAATTAGTAAATAAAATCCAGGAATCAAGTAAATATCAGAGTAATAACAGCCTGAAAGATCAGAGAAGCAAAACAGCAACCACTACTGACTTCTTACTGAAGATGGGCCCATAGGGCCAAGGAAATTGGCTCAAACCAGTTGCCAAGGCATGCACATAATGCTCTTCCCTATGAGCCAACCTGAAGTCTGCCTGAAAGCCTAACAACGGCCACTCTCCAATGTTCCTGATTACTCAGAACATGCCTAACAATAGGAACTGCAGGAGTTCCTGACCATTGGGAATCTGCTTAGCAACAGATGTTGTCAGTTCTTCTGATTGTGCCCAGCCAATGAGGGACAGTCATGCAATATCACCAGATAGTGACACCTACATCACTTGGGTGCTAGGAAGAGGGTATATAAGGCCCTCCCCATTGTTGAATAGAGGAGTTAGCCCTTTGATTTTCAACTGACTCCTGGAGTCTGTGTTGTTAACTCCATACCTTCTCGCCCCCACCCAGGAAACTGTTAGTACCCAATAATATTCTTGCCTCTCTGGATCCTCTAACCAAATGGGGGTCATGATCTTGTCTCTTCTTTTCTTATATTTTGGTCTCCAATTCCCAATTGTGCTGGAATTAAAGGCCTGAGCCTCTCAAGTGCTAGACTCAAAGGTGTGAGCTCCCAAGTGTTGAGATTAAAGGTATGAGTCCCCCTCATTGCCTGGCATCTATGGTTAAACCCCACCTAGCTAATATTTAAAAAAAAAAGTTTTTGTAGCTGCAAGGAAAAAACAATGGCTCCTTTATTGATAGTACTTATACATAGGTGAATATATGAAATTTAACTTTCTTGAAAGTTTAGACTGATAGAGCTAGTTGTCAGAATTTAAGTTCCTGTGTAATTCAAGATTGGTGGAAAGATAACTTTTAAATTTAAAGAGGTTTTTAGCGGTCCCATTTTATTTTCAGATGTTAATCTTCAGTGAGCATGAGAGCAGAGACCCAGGAACGTGATTCTGCTATGACAATGAACACGGTGTGTCTGCTTCATACTTGCTGGCCTACAGAGAGTTAACCTCTTTTTAATACTGCCACTCAAATTGCTGTTTGCCATCTTAAGTACAGGGCCAAGGGTCATTATACTTTGGTGGCAAAAGAACTATCCTTTTTTCATCCTATTCAGTGCCAACAAGTCCTTATGAAAGGACAAAATTGGAAATTGTCTGTGTTACACTGTGTGAGGCCTTTTATTTCATTTCCACAACCTGAGAAGAAAAAAGGAGACCTTCTGGCTGGAGGACAGCAATTATGCACAGCTGTCGTTGTCCAGTGATACTGTGCCCATTGTTGAAACCATTGAATCCCATTTCTTCCCTATAGAGTTGAAATGTTTTAAAATCTTGTTGCTGATGCAGGCTTCATGAAAGTTTTGACATTTTGTTTTAGTCAGCTACTGAAGTAAGCTAATTGCATTTCAGCCTGGAGGAATGTCTGCTTCTATAAAGATCTATTCTACTTCATTCTTACCACTCATTCATCTTTTTACTCCAAGATAACAGGGTCCCACGATTCTCATCACTTGGAAGTTATAATGGAGATGTTACCCAGGGCCATGAACATGATAGACATGTATTCATGCACTGAGCATAACCTATGTCCTTGTTTGAATATTACACTGGACCTTGTTTGTTTGATACATGGTGCTGTTATGCAGTCTTGGGTAGCCTAGAATGTGCTTTGTAGAACAGGCTAGCATTTCATTTGGAGCAATTGAGCAATCATCATTTGTCTTTCTCTGGGGTGCTAGGACTACAGCTTAATATACCATGTCTGGAATACTCTAAGTTGTTTATAAATACTTGTTAAATAAGAGAATGGACAAATAAGAAAGTTTGTTGTGCTAAATGTAGCATTAGCAGTGACATATTCATATGTGTGCAAGAAAATATCTTTTCTTTCATTAGCTGTAAATAAAATACATTGGAATGCTATTATCTAAAGCTATTTGAATAAAAAAAGGAGGAAAAATAGTTTGACATTTTCTACATTGACAAAATCTGAAAAAAAACAACAATTTTTAAAAATGAGGGGTCCATGGATAAATAAAGAAGTTTAAATTAGGGCTGGAGATGTAGCTCCATTGTTAGAGACTTGTTTAGCATGCACAATGCCTGTGGCTCAACCCTCACCACCACATAAACCACATATGGTGATAAATGCCTCCAATCTGGCATGCAGGAGGTGGAGGTCACAGGATCAGAAGTTCAAAGTTATCCTTGACAACATAACAAGTCTGAGCCAACATGCTGATGGCAGCAGGATAAGGTTGAGAAAGTAGTGGGAGAAAAGGAGGGAGAGAGGGGAGGAAGGAAAGAAAAGTAGGAGAGGAAGAATGAAAAAGGGGGCAGACATTTGTGGCACAAGAATTTAACCCTAGCACTTGCAAAGCAGAGGCAGGCAGATCTCGGTAAGTTTCAAGATAGGCTGGTGCACACATGCATTCTAAGACAGTGTGGGGAAACCCTGTTAAGAAAAACCAAAAGGAAGAGAGAAATGAAGGAAGGAACAAAGAAACGAAGGAAGGGGGTCCTTTATTTTATTCTCTAGGTCAGATATAAAAAGTCAGCTTAGTTGAGACATCTATCACTCGCTGGATTTTACATCATTATATTTTGCAAGAAAACTCAAATGTGAACAGAAAAGAAGGCAAACACAGGAAGACTATAGAAGTTAAAGGAGACTGGAGAATGAGAGCTATGAGAAATATTTGAAGTCTTTGGATCTAATAGTAAGAAAAATCAAAATTTAATATATTATAATACCATAGTATTATAATATTAGGAAATACCTCAATAAAAGTGGAACCCTAATTTTGAGGCATTCTTCTGAGTCTATGACCAAGAAGCAAAATTTCAAATTCAAGAAAATATTACATTTTTTTAGTTTAGAAGGAAGTAAGTGAGCCTGGAGTTTGGATCTAAGGAGTCCTCCTCATCAAACAAAGACGAGAGAAAGCAAAGGAACATGAAAGAGAAAAAGAAATCAAAGCAAGGGTGGTGAAATGGATCAAGAGGAAAAAGAAAGATATGAGGATCCCCGAGGATAGAGGATCCCCGAGGATTGAGGGCACAGCAATGTGTTTACTAGGATATTAGAAAATCTGATAAGAATGATTGAAATATCATTATTTGATTATTACAAAACAGTAGCTAATTATTAGGGACCATAGTCATTGGGACCAGTTTTTTTTTTCTTAACTACTCCTCAACTAACAATTCAGTTAATTTTTAAATTTTTTTTTGTCCCCAGACTCAAGAGTAAAGCATAAGCCCTCTTTAAATGTCAAACACCAAACAAACAAATCAAAGGTGATTCTTCAGATTACAAACCTGATAATTAGTTACGTCATGTTCACAGTCACAGACAGAGTGCGAAACTGAAAAGACAATTTGTATTCAGGAATAACCTAGGTATTTCCTATCAGACTCTGGGATCCTTTCCTATTTAATGAACATGGTGTGCATGAGACTGGCTCAAATATCTACACATATACATATATATGTATACACACACACAAATACACACACATGTAAGTGCCATATTCACAGAGATGCACACATAATACTAATTATGAATCTAAAAGTTCAGAACGCATATTTCCTGTTTCCTGAATGTGTGACAACAGAAAATTTTATCTACCTCCCACGACTTCTAAACCCATAAAGCCCTTAATCTTCTAATTCCAGGAGAAGATCTGACTGATAACTGCCATAAAGCCTACTGTCCTGAGTCAGATCCATGGAACCTATATGGTGGAAGTCAAGATGTGATTCTAGAAAGGAATTGACTCTGACCACATGCACACACTACATGGACAAATGTTTAAAGTTTTTGGAAACTAATGTTCTGGTACATGTACTACCATTTTTCTCTCTCTCCTTCGGACTGTTGATAGAACCTGGTAGCTGGCATATGTTAGGCAAGTCCCATACAACTGAGCCATGTCTTCAACACCTGATACACATCCTCAGCCCTCATTTTAAAGGTGAGAAAACTAAAGAGTTGTCACTTGCTTTAAGACATGAGATATGAAGCTAAAAGTACTCCCTTTATAGAAAGGCTGGTGGTCTTTAACCTACACCCTTGCATGCTGCGCCTGTCTGCCATATTGGTTGCAGATCTATCTTTGATCTCAAGTCCTTACATGTATGCTTTCTGTCTTTTGCCTATGTCATTCTATTTCTTCAATGACTGTGCCTCCCTGGAACAGAAATGCCCAGAATTTAGGGTAAACCACAATCACGTAGGATGTTTATTAAAATGTGGATTCTGGGACCTTCATCCCAGGAGACATGACTTGGTATGCTTGCAAGAAGGATGACCCAGGAATCCTAATCTGAGTAAGTAATCTAGGTAATAACTAAAAACAGAACTCTTTAAAAAAAATGGTGTCTGGTTTAAATATTAAAGATAAGGCTACAGTCGGGTCACCCCTGAAATGAAAACGGGGAAGGATTCTTCAGTGTTCCAGCAGTGTTGCCTTGAGTTACAGTACACAGTGAGAAATGAATACTGTTCACTGCAATAAAATCTCAACATTTCAAGTGTCCTTTCCTACCTCTGCAAAAAGATTTAAGACTTGCTTTTCCCACATATTGCCCTGTTTAAAGGGGGTTCTACCTGCTCCTACTTTAATAATCCACACTGCCAAATCTGTTTGAAAAAAAATGCTTAAAATGAACAAAGCACAGCTGTAGCTATGGTTGCAGTGGTGTGGAACAAAGTTATTGCATTCACAATTATATGGATAGCGAAAGCAAGCCCTGACCCCAAATAGCCTACACTGCATTTGAACAGAATTGTTAAGTATATAAATCGCATGTGGAAGTATCAATAGATTTGGACTGTACAAAAATGGAAAAAATAAACCTCAAAAGCCAGTACTGAACAAGAACACCTGAGAGACAGACCATAGCCTGGGAAAATATTTGCAGCAAACATCAAACTGAAAGGTAAATTTAAGGTATAAAAAACAATACAGAAGTCAAAAAAAGAAACAAGGAAAGGAAAGAAAAAAGATAAACACTCATGAGTCAAGGCCAAAATTTAAAGGCTATGTTTTTTTTTAAATGCTCAAAGCCTTTTTCTGAAGTTTTAAGGCTTAAGTTTAAAGTATGACAGTTTGAGGCTGGAGTCATGGCTCAGGGCTTATGGATAACGTTGCTTCCACAGAACCTGAATTCATTTCCCAGAACCCCATAGTAGTTTATAACTAGCTGTAACTCCAATTCCAAGGAATCTGAAGCCTACTTCTGACCCCCATGGTCATGAAGCCTGCACTAGTATATATAGATACATGCAGATTCATACACAAAAATAAATTAGTTGGTTCATTTTAAAAAGCAAATAATATGGGAAGGTTTTGTAGGTAGAATGACTCATTCCTCAACAGCATTCAATGGAAGTTGAGACAGCAGGGTTACAATAAGTTTAAGGCCAGCCTGATATACATTGTGACTTGTAGGCCAGACTGGATAGAAAGTAAGAGTTCAAAGCAAAACACAAATAATAGCAATAACATAAAAAGAAAGTATTATTAATCAATGTGGTAAGAACAATAATAATCCAGAAAATCAAACCCTCAAGTAGCCAGGGTCCACACAGAGTATTTGTATAAGAACATGTGAAATGTGTAAACTAAACCAGTGGATCAGAGCAGTAGGTACATTATATATTAATTTTAAATTGTTGCTTACAGAAATCTTAAGTCAGTCATTCATGGGGGGGGGCTGCTGTGAACATTATCTCTTCAAGTGTTTTCTCTATGAACTTGTTGGCATAAATCATTTTGTTAACTAACAAAAATGACATTACCTGGACTGCAACCCAATGCTTCACTTTACTGCTATGACTGAATTAAGCTTTAATGATACCTCAAGCTTCTTTGAAATACTGGTATAAGAAACAGTTAAGCCAGGAGGTAGTGGCGTATTGCTTTAGTAATTTTAAGGAATATTAAATTCTATTTTTGTTTATTTGTTTTTTCCAGACGGGTTTTCTGTCCAGGCACTCACCCTGTAGATCAGGCTGGCCTCAAACTAAGAGATCCACTTGCTTCTGCCTACTCAGTACTGGGACCAAAGTTGTGCACCACCACCCAGTCAAAAAGTTAAATTCTTCTCATATTTTGTTAATCACACACTTAGAACTAGTATTTATCTCTAGGAATTTAATAAAAAATAGTGAATGATTCAAAAAATTTAGCTCATATATTTTAAGGGGGAATTTGGAATCAAAGAATTCTTAAAATATTCTATCTACCCACCCATCTATCTATCTATTCATCTATCTACCTATCTATCTATCGATCGATCGATCAATCTATCTATCTAACAAACAATCATATGACCACAATTATATTTTAAAACGTTTGTATGCACATGAAAAAGGTGTAAAAAAGACACCACAGTGCTAGCAGTTATTATCTCTGGGTGCTAAGACTTTAATTTTCCTTTTGGTACTGTCATACTACCAATTCTATACAAGGACCATGTGTTGCTTGCATAATAAGAAAAGGCAATAAAATATTTCAAAAGTCCTTCTCAAAATCCATTACAAAAAGAAAAGAGTTGTCAACTTACTCAATTTATAGTTTGCAAGTGACAAAGAACACTCACCATTTGTTTCTGTAGCAGGCACTTTTGGAATGCCAATGACCTTCTACTTGCGAGACAACTGCTTATCTGTCTCCCTAATTTAAAGAGGAGGACTTGAAAGAAAGTCAACAGTCTCTGAGAACAGATGTCTGAAGGGAGATAAAACAATTATAAGGGGAAAGGAAAAAGAAAAAAATTACTAACAATACTTAGTCTAATTTTATTTTAGTTTAAAACTCCTAGATCAAAACAACTGTCTTGTAAAAACTGTTACAATGACTGACTAACGTAAGTAACACTATTAGTATTTTTACGAGTTGTCATTTTTTAAAAGAGGAAACGATGCTAGAGGAGAAATCCTATACCTCAGGAATGCTAGGCAAGTAGTTACAATTTCTGCAGGAGAGGTTTTCCTGCTAACTTAAAGAAAATTAATAGTTTTTCACTCATTTTTTAAGTCACTAATCACATAAGAAATGTCTGACTTCTTTCTGGTACTCTGTTGGTTAAATGACGGTTCGATTTTAAGATAATATTTTAGAAATCATTTTTGTTCTTTTCTTTAATGTGATTTCAGAAAAAGGTCTCTATGTAGCCTAGTCTGGCCTGTCACAGGCAATCTCCTTGCCACCACATCCTAAATACAGGGATTACAGAGAGGCCTGGTGTATGAGGGACTAATTTTGATAATGAAAAAACTGAAAAGTGGCTGAAGAAATGGCACAGCCATTAAAATCTAGGCTCACAAACAATAATATAAGAAACTGAAAAGAAAGATTAGTTAGGGTTTCTATTGTCATGAAGAGGCACAGTGACCAAGGCAACTCTTATAAGAAAAACATTTAATTGAGATTGGCCTACAGTTTCAGATTTAGTCTATTATCATCACAGCCAGAAGCATGGCAGTGTGTAGGCAGACATGGCACTAGAGAAGTAGCTGAGAGTCCTACATCATAAGCACGGAAACAGGAAGTGAACTCAGATCCTGGGTGTAGCTAGCGCATATATGAGACCTCAAAGCCTAGTTCCACAGTAACACACTTATTAACAAGGCCACACCTATTCCAACAAAGCCATATTCCCTAATATTCTCACTCCCTTTTGGGATCATTTGCTTTCAAGCTGTCACAAGGATAGTCCATAGTAAGTTTCTTGAATCACCCCAACAAAGACCATCTTTTCAAGAGAAAGTTCATGTCATACCGGCTTATGATTTCACATGAATAATGGTTGATAGATAACCAAAATAGTACAAAAATAATTCTAATAATGCTGCTTGCTCACAGAAAATTGAACTAGAACCCAAAATACTTTGTGTTAAAATCACAATGGTGATCCAGGCTTTGGTGGTACAAGCCATTAATCTCAACACTCAGGAGATAGAGGCAGGTGAATATCTGAGCATGAAGCCAGCTTTGTCTAGAGTGAGTTCTGGGACAGCTAGGGCATGTTCAAAACAATGAACAAAACATAACAAAAAATCACAATGGTAAATAGACCATATCAAAAAAAATAACATGTTATTATATAAAGAGCTCAATGCTAGCCTGGAATACCATAAGACACTCCTGCCTTTGTCACAAAAAAGGAGGAAGAGAGAAAAAGAGGGAAGGAGGCTGATGTGGGAATGTCTTTCTGTATGCTGTGAATATCAATATTTAAATAAAGGAGCTATTTTGGCCCATGACAGGCACCATTAAATAAGTAAGAAGAGAAATCAGAGCAAAGGTAAGAGAAGCAGGGCAGAGTCAGACAGACTGAGCCCAAAGCCCAAAGGAGAAACATGTAAAAAACACAAGTGAGCCACGGGCCACATGACAAACAGATTAATGGAAATGGGTTGAGTTAAGATGTAAGAGCAAGCTAGCAATGTTCCTGAGCCATAGGCCGAACAACATGAACTTAATATAAGTGTCTGAATCATTTCTGATGGCCAAAGCAGCTGCGGGCGGCTAAGGGGTCTGGGGTGGCTAAGGGGTCTGGGCAGCAGGTCTGTGGGTCTGGACCTCTGGCCACCCGGGACCAGAAAACCTTATTGTAAAAATTCAATACCAAGAATTTTTTCCCAGTCCTATATTAATCATTCTAATACTCAAAGGGAGAAATTTGATTATTTTTATTCGATTTTGGGGCTGGGGGTAGTTAGATTTTTTTGTTGTTTTTTGTTTTTGGGGACATGGTTTCTCTGGGTAGACCTGGTTGTCCTGAAACTCACTCTGTATACTAGGCTGGACTTAAAATCACAGAAATCCATCTGCTTCTGCCTCCTGAGTTCTGGGATTAAAGACGTGCACCACCACGCAAAGTGAAATTCTCTATATTTTTAGAAAAGGTTTCTGGTTTATTTTCTCCTGTATATTTGGTGTCTGTGTCTGTGTAAATGTGTGCCATGTGTTTCTCATGCCCGTGGAAGCAATAAACGTATAGTGAGCCAACCAATGTGGGTACTAGGAAGTGAGGAAGTGAATGCAGATGCACTGGAAAAGCAGAAAGTGTGCTTAACCTCTGAGCCAGAGCTCCAGCTTCAATTATCCATATTTAAAAGGACAAGTTGGGAACATAGGTGAAGGATAAAGTGCTTGCCTAACATGGTTCCATCAGCACCACCACACACACACACACACACACACACACACACACACACACACACACACACACACAAGTGCATGGCAGATAGTGTGAAAGGAGATAGAAGAGCTGCATAACAAAGATTGGGAGGGATATGAACTCTAAATCTAGTTATAGGTCTACTTAAATGCAACAGATTACTGTCCATGCTACAAATACACAAAAGGAGAGTCTTAACTATTTCAAGGTTTAAGGCTGGAGATATAGCTCAGTTGGTAGGGTGCTTGCCTAGTACCCACAAAGCCTTTAAGCCCCCCAGAAACCCATAAACCAGGTAATGACACATGACTACAGTCCCAGCACTCAGGCAGAAGGATCAGAAGCTCAAGGTCATCTTCGACTACATAGAGAGTTCAAAGACCCTTCTCTATAGGGCACTCTGCCTTAAAAAGAAAGAAAGAAAGATTTCATAGTTTAGTGAGAATGAATAAGTTAATATTTGCTGTAAAATGCATAATAAAATTCTATATTTTATTTTCTTTTGTATGACAGGGTCTCACTACATAGTCATGCCTGGCCTGAAAAACCAGTATGTACACTAGGCTTTCCTAGAATTTATGGTGATCCTAAATTCAGTAATTTCTGGGATTACAAGCCTGAATCACTCATGTACCACCAAACATGGCTTCAAATCCTGCATCCTGGTAAAGTTCAGGTACTCAACGCAGTCTTCTTCAGTTTCAAACAATCATCACAGAGATAGTAAGTTAGTGAGACAAATAAATTCTGACTCTCAGTCTGCGGAAATAGCATGTCCTAGACCTGAGTTTGACACTTAGCACTGCAAACATATTCTGACTCTCCTGTACAAACAAACCCTTTCCACCTCTGATAGCTGATGAGGTAGCTATACAAGTATATTGGAAGAATGATTGATTATCTGGTTTAGCTTGAATATATATGGGAATGTCAGGGCTGGGGCAGGATGAGAAGCAGCAGCAGAAAAATCTATGGAATGTACTAGTATTTTGTATGTTGTTTTGCATACCTGATCACATGTATTTGGTTTCAGAAAAGAAAAATTAATTCTTTTTGTGTGTGAGTCTTTTCAAGAAGATCCTGGAGCAAGTGCAACAACTTCTAAAGTTTAAACAAACCTATGACCCTGAATAATTGATGGTGGAAAAAATAAACCAAACAGGAATCCAAATTGATTTTTCAATTCAGCCATTTTGTTTACTTGGAATTAATTCAAAACATGAATCACGATTATGTATCTTATAGCTTTCCAGATCAGTACCCAAGCAAAGAGCTCTCTAAAGCAAATAGGACATGAGTGCTAAGCAAAAGCACCAGTCTCCACCTTGTAGCATAGATGTATTGTGGATAAGCATACATGTGTCATGTTCACAAGTCTTTGACACGTTGCCAGAATCTGCATAGAACATGAAAACACATTTCTTGCCGAATGAAATCTCACTAAAGGATCTAGCAGAGTGCTGAGGCTACAGAGAAAAAGGAAGTGTTTTCCAGAAAGGACCCAGTTACGGACAGCCCTTTCAGGGGATATGTATGAAGCTTCAGGGTGAAATGATGTATCTTAGAGATCACTGGTCAAAAAATGGGCTCCACTTGATATTGAAAACATTGATTTTTGTTTTGCTGACAAGCAAACATTTAGTTGCTATGGAGAATCCAAGCATTGTGATTAATTTAAGATTTAAAAGACTAATTTAAGTTTAAATAATATAATAGAAATAACTGAAAACAGAAATTATGAATAGGAAAGTGTCAGTATAATTTTTAAACATTGGAAAACCTACTTACTAATAATTTACATATTTTGAATTTACATAATACCTTGTACTTTCATAAATGTTATAAAAATGTAGTAATTTGTGTAGTAGGAGGTTTCTGGTCCGTACTTTCGGGCCTAACCTCAAGGTTTAGGCTTACACACCCACAGACCCACAGACCCGCAGAGACACACAGATGCATACGATAGTTTTAGGCTGATCAGCCTCAGGCCCAGGCATATCACTTGCTAGCTCTCTATCCTTCATCTAACCCATGTCTCTTGTTCAGCCATGCGGGTCAGTACCTTTTCTTAGAGCAGCATAGTTGTCCTCTGCTTCTTCCAGCTTCTCTCTGGCTTTCTGTCCTGTGCTTCCTGTTGTCAGAGTTTTTCTTAGTCTGGAAGTCCCACCCACACTTCCTGCCTGCCTTTGGCCAATCAGCGCTTTTTATTAAACCAGTGGGTGGGACAATTATTTACCAAGAAGCAACACAATCCCCTACAAATTTTCTCTTCAGAAATTAAACGTACATTGCTAATTATGAACAAAATACTATTAGATATTTGGAAAAATAGAGTACTATAAATAAGCACTCAATCAGCCCAATTTTCTCGATGCTGAGCACTTCCAAACTTCAGAGGATTTTCTTTACTCCACAAGCATCAGGCTTAGGGCTAAAAATGAAGGTCAGTTGGCAGGGTACTGCCTAGCATTTTCAAAACCCTGGGTTCAAAATCCACCACCACATAAAACTAAGTATGCTGGTGCATGCCTGCAATACTCATCCTTCCAAAGGTGGGAGCAGAAAGATCAGAAGTTCAAGTTCATCCTTGGCTACAGAGCAAGCTTGCCTAATGTATGTGAAACTCTCTGTCCAAATAGACATTAATATAATACTAAGGAAGGTATTGAATTATTTTTTAAAAAATACTTAGCTAGTTCAAAGTGAAAACTAAGGCAAGGGAAACTTTAGAATTTCAAATTATTTCTGTTACTGCTTTAAACATTACTATTATTATTTTAAATATGCAAACCAAATTCAAAGAATTCTAGGCAGCAACTGAGCTATTCTAGACTTGCACACTCATAGCTGCCTTGGGAAACTTCAACATATAATCTTGTTGCTGGAAGCTAGGAAAGGATGGGCATCATTTTGGGACTTAAAGTCCAGAATACCCAGGACGGAGTTCCGTGGTGGAGTGATTGTCTAGAAAGCTAAGGGGCCCTGCGATCCAGCATAGTATTGCTCCTATGTTCACAAATAAGTAACAAAGGAAATATTGCCAATCCTTAGCAATCCTTACCTAACTTTTCTCCTCATGGATTATTTCTTTTGAAGTTTCCACTATTCCAGTGTTTCTGTCAATCTACTGAGCAGCACCTACTTGACTCAAGGTTTTAAAGAGAGAGAGAGGCAGGTGATGTAATTTAGTTGGTAGAGTGGTTGCCTATTGTATATCATTCCCTGTGTTTACTGGAACCGCGTAAAACTTCATAGTGTGGTTATGTAGAGTTTGGAATCAACCTCAGGCACAACGTAACCTTGTCTCTCAGACTGCTTGCTTTCAGTTTAGTATTTGGAACAGGGTATCCCTGTGTTGCCAGGCTGGCATCTCCTGAGCTGGAATTACAGGATAGTGCCACATGTCAGAACTTTGCTCAGATTTGACTTACAGAAAAGGCCTGGCTTTGAACTTAACAAGTAGGAGAGGATTTTATACACTCAAAGATAAGGCAAGTGAGAAAGGAGACGGAGAGAAGGAAAGCAAACTAAGCCTTCTCGCTTTGTGGGAAAATGACCGGACTATGGACCTCTTTGCAGACTCTGAATTTCTTTAAAAAGAAGGGAATAATTTACTCCAGCCTTCCAAGAAAAGGCATGTAGTACATCTCAGTCATTAATGGAGAGCAGACTCAAAGGATAGTGCAAAGGAAAAATCTTTGCAGGGTGTGATATATCTGCAGGCAAGCTGTCTCAGCCATTACAAATCATCAACTCTCCCTTTATGACCTGAGATGCTCTTCAGCTTTCCTTAAAGTTACCTTGCTTCCACTGACCTTGGGTTAGGTTCTTAAAGCTTGCATTTTGCGTTTCCTTTGAGAGGGTTTTTCTTGTGTGTGTGTGTGTGTGTGTGTGTGTGTGTGTGTGTGTGTGTGTGTGTGTGTGTGTGTGTGTGTGTGTGTGTGGTTTTTTTTAATTTTTTTTTGTCAGTTTGGCACAAGCCAGGGTTGAGAAAATGCTCCCATCAGATTGGACTGTAGGCAAGTTTGTGGGGACATATTCTTGATTAATTATTGATGTGGGAGGCCTAGGCCAACTGGGCAGATTGTCCTGGGCGATATAACAAAGCAAGCTAAGCCAGGCATGGGAAGCAAGCCAGTAAGCAGCATTCCTTGGTGGGCTTTGCTTCAGTGATTGCCTCCAGGTTCCCACCTTCAGTTCCCTCTGTGGTGGACTGTGATACACAAGTGTAAGCTGAAATCCTTTATTTACCAAGTTACTTTTGCTCATGATGTTTGTTTTCAACAATGGAAACTTAACTAGGACAATACTTTTCCTCATTCCCTGCCTTTTAAATTGTTGTTTTCTTTAAAGGATGCTATGGGCAGGGTCTGAAGGGATGGCTAGATTATTAAGAGCACTGGCTGCTCTTCCAGAGGATCCAGGTTCAATTCTGAGAAACCATATGGCAGCTCACAACCCTCTGCAACTCCAGTTCTAGAGGATCTGGTGCATTTTTCTGGTCTTTGCACATAGATACGTGCATGCACTCTATTGGAGCCCTCTGCCCAATGACTCAGAAAATTTTCTATGCCTGGCAGTAGGGTTTTGTTAGATAGTGTATGGGCCATTATCATTTCTTATAGCTTAATTTCATTCAATTTAATTTGTTGTTCTATGTATATATATAATTCATCTGTAATCTTAAGTAACTATATGTTATACATATTTTTATGTGATCTTATAAAATAATATATTTCCCTTCAGCCTTTACAAAACCCCTTAGTGCCTTTTTAAAAAAGACATCTCATTCTTTAGTATCTCCCTCCCCCTGTTACCCTCTTACCCACCTCATTAATGTCTTCCCTCACAGTTTTTCCTCTATGGTCCTTTGTAGCATCTGTGTCCTACTTCCCGCCCAACTCCCATATAGAGCTACTTTCCCCATCATCCTATGGTCTCTTTCTGCTTTCCGACTTTATGAGTGAAATGACAACAAAGTAAGCAAATGCTATTATACACAGCTAACAGTAGTCTAGCTATAATGTGGTGTCTTAACCTGACTGTATTGCTCTAATAAGTCACCTTACTTCGGAGG
Organism: Phyllotis vaccarum; assembly: GCA_033318265.1. Taxonomy (NCBI): domain Eukaryota; kingdom Metazoa; phylum Chordata; class Mammalia; order Rodentia; family Cricetidae; genus Phyllotis; species Phyllotis vaccarum. The sequence goes on from JARWLC010000013.1 coordinate 104,663,486, forward strand.
TTCTCAACCTGTGATTCATGACTCCTTTGGGGGTTACGTTTCAGATATCCTGCATATTAGATATTTTTGTATGATACATAACAGTCACAAGATTACAGTTATAAAATAATAATGAAAATAATTTTGTGGTTTGGGGTCACCATAATATGAGGAATTGTACTAAAGGATTGAAGCATTAGGAAATTTGAGGACCACTGGCCTAGATTATATATAAATATACCTATGTTTTCTAATCAATAGAAATTCACTGGTCACAATTCAAGCTTCAGAAGACAGACTGCAGGTTGTGTGAAGACTCAGGTTTTTTGAAAGGAAAAGGAAAAAAAAAACCAGACATCTGTCAGTTTGAAATGGAAGATTCTAAGTAATAAAGTAAGGATGATCATTTCTATTTGATTAACTAATTAAAGTTTGCTCTTTAAGACAGAGTCTCTTGTAGCTCAGGCTAGGCAAAACCTCAGTATGTAACCAAGGGTTACTTTTACGGCTCCTCTATTCACCTCTCCAGTGCTGAGACTGCAGTTGTTTCTACCGTGCCAGGCTTTGCTGCTCATTTGAGATGGTATGTACTCACTCATAAGTGGATTTTAGATGTAAAGCAAAGGATAACCAAGCTACAACCCACACCCTTCCCAGCAGCTAGGTAGCAAGAGAAACTTAAGAGAGACATCCGTAGATGCCCCTGGGAAGGGGAAATAAAAAAAAAGTTCTCCTGAGAAAATTACAATCATGCGGGGGGGGGGGGCAAGGGGAGGTAAGAAGAGAACATAGAGAACATGAAAGAATGGGATGGTAGAGGGAAGGAGCAACAGAGAGGGAGAGCAAAGAAGTGGATAGGGTCAAACACTATAGATCAAGCTAGCCTGGAGGTATGGAGCTAAAGCTAGTCTCAGTCATGGTAAGCTTTCTGTCTCAGGCTATTGAGGGCTGAGACAAGAGGCATAAGGTTCTTCACCAGGCTTTGATTCATATTTTAATCTACTATTTCATATCATGATACAATGAATACCCCTAAAGACTAATAATTGACTCAGTTGTAGTGGAAAAAGTCAAGAAAATAGATGAATCCAAACAATATTAAGTGGAGTGATCGAGACTCTGAGAGACAGAAGCTACAATGTATTTCATATGCACACCATACCTAATAATGACTAGACATTTAAATGGTTTTCAGTGGGAGTGTATATGCCACGAAGCTAGAAAAGAGTCCATAGGAGGGAAAGAGGCAAAGAGCCCATATGACAAGAAATCATAGGAGGGTGTAAAGAGGATACAAGGGAAGCAAAGGGAATGGGAGAGCTTATATAGGGTGGAAATTGTTTGAAAAGGCCATAATGAAAACTAATATTTTGTATACTGATTTATAAAAGAACATTTAAAAACATAGAATCCTGGAGCCGGGAGCAGTGGCTGTAATCCCCATACACAGAAAGCTGAAAAAGAAGGATCTTCGTATGTACAGGTAAGCCTGAGCTATATAGTAAGCAAGAGGCAACCCTGGAATACACAGGGAGACCCTGCCTCTAAGCCACAACAGATGTACAAAAAAGAACTAGGAAGAGAAAACAGCTCTACATTAGACACATCTCTTGATGATAGATGGCCTATCTACTGTATATATGGCCCTCGGTTACATCTCCAGCATCAAGAAAATAACAAGAAATGAACATCACTCTATCAGGATGCTAAGATCATAGTGATGGAGATAAGAGTTGTGAACACTAGCCTGAAAGCATCATCTGTTGCTGCCTATTCTTACAAACTAAATTGGACTGGCACACATGCACACCCACCGGCTTACCTGCTTTGAATGGTTGCTTCTGTGTTACTATAAAAATCCCTCCCAACCAGCCTGCAGCCTTGCCCCTCCTCATTCACCCATCTCCTCCCCCAAAAGGGCAAGAAGTTCCAAAGTGGGCCAGCCCAGTGCTGCACATCCATTCCAAGCATGTCCGATTCAGTCATCCCCAAGTCAATGCTGGGCTGGGTGTTCCTCTATAGGGAATGGGCTCCAAAGTGCCAGCCCATGAACAGGAACACAGGCCAGGAATCTTAAGGCAGAAGAGGCCAAGAGGCATGCTGCTTACTGGCTTACCCCCATGGTTTTCTCAGCCTGCTTTCTTATAGGACCCAAGATCACCAGCCACACTGCACTTGGCCCTCCCTCATCAGTCAGTAATTAATATCCTACAGGCTTCTCTACTCATCAGTCAGTAATTAATATCCTACAGGCTTCTCTACAGCCTGATCTTCTGGAGGCATTTTCTCAACTGAGCCTATGACACTAGCTTGTGCCACGTTGACATAAAACTAGCCAGTACAGTATTGCAATCTCAAAATATTAAAAAAAAATATTTTTTAAATTGGACACAGTCTCACCCAAGTGTAATCTTGTTGCTGGAGAGAGAGAGATAAACAGAATCCTGGGACTCTCTGCCTATTCAGTCTAGTCTAATGGGAGAGCCTCATGTATCAGTGAGAGATCATATTTCAAAAAACTAAGGGTGGACAAGGACACAGAGGATGGCAGCTGGCACACCTGCATATAAACATGCACTCTTCTGGGCAGATACACACAAATGTTTGTGGCACTCTGTTAGGCATAGTTAAAAACACGTAGGATCTTGTCCACTGCCTGGGATTTATCTTGCCATACTATGAAGAGGATGCTCTGGTGGGTAGACAGCTTTCCTGTCTGCTTGTTCCCTTATACCAGGTGATCCCATGACATTGGTAAAGAACCCAGCCAGCAATTCTTGGTCTTGAAATAACCCAGAGATGTTTCTTTCCTCTTGCTTAAGTATCATGTTCCTTCTTGTATGGATCAAAACTCACACTGTACAATGGGTTCTGGGTTGGAAAAACAATTTATTTTTACACCTGTCTTCCTTGTCTTTGTCTTCTAATTAAACAAAAAGACATCAAAGTGATACCAAGAGATGCTGTCTGGTGCCAGTGAAAATTCTTATAGCTAAGCCTTCTATGACATTTCCTAAAGAACCTCTCTGGTATTTAGACCAAATATCCAATTAACTTTATAACTGCAAGTTATATTTAAAAGTGGTCTATGATTTAAATCTTTGAACTAGTTGTCATATGGTAATTTAAACTGTTCTAAAAATATCAAAGGGGAAAAACATGTCATCATTTGCTATTAGAACTCTGCTTCTGGTTTAACTTAAAATAATTTTGTAAAATTTATCTTAGATCTCATTTTTGGTAAGCTGGATTGCATTGTCCTTTTTTCAATAACTGTCAAACAAGGAATCACACCAATCAAGAAATGGATTATTTAGCTTCAAGGATCCTTTTGATTTCTATGAGTTTAGTGTCTGGTGATTTCAGACACATTGCTTGCTTTCTGACATCATGTCATAGCTTCATTACTATGGTTTCCTTCTGCCAAAGCTTCTCCCTATCTCTCCCTTTCTCTCCCTCATCTCCACTCTTGTACATGCTTCACTGTGATTTAACTATCACACCATACAGTTCACTCTGTAATGGTATAACTCAATAATTTTAGGTTAATTTAAGAACTTGTACAAGCAACAAAGTCTATTTTACAACCCTTTTTATCAAACCCTTGAACAGTGGTTCTCAACCTTCCTAATGCTGTGACTCTTTAATATAGTTAGTTCCTCAGCTGTAGTGACCCCAACCATAAAATTACTTCACGACTACTTTATAACTGTAGTTTTGCTACTATTAACGAATAATAATATAAATATCTGACATGCAGGATATATGATATGCAACTCCCAGAGGTTGCAACCCACATTGAGCATTGCCCTAAAAAGAACCCCTTCCCCATACACAGTATTCCCTATTTTCCTCCAACTCTTCTCCTCCCTAGAAACCACTAGCTATATTTTTGTAAATTGCATGTAACTAGAATCATAACAACACATGGATTTTGTAACTGTTTTGTGTTAGCTTGATGTTGCAAAGTTCATCTACTCATTCAACATTGTCAATATCTCTGTTTTTAAAGTGTTATTTTGTATCTTTAGTAGATATGGTTTCAAATATTTAAACATGAGAATTCTTGGAGGAAGAGTAAATATTGATAGTATTTTTAAATGATTATATATGTATATTCTCTCTCACACACATGCACGCACACATACACACACATATACACACACACATAAGCACACCCCCAAGAACCAAAGACACAGACTTCAAAATTCACCAAAATGTGGTCTAAACATATACAAATATTAAGCAACGAAATATAACAGATGAGCCACATCTGTTTCCGTATGAGCCTGCTTAGTGATGTGGACCCAGGGGCATCATTTTTATGGGTTATTAATGTGCTTTAGGATTTATTCTCAAGAGTCTTTAAGATATCTTTAGTGGAACTTTTTCTTTCTGAAAATGTTTGAAATTAACATTGTGATGAAGATCTAAACTTGAAAATTTCCCTCAACAGAATACTTTATAACCTAGACACACAAGGTGACCAACAGAGGCTAGTACACTCAGCTACCTTAACATCCTTGCAAGTTACAGTCCTATTTACATTTATTCTAAAAGCAAAGTGTTAGAATCCCAGTACTTAGGAACTTGAACCAGGAATATCATCTTGAGTTCCAGGATAACCTAGTCACAGTGAAGGGGCAGCTTTCAAAAAGGAAAGAAAAGGCTCAGCAAGATGCCTCAGCTGCCAAAAAGCCTTGCAGTGATACTCAGATAATGACCTGAGTTCCATGCCTGGGACTCATGTTAACGGGAGAAAAAACAAATACCAGAAATAGTGAACTAAGTTTTCCAAGTGGTCATGTTATGCATGCACTGGCATGCTCAAAAGCTCTCCTAGTTCGCTTGGTTGTATTTGTTGGCTATAGTGTGTGTGTGTGTGGGGGGGGGGGGGTTGATGAAAAGAAGCCAATTTTCATTCTTCTGATATAAGTTGATTTCTCAAGGCAACCCAGAACTTAGACATAGCAAGCCATGTAGTAGTAGTAATAATAATTTGAAAAATAAAACAATACCAGACGTGGTTGTATGTCCCTTTAAGACCAGCATTCAGGAGCCCTGAGGATCTATGTAAGTTCCAGGCTAATCATGGCTACATAGTGAATCCTGTTTGTTTGTTTGCTTGTTTGTTTGTTTGTTTGTTTTGAGGGGGAAGCTTAAAAACCTAAAGAAATAAAAAATAAAAGCAAAATGTGGAATGTGTCAATTAGGTAGACATCAAGAGGCAATTAATATTGCTGTATCGAAAGCAACACAATATTTCTGTAAACAAAAGCTGACATTCTGTAATGTAGTGTTCAATGATTGTTAAAGCAAGAGTCACCAGTCTTTTATGTTTCTACAGTAATTCTATCCAATATAAACCCAACTACACACTAGAAATCTGTAGGAGATTGGTTCCTGAACTCCTGTGGATGCACAAGTTCCTTAAAATGCATTTGCACCTAACCTTTGAGAATCCTACAATGTACTTTAAATCATCAGGTAATGATAATTGTATTATTTAGAAAACAATAATAACAAAGAAAAGAGTCTTTACGTGTTCAGTAAAAGATAAGAGCAAAAAATATTTTCTGGCCACAGTTGGCTTAATCTGGCAGATAGGAGGAGGCCTGGTACCCATGGTAATTTATCTTTTCAATGGATTAAATAGATGAGAACTCAAACAATTGGTTTACCCAGTGATGTTATCAGGGGTCCTTTATTTTGAGCAAATCCCTAGCTTTTGTTTTGCAGATGAAAACCTTGGAGGCTAGAAAGGAAGTCCTATCCCAGAAAGACTCCTAAAAACTGCCTTTTGTTTTCTTTGTAAGAGGACTTGTTTTGCTGCTTTTTTACCTTTAATGTTTTACTCATTCTCCAAACCTCCTTGAGTCTCACCGCATAAAGGACCCCATCTCTATGGGTTTCAATCCTGTTATTTTCACACATTGTTTTTATAATCCCTACAACACGCCTTTAACATATTTTATCTTGAATTGCTTTCTCATTATTTTACTTGTGTTGATTTTGCAATTGAATTAATATTAAAAGACTAATTCCTTGTGTTCTGCAACTATGCCTTTTTATGCTTCTTAGAATAATTCAAGCTTGTAAAAAATAGTACTAGATTTATTTATTCATTCATTCGTTCATTTGTTAGTTTATGGAGAGGACAACTTTGCCCAAGCCTCAACCTCCCAAATTATTGGAATCACAGGTATGTATCATCATGCCTACTGCTTAAGTGAACAGACATGAACACAGTTTGTGTTCCTGTGTGTGGGCTGGCACCTTTGAGCCCATCCCTTGCAGAGAAACATCTAACCCAGTCTTGATATTGGGATGAGAAAATTGAATTTGCCTGGAATGGATGTGTCAGGCTGAGCTGACCCACCTTGGGACTTCTTGCACTTCCTGGGGGAGGGGCTGGGGAATGGGGAGGGGCACAGCTGAGGGCTGGCTGGGAGGGCTTGGGAGGTGGGAGGGTAGAGGGAGCAGGGGGATACATGGATTAAAAAAGACTTTTTTATAACAAATAATCAAATGAAGAAAAAAATTAAAAATTAAATCAAATAAACATAAAACAAGCAAAAAAGACAAAACAAAAAAAAAGAATTCACATCCATGATTCACATGTGTCTTTATTTTGAGTTGGAAACATGAAAAGCGATCCTCAGTAAACAATGAGAGTGATTATTGAAATTTTCACTCCCTAGTTCAAAATATTTAAAGACTTTTCCAGGTCTACCATCACTAATATTTTAATTACCTGAGGAGTCTTTAAAATCAAACTTCATTTTAATAAAAACTATGTCAGAACATGTTAAATAGAAAAGTAAAACGAAGGATCAGAACAAGGATCTAATGCACTATGCAGTGAATACAATTATTACATAAGAAAAAAACTTGAAATAAATGAAGGTTTTTGTTTTTTGAGACAGAGTTTCAATTTGTAGACCTGGCTGTCCTTGAACTCACACTGTAAACCAGGCTGGCTTCAAACTCCGAGATCCAATTCTCTCTGCCTCACAAGTACTGGGATTAAAGACATGTGCCACTCCCACTCAGGAAAATAATGAGTTCTTGAAAATAAATTGTGAAATAGGTATAATTAGTTGGCATGATTGGAACTTGGGCTGCAGTTCAGAAGCACAATACTTGTCAGGTTATGCTCAAAATTCAATCCCCAGTAAAGGGTATGGGTAGGTGGACGGTGAGCACACACACAATCAAAACCCTGTAACTTTAAAACCAATAAAGTAAATCTATTTGATAAATAATTTAGTATTAAACTGAGCAATACTCTTTTAAAATTCTTTTACGTCAATTTTGTGTAATTGAAATAAAGTATAAAAAAGCTTTCTTTTTTATTGGTTTTCAATTTTTTAATATTTATTAATTTATTATTGGCAGGTGATGGTACCTCCACCCCCCATTAATCCCAACACTCTGGAAGCAGAGGGAGGTGCTGATCTCTGAGTTTGATGCTATCCTGGTCTGCAGAGCAAGTTCAAGGACAGCCAGGGCTATACAAAGAAAATGTCTCAAAAAAAAAAAAAGTATTGTGTGTGTGTTTGTGTATGAGCTCAGTTGTGCATACTATGGCATGCCCATGGGAGTCAGTGGACATCTTTCCTTTTACCATGTGGGTCCCAGGTATCTAATTCAGTTTGTCAAGCTTGTTAACAAACATCTTAACCTGTTAAGCCATGGTCTTTCAAGACCTTTTATTTGTTTACTATTTTTTTGAATTTTGTTTTGTTTTCTCTGTGTAACCCTGGCTGTCTAGGAACTATTTTTGTAGACCAGGTTGGCCTCAAAATGAGATCCACCTGTCTCTGTATCCCAAGTTCTGGGACTAAAGACAAGCACCACCAAAGCAGGATAATTAATTTATTTTAATATCAAAATAAAATATAAGATAAAAACAAAATCTATCACTCCAGTATAAGACAAAACAAACAAAGAGACAAGGACCATCAGAAAGTGTCTGAGACAACCTATGGACTAGACAGTAAAGGTGTTGGCATAGCAATATGAAAATGTACACATGTAGAAAGGTAGAGTGGACAGAGATAAAACCTAAAAGAGAAATGGATCCTGTTATGAGTTTCAAGGAAGTCGGGAGAAAATGCTTTCAAGTTGTTTGTGATATTGATTTGAAGTTATTTATCACAAAGCTGTGATGGATAGAAAACTGGAGACAGAATGAGGTAAAAACACTTAGGTTATTGATTCACGAGGTTCTAGGAGAACTATATATAGCTTTTTCCTTGCTGTTCTTTTACAAGAATAGACCCATAAAATAACCATTAGTTCACTAAACATTCGGGGAACTTCTGTGTACCGGAGGACTTTGTAAGAAGCTGTTAGAGGAATTCGAGTTTATAACCTGTCTGTAAGCACCTGAGGGGACACCAGTGATCACCTGGGCAGGCTGATTTATATAGATAAGAAACCCAACAACTTAAGGTTACCTTTGTGTGTTAAATTCACAGAGTGTAAGGGCAGAAAGGGAAGCAGTCTAAACTACACCTCTGCCTGAGTGAGATCAAAATGCTAAACTTTGAAATACCTTTGAAATGAAAGGTAGCTTGGTTATATCTTTTTCGGCCATCTTCTTCATGGTACTCATTACAAAGGAGTTCTGCTGGGGTTATATTGTCGGGCTTGTCAAACAGGAATCTCAACTATGATCCCAAAGTGTGCTTCTGTGCATAAGGCATGCATTATCTCTTGGAAAGTTACCGAGGTAATGAGGTATCACACCACAGCTTTTAAAGTATGCACTGCTGAACTGCCATTAAAGAGTGATGTTTGAGGATTTGGGGGGGTACATTGCTTGCTGCTGGGGATTGAACCCAATGTGTTGTACTATGTGGGCAAGCACTCTACACTGAGTTACATTCCCCACCTCTTTTGGCTGAACTCAGAGATCTTTAGTGTTGATGGAAATTGTTTATTAGTAGAAACTTTTTTTCGTCTGGAAAGATAACTCACTTGATAAAGAGGGTGTGTCTTACAGAGATGGAGACCTGAGTTAGAGGTCTTTTTTCAACAACAACAAAAAAGCTGGGAAGATGGCTCTTTGGATAAAGCTCTTGATGGTGCAAGCAACAAATTTCTGAGAGGCCTGGCGGCCACCTCAGATCACATTGATTGTGAGGTAGAGATAGGATCCTGGGAAAAGCTGCCTAACTAGAAAAGAGAAGGTAATATGGAAGAAGGTAGCTGAGGCCAATTTTAGCCTCTACATCCATGTGCATGCGCACAAACCCTACCACCACCCAAGAACACTCATACACATTTATCATACACACTCAGAAGGAAAAAAAGGTGTGGGGCACTATCTCTCAAGGCATGCTACCTGGAGTGATCCACTGACCTCCACACTTAGAGCACACACATCAATCCTCACGAACACATGCATGCTCATCTAAGGACATACAAAAAGACTGAAAATGAGCAAGATGGTTTTTTTTCTTTTGTTTTGTTTTATAGGGTCTTAAGTATTTCCCTAGTCAGGAATAACTTTGAACCTCCTGCCTCTAGCTCCTAAGTGTTGGGATTTTATGCAGTGATCCACTTCAGAGTCCCCAACTACATAAGATCTTTGTTTAACTAAGAAACAGGTACCTGTAAATAACACATCCATGTATCCTTTTCTTAGTCAGATTTTTTTAGCTATTTGAGAGAGGTTTTTTAATCTGTAGTCCAAGCTGGCTACCTCCTGAGTGCAGCCATCATTTGACATTGCAAAATTGTTACATTCTGTCTCGTTTTATTTTTCATTTGATTAATTAATCAAATATGAACATATATGCATTCCAGTGCAATCCCCTTGTAACATGAACATATGTGTTAGTTAAAAGACACCTTTGAGGACTTGGAACTCTCCTTCCACTATATGCCTTCCCAAACTGAGCTCAGCTCTTCAGACCTGGTAGCAAATGTCTTTACCTGTGGAGCCATCTGGCTCTCTCTGCCTTATTTGAAATTCCAGAACTAGAAAAGCAAAGTAAAATGGAATGCACAGTTAAATTATACAAACTCACCTGGACTGGAACACTGCCAGAAACCTGATGCACTCTTGTTAAGTTGGTGACTCTACCTTAAAAGTGGGTGGGAACTGTTGAGTAGTGGCTGGCACAGTAAAGGCAGAAAATCAAGCTTCCCTGATTTAGTGTATCCAGAAAATGATGTGTGAAATGTGCCAGTGACAACACCAAGCCTTCGGCTAATTACTGAAAACTGGGAATCTCATTCTGGAGCCTCCTGTAAATGTGTTGTGATATAATGCATGCTCAACTCAGCCTGACTCTGCAACATCACACATAACAGAAATTTCATGCCTCTGAAAACGTATGAGTGCCTCTCATTCCTTTCTGGGCCTTTTATAAGGTTTCCTAGTTGTCTAATCATCGACTAATATTTGACAATTTTCCGCAATGCCAAGTATTTCCCTGCTAGTCTAACCTCTAGGCACTGTGTACCCCTCTAATTTAAGAAGACCCAGAGCCAGACAGTGGTGGTGCATGCTTTTAATCTTGGCACTTGGGGGCAGAAGCAGGTGGATCTCTGAGTTTGAGGCCAGCCTGGTCTACAGAGTTCCTCCTGGACAGGAATCCCTGTCCCAAAACAAACAAAAAGGCCTAGAATTCACTACAAGTTCTATTCTCAACCCCCCCCTTATCCTCTCTACCTGCAATTCAGGATGTGGCACAGGTTGGCATTGAACATTTAGTAATCCTCCTGCCTCCTGCCTGAATACTGGGCTGACAAGTATAAAATTCCATGCTCCGAGTAAAGTTGTTTCTCTAGAGAAATTCACAGTAACTATTGGATAGAGAATCTTCTTTATGAACGCATTTAATTATAAGTTTTAGGTATACTAAAACAAAGCATACATTATTTAAATTAATTTAAACTTCATACTTTCTGTAAATAAAATCTATAAATATTTCATATAGCATAACATTTGCATTAATTAAAAATTATTTATTAATTTGTGTGTGTGTGTGTGTGTGTGTGTGTGTGTGTGTGTGTGTGTGTGTGTGTGTGTGTGTGTGTACCAAGGCATATTTGGTTGGGTTCATGCTTGGAACTCAGTTGGCAGGCGTTGGCAGGCGCCTTTACCCACTAAGTCATCTCTCTTGCACTTGCATACAACTTTTAGCCTCCTCTAATTTTAAATTCTTTCCTGCCATACATAACACGGAACTTCACTGAACCAATTTTAAATTTTTACCAAACATCCCATGTACACAACATCCTGAACAACAACGACTACATTTAGGACTGGAATGGTGATGAACAGGTTAAATACTTTAGAGATTTTTCTACTGTTCTCCTCCAGACCAATTTAGACAGGATTCAGGGGAACTTTCACCTTTGGGGCTCCAGGTTGATTTTGGACCTAGGATAAGCCAGTGAATTGAAATGCAGACACTGAGGGGAAACGTGTTGATAATGACAAGGCAGAAGAACTGCAGGCAAAGGAGAAGATGAAATGCAACCACAGATGTCTCCAAGTTTTTTCAGGGGACAGGACACTGAGGAGACCTGCTGACTATTGCAGTGTAACCTCTGATTACTACCAGCTCTCCTTTCCTTCACCTACCTCTTACACCTCAAGGACAATGCTACCAGACAGGTGGTTCATGCCAACAATTCATTTGGCTGGAGCCTTACCCCGACTGTGATGAAATGGGTGTGGTGGCGCTGGGAGGTTATCCTGGTACTAGGGGGTTGACCTGGGAGATCACCAGTTTGAGGCCAGCCTCTGCTATAGTGTGACCTTCTCTCAAAACATACCAAGCAAAAACAAAGGGACACCATTCTCTTCCTAATGAAGAGAATAATCTCGCCTTCACCCCGATAGCTGACTTCAATAGGCGATGTTCAAACATGTCCTGAAATCCCTAACTTTACATTTATTTCAGTGTTTAAAAAAAACAAAAACAAAACACGTATTTCAAGCCAGGCAACGTAGACTTATAAGCATTTATACTAGGTAGGGAGCGGAGAATCAGGCTTCCAAAGAGAGTTCCAGTTCCGATCTCTCCTGAGTGCCCATCCCTGTGCCTATTCTCTCAGCTCCCAGCCCAGTTGATGTGACAGGCTCCTGGCCCAATCCCCTTCCTGGTTCCCAGGCCGCTGGTGAACACCACCCGAGCCAATGACTGAGGCTGCAGGGCGGAGGGGGCTGGCAGGAGGGGAGGGAGCGCTGGCTTTAGAACCACAGCTGCAGAGATTCCTAGGACCAGAAGTTGTCTGAGTGCTTGCTGGGAAGCTGTAGGGCCAGATCCACGACTCTAAGACTTTACGTAAGTAAGTGCTTTGCAGCTCTAGCGCGAGGGGAGCGGGTTTTCTGTGCGTGGGCAAGAGTGGGTCCTGGCGAGAGCATCTCCCGGAACCCCAGCAGAAGCATGCCTTGCACCGGGGGGCGGGGGTTGGGCAAAAGGGGAGACCGAGGAAAATTTGATCTGGGGTCTGAGGCTCCAGGACAGTCTTTAGCCACCAGGATGGGTAGGATCTTAAAGGGTTCCTTATCACCACCCGCTGCCATCACTTTTTCTGCTATTTACTGTGCCTGCTCTCGTTCTTCTTAACTTGTTGCCCACCACCAGCAGAAGGTGCTCGGTCCTCAAAGCCAGCCCTTACCCACATTTCCTAAGGCAGCGACCGCCCCTGAAGTGGAAACCCTGTGCCTAACTTCTCTCTGTTGTCCTTTCCCAGCTACTGCCATTCCTCAAATCCATCCCTCCTTCCTTCTCAGTGGCTGGGAAATGCTGGAGTCCTCAGCCCAGGTCTCTCCCTCTAGTTCCCAGTGGACTACCGAGGGTGACCTCGCGGATTCCTGAGGACCCCCTATCTCCTAGAGGGGCGGGATGCCGATCGGGTGTGGTGGCCCTGGGAAGGAACCTGGCCTTGTCTGCCCACCTTCCGCCCGCTTCCCTCCTATCCCTTACCCTGAGCTTCTGGACCGCGCAGTGTCTCCCTATGAGTAAGCAGTTTTTTTTTTCTTTCTTTCTTCCTTCCTTTTGGTAGCAAAGCCTCTCCAGGCTATCCCAAAGGCACCTTTCGATTTTTTCCCCCATAGAAGTCTACTGGCGGTCCGCTCGCTTCCCAACTGTTCAGGCTCTGCCACCCAGAGCTCCTGAGCCTGGTCGAGGCACCAGGGATCTCTCGGGAACCCTGGGAGGCTGAGCAAACAGGATGGCTGGAACCCCTTTCGCTGGCACAGCTGCACTTGCCTATGTTTACTTTTTTCCACCCGCCTTACTTTAGCGACCTAATGAGAAGTCTGGGGACACAGACTACCCCTGCCCTGGCGGGTCGCCAATCCCAAAGTTGATACTGCTCCTCTGCTTAGTCAAGTGCTGGCGGTTCCGAAACTCCTCTGGCTCCAGGCCCTAGTTAGCTGCTCCAGCTTGGCTGACGCGTTCCATCCTGAAGACTTCTTGCTTTTCACTTAAGCTGTACCCCAGTAGTATAGGTCTAGTTTGGATTTGAATTGGGGATCCTAGCTATATAGGACCAGTCAGGAGGGATGCTGGCCTTGCCCTTCCTGTTAGGGGTAATATAGACAGGGTGAGAGATTTTGAGTGGCCACACTAGTAAGAAGATGTAGATGAAGTTAAAACCTACTGAACGGTCAGCATTTGCTCCATTTCAGCATCACTGTGTGTTTGAGAGCCTAAAATTGACTCCCGAGATGCAGTTTACTGTGAAATGTAACTTAATGGCTGAGGTCCCACACATGCCAGTTGGCATCACATGCCTTAAGTCTCTGATGCCCCTAGGGTAATGGTCACATGACCTCTTTCCACTTTAAAACTGGAATGCAATGGCTGAGGCCCATATTCCAAAATCGACTAAGATGAAAAGGGGGAGGGGTGACGTCTCTCAGTCAGCTTCCACTGAAGGGATTTCGTGGATATGCATGAGGGGAACAGAAGGGATTTGTGACTGTAATTTTAAACAAAATAAAAATTAAAATATTTTAAAAATGAAAAGGGAACTGTTTTAAGAACAAAAGCTTGAAATATAGTTGTGCCATGACGTTTATCTGTTTTGCAGCAATTCCATATGGCTTTTCTAAGTTTTAAAAATATTTTAAAATCATTTTCCAAGAAAGCTAACCTTTTAACTCATGTCCCATTTTGCTCCTGAATGCTAGTTTTGAAGCCATATCCCAGAAGATAGTGTTAAAATTATAAAAGACTATCCATATTTCTTGGTCTGAACTATTCTCTATATTGGGCATCTACTTAAAGCTGGTGAATGAAATTAACTATCAGTTACATGTAGTCTGGCTCAGAAGTACCACCCAAAAGTAGTTGACACAAAATTTTTAATGTTTATTGGATTTTGGGATCCAAACTAATTTGGTTAGAAGACTGTGAAATGACTTTCCCATATTATCTAGTATTGGAGATGCTTCTGGGAGAAAATGTGGACATTTCAATATTTAGATTGCATATTATAACTATGGAAAAGATGTATAGCAGCCAGGTGGTGGCAGACACTGTAATCTACACTTGGGAGACAGAAGCAGGAGAAACAGGAGTCCAAAACCAAGAAAGACAGTAGCATACCTTGTCTCAAACATTATGCAAATAAGTTAAAGGAAACAGATGGAAGAAATGAAACATGTAGAGGAGTCTCCAAGGTCAGGAACTTCAAAGTGTCACTTACTTGCAAATATAAGTTCAGTTTGCACATGTTAGTTCTTAAAAACAGTTATTGCAAAAGCTACAAAAATAAAATGAGAGGTAAAGAGATTGAGGACATTTCACAGACAGCTCACATGGTGAAGCATTTGCTGTCAGTCCTGACTACCCAGCTCAATTCCCTAGACCTATTGGGAAAAGATAACTGGTTCCTGCAATTTGTACTCTAACCTTTACATACCATGCCTTGGCATTGTGCATGTAAGTGTTCTCTCTTTCTCTCTCCCTCTCCCTCTCCCTCCCCCCCCCCCTCTCTCTCTCTCACACACACACACCACCACCACCACCACCACCATCACACCATTTTAAAGTAACTGGGAATAGTTAAGAGGTTTTTGCTTTGTGGTTTTTCTCCCAGACTTTCTATTTCAGTAGCTCCTGAATGATTCCTGCACCTAATATTTCAGCTGTGCATGAGGTTCTGAGCATGAAAACTACAGCTATCCTAAAGCATACAGTTCTGCTCTCCAGACTAGCCTGTTGCCCATATTAACTAGGAATGGATCTTAATTGTACCTGAACGCCTAGAGTTGAGCTCCCCTAGTGGAAGTGAGGTGACAATATAATTTTAGGTTAAATCTATTAAATCTATTTATTATTAATTAATTTACTTATTTATGGGATTTGGAGTCAGGGTTTCTCTGTGTAACAGTCTTGGCTGTTCTGAAACTTGCTTAGTAGACAAGGCTGACCACAAACTCAAAGATATCCACTGGCCGATGTATCCATCGTGCTGAGATTAAAAATGTACTGAGATTAAAGATGTACACCACCACGACAGCCCGGCTAATTTTAGACTGAATTTCTCTTCCTTCCTTCCTTCCTTCCTTCCTTCCTTCCTTCCTTCCTTCCTTCCTTCCTTCCTTCCTTCCTTCCTTCCTTCCTTCCTTCCTTTCTCTCCTTTTTCTTTGACTGAATTTTTAATAAAAGTTTAACTTTTTAAAAATCAGATTAAGAATCTGTCTATGAAACTCAGGGTTATGTATTATGAATTGACACTAATAACCATTGTTAATTTTCTAGTTTTAAAAATGTTTAGGTAGTTATATAAAATGATACTAGTAACATCTGGGTGAAGATTAACAAAGTCTCTATGACTGTTATTTTGTCAATCTAAAATTATTTCAAATTGGTTTAAAGCCAGTGATGCTAACATACATCTCTCATTCCAGCATTTAGGTGGCAGATGCAGGAGGATTTGGGATTCTAGGTCTTCCTCAGCCATGATTTTAGTCTGGCTTCCATAAGTGACTGTCTCAATAAGCCAAGAAGAAAAATGTTTTAAATAGTTCCTTCTTTAATCATCATTTAAAATTTTCATTCATTATAGTTTGATAATATTTTTCCTCTCTGCTTCATTGTCCTCTCTTTCTCTCTCAAAACAAAATAAATGCCAAAACAATTCAGACAAAAAAATACTAGTCCTAAATCATTTTAAAGAAGTGAAATACTGACAAAGTAGATGGCAGTCATTATAAGTCATATAAAATCAGAATCATGAGCTTGTAAGATGGCTCAGTAAATAAAAGCACATATAACACAGCCTGAAGACCTGAATTTGATCCTCTAGGTCCATGGAATAGAAGGGGAGACCTGACTCCTGAAAGTTGTCCTCTGATCTCCACACATGGGTCAAGACACAGCAAGATGTCCTGCACTCTGACCCATGCTAAATAGAATCACCACTATCTTCTTGTCCCTCAGCACATTTTAGATTGCCCATAAATTTAAAACAAACCTCATTGTTGTTGACTTGTGATTTAATATTATCTAATTAACCCAGATTTTTGTTTGTTTTTCAAAACAGGTGTAGAAAGTAAGGTTTTTTGGTCCCAGGTGGCCAGAGATCTGGAACCACAGACCTGCCACCCCAGACTCCTTAGCGGCCCGCCACTGCTCAGGCCCCCAAAATGATTCAGATGTTTATATTAAGTTCAAGCTATTTGGTCTATGGCCCAGGCACACTGTTAGTTAGCTCTTATATCTTACATTAACTCATTCTTATTAATCTGTTTGCCACGTGGCCCGTGGCTCAAGTGTGTTCTTTACATGTTTCTTCTTGGGTGGTTGGCTCAGTCTGTCTCTGACTCCACCCTGCTTCTCTTACCTATGTTGTGATTTCCCCTCCTACTTTTTCTATGGTGCCTGTCATGGGCCAAAACAGCTCCTTTATTTAAAGATTGATAGTCACAACATACAAAAAGACATTCCCACATCAAACAGGATTTCTCCCTGTAGTCCTGCTGTCCTGGAACTAGCTCTGTAGACCAGGCTGGCCTCAAACTCACAGAGATTAGTCTGCCTTAGCCTCTCGAGTGCTGAGGTTAAGGGCATGTACCACCCCTACCAGGTGTGAGTCCAATTCTTAATATCTACCCTTAGGACTAACCAGTTATTTGGCGGGCAAGCCAAAATATGTTTTGCCTCTGTTGTAATATTGTAAATAGCATTGAAATCTAAAATCCCTTGTCTCTTTGATGTCTTTTAGAGTCTAATTTGCTAAAACCTACCAAGGTTTGTGGCATTTGGAGTTAGAAAAAATAATTAAGATGATTGAGTACTATGATAAGGGAGATAAGTCTCTTGTACAAACGTTATACAGACATTAGACTTGACCATGACTATTCTGGCAAAAATGTTAGTGTCCAGACACTATCAGAAATCCAGTGAAAATTTCCTCCTAGGCAAAATACTATGTTTGCTACTGAGGAAAAAAAGGGGGCAGCTTGGTTGTGGTGCTTGAGCACTAATGTGATGGATGCCCTTGGACAAAAGAATAAAATCCAGTTTGTATTCCATGGTCTGTTTGTTTTAGGTGTCATTTCTACTTGGCTTTCCACATTTCTTGACATAGTCTTAGCATATAAGACAATGACAGGAATTTGTATTTAGTATGTAATTAGTCTAGTTTTCTCTGGGTGAAATGTACATACACCAAGCCATATCTTGCTTGTAACTGATTCTAAAAGTAACTGATATGAAATCAAATTTGAAAATGAATATCTATCATTATAGGACAGCTTGAATAACTGTTTCTAGAATTATTTTGTACTTGCTAGGGGTATTAGTGGGAAATGACAACCTAAAGGGAAAAAATTCATAAGCAAAAATAAAACTAAGGTTAGAAGTTTTGAAGCTAGATCATGTTTTGAATCTGTGTACTTATTCTAGGGAGTGATACACCATATCATGTAAGTTTAATGGGTTAAAGATTTTCAAAAGCTTTTGGATGAATTGGTGTGACTGTTTTCAGTTTTGAATCCTTTGTTGAATGACTATGGGCCAGCCATCTCCCTTTTACTTAATGTCATTCTTAGAAGCCAGTCTCACAATACATATGTCGATTTATTTCAGTTATGGAGGTGAAGCGATTTCAAAAGGTTAACAGCTAATTTTGATCGTATTGAAGGTTGCCATATTCTTAGCACTTGTAAGAAAAATGTGAGTATGGATTGTTCTAGGGATGAAGAAATATTACATTTAAATAAAAATACTGAGAAAGGAGAGAAGTGTGGCTGCAGCACATGGGATGTAGGTGCATATAGTGAGATCCAGGCCAATCTGAGTTGTAGCCAGAAGTTTCTGGCCTGGTCTAGCCCCAAGGTGGGTACAGACACTGGGGCTAGGCTGGGCCAGAAAGTTCTGGTTATGTTCACTGGTATGTGATCTTATCTCCAAAAAAAGTGGGGGGTGAAGTATATTAGACATGGTCTCAGAGGAACTGCTGCTGAGCCAGATTCTCACCTCTAGAAACAAATAAAATTGTTACATTGGTAAATATCATTTAGCCCATATATGCTCTAGACATTAAGCATTTTATATTTTGAAATGTGGAGTAAATCAATAATTTCAGTTGGCTAAAATTTCCTTTTAAAATGCCTCTAATTTTTTAAAATTATTTTTTAATTGTGTATGAGTGTTTTTGCCTGCCTGTATTGTAGTACGAAGTTTCTGTCCTGGTCTTTCTGGCCTAACACTGAGGTTTGGATCTGCTCACAGCCCCACTGCCACCTCAAATAATCTCAGAAAGTCTTACGTTAATTACATGTTGCTTGCCCTATGGCTCAGACATATTTCTAGCTCTTTCATCTTCACTCAACCATTATTTTTATCTTATTTGGCTATTGTTATCTTTTCTCGGAATAGCATTCTAGTCCTCTTTCCTCTGAGTCTGCTGAAGTCTCTTCTCTGTTCTTCCGGAGTTTTCTTAGTTTGGTAGCCCCGCCCATACTTCCTGTCTGCCTTCAGCCAATCAGTGTTTTATTCAACCAGTAGGAGGGACAAATATATGCAATGTACAAGAGTATAATCCCACAGTACTATATCACTTGTAGTATCTGGTGCTCAGAATTGTATCACTTGTAGTATCTGCTGCACATGGAGACAAGAAGGGGATGTCAAATCCCCTAGATCTGGAGTTAAAAACAGTTGCAAGCTGCTGTATGGGTGCTAGGAATTGAACCCAGGTTCTCTGGAAGATCAGGCTGTACTCTTCACCACTGAGATATCACTCTAGCACCTGTTCCCAGTTAAACTACCATTTAACTTTGCTTTATTTTTTTTTTCAGACTTGGAGATAGATGTCAGGGTCCCCTCATGCCAGGCAAGCATTCTACTCTACTGACTTATATGTCAAGCCCACTTTTGGCTTTCTATTTTTAGACAGTGTGTTGCAAAGACACCCAGGCTAGTCTTAAATTCACTTTGTAGTTCAAGCAGGCCTTTGAATTTGTAATCTTTCTGCCTCAGCCTCTCAAGTACTCTGGATTATAGGCTTGCACCCACAAGGCCTGGCTACAAATTGATTTTATAATATGAAAACCTTAAAATTTTATTAAAGCTTAGAAATGTTATTGATGATAAGCATATGATAGCTTCTTATAAAAGACATTGGGTGTAGAATCTCTGGTCTTTTATTCCCCACTGTCTGGACAGTTAGGTCCTCTTCAGTAAATCACTGTTGTACTCATATCTGAAGTTTGCTTGAGTTTTAAGGCATCTGTTTTTAATGTATGCGTTTCATATGCATGCTGAAAGGATCAGTGAACTATGTGAAATCTTGCATTTTCAGTAGACAGGTGCTATATAAATCCAGCATACTGTACTATATCATAACTGTGCTGGGGCTTTAACGGGGCTTTTCAAAAGAGTGGAGTGTGGCTCAACGGAAGAACATTTACTTTGCATGGCTGAGACTCTGGGTTCAAACCCCAGCATCTCTCTCTCTCTCTCTCTCTCTCTCTCTCTCTCTCTCTCTCTCTCTCTCTCTCTCTCTCTCTCACACACACACACACACACACACACACACACACACCACACACACTTGCTGTTCTTATTTAAGCCCTAAACATCTGTACTTAAATGTAAATGATCTCTAGCTTATATGCAGAGGTATACTAAGCCAGCTGTAATGTAATGGAAGTCAGAAATATCTAATAGTAAGGAATAAAAACCTACATGTAATATTTTTTTCTGTTTTCTTTTTAATTTAAAAATTTATTTAATTTTTAAAAATATTATGCAAATAGCATATTAATGTCATCAATTGTTTTTTCTCTTGAAACTATAAATTTATTTTTCTTTATTGGTTGTCAACACAAAGTCTTTTATGTTCTCCTAATTCATTCTTTCTTTACATTTTTAATTAGCATACAAACATTTAGGTTTCATTATATCATTTCGGGAAATGCTTTTGTTGCAATAGACCAGCAATAAAAATAGATACATAAGTATCTCTGTGGTAGAATGCATTGTCATTTTGATATATGCCAGGAATGATAGAAGCTGAATCATGGTAGTTCTGATTTACTACAATTTTGCATGTATTTATTTTTTGTGTGTGCGTTTTTCATGGTGCACATGGAAGTCAGAGGACAATCTGGAGAAGGAGTTCTTTACATTTATCATGTAGGGCTAAGGAATTGAACTCAGGACGTTAGTGTTGGTGGCAAGTGCCTTTGCCTGCTGAGCCATCATGTCAGCTCAGTTAAATGACCTGAAAATAACCAAGAATTATGACTAAGTCGTAAAAAGCGGGCTATTTTTACTCCTAAAAATCATTTTCACTTTTAAATTGTGTCCTTTTACTTCTACTACCTATGATTTAAACTATTCACAAAGAAAGACATTTTATGTAATCCTCTAACTAGTGCATTGAAAATAGAAGCTTGGTTCTCTTAAGTTGTGATACACACATGAAAAAAATGAATATATATACACATTAGAATTATATGTAAATATAGAAAGTCCTTACTTTATATGAAATGCAATAGGCTCTCAAATATTTTCATTTTTAACTCAGTTAAACTTTTACACTAAGTCAGACATTTGGATCTCCTAATTTTCTATCAATTTGAACCTATTTTCCTTACTAGCATTTGCTATTGAGAAAACAGGGTGTTGGGGAGGCTGGAGAGATGGCACAGCAGTTGAAGAGTATAGCTTGCTGATCTTACAGAGGACTTGAGTTCCATTCCCAGCACCCACATGAAATGGCTCGCAAAGGCCTTTGACTCCTGACTCAGACTCCAACACCTTGTTCTGGCCTCTGAGGGCAACTACACTCATGCATATACTCTCACACAAACACACATGCAAACAATTACGTTAAAAATAAATCTAAAACAGGAACACACGTTTTGATTTTTTTGGTTTGATTTAAATTTTGCGTTGGAATGTGTGTGTGTGTGTGTGTGTGTGTGTGTGTGTGTGTGTGTGTGTAAATGCAAGCACACAAGCCTGAGGACAAATTGCAGGAATTAATTCTCCTACCATGAAGGTGTCTCTGGGATTTTACTTGGGTCCTCAGGCTTGGCAGCAAATGTTCTTCCACACTGAGCTACTTCAATGGCTCCTATTCATTCTATTCAATACTATTATGAAAATTCTGTTTTCTGTTGCTTTTCATTGTGAAAGCAGATTATTTAAGTGAAGGTGGATGCAGCTTTGTCAAGCTCAGAAAACTGTTTATCATAGAATTCATTTTTTTTTTTATGAGGATATGCTACCCAATACTCTAAAGAACTTTCCTTCAAAAGGAAAACTGGAAACATGACTCCTAATAAGTTACATATACCATTTGCAATAAACTCATAGTCATTAACATATATAGCTTAAGCAAGGATGAAAGGTAATGTTAATGTTCAGGTCAGATTTGATAGAGGGGAGATGAGGCTTCCAGATTTACAGGGTTTTCACTGGAATAGAAATATCAATGTTATAAGACTACTTGGGAGAAAAATATCATAAATAAAAAAAATCAGTTAGAACTGAAATGTTGAAAAGACAGAGGCTTAAAATTAAATCAGTATCCTTTCTTCAAAAACTATTTATTGGTATGTGTTTGTATTTGCTCAGCAGTCAGTTCCCTCCTTCCACTGTAGGTTCTAGGTTCAGGTTGTCATGGTTGCTGGAAGCACTTACCTCAATACCTATCCCAAGGTAGCATATAGCCTTTAGAAACTGATAAACTTACATCATTAAACTTAAATTTATTGTCTTCATTTTTCTCCTAATACAAGTCTTCAAATGCAAAGCCCAGGAAATGAAAGGTATTGAAATGCTAAAAAATAGTTAAAATTATCTGGGCCAAGTGGTGCATGCCATTAATCCCAGCACTTGGGAGGCAGAGGCAGGTGGATCTCCGAGTTCAAGGTCAGCCTGGTCTACAGAGTCAGTTCCAGGACAGCCAAGGGATATATGGAGAGACTCTGTCTCACAAAGTAAAAGGAACCAAGCAAATAAAGATGAGTTATGCAATTTTTGGAGCTTCCATTTACAGCTATAGTGAAACCATTTTTGTTAGTGGTTATAAGAAAGTAATCATTTCTGATGATTAAGCCCAGGTCTTTATGTATGCTGAGCAAGCGCTCCCTATGACTGAGCTACAATTTGAGACCTTATTTCTTTGCTAATATATTTAAATTTTTAGAGAAGATCTTGCTGAATTTTCAATTTTCATTCTACTGCTTCAGCCTCTAGAATAGCTGGGATTGCAGGCATGATTTAGCAGGCCTGGCTAAAAGAACTGTATGTTATTAATTATAATGCCCTATCATAATTTAAAAATAGAAGGAACTTCTCTGAATGAAGTTTTAGAAGTTATATCAACAGGGTACATAAATGTTCAAAAATACAAGTGAACTCATGCATTTGTTATTTTTTCTTATCTAAACTCAAAGTAGTCTTCTGTTAGCTCTCAAATGAAACTCAAGCTAGCACGTAGCATTGATAGTAGTGGTAGAGGAAACCTTACCAAACTACAACTCTGTAGAAAGAGGAAGGAAGTTAGTATGTCTAGTACATTGAAGTGCCTAAGTATAAGAAAGAAAGGAAGGAAGGAAGTGAGTAAGGAGAATAAAAAACCCAAGCAAGCCAACTTGAGCATATAGTTCAGTGGTAGAATTCTTGCCTGGGTTTGGTCCCCAGTAGCGCATGAATCAAGCATAGTGGCACGTGTCTGTAAGTCCCAGCGCTCAAGAGGCAAAATGAAGAAGGTCAAAAGTTCAAGATTAAATTTGAGGTAGCCTGGAATACACAAAACATTATCGCCTCATAAAGGCCTATAGGCTACTAATAAACAGAAACTTGGGTAAACTATAGAATGTACTTAAGTACAGTCAAGTATCCATCTCTCTGTTTATCTATCATCTATCTATATATATCATGCATAATTATTCATGAAGTAATATAGACAACATCTTCTGTTTGTGAGTGGTTTTATAATCTACTCAGTTAATCAAAGTGCTTGTTTTAATTATATTACGTGTATATGAAGGTTTTGTCCATGTGTGTCCAGGGATGCTGTGTACACGCCTAAGTGTCCACAGAGGCCAGAAGAATGTGCTAGATTCTCTGAAACCAGAGTTACAGCTAATTGTAAGCTACCATTTGGGTGTTGGGAACCAAACTCAGGTTGTCTGAAAACCAGCCGATGATGGTAACCGCTGAGCCATCTGTCCAGCCCTATCATTTAATAAAAGTATTTCATGAGGACTGTCTGTGTACTGGGATTACAAAGAGGGAGAAGATACAACTCCTGTTATTTAGCAGAAGAAAAAGGCACAATGGTAAATATTGGTTCACATGAAATATAAAAATTTGTACTATAATTATTAATGTGTATGTGCATGCGTGTGACATCAGGGCAACTTTTGGGGACTGATTCTTGCCCTCCCACCTTGTTGAGGCTGTCTTTCTTGTTTCTGCTGCAACTCTGCTTCTTCAAGCCCAGCTGGATGACGCTAGTGTGATTTTTTTCTCCACCTCCCAGTTCTTTGTAGGAGTTAGGGCACTACAGATGTGGACTACCACATTTGGCTTTTTACATTAGACCAGGATTAAACTTGCGTCTTTGGGCTTGCATAGCTATCACTTTTAATTGTTGAGCCATAACCTACTCGTAAAAATATTCCACATAAAGAAATGAATTTAAATATGGTGTTTTTTCTTAACATAAAATAATTTCTAAATTTAAACTTCATATGGACAAAGACATTCATTTCTATCCCAGTATAATCAAATCTAAACTAGGAACAAATCACATTTAAACATTGTTATTTCTTTGCAATAATTATTACGTCCTAAAAAAAAAGAGCCCACTATGAGTTAATTTTACTTAAATAGAACATTGCTCAGCCTATAAATGAAGGTCAGCAGACACCAGTGTCTTGGAATAAAATAGCCCTTTGGCTAGAAAATGCACCACACCCCATTTTGTTTTTACAAAACTAAAATTCTTTCCAGCTTTACTCAATTGGAGATGCTGTGACCAACGACGGTAGTAGTTGGCTGTGTGTTGCTGTGAAAATACCCAAATATCCATGCTTACAGAATCCTTTAAAAAAGTTGACTTGCACAAGCACTACTCAGGCTTTCTGTAGCTCCTGTTTCTTGTATCTGACCTGTGTATAGAAAGTGGAGCTGATGGCTTGAATTTCCTAACTTCTACTTCATGAATTTCACAGACCTTAGATTGGGTAGGAGAACCTGGGATTTCAGGTCTGACAGTTGCTCCATCTAGTAGGCGAGAATCAATGTAATACATACTAGTTTCTAAAATGGCAGTGAGAAAATCCTGCCAATGGATGAGCTATACAAGTAGGGGTTGAGTAATAAACCATGAGGAACACCTTCTACTCTGGTTCCTGCATAGTGCCCTGACACATAGCAGGCTGCATTTTTGTGACTTTCCCTCCATATTCTCAAGGAATGAGTTTCAGGAACTCTCTCAGATACTGTTGTTCACAGATGCTTAAGCCCCTTATATGAATTAAAGTGTCTGCATATAATCTATGCATGATCTTGACCCTTCTTGTGTGTGGAGTTGAGAACTGAATCAAAGGTATCGCATTATAAACTTCCTACTGAGCTACATCCGCTCTCTCCCACATATATTAAATCATCTCTTGGTTACTCGACACCTCATAGAATATGGAAGCTTAGCAAACAGTTGTTAACTGTATTGTTTACAGAATGAGTACAAGGACAAGATATGTATATGTGTGTGTGTATGTGTGTGTGTGTGTGTGTGTGTGTGTGTGTGTGTGTGTGTGTTCAGTACAGTCACAGGGCTTTCTGAATGTGTTCCAGCTGGTGTTGGTTGAATACATATGGAGCATATAGACATAGCACAACAATTACTGTACTTGAGTTGGTGAAAAGTAATGGCCCTGAATTGTCTGCGGATAAACTTGAAACTGAGGACTGAAAGTATGCATGGCTCAGTGGTAGAATTTGTACAGGGCACAAAGGAGGCCTTAGATTTGATCCCCAGCAGAAAGAAAGGAGGGGGGCAGGGAAGCAGGAAGAAAAGATGGAGTGAAAGAAGGAAGAAAAAAAAGAGGTCTGCCTATCAAATTGAAGAGATCCAAATCAGCAGACCATTGATTTATGACACGATGACTTTCTACCATGACAGTAATCGAATGGTGTACTTGCTTTTATTTAATTTTTAGCTACTTTATTTACTTACTAAAACTTTTATTAATGAAAGTTCATTGTAAAAATTAAAGCATAGATTATGCACTCAGCCATATTGCCCTCTCTTTTCCCCAGTCTTTAACCATCTCACAGGGTTATTTACTATTTCCAAATAGTCCTTTGAGATTCACATCTTGCGTATGTGTGTGTGTGTGTGTGTGTGTGTGTGTGTGTGTCTGTGTCTGTGTGTGTGCAAAAATGATGCTTCGTATCAAAGAAAACTCAGAATATCTGTCCTTTTGCATGTGGCTTATTTCGCTTAATGTGATCTCTAGTATTCATCTTCATTGGTGGAAGAAAACAACATTGTGGACCTTGTTCACAGAACTAGGGAAAAAAAACATCCTAAAATTCATATGGAAATACAAGAGTCCATGCAAATACTAAGCAGAAAGAACACTGCTAGAACTTGGCCTCAAATTATGCCATAGAGCTGAACTGGCTGATACAGCATGGTCCAGACAAAAACAGATGCGTAGATCAATGAAACACAATGGAGGTCCTATGAACAAACACAGAAAACTATGGGCATATAATATTGGGCAAAGGCGATAAAAGAAAATACTAGGGAAAAAGCCCATTCATCAAATGGTGCTGGCAAAAGAAGAGTGAAATTAGATCCATATCTGTCACCCTGCACTAAATAGGTCAAAATACATCCGAAAAGCAAATTAAAACCTGAACCACTAAAATTGCTAGAGGAAAGTTAGGAGAACACTTCAAAATACAAATATAGGCAAAAAACCCCCACCCTTTTATCTATTCTTTCAGGATTCTTGTAACACAGGCTAGTCTCAAGCTCACTGTAGCTGAGGATGATCTTGAACTTTTGATAATTTTGCCTCCACCTCCCATGTGCTGAGATTATAGGCATGTACTCCCAAATCTGGTATAGGCGGTACTACAGAAGCAAACCACAGCTTTATGCATCCCAGGAAAGCATTGTACCAAATGATGCATTCCGTTCGCTCTCAAACTCAAAATCCTCTTGTGTCAGCCATCTGAGTGCTGGGATTACAGAAATTTATCATCATCCCTGGTTTTAGCTATTTCAAATGATTAATTATGAGTGAATGTTATGGATATGCCTTGGTTTGTTTGCTTTTGTTTTGATTTGGTTTTGGCTTTGGTTTTGGTTTTTTAGAGACAGAGTTTCTCTGTGTAACAGCTAGCAGTCCTGGAACTAGTTCTGTATACCAGGCTGGCCTCAGACTCAGATACCTGCCTTCCACTGTCTCCAGAGTGCTGGGATTAAAGGCGGGCACCACCTCTATCCAACTTGTTTCTTGTTTTTGAAGACATTCTCACAATGTAGGATCCCATGCTGTCCTGGAATTTGGTATGTTGTGCATGCTAGCTTCTAATTTGTAATTCTTCTGCCTTAGCTTCCTGTATGCTGAGGTTACAGGCATGTTCTGTCACCTACAGATTTGAGCAGTATCTTCTTTGTTTAAAAAAATTGATTTATTTATTTCATGAGTGCATTTTGCCTACATGTATCTGTACCCATGGAGGTCCGAAGTGGGCATAGAGTCCTTGAAACTGCAGTTGAAGATGATGTGTTAGAAACTTTTCAAAGTGGGTGCTAGGAACCAAAACCAAGTCTTCAGCAAGAATACATGCTTTTAATTGCTGACCAGTCTCTCCATCCTCCAATGGGGACAGCGTTTTATAGTAAGAACTGCTGAACTTCAGAATCAAAGAGGAAGGTGTCATATCTTCATATTTTGGTAGGTTTATTGAAAACTGCATTTATATGCTCATACCATCTTTTTCAAATATACAGTTCACCACATAGGAGTCCATCTGCCATCATGTATGTCATTACAGCCCATTTTCTTTTTTAAAAAATAATTTATTTATTGTACTTTACACTTATGAATGTTTTGCTCTAATGTATATCTTTGTACCATATACATGTCCGTTCCTCATCAGAGGTCAGATGAGGGTGTCAGATCCACTGGAACCAGAGTTAGGTAGAGTGGTTAACGCCGCATGAGTACTGGACATTGAACTTGGGTCCTCTGCAAGAACAGGCACTCTTAACTTCTGAGCCATCTCTTCAGCTCCCTACAACCTATTTTCTTTAGTTCAGACAGAAATACTGGACTTTCTACATACCCATAAGCTTCCCAAGATCCACACCCTTCTAACCCTGATTACTAATTGACTTTGCATTTCTGTAATTTTCCCTATTCTGGATTTTCATTTGAATTAAGTGCTTGTTTATGCATCAAGCCTTTTTTTGCATCTGACTTCTTATATTTGTTGCAGCGCTTTCAAAGGTCACTCACATTCTAGTACTTCATTGCTTCTGTATGCCTGATCAATGTTTGCTTATGTAGAAAAATCCACCATTTGCTCAGAGGTAATAGTTTGAATTGTTTCTTCATTATGGATATTACAAACAGTGGAACACATCAATATTAAAAGGTAAACCACAGACAAGACACTAACTTAAAAAGTGGTACAGACAAGATTGATGCATTTATTTCTTGTCTGCTGTTAATGTGAACCTTAGCAGTGAATGACTTCCCTTATTATTTTCTTGTCATTATTTGTTATTTGACTATTTATTTTCTAACTATGGATTTGTCAGTGATTTGCTCCCAGCAATTATTTTCCTTTCCTTGCGTAATGCAAAGTCAATAAAAGAATGTAGTTTTCTTTGGAAGGGATCTGGCAGGCCTTGAACACTTATCCTCCTGTCTCAGCTGCCAGAGTAGTTTGTATTCACAGGCAGTGCTATCAGGCATTTACACATATTGTATAATAGCTATTTAGAATGTTCAGTTAGACACGCATTATTGTTGTTTGTTTGTGAGACAGCCTCTCTCTATGGAGCTCAGGCTGGCCTCAAATTTATGTTTTTCTGCTTCACCTTCCCCAGTAGCCGGGAATAGAGGCACACCACCACACCCAAGCACATTTGTTCCATTCCATTCTTGACTACTGAAGATCAAAGATAAGCAATGTTAGGGAATGCAGAAGTAAACAGTAAATACTTGAAAACAATGGTTATCTTGAACCTAAAGAATTACTGAATACATTCATTTTTCAAGTGTGTTCACATAAAACAAAAACCCAAGAGCTACAAAGGGCCAAGATCTTATAATGAGGAATCCTCTTAACATTTGACTTTTGAAAAAGAGATTTGTGTTTCGCCCTTAGGAAGCACAGAGGTAAAAGGGCTCTCCTGGCTTTTTAGGGGTGAATATCAACAGTTTCAGTGCAGAGTATATCAGGTTCACACCTGTGACATTAGTGAAAAATAGATGATAGCCATCTAGGTGTGACAGGACACACTTGTAATCCCATTACTCTGATGCAGGAGGATTGCCTCAAGTTTGGAGTCACTGTGGGCTATGATAAGATCCTATTTGAAAGGGGATTAAGAAATGAAAATAGCTGATGATCTTTAGAACACTATTTTGCTTTTGTCTTCTGGGTTCAAGTGTAAAAGCACTTCCTGTGAAGCTATTGAAAAGAGCCATTAAGACCTGTGAAGAATACTGAAGCTCTTTAGCTTCTATGAGGATGGGGTGGGAGAAGGACTTAGTCTTCATTAAGGGGTTGGCCACTGGGAATTTGACCACGCTCCAGTGAGTATATGGGGCAACATAAATTGGACTTGGTGGGTTTCTTTTTGGGAGGGGAGGGCTATGGATGAATGCGGGTGGTGTAAGGATGAAAACGAATGTGGGTGGGAGGAATGCGAAATGAGTGTGATGGGGTGCACTGTATGAATATCCCAAATAGTAAAAATACTGTATTGGGGAAAGAGAAAAAAACTTCTTGGGTCCCAGCTCCTTAATCTCCTGGCCATTTAGAGCCATGCAGGCCCTGGAGGAAAGGAAAGGCTTTGCTGTGTAAGAAAGGCTGGAAGTCAGTACCATTTCCTGGAGACTCATTTCAAACTTCCTGTATACTTACTTAGATCTTGTAACATGTCTTTCTTAATTTGATTACAATGAACCTGGCATACTAAGATTAACCAAACACCATGTCAGCATTTGAACTGAGAGTCTAGTCCAGGCACTGGTTTTACAGGTGAAGCCAAGGAGGTCTGACTAGCCCCAACATACAATTGTTGAAGTCATTGTTGGAGGAGCACATCTTTATCATAGGAGATCCAGATTTTAGCAATAGACGTACTCTAGCACCATTCTCTGTTCATTTCAATACCACATCCATGGTCTGCGCTGTCTGATAGCACTGCTTCTTCCTCCCTGGATCAGTTTATACTGCCTACTGTTCTCTTTCAGATACTAATAGAATGACAGGTGCTATGTCATGTTTTGTAAACTGTCGTGAATTCACTGGAACTCACCCGCTTATCACTAAAGCAGCTTAGGCCAGACAGTTTGACCATATGTAATAGAAATGCAATAATAATAGTTATGCAATGAGTAGTGAATTCTTTTTCTATGTCCTATATTAGTCAATAGTTCTCAGTGTGGTAATGAGTACATATTCATAATCCTATATTATTAATGTATCCGAAAGGTTTTGAAAACTCAAGATC
Organism: Phyllotis vaccarum; assembly: GCA_033318265.1. NCBI lineage: Eukaryota > Metazoa > Chordata > Mammalia > Rodentia > Cricetidae > Phyllotis > Phyllotis vaccarum. The sequence continues at coordinate 104,693,690 of JARWLC010000013.1, forward strand.
AATATGTTACAAGTATATTGTAGGGTTTTATCACTTCTGATTTCTAGCAAATTGGAATTTATTACCAGGAGGTTACACACCTTTGATTCCAGCACTTGGGAGGCAGGGGCAGGTGGATCACTTTGTTCAAGGCCAGCCTAGCCTACAGAATGAGTTTCAGGACAGCCAGAGCTGTTACACAGAGAAGCCCTGTCCCCGCCCCCCCCCCCAAAAGAACCAAATAATAATTAATTGCACTAGTATATTCAGTCTTTGAAAGCCTCTTTTTTTCTTTTTCTTTTCTTTCTTTTCTTTTCTTTTTTTTTTTTTTTTTGAGACAGGCTATCAAGTATCCCAAGCTGACCTCAAACGATGTAGCCAATAATCTTGACCTTCTGTGACTATACCTCCTGAGTGCTGAGATTACAGGCATATATCAGCATATCCAGTGTTTTAAAGTGTTGGAGAGTGAGTCTGAGGCTTCACATAAATACTGGGCAAATATTCTACCAATTGAGACAAATTTCCTGACTCTTACTATAAATTCTTGATCATCTACCTCAGCTTCCCAAGTGTTGAGATTATAGGCGTATGCCATCACACAGAGCCTCCACATTGTTCTTGACCAAAAAGAAGTTTCATTTGGCAAATCATTCACTTATTCAAATTCTTGTTGTATATCTCATAAGTCAGGTTATATTTTGTCATTGGGGATTATAGTTGTGAATGAAACACCCAAAGCCACCACTTTTATGAAAACTAACATTCTATTAGAGGTGGTAAAGAAAATAACATTGACAAAGTAGGTTCAGCTATTTGCTATTAGAACAAATAAATTAGAGAAAAGGTTTGAAGGGAAAGGTTTATTTTGGTCCATGGTTTCAGTCCAAAGTAAGCTGGCTCCTTTGATTCAGGCGTGAGGTAAGGTAGAATATCATGGCAGTAGACCCTTGTGAATGGGGCTAATTACATCATGGCAGCCAGGAAAAGGAGAAAGAAAGGGGCCAGAAACTACATACTTCTTTCAAGGGCATGGCCCCATTGACCTGTTTTCTCCCAACTTGTGTTGGACTTCAAAATTTTCTATTATCCCCAGTAATGCCGTCAGACTGTGACTCCATCATTGGTTGTATCCAGTGATTAAATCTAGGCCTTCTGGTGCAATTAATTCCCAATGATTAGTTCCACTAGCTGGAAACGTCTTCAACATATGACCCTTTTGTGGAATGTGTTGTGTGGTGTGTTTGTGTACAAATACTTGTTAGTGAGGATATATGCACATGTTCATGTAGATGTAGATGAACATGTATGCATGTGTGGTTTCTTCCTTGATTTTTCTCATTTATTTTTTGAGACAACTATTAACTAAACCTGAAGCTCATTGATTCTCCTGGGCTGGCTGGGCCATGAAGTTTAGGAATCTGCCTATCTCCTGATCTTTTGTCCATAACACTAGAGTTACAGGCTAGCATAAAGCATCATCATGCATTTACATGTATGTAGAGGATCTAAGGTTGAGTTCTGGTGATTGCATGACAAGCACTTTTACAAATCAACCATTTCCCTGGCCCCTTGTGGGACTTTTCATACCAGACCCTAATATGTTATATGCTCTTACTTTAGGGAGGAAGTGAAACCAGGATTAGGGATACAGGGGAAGGAAGAAGGGAATTAGAATTGTGAAATCAGAGAACAATTCTGTGAAAGAAATTTTAGGACAGGAATGAAAGCATTCAAGAAATGACCGACGGGAATGTTCAGGGAGAGATGTTTTAGGGTTCATCACTACTGATTTGTACTGAGTTTCATTTGTTTGAGCAAAAAAAAAATTATTTCTATTTTTGTTTGTTTTTAGAGGCAGAGTTTCTCTGTGTGTTGCTCTGGCTGTCCTGGAACTCTGTAGATAAGGCTGGCCTCGAACTCACAGAGATCTGCAGAGTGGTGAGTTTATAGGTTATACTCCACCACTACCCAGACTAAAAAATAGTTTCTAATTATCTTAATAATTAAAACATATTGATGGCTTTTAGCCTTGGAATAATTCTTTATGTCAACTCTTGAATTTTGATATAGATTATAAATATTTATACAGATTAAATATTCTGGAAGATTCAGGAATTGATTATGTTTTGGATTTTTGTGGTTTTGTTTTTTATTGACAATTTGTAGTAAATATTTTATTAACACTCTGCTAATATTTTGTAAAGACTATAGAGACAATTTTAAAAGGATGCCACTTAGATTAATGCATATATTTTATTCGTTTAATTATTGGGTTTTTTTTTTTTTTGAGACAGAGTCTCAGTATGTAGCCCTGTCTTGTCTAGAACTCCCTAAGTAAACCAGACTGATCTCAAAATTATAGAGATCTGCCTGCCTGGATTCTGGGATTAAAGGCATGCAACTCCACACCTGACTTCTTTATGTATTTAGTTCTGAATTTGATTTTTATTCATTTTATTTTGAGGTAAATGTAGGTTCACACATAAATGTAAGAAATGGCACAGAGATCTTATGTTCTTACCCAATTTCCTCCTGTGGTAGCCACTGCTAAAAAAGTATACTATTATCAGTCCCAAGATACTGACATTGATACAGACAGGCACGATGTAAAACATTCCATAACCTCCAGATTGTCTTTTATTCCCCATTTACAAAACATACTTCCTTCTTCCACCTCCATTTCTGAAACCCGGGGATCATCAATATGTTCTTTATTTTTATAACTTTTATCAATTTTGCAATATATATAAAAGAACATTTGGAAATTTGTGTTCTCCCTCCCTCTCTCCTGTCCCCCATCATCCTTCTACTCCTTCTATTTCTTTCTTTTATTTTATTTTGAGACAGTGCCTCACTATAACCCAGGCTGACCTAGCTTGAACTTGTGATCATTCAACTTCAGCGCTTGGACATGGGCTGCCAAGCCTGGGAATTGGCTTTATTCATTCAGTGTATTTTTCTAGTGAGTCTTCCAGAATATTGTATATGTTCATTCTTTGTTCCTTTTCATTGCTAAATAGCAGTCTGTGGGTGTGGGAGTGTTGCTATTTAACAATGCCTCCATTAGAGGACATCTGGACCATTTCCAGCTTTATTTAGGTGTTGCTTAAAAAAATGTTCCAACATCTCCACACCCTCGGTATCTGGAACATGGCTTGTTTTGCACAATCACTCATTCATCTATTACCTTTATTTGTTTCTTGGAGGGTGGCATGTATGTGCCATAGCACACAAGTACAGTTCTGAGAACAATTTACAGGAGTTAGTAATCTCCTTCTACCATATGGTTCCCAGGGATTGATCTAAAGTAATCATCCTTGGTTACAAGTGCCTTTACCAACTGAGCCATCCTACTGGGGGTTGAACTTTTGACTTCAAGCATCCTAAGCACATGCCATACTATTGAGCTACACTCCCAGCTTATTTCCAGATTTTTTTACTGTCATAAATAAAAGAGCTATAAACATTTGTGTACAACTATTTGTCCAAGTAGTTTTTATTTTGGGGAAAAATTGTTTTGGTTTTAATGTAAATGTCTTACACATGACCATATGTTTTATGCTGGGTGGTCCTACTTTGGAAACTTTAAGAAGTGAAACCTATCTGGAGGAAATAGGTTACTGAGGATGTGTTGGTGGGTACTGTATCTTGTGCTTCTAGTCTCTGCTCCTGTCCACTGCAAAGTGAGTAGTCCCTGCCATGTGCCACATATCTGTTGTACTGCCTTGCCCCAGGCTAAAAATCCATAAAGGCAAGACTGAAACCATAAACAAACATAGATTGTTCTTCACTTAAGTTGTTCATGTCAGTTATTTTGTCACAGTTAACAAAAGTCTAATGTGAAAAGTAATATCCAAAGAGTACAATTACTGAGTTGTATGGTAGTTGTATAAGGAACTGCCAAAGTTTGTAGGCAGAGCAACTATATTGTTTTCTACTTTTACAGGCAATTTGTGAACCATCCAGGTTTCCCATATGTTTACCTATCCTTGATTATATCACTGTTGAGGCACTCCATCAACGGTGTAGTGGTAAACCTTCAGTCATCCCTAATGGCTAATGATTTTGAACATCTTTTGATGTGTTTACTTTCCATGTATAGATCATTTTCTGTGCAATGTCTATACATGTATATTGCCTTTGTTATTAGGTGTTCTGTGATATTGAATTTTTAGTGATCTTTATGTAATATAGATGCTAGTCCTTTGTTAAGATTATGATATACAATAGTTTTGTCTGGGATAAACAGGTCTTTCACAGAATGAAAAAATAAAGTTGAGAGGTTTCCTTTATGTTGTTTAGATTGACCTTGAATTCTAAATGCACCTGCTTCTAACTCCGTAGCATTTGGATTATAGACATAAGAACAAACACCAATCAGACAAAAGCAAAAATAATTTTAATGATTTCCAATTAGCAATATTTTCCTTTTTTGATGTCATGTCCAAAATCTTTTTTTTTTTTTTTTATACCAAATCTGACCCTGGAACTTCTTTTCTCCAAAAGTTGTAAAAAAATTATTTCTACGTTTAGTTGATGAACCATTTATATTATTCTTAATTTTTAATAATGACTTATTTTATATGTCTAGGTGTTTTGCCTGCATTCATGTCTGTGTACCATGTGCATTCCTCATGCCTTCAAAGGGCAGAGGAACTAGAATTATAGATGGTTGTGAGCTGGCATATAGATGTGAGGAATCAAACTTAGGTCCTCTAGAAGAGCAGCCAGTGTTTTTAATTGCTCAGCCATAATTCTAACCCTACAGTTTGTTTTGTTTTGTTTTGTTTTTGTTTCCTTCGAAAAAGATCACGTGATATAGGATGGGACTCTCTGGAAGTTATATGTAGCCTGAGCTGGCTTTGATCTTATAACTATACACTTTTCTTAGGCTCCTGGATGCTGAGATTACAGCATAATCCACCATACTAAGCCACTGCAAGTTAATTTTTATGTAAGCTTTAAGTAGCTCCATTTTTATTTGTTTGGGACAGAATTTATGTAGCTCATTTTGGCTTCCAACTCACTGTAGCTGAGGCTGACCTTAAACTTGTGTGTAATCCTTTTGCTTTCGTTGCTTCTTAATTGTAGGTATGTACTACTGCACCTGGATTTTGATTTCATTTTTAAAAAATAGATCTTTCTGTCATAAAATACATCCCCAGCAGTTTCCCCTCCTTCCACTTCTCCTAGCCCCCACCTCCCATCTCCCCCAGAGACACTCCCCTCTGACTCTTACAATCTTTCCTCACCTCCTTTATTTACTTCAAATTGTTTGACCACTATTCCTCCACTAGCTTTGTAAAACAAAAATCATTTGTTCATAAGATATTAATATAGTTCATTGGTAGGCCATATTGCTTAGTATGCAAAAGATGCTGGCTTCCATCCCCAGCAGATGATATCGCTTCTGGGCCCTGAACATGAACAACACACACACACACACACACACACACACACACACACACACACACACACACACACACACACACACACACACACGAATGCACGCACTAATATGTTGCCCATACTTATATAAGTGTTTCTTAGTTTTCTGTTCTGTTCCAGTGTTCCAAGAATTGATGCTCTGCCATCCATAGTGGCTCTTGATGAGAACAGATGCATAGTATAACACTGGGAAAAGTCAATCTACCCACCTGTCTATATGCTTTAGCTATTTTTAGGATTTTTCCTTTCTTCATAATGTTTAAGGAAAAAAGTTTGCTTATAACTAGAAATAATTACATTACCCAGGTGGTGGTGGCACAAGCCTATAACCTCAGCACTTGGGAAGCAGAGGCAGGAGGGTCTCTATGAGTTCCAGGCCAGCTACAAAGTGGGACTGTTGCACCGAGAATCTCTGTCTCAGAAAGAAAATAATTACACTGGAGTTTTTAGAGGAATTATTTTAGAGATTGTATAGATAATGAAAGTATATTTTAAATAGCAATTTCAACAAGGAAAACAGCTTAGTTTCTTGTCTAGTCTCATACTAAACCTTGTTTTCTAGCCCTGTACCTTAAAAAAACAGATAAAATGTCATGTAGCACAGGTTAGCCATAAATTCTCTATGTACTTGAGGATAACATTGAACTTTGAATCACCCTGCTCCTACCACCAGATTGCTAAAATCACAGGTGTAAACTTCCAGCTCTGCTTTATGAAGTGCTGAAAACTGACCCTGGGGACTCATTCTGACAAGCATTCTGTCAGCTGAGCTACATACCAACCACAGTTATATCTATTTTTATAGTTTAAAATAATTAAACCAGGCATGGTGGCACATGCCCTTAATCCCAGGTCTCAGGCACGTAGATCTCTATGAGTTTTAGGCCAGCCCTAGTCTTCATAGATGGCTCCAGGCCAGCCAGGGCTATGTATTATCTACTCACAAAATTAATTTCAACTGATAAATAGAAATATAAAAATTATATTATCATATGATTTCACACATGTATGTGTGCATAGTGTAACAAATTACAAGTACCTGTTCCCTCAGCTATTTATCTTTCCCCCAAGTGTATACCCTTGTTATGTGTACACCACTTGTGTGTACCCCACTTGTGTGTACACTACTTGCATGTACCCCGCTTGTGTGTACCCAGCTTTTGTGTACCCTGGTTGGCTTCAAATTCATGTGATTACCTTCCCTTTCTGAGTGCTGGCATTATGTGCATACAACAGGCAACTGCTCTTAATTTATCATTTCTTTATGGCAAACACACTGATATTAATTTTTAAATCATAAAATGAAAGTGTCTTTTAAAATATAACTTGAATTCCTTTTGAGTCACCAAGAATTAAAGTTTTTCAAAGGAATGCAGCTTTTCATTTTTGTTGTTTTAGAATTGTCAACATGGGACCCATGGTTTTGTTTCTGCCAGACTAATGCTCTACCACTGAGTTATAGCCCCAGCCCAAGAATGATATATCCTCGGGGACAGATGGGGACCAGAAAAGGTTGAGAAAAAGTGTCACACTTAAGCATAGGCTGGACACAAACACATTTTCTCCAGTAGCTGACATGTGACAGTCTTTGTTTTAGAATATGTAGCTTTCTAAATCAATGATCTTTGCTTGAATTTAAGGAGAGTTTTAAGTTTCACCTATAGAAGATTTTATTTTTTAAAATAGTTTTTAACAATTCCTTTTGGGTGTTTTAAGATAGGATCATTCTCTGTAGTGCAGGGAGGCCTGGAATTTACTATGTAGCCTCTATACAGGTAGTCCTCATGACTCAGCTTCTGATTACTCAGATTATAAACACAAGCCACAATGACTGGCTATTTCTGTAATTTATAAAGACAACACACTGTAACTGCTTAGGACACTCTCAAGCTTCTTGTTGTGCATGCCATAAGGGAATTATGGCTTAGTCCACCATTTGCCTCAAACTCATGTCTTTAAATAACAAAATGAGATATGCTATTAGACCACTGGGATTTGAAACATTGGAGTTTGGGATGTGTTTGCTATTTGTGAGCAGTAAATTGAAAGTTTTTAAAAGAAAACATTTGTTCATCCTTGGGCTTTCATTATAGATTGTACCAAAATAATACCTTAGCAACTACAAAAAGTGTCTGGGAAGCTGGTTGACTTAAAAAACACTGGAAAATTTACTGTCAGGTTGGATCAAAAAAAAATTGTGACTGCCAGACTGATTCTGGCTGGGGAGCTGGGAAGAAGATGTCGCCTTCTTGCATTGGGGTAAGGGAAGATGAAACAACATTTTTCTTTCATTTCTGCCCTGCTTTCTCAAGAAAAAGCTTTTATACTCTCTTTATGTTTAATGATTCAGAGTGGGCGGCACAGAACAAAGCAGTCTGGCTCATTTTTCCATCCTGTTTTTATTCTCAATTGCCTTTTATTTCATTTAGTGAAATTTATCATTTGCCCTGTAACATTGGAAGATGAAGTTAAGTGGTTAGATTCAGAGAGCAGAAACAGGAAAACCACAGTCCAAATGCTGCCCTAAGTAGGGAGCAAAATTATTCCTTAACATATAGAATGTGGATCCCAGTGATAGTCGTCAGAGTGCTGTCTTTTATCACTGGTGCCGATGATATGAATAACTGCTTAGCTAATGTCTACAGCTTCAGAAAAATCTCTTTAATAGATTAAAGTATAATGTGAGGAGGACAGTGAAGCATAGCAGTTCACACCTGTGATGTGGGGAGAGCCAGACAGGAGTATCAGAAGATGAAGCCAGCCTGATCTCTATGGCAAGTTAAAGGTGGACCTAGTAGGCTTCTGTCTCAAAAGAAAATATATCAAAAGAAGAAAACAAAAGGGCAAGGCTTGTGGTGTAGTTCAGTGGTTGAGTCCAATAACTACAAAAGATTTTTATTTTTGTTGTTTTTAAGAGGCAATAATATGGTACTCATCAAAAACAAACATTTAAGACTCCTTTTCACACAATTTATTGCATTTTATATATTTTTTTTAACTTTGGGCCTATTTATTTATTTGTACTAATGGAGACAGAATCAGAGTTTTACTCATACTGGCCAATCATTCAGATTACTGAGCAGTGTCGGTAGCCTTTAAATATTCACCCTGCAAAGCCATGAGTTCTAAGAGCCAGCCAACTTAGAATAGTCAACTCCAATGGAACCCTGAAGGACTTAGCAGGTCTCTGACTTAAATGATCTGGGAACAGAAAGAGGATGGTTAATTCTAAAAACGTGATATTTAGTAAGTCAAGACCATAAGAACTTGTGGCAAAATCCATTGTGATTAGATCTGTATAGCCATACCACGTTAACAGATTACCAAATGAAATACAAGCTAAACAAATTTGATTGGTTAAAATCCAAGTGTAGTGATGTGAGGCAGCCTGATAATTGTGTTGATGAATTCTGCCTCAGCAAAATAAAAAAAATATAATATTTGAAATTTGTAAATCATCTCTCATACATATATATGATTAGTAAGAGCATCTAACCTCTTTAAGAGACTGGAATTTTTATGACCAGTCTTAGAAAGAAACCTACATTGTGTTCACAGTTCTGCGTTGAGGCAGATTTAACAATGACCATTATGTGTAGAAAATAGCAACCATTGTTGCTGTACCAAACTCTCTAGAGATTAAAAAAAATAAATGAAGCGAATTAAACCTTAATGGTACCACAACAATGAAATCAACCAGCAAACAGTGATCAGAAATAACATAGGACTGTTGAATTGGACCTGAAGTGTATAGAAAGCTGAGGATTGCTTACTTTTGAAAAATATAATTCCAAAAGTGCTTTCTCTCTCTCTCTCTCTCTCTCTCTCTCTCTCTCTCTCTCTCTCTCTCTCTCTCTCTCTCTCTCTCTCTCTCTCTCACACACACACACACACACACACACACACACACACAAAGTTGGATCTTTCAGATGGTTGTTTTTGTGAAATCACCAAAGAAAATATATTCTAAAGAGATACAATGAAGGCTGTGCGCTGCCAGATCCTATTAACAGGGAATTTATTTGGTTTTTGTTTTCAAAGTATGTGTAAATGTGTGTGCATTTGCAAAGATTCCAAGGGACAAATGAGCTGACCCTATGCAGATCTTAAAGCAAATGAATGTTGGCAATATTTTGAATAGTTTAGTAGATAATGAAGCCATAAATTTTTTCTGTGAAATTGTCACTGGATTGATAGAGGAAGTCAGACTATATTTCCTATGCAAATTCATGTGAAACTTTTATGGATGCACTTAACACTTTGAAGCAAGAGCAACAACATCTGGTAGCAAGCAGAAACTGGCATCCTAGAAGCTCTGGCTTCATCTGAATTACTCATTTAAAGAATATGTTATATGCCTTGCTAAGAACCGACAAGGTTAATCTTGGACTAGGGCATGCAGTCAGGAAATGCTAAAACAGCTCTTTCTTTTGAAGATTTCTTTCATTATTCCTTGTGAGGTCAAAAAGAAGTTGTAAAGTTTGGAAAGCCACAGCAGTGATGTCTTGAGAGCTAAATGAGACTTTTCTTTCTTGTGGGGCAAGTTTGGTTTGTTCAGTGCCTGCTTGTGTGCCAGGCACTGTCTTAGCCAAAATAGGCTACTAAAGGAAGTAGGCAAAAAAAAAAGAAAGAAAGAAAGAAAGAAAAGTCACCGCCCTCATATACTTTGATCAAGGTTAAAGCTCCAGAAATATTTGAACTCTTTTTAATGCTGTTGCTTAGCCTTTTTAAACCTCCTCCAAATGCGTGTTGAACTCTTGAATATTTTATCTGATTTGAATAGGAAAAAAATGACCATTTGTTTGGAATATGTGGCAAGAATCCAGAAGCTGGTAACTAAAGTAAATATTTTTTGAAATTTTTGATTGGCACTGCCATATTTCTATTTCCTCACTATCTACAGAACGTTGTAGGTTTAACTTATTCATTTCTTTTTTAGAATGGGCTTAATGATTTTGTGTGGGGGAGCAAAAGGACACAGGAAGGCCCAAATCATTGCATGCATTCATCTAGAACTGTGTCCGTCATTTGAAGTATTATGGAATATGCAAATGTACCTAATAGTCACCATGGAAAATGAATATATCACTTAGCTATTTTTGCCAGTATGAGTAGTGCAAGAGCTGACTCAAAGGACATGACATGATGGTTCCTGTCCTGAAGTAAAATAAGATGACAGGCTGTGTGGAAAAACCATGTGGCCATGCCCATATTTGCTCACAGTCCTTGTTCATTTCCTTTTATAGAGGAAAACCAAGGAGATACTCTCTCTCTCTCTCTCTCTCTCTCTCTCTCTCTCTCTCTCTCTCTCTCTCTCTCTCTCTCTCTCTCTCTCTCTCCTCTTGATATTTTTTGAAAATATCTATATTTTTTTGAAAATTCCATCTTAGTTCGCAATTTTCTTAGGTGACGTTTCACACTACCTTAGTGTAGTCATAGTAGATGAATTGTGTACCTTTTTGGAAATCAGGGTTAATAAATATGACATGTTGAATTCATGATACAGGCAAGGTAAGATTGAATTTGAACTTCTGATCTTCCTACCTCTACCTCCCAAATGCTAAGATTATGGGTGTGCACCAGCACGCCTGGCTTGCTTGGTGCTGATGCTAGGTATTAGACCCTGACTTTCATGCATACTAAAGAACCACTTTGCCAACTGATCTATATTCTAAATCCAATATTAGTAATACAATGTGTTTATAATATTAATGTATGTGAGTAACTACCATTTAGCCTAGCTCCAGGATCAATGAGAGACAACTGTCTCAAAGAAATGAGGTGAAGCAAGATAGAACAAGACCCCCCAACATCCTCCTCTGGTTACCATCCCATGTGCACTTACAGGAATGTAATAATGTGCACACACATGACACATACACAGGAATGTAAACATATCCATTCACCACACATATGCACATATACATACACAAATTTTTTTAAGTAAATGAATGAATGTTCTTGGCATGAAAGGAATAATAGAGTACTTGTTTGTAAAGGATAAAGTTATAAATGTTAACTCAAATTAAAAATCACTGGAGATTTGTGTTGGCCACCTTTATTTCTCAATTCTTGGACTTTTGTGTTCTGATTTTCTTTCTTCTCCTCCTCCTTTCCAGTCCTAAAGATGGCTCCATGAATACTTAGTAGCCGGTTTTGTTGTTTGATTTTTATATACAGTGTCTTGCACTAAAGCCCTGTTTAACGTGGAATTGAGTATGGAGCCAGACTGATCCAAGGCGAGACAGTCTTCCTACCTTCAGCATCCAAAGGCTGAGACCTCTCTGTAAGAGGTCTGAGCTTCCACATCTGGTTTTCTAATGGGATTGATGGTGTCATTAACTAATATGATTTGTAGGCATCATGCAAATTCCAGCACTTCGAAGATCTGTATAACTTGGCAAAATGATCATTTTCCCACTAATAAATTAATGGTTTAATAAAACCAACTATTGATAAAAAGTCCCACAAAAATGTAATCAAGACCAAAGGGATTTAATTGAAAAACAATCAAGACAATTCTCAATTTGCTTTTTAAAATAATAGTTGCTTTCAAAAAATGATGTATGGGCGGTATTATGCCTTTTAAATCTTAACATGTTCCCAGCTATAACTTTAATATGATGATTACATTGATTTAATACAAGTATCAAAAAAGTTGTAGCAGCAATTGGGTCCAAAGCCAAAAAGTCGAGGGAACCATGAGGTTGGTTACATGTTGCTATTGGTTTTTTGCCTTTCCGTGCCACACTCCTCCTTCTCCCTTCCTGCTTCATCATCCCTTTCTTCCTTCTCCTCCTTTCTAAATCAGAGAAATCAAGGTAGGAAGATATAGAGCATATGAGTCATTTCTTTAATAAGCTATGAAGTGAATACAGATGTCTTAAATTGGACTCTGTCCCATGTGGAGCTCAGCTAAGTATTTTCTGAGAACTTCTATTTTATAGCGAGAAGGGCCCAACATGGTAGGCTACACCTGCAATCACAGCAGTTAGGAAGGTGGGACAGGAAGATCATGAGTTTGAGGCCAGCCTCTAAGACAAAACCTTGTCTCAAATGAAAATGTTTTCCATTTATTCGCTTCAACCTATTTAGAATCCTGTTTTATTTAAAAACAGCTTATTTTATTATTGAAACAAAACTGATAAATCTATAGTAACATGAAGTGATCCTTGAAATGTTGAGACTGAGGGGTTTTTTATATCTTTATTAATTCTTTGATAATTTAATACAATGTATTTTGATCGTATTCACCCAACTCTGCCTTTGATTCCGGATCCAGCCCCAATCCCACCACTGTATATCTGTGAATATTTGTCCATCAAAATTAAGATATTTTTGTGTCCTTTTTCCCTCCTTAAGTATGAAAAAAAACATTCCAGGGGCTGGTCAGTATAAAAGCATTTGACTAGTATTTACAAGGCCCTACGTTCCTCCCAAGTACTTGCCTTCTAGGCTTATAACACTATATCCAGCCACCCTCCCTAATTAGCTTCGTATCAAAGGGTTTCTTTTACCTTGCTCTTCCTGGCCTTTGAATAATGTAGATTGTTCCACCTTCACATGTCAAATAAATTATAGTATCAATCGAAGCCTAGAGGTCACACTCTTAAGGCATTTGACTTGGTGTTTTGTTTGTGATGTTTGCTTCTCTGCCTCCATTTGGTTGGAACCCAGAGCCTCATACATGGTAGGCAAGTGCTCTACTACTAAGCTACATCCACAATCATTTTATTTTGTTTAATATTTTTTCACTCTTTGAAATTAAAACATAGTTAATATTTCCCTAATTTCTTTTCCTCCATCCAACCCTTCCAATGTACCCGTCTTACTCTCAAATTCATGGCCTCTGTTGTTAATTGTTGTTGCATATATATATATATATATATATATATATATATATATATACATACATATATATACATATACATATATATATACATATATGTGTATATGTTTCTTAATATTTAAATATAACATTATTAGTATGTATAATGCTTCATACATATATGTGATTTCAGGCTGACCACTTGATATTAGATAACCAGTTGGTGGGTGTGTTCGTCCCTTGGAAGAATATTTTCCCTACTTTCAGCATTCCTTAGCTGCTTTTAAAAAAGATTTATGTATGTATATACCTAGACAGAAGTCTGAGGGAATGCATACAGTAAACTAGTTTTTATATTACTGGGACGGAAGTCAGTGTGTTACCTATTTATTAGGTAAGCATAGATTTGATCTTAACACAGTGGTATAAGACGTACAACAAATACTTTTAAGTTTTAAACACAACTGACCAGATCACTATTTCCTGTGGACTAGATCGAACAATTGATTGTCTTAAGTAATCATTGAATGTGAAGAGGGAAAAATGTGTGTTCATCAGAATGCTTGGAAGTGTTTACATCTTCCGTGCATTAGATTCTAAAGGAGAAATAAATGAAGAGAGAAGAGTTTTCAAATCACTGTCATTGTAGTTAACAAATAAAGTTACCTTTAGATTCAAAAGTGTGTGTGTGTGTGTATGTGTGTGTGTGTGTGTTGTGTATACAGGTGAGTCCAGTTCCCCAAGAGGATAAAGAGGGTATTGGATCCCCTAGAGCTAAAGTTACAGTCCTACATGGGAAATGAGAACTAGTGGAGTCCTAAGGAAGAGCAACACATGCTCTTAACTACTGAGCCATCTCATCATCCCTGTCAACCACTTTATTTTAAGACAAGATTTCCCAGGCTGGCACAACCTTGTGATCCTCCTGTCTCATTACACCCCACCAAAACCCTCACATCTAACTTCATCCTTAGTAAGTAACATTATAGGCATGTGCCATCACATGCAGCTTGTCTTCTTTGCTTGTTTGCTTGCTTGTATATAAACCTTTTGTAATACTGAGGATTGTGTCTAGGATCTGTATATGTACTAGATAGTTCCTCTACTACTAAGTAAGGAGGTTTTATTTTGAGACAAGGTCTTTAAAAGTTATCCAAGCTACCCTTTCACTTACTCCATATTCTTAATAGGCCTTGAATTTGTCATCTTTCTGTCTCAGCCTCCCCAATAACAATATAAGTAGGGGCCTGGACCACCAAGTGGATTTTGTTTATATTTTAACATCACCATACCACATGTGTTACAACTGAGCAGCTATGGGCAATGTCAAGTGTTTACATTCCAAATCTCAATGTCTGTCAAGTCTGTAGAAGAAAAATGGAATTGGGATATGGACTGACTATTCATGAGGCAGCCTGTGCTTGTAGCCCTGGACTGTCACTGCTTGGTATCTCAGAATGCTAGAATTGATGCTTGGCTATGCCTTGGTTTCTCTCCAAATATGAAAACAATTAGAAAGTCTTGTGTAGATCAGCATAGACCACTTGCATGAAAAGTAGAAGGTCCTAGATTCTATGTTCAGAAGAATCAGGGTGGGAAGGAGGACAAAAAAAAGAGATCCCTGAAACCAGACTCATTTGGGTGTTACACCCAGCCCTGTCTGTGCAATAGGAACATTGTATACCTAATACTGCTTCTTGAATGCATTTTTGAAATGTTCCAACGTTGTTAAAAATTGCAGTAGTATACTAGCCTCCTGCATGATACATTGGCACCTGTTTTTTGTGTTAGATCCCTACTATTGAATGCTTCACTCTCACTGTGTGTTACTTTGAAAGTGACAAAAATCGGTAATATGTTGTTTCTTGAAAGGAAATGAGATCATTGCTTTGAGGTGTGGTATTAATCAGAGTGGGAGGGACCTTCTAGTCACCAGTCACAATCAGAAAGTAGGTGTGGTCGGGAGCATGACGTTTGAAAGTTGGAAAGATCTTAAACATATAGTCTAGATTTTGTATTCAAGCTACACATTGCACTGCTATGTATATGAAACTCACCTGCGACGTTATTGGGTGTGCCTCTTTATTATTTTTTCTTCTGCCTTGAGGGGTGTGTGTGAACCATATTATTTTGGTTGTAAGATCTGAGAGACAATTTGCAGGTGCTTTCCCTTGGCTTTCCATTCATCAGAATGAATTGAAAGTGTAATATAAAACTTGTGTTTATCCTGTTGTCTGCTTGTAAAAATGTAAAGCTCATGATTCACCCCTAGCCAACATCTTCTTTTCCCAGGTCCATTTTCATTATCCAGAGTAAAAGCAGGCTCTAGGCACACAGTCACAGAATGGGCACATTCAAACACAGGCACACTTTACACCACCCAACACTTTTTATACTACCCCTGTCAGATGCTGAGTGAGAACAAAGTTTACAGAATAAGCCACTGATTAAAGAAAGATTTTTTTAAAGAGGTTACATCATTGATGCTGAAGAAGTTTCTTTTATAAAATGTGTGTGGGTGGTTTGTTTGGGGGTTTCGTGTTCGTTCACTTTGGTTTTGTCCTTTTGGATTTTCCTTTTTCTAGTGCTACAGAAGCAACCTAGGACTTCTTGAATGCGAGGTAGAAGAGAGATTCGCATTTGAGTTTGAAAAGCTAGAAAAATACATGTTTACCTATGACCAATGAAGTCAGGGATACACTTTCTAAGAAACCTGTTATAACCATCTGTAAAAGAGAAGGAAAAAAATGTCTTTTTAAGCTGCAAATTGTTAGTTTAAAATATGAATTCATCCAGTGATGATGTTGCACATCTGAAAAGGGTAGCTATGTAGCAATTGGGTCAGATCCATCTAAGTGGTTTGAGGCAGCTGGTGTGGCTGAAGAACAGCTCCTGTCGGGAAAACCAACCAGCATTTCTGGTCTTGCACTAGACTCTCCGTAGCTAAAGCTGTTGCTTTTGCTCCATTGTTTTTCTACCTGAAAAATACACAATAACCCTTGCATAAATACCTGTCTTCCAGTTAATAGCAGGAACTTTGTAGGTCTTTCAGATGTAGTACTATGTACCCTGACATGCCTCGGAGAGACAGTGATAAGCTTGTTTTGCAAATGAAGAATCGGAAAAAGTTGAGAAATTCACCTGCGGAAAAATAAGGCCAGGAGGAGGTGGCACATGCCTTTAATCCTAGCACTCAGCAGGTAGAGGCAGGCAGATCTTTCAGTTCCAGGTCAGCCTGGTCTACTGAGCATGTTTCAGGACACTCAGGGTTAACACAAACAAACCGTGTCTGGGAAAATAAAACCAAAAATAGAAAGAAAAGATAAATATGTCCTCTGGCTTCTCCTGGTACATTCTGTCTCTTCTGGGTTGTGTTGGTTTTTTGGTATTTCATATGAATTTTGGTGATCACTGTAATGCATTGAAGCATGTTCCATTAAGGCAATGAAGTGTAATCCAGTATCGGTAGGCAATGGGAAATGATGAGGACAGAACACTGTCTGCCTCTCAATAGGGAGTTTTCAGTGATGCTTCCTCTTCACAAGTGAACGCACTGTGAGTCACATCTCTGTCCTGAGAAGGTAATGGATTAGAAGATACATCACCTGGAAAAAAACCCACAATATCTGTTATCTCCTTTTATTTTCTTCTTATATGGTAGGTAGAGCAGTTAGTAAGCAGGTGTTATCCAGGCTCATTACAATACTATCCTCCACTTACTGGACACTGTGCTGGATGCTGACATGGTTACATACTTTCATCTTCCCAGGCAGCCTTTTGAAGATATTTAGAATTAGCTCCATTTTTACAGATAGAAGTGTGAGGCTCAGAGAGGCTAAATGATTTGTTCAGGGTCACAAAGACTTCAAGACTGCCAGACATCTAAGGCTCCCATTCTTCCATTCCATTCCTCACATGTTATTAATTTGCACTGAGTCTATCTATAGAAAAATGGTGTTTAAAGCCTGACAGTACTACTGTTATGATTTGCTTTCATCTAGCCATTCAGTGATTCAAGTGGTAGAGAAAGAAAGAAGCTTTTTAATAAGGGTGGCTATCCACATCTAGTGATTAACATGATCTACATTTCTGGCACATATAAACTCATTTAAAATGCTCTACAGTGTAACATGTAATTACTGTAATATGGAGTATTTAATATTTTTATTGGTTTCTTTTCTTTTGTTTGGTTTTCAAGACAGGGTTTCTCTGTGTAACAGCCCAGGCTGTTCCGCTCTTTAGACCAGGCTGGCCTTTAGACCAGGCTGGCCTTGAACTCACGGAAAGCTGCCTGTCTCTGACTCCCACATGCTGGGATTAAGGGCATGGACCACCACCACCATTGAGTATTTCATATTATTATAGTTTACAGTGTTAGAGATGGAAGCTAAGACCCTTTGCATACTGGGCCAGCACTGTGTCTGAGCCACAGACCCATCTCTAGTCCCCCAAATGCTTATGGTCATCATCATCATCCTAGCTGGGAAAACCAGGCAGAAGAGTTTAAACAACTTGCCTGAGAACACATAAAGCTATTAAAATGTGGATCTTGGCTTCACACCCAGTCTGACTCCAGAGCTCTTTATGAAGGCGAAACTGCCATTTTGATAGAGCAGTACTCAGTTCTGCGAGCATTGGCTTAGCTCTGGTGTACTGTTGGTAGACCCTGAAATTTGTCCGATGTCAGAGCTTACTGTTCTAACAGAAACCGGAGTGGAATGAATGCACCACCAGCTAGAACATGAAGTATAAATGTTGAATACGGATTGGAATGAATAATAGAAAGCCTAAGTGTCCTGAGATAGTTAATTTGCTTTTCCAACTAATGTACTTGACTGTGGATGAGTGGCTTGGACACTGGGGAGAAGCTGTTCTTTGTGTTCTAAAATAAGCAGGTTACTTGGCTACTGCTCAAACTCTAAATAGGTATATGGGTTGTAGCTATTTGACCTGAACCAACTTGAAATTCCCTTGGTTCCCTGTCCGGTTTTTAAAGTGGAGCCAAAAGGAAAGCATAAAGCATAAAGTTTTCTCTCAAGGTTGTGCTTAAGTTCGAATTTATTCAACCGCTGGCAAACGACTGCCAGGCAGTCAGGAAGGAGATTCGTAAGTATTGTATCATTCCTTTGTCAGGGTGTTCATTTGCTAGCAGGAAGTGTTGTGACTTGCTCTTTAAAGATGCAATTGTAAGAAGAATGTTGGGTTTCCAGATTTCAAGTTCTGGGCGTGGGAGACGGTCCTATTAGTGAGTGCTTCAGGAGAAGAAGCAGACTTGCTCCCGTCGGACAGGGTAACTATTTTAATATTATTTTTGTACTTGCTAACTTTCAGGCTACTGAATATTTAAACCAAGCTTGACTTTGTAAAACCGTAAAATTCTTTTCTGCTTAGATGAACCATTGTAATTCCAATCGCTTTTAAATATTTAAGTATAGTCAAAATTGTTTTAAGAAATCTTTGAATTTGTCAGTTTAACTCTTCAATGCATATCCTAGGTCTTTTCTATCTCTCATTTTGAATGTTGGGAATGTTGTAGGGTTTTTTTCTCTCTCTTTTTTAATCTTTTGAAGTACTACTTACTTAATCTTTACTTGTCAAGTTCAGTGCCTCAAAGTTTAAATGACAGAAATTCTTGTCTGTGGCTTTTTGAGTGAAAAAGACATGAGATTTCGGATGCCTTTGATTCTTGTTAAAGGCTTTTGCTTTTTTAAATTCTGTACAAAGTTGAGGCAGCTTGTCACGCTAGAACAGGTCACAATTAGATTTGTATCTCTGTGCTTACAAAGTGGCTGATGTCAAACAGTTGTCCTGATGTTTGCAATTCACAAAATCCATGATTTAGATGGTGTTACTCTAAGGAAGCAGTGGTGATGATGTGCAATGCTCATCTTGCTAGCAGGGTTCCCAGTCCTACAAAGCAGAGGATGGGAAAAGGCTTATTTCTCCAAGTTTCTCACACAAGGAAATATAGCTAGTTATGGAATAATCTCAACTATGAGAAAAATATCACCTATATACCATGAAACATACAAATCTAGTGTTTTCAGCACAAGGACAGTATTTGAATTGGAAACTTATATGATAACGAAGCAGGCACTTTTGGTGACTGATACTCTGCTGATGGAATGGGAGCTGGAACTGTGTATCTAGTGACTTCTGTATTGTAGATTATAGTACTTAGTAGTATTTTTGTTTTCAGCGGAAACATGTTAGCTACACTGATATTACGCACACATATATACAAACACACACCCCAGGAGATCACCCTTGACTTTTTAAAAATTTTCATTTTCACAGGACAGGAGGCTGGAGCCTCCTCAGGTATGAAGAGCAATTCATTTCATAAGCAACATTGTTATTGTACAGTTTATGGATGGGGTATAAAAAATTGCTGGGAAAATACAAAAGGAATAAAAGCTTTCAGATGGGTGCGTTCTGGTTCAGTCCAATGAATTAGTACACATTGGTTTGGTAAACAAATAAGGTCAAAAGGGGAGTATATGACATGAGTCTTTTATTATTTTTACTTTTTAAAGAATATACTATAACATGATTTCTCCTATCCTTTTCCACCCTCTGGGTTTGAGTCTTTTGAGTCTGACGTATTTAAATCATTATTATGACTTGCATTAAAACCTATAAAACTCTTCTTCACATAGCATTTAAAGAATGCCTTCAATGTAAGTTAAGCTGTACACTGCTATTACTGGAACAGGTGGTGACTTCTTTTTACATAGCCCTTGCTTTGAGATCTTATCTGGTTTTTATAAAGCACCAAAGGTGAAAGGAAACTTTTACTTTAAATGGAAGTGTTGGATATTCCTTCAGGAAATGACACAGAGTTGGGCACCCTCTGGGATCCGAGTGACTCATACACATTGCAAATGACAAAGATCAATTAGGATCTAGCTTATACCATTATAGAATAGAGTAGGAATAGTTTTTAGAGGGTGAATTTGTTTCTTAGTGGATAGGGAGGTGTGAAATCATGGGCTGTCTGACAGTAAATTTGAAATAATTCCAGTTAGAGAGGCCAAGAATAGAGGGAGGAGTGGGCATGAAGAGAAAGAATACGAAGCTTTGGAACTAAATCCTCATGAATTACTGTCTGGTTGGTTTGTGGATAATGATCTATTATTTTCTCCTGTTTTTTTTTTTTTATGTCTATCTATCTATTGAGACAGGGTCTCACTGTGTTGCCTTGGATTTTAAAAATCTTTTTTGTTTTGTTTTTCAAGACCGGGTTTCTTTGTGTAACCCTGACTGTCCTAGAACTCACTCACAGAGATCCACCTGCTTCTGCCTTCCTAATGTTGGATTAAAGGCATACACCACTACCTTGCCTGGATATTTTCTCCTATTTTTATATGTTGAAAGTGCTAATAGCATAAAACTTGAATGATAATGAGCTATTTGTATAACTAGCTGTGTGTACTTAGAAACATTCGACATTTTAACCTATGAAAGACAAACCTGACAACACATGAACCATGTATGTGTCTTACTGTAAGAGTGAATTGTGCAGCTCATATGCCAAAAGCAAGCAAGGACTGTCTCTAAAGCTCTTTCTGTTTGACTTTCAGTTACATTCAAAGAATAGGTTACAAACATCTTGAGGAGTTCTGTAGTATCTTGAAGTGTGAAACCAAAGTAAATAAGTAAAACATGATGGCAGGGCAATTGCATGTGAAAAATGTGAGTTTGTTATGGTCTTGGTTTTTCACTCCGCTTTCTCTAATAATGTTTGCACTTTTGTTTATTTAACCATTCAGTCCTTTATTTGTTGGCACTGAGGACCTTAAGAATTAAGCCCATCAAATTGCTCATGCTAGAGAAACATGCTACTGTTAACCTCCACCTTGAGTGTGACTGGTTTAGTGTTGTTTATTTTGGGAGAGTCTGTTTCCTTAAGTTGCCTAGCTTATCTTTGAACTTTCTGTGTAGCTCAAGATGGCCTGAGATTTACAATCTTCCTGCCTTACTCTCCAAAGTTCTGTAATTATAGGCATCACCATACTCAGCTCAAGAATATGCATTTTGTAAACCACGGGAGATGACTAGATGGCCTGCCTGATAGGTAGGTCTGCTCAATCACTCTACTCACCTTCACCATTGCTTATGTTTTCAACCAGCATTTGGTGAGTACTGTTGTGAGCCAAAATCATAGTTGATACTAGTTGTGACAAGAAACTCATAGATGAGTAGAGGAGACAGAAAAGACACTATGAGTGTGGGGTGGAGGTGGCTGCCAGAAATTTAAGTAGGGAGTTACTGGATAACAACTATGATTGTGTGATGCATCTTCTTTAAAGTCATTCAATCAGAAAATTTGAGGTCTGGGTATGGTAGTCTACATCTGTAATCATAGCATTTGGGAAGCAGAGGCAGGAAGATCAGAAGTTTTAAGTCATCTTACATAGTAAGTTTGAGGCCCATTGAGGCTACAAGATCTAACTAGTCCTTATCTCTAAACAAAAGAAACAAGTATAAATGGATGGTTTAATTGGTTGCTGGTTTTAAGAAATTGAAAGTGGGTAAAGAAAGATAGCCTAGGTTAAATCACTATATGAGTTTTCAAAAAATGGCTATCTCTGCTCCCTTGTTCTTCCTAGAAACCTTCAAAGGTCATTTGTGCATCTGTAGGTGTCATGGGGCAAAAGAGAGCAACATGTTGACATTTCACAAAGGTGAATGATTGAGTCTCCTTAAAGGTTTTGGACACATCTAAGTTAAAATTATAGTTAAAGGAAGCAAGTTCTTGAGACAGAGTAAAGGGTAGAGGAAACCTATAGCGATAGTTATGTTTTGTCAAGAGAGTAAAAGATTTGTCCTTGTTAAGATTTAAAAATTTGGGGCTGGGAAAATGGCTCAGTGGTTAAGAGCACTCTCAGTCTTCCAGACGATCTTGGTTCAGTTCTAAGCATCCCATGCTACTCTAATTATCTGTAACTCCAATTCTCGGAAAACTGCTACATTCTTCTGGCTTCTGTGGACACTGTATTCACGATACATAGACATACATGTAGGTAAAATATGCTTATGCTCAAAATAATATTAAAAGTAAGTAGTTTTAGAAATGTGCATTATTTTTTATTATGAGTTTATTCATGGTTTGCTTACATCCAGTGCCCTTGGAGGACAGAGGAGGATTTCGGATCCCCTAGAACTAGAGTTATAGATGGCCTTGATCTTTCCATACGATGCTGGGAAACAAACCCAGGTCCTTTACAAGCACAACCAGTATTCTTAACTGTAGTCATATTTTCAGTCTGAAGTAATAAGGCTTTTTAAGTTACCTCACAAGTGTTTCTGAACATTATCTGACATGCTTTTATATACTGTCATTCATGTGCCACGTGATAGGACAGCTGATTCAGTCTAGGGTCTCATGAATGCTAGGCCAGCACCCTGTCTCCACACTGTATCTTTATGTTGGTCGCTAACTGGCTGACTTGCCCTGGTTTGGGCTGAACTTATAATCCCCAAGCCTCAGCTTCCGAAATGTAGATGGGAATGAGAGCTCTATAGCACCCAGCCCAGCCTATGTTATCTTCTGACCAAGACGATGGTTTGGAAAGGTGGTTCAGTAGTTAGGAGAACAGATGGCTCTTACAGAAGATATAAGTTCTCTTTCAGTACCTGTAACTCCAGGTATAGAGGGACCTATCACCTCTGTCTTTGCACGCACACACACACACATGCACACACACATGCATGCACATGCACACATGCATGCATAAACTCACCCACATAAATAATAAATCCTTTTAAAAGGAATGAATCAAGAATATTTGCTACATATATCATATATATGTATATGCACACATATAATATACAAACATCATATATATGTATATGCATATATAATATACATATATCATATGCATATATCAAGATTTATGTTCTTTCAAACAGCAACTTTATTTTCCAGTTCCTAATTTTGTACAACCCAAATAATACATACAGCTATTCATAAAGCTCAAATGCTGTTGATTTAAACATCTGGCTTTAAAGATATTCTCTGCTTAGTTTGAGTTTGTAGCTGAATTTTCATAGTCACCAGAAGATGTAGGCCTGAAAAATAACTGTGCTAAGAAAAGTCTGTTATCAAGGTTGAATATTTCTTTCATAGAATTTTTTTTTCTTCTCACTGACTATAAAAAATAATTGGACGGTGACTATAAAAGGCAATTCACCGGCTAGATGGTGATCTATGCCTATAATTCCAGCAGTTGGATGCTGGGAGGCAAAAGCAAGTGGCTCTCTGTGAGTTCGAGGCCATCTGGTCTACAGAGTTAGCTCCTTGAAAGCTAGGATTACACAGAGAAACCCTGTCTTAAAAAAAAAAAAAAAAAAAAAGGAAGCAATCCACATCCATAGGAACTAGTGTGATAGTAAACATCTTCAATCCCAACACTTGAGAGGCACAGGCAGATAAATGCCTGTGAGTTCCAGGAAAGCCTGAGCTACATAGTGACACAGTATCTCATAGGAAAAAAAGAAAAGAAGAGTAAACAATTGGTGAGTGACAGAGACTAAGAAGTAATGCAGTTGATAGCACGCACAGTGCCTTGAGTTTGATCCCCCAGCACTACATAAAACATCTTTATACACACTTAGCCCTCAGGATATAGGGATAGTCAGATATTTAAAGTTATACTTACATAGTAAAGTCCAAGCCAGCTTGAATTACTTGAGACCCTGTCTCAAAAGTCTCAAAAGAATAATCAGACATTAAAAAAATATATGTGCGTGAAAATGTCATAATGTATCCCCCGGGATACATGAATTAAAAAAGACCTTCTTAAATAAATAATCATTAAAAAAGAAACAGGAAAAAAAGAATTAATACATATTAGGTTTCAACTCTTTCAATGAACAATGCCTTTAATTGGTACAAGTTTTCACACAGGGTTTCTATCTTGCAAATGCATTCATTCTACTTATCAAAACCACAGGCATTGTAATAATAAAGTAACTAGTGTCATAACGAAGCATGGTTTAAATTAATAGAAAACAAAAGACAAAAAGACTCAAAAACAATCTTTTGTGTGTTTTTATATATATGTGTGTTGTCAGAGGACAACCTTCCACCTTCTTTGAGACAGAGTTATTTCATTGTTTGCCACTAAATGTGTCATGGCTTTCTACATTTCAGGACTAGGAGCCTAAAAAAGGTTTGAGGGCATTTGGGATTTGACTGCCTGCTTTTGACTTTCAAACAATTGAATGAAAATGATTTATAGGGCGCACAATTTTAAATTCCAGTAGTAAGGAGGCAGAGATAGGTGGATCTATGAATTTGAGTTCAGCCTGGTCTACAGAGTGAGTTCTAGGACATCCAGAGCTGCACCAAAAAAAAAAAACCCAAAAAACCTCGTTATTAAAACCATTTTTTTTAAAGGGAAAGAAAAGAAGAAAGGAAAGAAAAAAAAGATGTATACATTCTTAAATTATTAAAAAAAAATAACTGGTCTTACCAAGATTCCTTAAAAGATTGCTGAAAGGCACACAGTTGTAAAAGAAAAAGAATCTTATACCAAAAAGTGGCCAGATATAGATGTAAAGGATAACTAGGCTACAATCCACAACCCCAGAGAAGCTAGGTAACAAGCAGGACCCTGAGAGACATCCATGGATCCCTGGAAAGGGGAAATAGATAAGATCTCCTGAGTAAACTGGGAGCATGGGGGAGGGGTTGGGGATGATTGAGTTACGGAAGGGGAAAAGAAAGGGCAATGAAATAGGTATCTTGGTAGAGGGAGCTATTTTGGAGTTATTGAGAAACCTGGTGCTAGGGAAACTTGCAGGTATCCACAAGGATCACTCCAGCTAAGACTCCAAGCAGTAGTGGAGAGGGTGCCTGAACTGGCCTTCCTCTATAATCAAATTGATGACCACCCTAGTTGTCATTATTGAATCTTCATCCAGCAACTGATGGAAGCAGGTGCAGAGATCCACAGCTAAGAACTGGGCTAAGCTCCAACTGAAGAGAGGGAGGAGGGATATGAGCAAAGGAGTCAAGATCATGATGGGGCAAACATGGAGACAGCTGACCTGAGCTACTGGGAGCTCACTGACAGCTGGTGAAAGTGCATGGGTCTGAACTAGGCCCTCTGAGTGTGGATGGCAGTTTTATGGCTTGGGAAGTTTGTGGGCATCTGACAGTGGGACCAGGATTTATCCCTAGTGTATAAGCTGGCTTTTTAGAGTTCATTCCCTACACAGGGATATCTTGCTCAACCTTGATACTGGGGGGGGGAGGCTTGTTCCTCCCTCAGCTTGTATGCCAGACTTAGCTGACTCCCTATGGGAGGCCTTACTCTCTTGAGGAGTGGATGTGGGGGGTAGGGACCAGAGAAGCTGGGGATAAGTGAGAGGAGGGGAGTGAGGGGGAACTGTACTTGGTATGTAAAATGAGAAAAGAAATGGTCTATTCTCTAGAAATAAGCTACCTTAAAATAAACTTACAGAGTGAGAAATTTGACCAACATTTAGTCAAATGGTAGTTCTGATTTATTGAGGAAAGTTATTTTGGGTATAACTTGAGACTCTGAGGAGAAGGCTGATGAACAGAATCAAATAGGATAATAGGCATCTCAGCCATCTAGTCCTTCACTTACATAGCTATAAGAGGAAGTCTGTCATTACATTGGGAAACTTGGTGGCAGGATTCTAAAATCTGTGCAGACTGAATGGAAAGATGAGAGGAGTATGGCATTAGGCATCGGGCTTCTCAGGGAGGGAAGGCATCTGTAGAAACCTGGAGGTTGACACTAACTGAAATAGGCAGGGAATAAAGGGAAAGCAGGGAGAAAGAAGTGAAAACTAGATGTTGAGGTAAGAGGTCTTCACAGGAGAAGGTCAGAGTCACACCTAGGTGGAGGCATGGGAGTTATGGAGAGCTGTCATCAGGAGAGCTATGGATCGAAAGGGTTTTTTCAAAGCTGGGAATGGTGGCAAATATCTGTAATCCCAGCACGGAGAAGATTACCACTACCAGACCTGCCAGGGCTGCATAGTGACACCTTGTCTCAAAATGAGAAAGAAAGGCTAAGGGTTGTTGGAATAGAAATAAAACTACTCTCTCCAGACAACCTGAAACGTCAAGCAGATGTTATACAATTAATTTAGGCAAAGAAATTATAGCTTGGTAAATTTGGGGAGAGCCATAATGGGTCTTTTTTTTTCATTCAAAAGAATGAAATGCACTGTGTCCATGCTATAGGGAATACAGTAATGAATAAGATCTATGTCTACCCTTCTGAGTCTTGGGGAAAGTGAATTCATTCAGTAAGTTGTTGAGGGGCTGTAGTAAGAGGTTTCTGGCCTGGACTTTCTGGCCTTACCTCAACGTTTAGACTCACAGACCCACAGACCTGCAGAGACACACAGATGATTATAATAGTTTTAGGCTGATCAGTCTAAGGCCCAGGCATATAACTTGCTAACTCTTTCCCCTTAATCTAACCCATGACTCTTTTCCTGTTCAGCCATGCAGCTCGGTACCTTTTCTTAGAGCAGCATAGTTGTCCTCTACTTCCTCTGGCTTCTCTCTGGCATTCTGCTCTGTGCTTCCTGTTCTCAGAGTTTTCTTAGTCTGGTAGCCCCACCCACACGTCCTGCCTGCCTTTGGCCAATCAGCGCTTTTTATTAAACCAGTGGGTGGGATAATTATTTACAATGAAATAACACAGTCTCCCACAAGGGGCTTATATCGCATACTCATTGTGTTGACTTTTTTAGACAGTTCTAGGCTTTGAGAGTTGGTTCACATCTTACTAGCTGTGTGTCTTTGAAGTGACTAAGCTTCTTGATAGCCAGCTGCTCTGTTAAATGTGAATAACACACATACAAAAATAACTTTTTTAAATTTGAAAAGCAATATCATGAAGCTTATTCCTGAGAAGTAACTTCCATTTTTATATATGAAGCAATTAGCTTGCCCCAAAGTAAATAAATTCTCTATAATTATGAGTGGCTAAAGTAGAAAGTTAAAGGTATGTGCTAAATTTCACCTTAATTATTATTGTATATTATTCAGGTGCTGTGATAGAGGATGAGTGGGTGTCAGTGAGATGCGATAATGATCAGTGAGAATGAGATATAGATATTTACATCAAAGAGATTTGATAAGAGTATGCTATTCATATGGTAACTAAATTTCCTTAAAAGATAGCTGGATGGATGGATAGATAGATAGATAGGTAGATAGAAAGATAGGAAGAGAGAGACAGACAGATAGATGGACGGGCAGATGGGTGAATGGATGGATATGTTACTTGAGCATGGTGGTGCATGCTTGTAATTAAGGCACACTAGAGATTGAGGCAGGAAGATGGCAAATTCAAAACCAGTCTGCATTATATAGCAAGACCCTATCAACAAGAAGAGAAACCACAGAAGTTTCTAGAATTGATTACACCGGGACCATAAAGGGATATATATGCTGGAAGAATCTCAGTTTATAAGAAAGTATCCAAGGAGTTTAGTGAACAAAAAACAAAATTTGGAGCAACCCGTAGTCTTAAATGTATTTTCCCAGATACTGAGGAGGAGTTGGAAATGAGGCTTAATATATCAGAAAGGATAGATGGTGTGGGAGAGAGGTTGAGGCTAGGGATGTGACTCACTAATGGAGTATCTGCCTGGCATGCTTGAGGCCCTGGGTTTGATTCACAGAAAAGAAGGGGAAGGAACAGCAGTGAGGGCAAATGGGATTACTCTTGCTAACCTTTATCCCCTTGATTGCATCTCGGCTGAACTCTCTGACCTGTAATTGTGTCTTGTCAGTAACCCTAGGCTAAGAGCCCCAGCCATCCTGTTTTTCTGCAGCCCCAGATAGTATCTTCTCTTTCTGACTCTAACCCTAGGACGGGTCACCAGTCTCTAAGATTGCATCAGACGCATGGAAAATGTTCCCTGACACACATCGCTCAGGACAAATGACTGTGACGGCTCTGGTATTATGTCTTTGAGTTGCTGTTTCCTCCAGTGTACAAAAAGCTCTTCTAGAGAAAAGAGGCTTTATGATCACTAAATGTCTGTTTCTGTGGCACTAGACACACTATTATATATTATGCCTTTAATGAAGGCTTGATGAGTATAGATGAGTAAGGAGTGAGTGTCTTAGACATTCAGGTTGAAATCTTCCAAAGTCACTAGGAAATAGAGCACTGGAGATAACGTGAGTAATCATAGTAAGAGAAGGTGAGCTTTAGCCCACAGAATGGTACACACCCATCCAGTCTGGAGACTGGTGCTGTTGATTTACCTGAGGAGGAGGCAGGGTGGTGGTTTCTGTTAGTACAAGTAGGAATGTGAAGTGTGGGCGTTCCATAGCACGGCCTGTTTTAGATGGAAGCGGGTGACAAATAATATTCCCCCTTTTTGGTTGCCGGCTCTTGAATGTCTACATTCAAGATGTCTACATCCTTAGGTTTTCCTCCTCTTTATAACAAAATAATAACTTTCTTCCATGTTTTCTTCACCCTTTATTGCTTTCACTTTCAGGAGTTTTAAGTCATGTATTGTGCAATCTTGTAACTAAGCACCATTTTTTTCCAAAATCCATTTTTACATAGTTTACTAGTAAACTATGGGAATGAAGTCTATGGTGAATATCCCGTGGGTTTCTTGGGCGGGTGATCAGTTTGTTTTTTTCTGCTGGGAATGAAACTCGGGGCATTTGATAGTCAGGCCCTCTTACAGTGAGATACAAGCCTAGCCACATCCCCATTTTTATCCTTTATTTGTCCAGTCCAGTTTCAAGCAAAAAAAAAAAATCTATATCTCCTAATCCAAGCTGATTATCCACCAAAGGGTTCCTGAATGTGCCACCACCCTTCCTGCTGACCCAGCCTTAGTACAGAATGACACACATTAATAAGATCACTGTACTATAAGTTACATTCCAAAGATGAGCCCCTGAAGGAAGGAAAAATCAGGACCCTCTTTTTTCTACCTTAATCAGCCTTCACATTTTGAGTAATAGTTTCAGGTAAAACATTCTCAGCAAGGATTTGTGTCCAGAGTTTCTGTATCGTTAAATGGGCCAGTGGAGTGGTTTCATAATTGCTGTATTGTTAGTCAAATGCTGTAATTAGGGATGACTTCATAGGCATAAGATTCTTCTATGGGTGACGCCCTGAATTCGTACCCAGTTGTACACCATATCCTTTTATGAAAAAACAAACAAACAAGGTTTTGTTTGCTTTTGTTTTATTCCCTGAGCTGAAAATCTGTTTTCCTGTGTCTCAGATGTTTAGGAAAGAGAGGATGCTTTTTTTTTTTTTTTTTTTGAAAGTTCCAGGCATCTTTCTCTATACAGAAGAATCAGACAGTCAGGAGCAAGGGTGAAGAAGAGAACCCAGGCACAACAAAGGGCTGTGTAGACTAGAGACCCTGGGAGTTTTTATCCTTGATGAGGATTTTATATGCTGAAATGAAATGGAGGGAAAGGAAATAGTTCTATTCTTTAAATATTAGTTCTCTTTCATGTCATGTAAACAAAGTTTACTTTTGTGGTAAGACAGACTTCAGGGGTAAAAGAAAGACATTACGAAGAGTCTTTTCCCCTGTCAATCATACATTCTAAAATTGGATTTAAACTAAAATCTTAATCTTACCTCTTTAGCATCTCTTTTGCATTGTTTTTCAAGAGAGGAACGAGATAATATTAACAAACTGTGGATGATTTTGAAATGTTTAAACTAAAATCACTTTTACTTTTTAAAATGTATCACTTGCCTGCACTTCAAGTTCTGTATAATAGTTGGCCTTATGAGAGAGCCAAACTGAGTCATAGGTAAAATGTGGCTGACAGCTTTTCTTTAGGCCCATCCTTTTTAAACTACTTTGACTTAAGGCTTGTAATTTTTATATATGAGGGAGGCTTGTTATACTCTGTAGTCAATAATTATAGAGGAGATGAGACAGCTCTTCATGTATCCCATTTAAAAGGCTCTTAGTAGACTGATGCCTAATATTTATAGCCTCTCACAATTACTTACGGAGTTATTTATACCCAGTTTTCTTTGACTGAGGATTTGAAGTTGCTATATAATTCTTTGTACTTTATAATGTGCCTTCATATACATCATCTTTCATCTTTATGAGGATCCCCAGAAAACAGGTATCATTAGTGCTATTTGTGAATGAGAAACTAAGGCTCATAGAGAAAATTGCTCATGGACATACAGTTAGGAAGTATCAGAATTAGGGTACTGACTGATGTCTTCTCATTGCAGGCCCAGTGAGAATAGAGTATGCCATTGGGCCAAAAGCAACCACTGGGCACAGAGGCAGCAATGGTATCAAATTTTCTGTTTCACATGTGAACTAGGCTGGGATACTTTCGGTTTCTTTGGGAGAACCAATATGAAATATCAAAAATAAATGAAAAAGTAGAAATAATTTCAATGGGATTTAAACATTTCTTAATTCTATAGGAGGAGTAAAAGAATGGTTTCCCTGACCTTCCTGAGAAGACACTAATCTTTGAGGTCTCCAGAGCCTGAAGGCTTCATCCAAATGGATATTTATACCTTTCATTGGATCCACTAATTCTTTGTCATATTGTAATTATTTGGTTGCCTCCTGGGAATAAAAAGTTCTCAAAGGCAAAAACTAGGTTTGTAATAGATATTGAAACTATGGTGTGGGGCTGAGACTGGAGAGATGGCTCAGCAGTCAGGAGCATAGAATGCTCTTCCAGAAGACTATAATTCTATTCCCAGTATGCATGTCGTGGTGGGGGCACAACTGCATAGACGTACAGCTCCAGGAAACTGACACCTTCTATCCAGCGTTGCACGAATTCTGGTTGTAATAAAGGAAACTCAGAGCCAGATCTCAGGGAAAGGCTGAAATATCAGAGAGATGAAACACCACAGTCAAATCTCACCCAGCTGTCTTCCAGCTTCCCCAGCCTCGCTCCTCATCACTTCTACTGCCTTCATCTGTCTTCCTACGCCTGCCTTAAATACCCTCTTCACCCAGTTGTTTCACATCCAGGTTAAGATTAAAGTTGTTGGCTACTACTATTTGGTAGTTAGCCTTGAACTCACAGAAACACAGAATGATCCCCTCTGTCTCTGGAGTTATGGGATTAAAGGCCTGGCACCACCACTGCCTGCCTGGGAGCCTGGAACTCCCTCTGGAAACCAAGCTGGCCTCAAACTCAGATCTGCCTGGATTAAGGGCCTAAGTCACCACTCTCAGGTCTTTCCTTGTGCTGGGATTCTGCTTACACAGAATACGAAAAGAATAATACAATATTTTAAAAACTATGGTGTGAGGGGAAGGGGAGCTGAAAGGTCTTTAGAGAAGAAATTTGGAAGGAAGTGGACAGAAAGATGTCCATTCCTGTTATCTGGAATAAGAATGGTGAGCAGGGGTGGCTTATGTCCAGCCTTAACTCTTCTCATTTTCTTCCTGATTTTTTTCTTAAAATAGAAATGATATGTAGTGTATGAATGAAATAAGTTGTATAGATGTGTTTGTTTCCGCCAGGAAATTTTTTTCCTAACATGTTTTAAATTATTACTGATTCTAACCACCCAGACTAGAAGTGACCTTTAGAGATAGAGGTCAAGCCAAATGTTTCAGATTTTCTCACTCCTAAGCTTTGTGTCCCATTGTTCTACGCATATAATTCATGGAAATGGGTAATAATTTTTCATTAAAATCATGATTGGCTAGGCATGGTAACATGAGACTGTGATTATAGTATGACACAGTGTATAGGTGGGAGAATTGCCAAAACTTGAAGTCAGCCAGGTCAGATAGGGAGTGCAGCCAGGGCCACAGCATGAGACCCAATCCAAAATAAACCACAACAATTGCCTAAAAATATGGAAAACAATTACAATTGATCTTACTTAGTATTTTTGTGGTTAGCACTATCCAACATCTTTTTTATAACACGTAGAGTAAATTTAGAATTACTACCACAAGGCTACAACTCAATTTTTAAAAATAATCACTGTGAATCACTCATCCCAAAGTCAATGCTAGGGTGGTTGTTCCTCTATAGGGAATGGGCTTCAAGATGCCAGCACACAAATAGGAGCACAGTCTGATCCCACCCCCGGAGGGCCCAGCTCCCCCTCTCTATCTTTACTATTTTTTATTATTGTATATATACAAATATGTTTAAATTATACATTTAAAAATATTTGAAATTATACCTACTGTATAATATCAACAATTTAATATAGCATGTGTATATTACCATAGATTTGTGTGGATTCTATATCAAACCCCAAATATATTTGTTTTATCTCTCCTATAAAAAGAGTGACTGAAAGCTGGGCAGTGGTGGCACAGACCTTTAATCTCAGCACTCAGGAGACTTAGGCAGGCAGATCTTTGTGAGTTCAAGGCCAGGCTGGTCTACAGAGCTAGTTTCAGGACTGCCAGGGTAGTTACACAGAGAAACCCTGTTAGGGAGCAGGTGGGGGCTAGTGATTGATGGGTATCAATATGCTGTTTAACATTAGTGATTTATAGGAATTTTTAGCCAAGCGGTCTTGACCTTTGCTTTGCACAAAACCCAAAGGCTCTCTTATAATCGCTTTCTTGTTGTGTCTTGGTGGTTTCTCATACTCTTTCAATGTAGCTTAAGATTTTACCCTTAAGAGGACAATATTGACACCAAGTGAGACCTCCTGAGTTCAACTCCTGGGATCCACATGTTAAAGAGAGAATTTATGCCAGTAATTATCCTCTGACTTCTACATGTACACTGTGACATGTGTACATCTAAAAGCACACATGCACAGCACACACACACACACACACACACACACATACACACACACGGAATAAATATAATTTTTAAAAAATTAAAACAACTTTATCCTGAAAACAAGAGATTCAGACATTTTTTTCCTCCTGTATGGCTTTTGACAAATGAGAATTTTTTCACCTGCTTATTTTAAGCTTAGCTGCATGGTCACCTATACAGATTGTTTTAGTAGTTTGCAAGTCTGCTTGGTGTGCTTGTAATTTAGCAAGGATGCTAATGTTATGTATTCACAAACTTTTAAAAAGACTGAACTATTTGCTTTCCTTTAGATCATTACATGGATGAGATGGCGACCACTCAGATTTCCAAAGATGAGCTTGATGAACTCAAAGAGGCCTTTGCAAAAGTTGGTGAGTGCATTTTATACTATAACCACAGGAAAGGCACTTTCATTTGGTCTTAATGTTACCTCTCTAGAAAGTGTCATGAGCAACGTAGTGAGACTGACTTCAAAAAAATGGATGGATAGGGCTGGAAAGATGCCTCAGAGTTTAGGAGCATTGGCTGTTCTTCCAGGGGTCCTGAGTTCAATTCCCAGCAACCACATGGTGATTCATAACCATCTATAATGAGACCTGCTGCCCTCTTCTGGCATGCAGGTGTACATGCAGACGGAACACTGTGTACATAATAAATAAATCTGTTTTTAAAGTTCGATGGATAAAATTTTAGAGGCTATAGTGAAAATGCATTATTTTGAGAAGGCATTGATCATCATTTAGTGGTACTTACCAAAATTCAGTCCTGGGGACCCATATAGTGGAAGGAGGGATCTAATTCCTTCAAGTTGTACCCTAACCCCTGTCCCCCCATACGCACCGAGAAAGAAATTTCCTTAATTTTATTAGTATTTCTATATGAGCACCGTATTTATATTATTTCCAGTGTTTCTTCTCTAACCTTTCCTTCCATGTCCCCCCCACAACCTCTCAAATTCATGAGTTCATTTTCTCTATTATTGTTGTGTAGGCATACTTTTAAAAACAATTTAATTGTATCTAGTATTTAATATGGTCAAGCATTTTTGCCCAGAGCCCTACTCATTAAATCGGAACTGCTGTGTTTTTAAAAATGTGATGACACATGCTGTATTGTTAGAATATTTTAAATATCATGTTTTTCTTTTGGGAGGATTGAAACAAGGTTTCTCTATGTGCCCTTGGAAATCTTGGAACTCACTCAGTAGACCAAGATGCCCTTGAATTCACAGAGATTCACCTTCCCATTCCTCTCTAGTCCTGGAACTAAAGGAGTGTACCACCATGCCTAGTTGGAATAGCCTGTTCTTCTGAGATGAGTGTTTGGAGTGAACATTGAAGCCTTAGATAGAATTAACCATTCCTGTGGTATGTATTTACTGAAAAAGGAAGTCTCATTCTGTGTTATATTCAAGCTAGCGAGCCTTGAACTTATTATGTATAGTCTTCATCTTTCTAACAGTATGAAAGTATAGCATCAATTAAGGAGGCAAAGCCATATTGTGATGACATTGTTTTCCCATGGAACAGGGTATTGAACCCAGAACGTCATGCATAGCAGGCAAGTGCTCTACCACTGAGCTATATCCTCAACTATTTATATTTTGAGACAATCTCACTGAGCTGTTCAGGCTGATCCAAACTTGTGATACTCTTACCTTCCCAAAGAGTTGGAATTATAGGTATTTGCTAACATACATGGCTTGGTTCCTTTTGTGTATTTGTTTGTGTAATACATACTAGGCAAACTATCTACCAATAAATTATATTCTGAGATTCTTTTTTACTTTTTATTTTGAGACAAGGTTTCAGTAAGCTGCTCAGACTGGCCTTGAACCTTTTGGAAAGCCCAGTCAAGTCTTGAGTAGCAATGGAAATAATGTTGTGGTTGGAGGTCACCACAACCTGAGGAACCGTGTCAAAGTGTTGCAACATTTAGAAAGATTGAGAACCACTGGCTTATGGTAAACTACATCTTTTTAGCATTGTCTGAATTAAAGGGATTGAAGGTAGAGCATAATAGTTTATTATTTAAATCAAATTTACTCTTAAAATTATGCTAAAAATTCAAAATTCTATTAACATAGAAGGGAAAGGGTACCTATCTCTGTTCCCTATTGATTGATTGATTCACACATTTTTTGAAACAAAGTTTCTTCTAGCCCAGGTTGGTTTCAAAATTTACTCCAAATAGCCCATAATGACTTCAAATTCTGAATCTCCTTAACTGCACCTCCCTAGTGCTGGGATTTCAGACATTACTACCACATCAAGCTTAATGAAGTGCTATGGATTAAACTCAGGCCTTTGTGCATGCTAGGTGAACTCTACCAACTGAACTACATTCCTGGTCCATAATCCATATTTTCTATAAAAGTATTTATATTAATAAAAATAGTACACCTTGGAGAGAATAATAATACCCAGCTGGAATGGATATTCATATCCTAAGACTAGATTGAAAAGGTTAGATTGTTCTGAATCTTAATTTTATACGTGTATTTTTACAAAGCAATAAATTAACTTGCTATAGATATGATCGGGAAGATAGAAGTACATAGGTATTCAACTGGTGAAAACTAGCCAGAGTTGTTGGTTATAAGAAATGGCTTATTTTTCTGTTAAATTTTCTCTTTTGTCAATATTCTTTTGTTCTTTACATAATGGTTTTAGGAATGTATTTCCTTGACCAGAAAGTGATTTACTTAATGGGACTTGGAGTACTTTTTATGACTTAAACAGCTTAACTGCTCTGTTAAGTCATAGTAATAGAGACATGACCAGTTTTTGTCATTGTGGAAACAGGGTTAAACTTTACTTATGGATCAATTTTAAATTTTGGTGAGGGATCAAGACCAGCAGTTCTTTCTCAATCTTCCTAAGGCTGTGACTCTTTAATACAGTCCCTCATGTTGTGATAATCCCCACCCATAAAATTATTTCTGTTGATACTTCCTAATCATAATATTGCTGCTGTTTTGAATCTCAATGTAAACAGATGTGTTTTCC
Source organism: Phyllotis vaccarum (assembly GCA_033318265.1). Lineage (NCBI taxonomy): Eukaryota > Metazoa > Chordata > Mammalia > Rodentia > Cricetidae > Phyllotis > Phyllotis vaccarum. The sequence continues at coordinate 104,729,745 of JARWLC010000013.1, forward strand.
TAGGGTCTTAGACAATGCTTGTGAAAGGGTCTTTGGACCCTGGACCCCACCACCACCCCAGGGGTCTCAACCCTCAGCTTGAGAACTGCAGAATTAGAAGTTTGAGTGCAAAAAATACAGAACAACAATATCAACAAACCCTACCACTGTGGTGGAACTCTTCACTTTGCATTGGAGGTGGGACTGTCAGGCTTAGTAAATCCCATACCAGGCACATGTTTCAATATACCCCATCTTACTAACATACAATCTGGCAGCTAGAATTCAGGAGACCAATATTCCTGCCTGCTCTGAATACTACTCTTTTGAATTCCCCCTCTAAATGTCTAACGCAGTGTGGCATACGTGTTAGGCTCCCAATAAATATTTAATTACTTGAATCTCAAGGGGCCATAAACAGTCTTTTGATGTACCGGAATTTTACATTTGTACATTCAAAGGCTCTTTGTTATAAATAATTTATTAAGAAAGAGTATTTTAGCCATTACCTGTGTGTGTGTGTGTGTGTGTGTGTGTGTGTGTGTGTGTGTGTGTGTGTTGGGAGGAAGTATAAGTGTGGAAAATGTGTCCAGTGAGAAACTCATTGCAGTGTTAACAGCTGAATCTTTTGAGTTTCCTTCAAACCTCTCCAGTTTTTAGATGGTGTTAGTTACAGAGCCCTTAGGCAGCTGTCAAAGGTGTTGTGGAATTTATTTTTTTCCTTTTGGGAGCTTATTTATTTTTTTAAAAAAAAAATGCTTATTTTCCTGGCAAGGATAATTGTTTCCTACTTTGTGGGGTAGAAGAGAGTAGAGAAGACTTCTTTGTCTCCCTTCAATTGTGACAAAGTAAGGAAATCATTTTCTTCATCTACTAACAATAATAGCCTTGATTATCTGCTTAGAAATTCAGCAAAATCACAGTGTGCAGAGAAAATCTCTGTAATTACGACTAATCACAGGTTTTGTGCAATCAATTAATAGTGCTTTGCAACTCTCTTTACTAGCAATAAATTGAGTATTAGGATTTTAAGTTCTTTCACTGGCTTTCTGCACCTGCTTACTGTTAAGCTCCAATCACATGTAATTATTCTAATTATCTCAACAATTGTCTCAGAATTTCCCTCTGGGTCAGTGGAAACCTTAGTGTCCCCTCCCCCTACACACACACAGACACACAGACACACAGACACACACACACACACACACACACACACAAATTCTGCTTTAATTTAAATGCTGCAGACCTGCATGATTTTTTGCAAGAAAATAAAGCTTGGCATGTTGGTGCCTGCCTGTAATCTTTGTGCTCTATAATCCTTGTACTAGGGTGGTTGAAGCAAGATGTTCTAAGAGTACCAGGCCAGCCAACGCTGGATAGGGAAACCCTGCATCCAAAACATATTTTCAGGCCTGCTGTGGTGGCACACAGCTCTAATCCCAATTCTTGAGAGGCAAAGGCAGGCACACATCTCTGTGAGCTCAAAGCCAGTATGGTCTAAATAGAAAGTTTTAGGTCAGCCAGGACTACATAGCAAGACCCTGTCTCAAAAAACATTAATAAATATTATTTACCAGAGGATAGAATATGTCTTTTATATTCTAAAATTTTAATTTTATACTGCTACTTACCTCAAATAATGAATCTCAGGTGACTTAAATCTCTCAGGATTTTGGCTTGGGTCATGTAACCACTTCCTTTAAAATAGGACTTTTGCAAGCTGGAGAGTTGACTCACTGCTTATGACTAGTTTCCAGCACCCACAAAGGGGGCTCACAACCTCCTATAACTCCAGTTCCAGGGGATCAGACACCATCTTCTGAACTCTGGGCTGCTGCAGTCACATATGTATACCTCCCCCCATCTCTCTCTCTCTCTCTCTCTCTCTCTCTCTCTCTCTCTCTCTCTCTCTCTCTCTCTCTCTCTCTCACACACACACACACACACACACACACACACTCTCTCTCTCTCTCTCTCTCTCACTGACACATACACAATTAAAAATAAATCTATTAAAATAATAATAAAATATGACTCTTTTTTCTTCCCCAAAGCACGCTATAGTGAATTTTTATAAACATGAAAGTCAAGAATTCGAAACGCAAGAATACTTGGGATTCTTAAGTGACCAGGAATAGTGTGGTGCATTCCTTTGAGGTTGCCCACCAAATGAAGCCAAGACATTTTGGTTGTGTTGGTTTAGCTGTACCAGATTTCTTTTACCTCAGAAAGTTGAATTGTTTCCAATTACTTGATATTCTCTAGTATATAGAAACCTCATCACAAGTGTTGCAAAAAGTGGCTGGTAGTTTAGTCCAGTTTATGTTCAGTTTTGAATAATACTAAACCACTGCACATTTGTTTAATTATAATTTAAAACATAAAAAAAACAGAAACTATGGGGCTAGTTTTATTGATAGGTGGTAGACCTGTTGTTAATGGCATAGGAGGCCTTGTATACACACACACATACACACATATGTATATATATGTTTCTAGACCCACACCAAGAAAAATGAATGAGTAAACAAAAATAAACAGAAATAAATGAAACCAGGAATGGAGGCACAAACCTGTAATCCCCAAATTTGAAAGCAGGGACAAAAATAAGAGGAATTCAAGGCTAGCCTTAGCTACTTAACAAGTACAAGACCAGCATGTGTAACCTGAGACTCTGTCTCACAAAACTAAATGACAACTTCCACATTGTCAGTTTGGGGATAATGTGAGGACCTTGTACTGACAATGTGCAAGTTGTACGGGTACCTGTGTGAGACTGTAAGCAGTTCTGCACGCATGTGAGAACATGTCTATGAGAGCATGTGCACATAAATATCTTTAGAGGGGGACAGTGTCAGCAGATGGAAAACCATAGCCAAACTGCTAAAAATATTCTAAACAAACAAACAAACAAACAAACAAACAAAATTTTTAAGCATTTCTGACTATCAGGTCTTAGCCTGCTAGACTGGTCTAGTCTTCAAATGCTCTGGGAATCCAGTATTGAGTGCTGTTTTATGTGTTTTGCCTGCAAGTATGTCTGAGAACCACGTTGTGTGCCTGGTACCCTCAGAGGTCAGAAAAGGGAGCCAGATTCCTTGGAGCAGAAATTATAACTGCCAACCAGCAGGTGGTTGTTGAGAACTGAACCCGAGTCCTCTGGAAGAGCAAGTACTCTTAATCACTGAATGATCTCTCTAGCCCCTGGTTGAGTATTTAAAATACTGTTTTTGTGAAAATTTATTAATACACATTTAAATTTTTATTTTAATTTTATAATTTAAAAATAATTAGAATACGTTGGTTAGGCTGAAATTTTTAATCCCAACCTTTCCAAAAAATTGTATGCCTGCACTTGATTGATTTTCTTCTTTAAATTGTAATGAGCAGTATCCACAATGGCTTAATGTAAAAGCCACACATGTATTGCATATGAGGGCATACAGTTGCAACCTCTTTATAAGAAAAATCAAATTTAGACAGACTCAGAGACTAGAGCAATACACAAACACACACACATACATACACACACACACACACCACACAAAACCTGAGGGTCAAAGGAAGTCCTTGTCTTTCTTACTGTCAGATTTATAAGACAAAGTAGCACCCCAAACGATGCTTTTGAAGTGATAGATTATAGTGCCTACCCCCTAGGCAAGGGCAGTGTGAAACAGCAGCTAAAATCAAAACCACTTGAATTCTGGCTCAGCTTTCTCCAGACAAGGACTTAAAATAGCTTAAATAACAGGATGCAAGGGGAGGGAAAACATTTCCTTTTAAGGTTATGCATTCTTGGTGTGATTCAAACTTCTGCAGGAACATGGCTGCATAATAAGTTTATTTACTTTGAGGTTACTTGGGGGAGGGTGTTGAAGGAGGTAACTGGCATTTAAACTAATACTTGGTAAAAGAATAATACTATTTCCTTTAAAACAAAATGCAGATGTAACTCTACCAGTGTCATCTGAGAGAAAGAGAGAAAGAGAGAGAATTCCTTGTAACCAACAGTTGGTTTCTGATGATTTCAGCAGCCAGAATGAAAGATGATTCTGTTCAGTACCATCTTGAGGGCCTCCTAGTGATTTTTTTTGGTGTTTGTTTTTGAAATATCCACAGTATATTAGTTAAAGTTAAATGTTAGCTCTCTACCTTGTTCAAACACTTTTTTGGTGATTAGGTGGCATTTTTTTAAATCCCATGGCTTGTTAGTCTACCCATACTGATCATATTTTCAAAAATAAAAATGCTCATAGAAGCATAGTGAGTGTTGTGGATAAAATAAGCTGCATGTAAATCAGTTATGACTTTTAATCAGTCATTTAAAATGTGATGGCAGAAGAGACGAGTTTTCTGAATGCCAACCCTCTTCTGCCTCATGAGAATGGATAGAAGCAGTGAATGAGCCAGAAATGGGTTCCAGAATGTTGAGCTTTAATGAGAAAATAAAGAGCTACCATTATGCCTGGGGTTTGTGATTTTAGTTGCCTGTTAAAACTGCTTTTTAACTGGGACTGCTTTTTAGATGTGCATATTATTACAATCTTACGTTTATTTTTTTGTTTGTTTTATTTATTTATTCTCCCCTCTCCCAAAAGGGCAAGAAGTCCCAAGGAAAGTTCACCATCAAACATGGTCCTGAGCTTTTGTTTAATAGTGTTATTGACAGGATGGACACAGGCTATTTAGCATGTGCTCCCTCCTTTTCTGTCACTGCTTAAGGACGTGTTACTGTTTTTGTTTCTGTTTTATTTTTTTAACTGGAGATTGAAAATAAAATCAGCATAAAAAGCTTTGAAAAGACACACTATAGTGTGTCTTTCAAAGGCTTTACCAGCTGGAAGTTTTGGTAAAATTAATTGCTAGCTGCTTCCATGTTCAGGCTCTCTCTGCCTTCATTGAAATTTTCTCTTCCATGGTAGGACTTAGAAGTCCTAATGAAGGACCGTGTGATTTACTAATACTAACACTAAAATGCCATAATGTAGACAGGATTAGCATCATCTGAGAAAACATAGGGATGAAGGCAAGTAAAATTTATGAAAAAAAAGATACAGATTTTAATCTTGGGAAAAGTAAGTGATCAATTTCCTCAAGAATTGCAAAGTTTTACAGGAATTTGAAAGCCATTAGTCCAAGTGAGACCCACGGGTCCTGTCTGATTCTTTTCTTCTCTCATTTGGGGCCAGGCTAGTGTCTGTGACAAAGTAGCTTAAACTGACTTGTCATGTTGTTTTGAGAAAGTGACTTGCTATTTCCCAGTCTGGACTTGAGTTTGTGACTTAAGTGACACCTCTGTGCCACCAGATCGGTGAGTAACTAGGACTACAGGAAGCCACAAGGACCCCCCTAGCTACATGACACTTCTTGACGAAGGCAAGGCTGGATTCTGTGTTAGGAAAAAATACCTTAACCCAGATAGCAAGCATCCCTGCTCCTCTGCACTTAGGTCCTCTTGGATGGATGTGGTCACTTAGCAAACCAAATTACATATCTGACTTTTCTGGGTGGGGACAAGATTAGAACAAAGGAAGAGAGATTAAAGGTTATTTGAGAGATATTTCTGTCCAGGTTAGGTTTCCTGATGAACTGGCATTCCATCTATTTTGGTGCTATTTCTGTATATTTTTTTTTGGTCATTGCTGCTTAGTTTTGTTTTGAAAACACTTATCTAGGATTATAGCATTTTCCCCCCTCTGGTTTATGTCTGAGAATTTGTTTCTACAAGTAGAATTCTTCCCATTGCTTGATATATGCAAGGCACTGTGGTATGTGATATGCTTTGAAAGATAAGGAGATTAATGTTAAAGAAACTTTGTCAAGAAATGTGTAACCTAATAAGGGGGATTGTTGTAAAATGACAAATTTTTGTTTTTCCAACCCCCCTTTTAAGTTTTCCTTTCATTTACTAAAATGATCTGTTATTACTACCCGACTTAAAATGGAGTTTCAGAATGTGGTTATTTTATATTAGTTGTATTTGGAGGTTGTAGTAGTGGGGTTTCTGGGTCCCAGGCGGCCAGACCCGGGTGGCCAGAGACCTGGATCCTGCCACACCAGACCCCTCAGCTGTCCAGCCGTCCGCTGCTCAGGCCCCCAGAAATGACGTAGATTCTTATATTAACTTCATGTTGTTTGGCCTATGGCTCAGGCACATTGCTAGCTTGCTCTTACATCTTAACTCAACCCATTTCTATTAATCTGTCTGCCACGTGGCCTGTGGCTCACCTGTGTTCTTTACATGTTGCTCCTTTGGGCTTTTGGCTTGATCTGCCTCTGACTCCGCCCTTCCTTTCCTACCTATTCTGATTCTTCCTCCTACTTCTTCTATGGTGCCTATCATGGCCCAAAACAGCTCCTTTATTTAAAGATTGAGATTCACAGTATACAAAAAGGCATTCCCACATCAGGAGGTGGCTATTTCCCGGCATCTTTTAATCACACCATTGAACTGTCTTCTAATTAATGCTCAAGAGATGTTATTGCAGATGGAGTTCATGGAAAACAGCAGTTCTCTGTGCTAGTCAAATCTCAATTTCCACCTAATAAAAGAAAAAGCCAGATAGTCTCTTAGAGATCAGTTTCATGGTTCTTTAAATCCATTATTGTTTTTCAATATTTAGCTTGAAGTATGTCAATCTTATGGAATACCTGATACTATGTATCAAGTCTAAACTGGTATCAATAATGAAAGGTTAAGGGGTTGGGGATTTAGCTCAGTGGTAGAGCACTTGCCTAGCTAATGCAAGGCCCTGAGTTTGGTCCTCACCTGGGGGGGGGTGGGATTGAAAAGAATGAGATTGTGTTCAGGTTTATGCTCTTTCATAAGTCACAGAAAAGGAAAATATATTTCAAGATATTTTCCTGTCAAAACTGAAGTGGACAGAATTTTCTTAGTTAAAAGGAGCAAGTAATTTCTTTCTCCAAAAGTATTGGGAAAATAAACTGAGGTGATTCCCAAGAATCCCATACCCATGTCCTGCATGTACACTACCCTTCTTTAAGTACCTCTCTCCTTTCCTTAATGCCTGTACTTAACTCTCCTGACAATCCCTGGCCAGCAAGATGGCTCAGCAGGTAAAAATCATTTTCTACAAAACCCAATCACCTGTGGTCAACTCACAGGACCCTCATTGAGGAAGGATAGAACTGACTGCTGAAAGTTGTCCTCTAATTTCTATACATGTATGAGGGTGCACATGAGTACACACACACACACACACACACACACACACACACACACACACACACACACACACACAATGCAATTTAAAATAAAAAATAATGGCGAATGGTTGAGGAAGGGGAAGTCACCTGACATTGACCTCTGACCTCCTCATGCGTATGTACCAGTACACATATGTATACACATACAAAAATAAAAGGGTGAGTGAAACAACCACTGAGGAACCTACATGGAAAGAAACTAAACCTGTGGGGATATAATAAAAGTTTTGGAGATATCAGAGGGATCTACCCACAGTCAGTCTAGGAGGATCAGAGAGTGGTGATTCACACCTTTAATCCCAGCACAGGGAGTGTCCCAGGAGTGGTGACCTATGCCCTTAATCCAAACTAAATTCAAGGTCATCTTAGTTTACAGAAGGAGTTCCAGGCTCCTAGGCAGGCAGTGGTGGGGCCATGCCTTAACTGAGGGAAGAGAGTATTTAATGCAGGCATAGACAGACAGAAGGTCAGAAGAAGCCAGGAGGAGCCAGACTGAGGAAGCTGGAAGACAGCTGGGTAAGATCTGACTGTGGTGTTTACTCTCTCTGATATCTCCAACTTTCTCAGAGATCTGGCCCTCAGTTTCTTTTATTCATTCAACATAAACCCTCCAAAGGTAGATGATTGTCAAATGGTGTGGGCAGTTTTTGAAGCCTCTTGCCGCAGGATCAGACTATGTTCCTGTGCATATTATGAAGGAGCACCTAACCCAACCTTAATAGTAGGATGAGGGACTTGAACCTACCTTAAATGGATACACTAGACTGAACTGACCCACCTGGGGACTCCTTGCCTTCTTTGGGAACTGGATAGCGGATGGGGTGGGGGAGGATTAGGAAGGACTTGGTGGGACTAGGGGTAGGGAATGAGGGGGAGCAGTGGTAGATATGGAAAAAAACTTTTTAAATAAAAATAGAAAAAAATAAGAGTGATAAAGACTATGTTTTTTAAAGTATGTAGGCAGAAGTTTCTGTCCTGCCCAATCTCACAGCCATTCAGTCCCAGATAAATACACAGAAGCTTATACTAGCTATAAATGCTAGGCCAGTAGTTCAGGCTTACTACTAATTAGCTCTTATACTTTATATAACCCATAATCTTTATTTATGTTTAGTCACGTGGCTGGGTACCTTTTTTCAATACTGTATTCACATCTTGCTTCCTCTGTATCTGCCTGGTGACTCCTGACTCCATCCTTCCTCTTCCCAGAATTTTCCTACTCTGGTCACTCCACCTGTACTTCCTGCCTGGCTACTGGCTAATCAGTGTTTTATTAAACCAATTGAAGTGACAAATTTTTACAGTGTATAAGAGCATTATCCCACAGTAAAACTATGTTAAAATCTCTTCTTAAGAAATTCCAGTCAGGCAGTGGTGGTGCATAATCTCTGCGAATTTGAGGCCACCCTGATCTACAGAGTGAGTTTGAGGACAGCCAGAGTTACACAGAGAAACCCCAGCTCAAAAAAATTAATTTATTCCAACTTTGCTTCACAATCTATAAGTAAATGAATGAATAAATAGCTTGGTATGGTGGAATACTATCATAATCCCTTCACTCATGAGGCAGAAGGCACATGAATTCAAGGTTAGCTTGGGCTATGTCCTAGAACATTGTCTCAAAAACAATAACAAGAAACAAAAGAAACTGAAAAAACAAGCAAACAAAAACAAGAATTGGGGGTATAACTCAGTGATAGAGTGCTTGCCTTGTATGTGCAAGGTACTGGATTCCATCCTCAGCACTGATTAAGCAATTCATGAAAAGGAAAGAATAGGACCAGTATTTGAATATAAAATTTTAAATGGGAGACATTAGACAAAGAGAGGCACTTGTGAGAAAGTGAGACACTCCCAAGAACATGGGTGTGGGCTTCTCAAGGAAGATTTTCCAAAGTAAGAATATTGTAGTTTGGTCATGAGAAATAGTAGTTAGTATACAGTTAACACCTATTATCTGTATTTAATAAGCATTATTTTTCTATTTCTGGCTTCAAAAATGTGTTCTCAGGCAGCATTATGACTTCTCACGTATTCTGATCTGGGTCGTGACTGAGACAAAAGCAATCTGAGAGAACACATAAGACACAAGCAAACACTAAAAGCTGGAGAAATGATGTACAAATTATTAGTGGCCAAGTTCTGAGTGGATCCTATATTATACTAATATTATATTATTTCCAGAGTGTGTCCCTTCAATTATGCAATGTACTTTTCACTGTGTCTAATGTAGTCTATAGTACAGAGCTCCATATTAACTTTGTCAAGGAATTAGGAGAACCAGATTGATATATGCTCAGGAACAGACACATCTAATTTCATGATTTTCATATACCAGAGTTGCTCAAATTCTTCTACAGTCCCATGGAAATTGCTTTACTCTCTTTAGCAACTGTACGTGTTCCTGTTTTCATTTCTATATATGAGTAGTTAATATATTCCAAGAGTTTAGTGCTTGACTCTTTTAAATTCAACATAAAAATGTGAAAATTGTCCATAAAGAAATTGGTTTACCTTGAAGGAAATCTAAATGACTGCAGAAATGTCAAGAAGTCTGTGATGGGTACTTTAAAAATACAGATATTTTAGCTGGTAGGTTTCTCTTTTAGATAGATCTATACAACACAGGCTGGTGTCAAACTCCTATGTAGCCTAGGGTGACATTGAATTTCTGATCTCCTGGGTGTGTATCACCCCCAGTTTTATAGAATGGCAAGGATTGGACCCAGGGATTTATGGACAGTAGGCAAATATTCTACATATTAATCTACATCCCAAACCTTTCAATACATTTTAAAATGTGTCTTGGGCCTTATCATGAAGGCCTGTGCTCTCAGCTCTTTGGAAGGCTGCAGCAAGTCACAAGGTCAAAGACTACTTGGGCTACACCAAGTTCAAAGCCGGCCTGAGATCCTGTCTCAGAATAAAAAATAAAAATGTGGCTGGGAATATGTTAATAACTTAATGGTTGAGTATTTATGTGGCAAGCATTAAGTCACAAGATTTACTCCTCATTACTACAAATGCACACTAAAATTAATACAATTAAATAAAGGCCAACAAAATGGCTCACCAGGTAAAGGCACTTGCTGCCACACCAAGACCAGAATTTAATTCCCAGAACCCACATGGTGCTAGGAGAGATCCTACCCCCCAAGCTGTTCTGACCTCTGCCATGGTATGCATGCGCACATGCACATAAACACAGAGGAAATAGCCTTTCAAATGTAAATAATAATAGTAATAGTAATCAGCATTTAAGAAGACTTGATTCCAGAGCTTGGGATCCAATTATAGAGCTTGTACTTGGCATGCATAACGACCTGGTTGAGTTTTAACCAATGCAAAACTCAATAAGAATGTAAAGATAGACAGCTTTATAACTAAACAGAATTGAATGAGCTTTTGGACTAAGTGTAGTACTTTTGATAGTAGTGAAGCACTTGCCTAGCATGTAGCACTGGTTTAGAACCATATTACTAACAAAAAAGACCAAAAATACTCAACAGCCTTTAAATGATTAGTGAATTGGTCTTAGATAAAATAGTTAATATTGTTTTTCAAGATGTGGTGGCATGTACCTATGATACGAGCACTTGGGGAAACAGAGGAAGGAGAATCACTTGTAAGTACAAGGTTAGCCAGAACTATAATGGTGAGACCCAAACATAAGCCTCCAAACAAAAGTGCTGACATAAAACAGTTAATATTTTAGTGGTTGTCCAAAATTAACTGATATGAGTCACATATCGTTCACACTTGGGGGGGGGGTCCAAAATATGTACTGCAATACAGAATTTCTGAATGACCTTCTCTCTTTGCTGCGTACTGGATCTCTGCTGTTCTCAAAACACACAGCATAAGCATCTGCATCCCACACTGTGGTGACTCTACTCTACTTTAAAAACTCTTAATCCAGATGTTTGCCTTTGTCTCACACAAGTCTGTATTTAAATAGAACCTCAGTGCTGTTTATATTTTGAGCTGCAGAATTCTGTGTTGCTTAGTGGAGCAAGGGTCTCATATGTGCTGTAGGAGATTTCATGACACCCTTGGACTCTACCCAGTGAATTCCAGGAGCAACTTCTCCCCATTCAGATGTGACACTCAGGAATTTCTTTAAACTGAGCTGGGTGTTGGGGTGCAGGACTGTAAGCCCCACTTATACAATGCTGAGGCAGGAAGATAGGTCACCAAAAGTCACTGCAGTTTCTAGACTAGCCAGGGCACCATGGTATGACTCTTTCTCACAACAGTGAAAAGTTGATCAAACGTTTCTGAAGTTTTCAGCTGAAAGCGGGGGAATAACTGCTGGTCTAATCCTCTTCTCTGCTTCGAATTTCCTTATCTAAGTTATATTTACATTGTTATATTGTGTTGTGTCTTACAGTCACACTTGCTGCTCTATATATGTATTCTGGTTAAAATGTGGGATCTACAGGATCTATCCCCTGGGGATGAGTTGGCTTTTAGAGCCTATTACCAGTGATGAGACACCTTGTACAGGCTGGATGCATGGGGAATGAATGGGCTTGGTCCTGCCTCAACTGATTGTACCAGGCATTGCTGACTTCCTATGGGAAGCCTTACCCTTTCAGAGTAGGGGATAGGTATGGGTTGGGGGAGAGCTGGGAGTGGAGCAGTAAGAGGCATGAGAGAGAAATCTGGGATTGGGATGTAAAATGAATTAATTTTTTGAATAAAATAATAAAACAAAATAAAAAGAATATGGAATTTAAAAGTGCAAGACATTCTGTCCATCTTTGCTTCTAAGAATAATACTTGGCAGGCATTTTGTTATTTCTTGTTGAGTTTGAGACAAGTTGTAGCCCTGGCTGGCCTAAAGCCCACTATGTAGACCAGGCTGGCCTTGAGCTTACAATCTGTCTGCTTCTGCCTTGTCTGTGCTGGGATTAAAGGTGTGAGCCACCTCACCCTGCCTTGGTCTAACTTTTAAGTAAATTTCATAGTCATGAAACATGGTATGGTCATATTGGGCCATTGGCTTATTTGCAGATTATTTCTTTGTTTAGATTTCAGTTTACTGGTTCGGTATTTCTGGTTCAAGTGAAAATTTATTCACACACTTATGCATGTATACATGCATACAAATGCCTGCTTCTTTTGAAAAGCCAGCTTGTAGTCATTCGTTGGTTGTTTTACCTCAATTTTTCATGGTTTTGAGTAAGCATTATTCATTTATCAGCATTTTGCATATTCAATTAAAGCTGTAATAGCCCCCAAATAAAAATAACATTTATAGTCATTTAAAACATCTCCTTTACTCATTATTGAATTTTTCTTATAAACTCTCTGTTGCCTTAGATTGTTTATTTACATTAACAAAAAATTTGGTCCTAAAAGCAGTTGCTTCATATCAGTTGTGCTTTGAGATAGAATTTGTGTTATGCAATAAAGCCTCGTTTGCAAACAAAAAAAAAAAAGGATAAAACTCCTGCATAGGTATGGTAGAAATTATGCTATACCATGACAAAGTTTTGTTGGTATATAATGTATTTTTTAAGATTACTCTTGGTTCTGATTTAATAGTAGGTTTATTGATGAGAAACTGTACTTATAATCAGGGATGCTATTTTCAAGTAACACTTTTTTGTACACATTGTTTAAAATACAAGTTATATGATATAAAGAAAACATTGCCCTTCCAGTTAAAATATATTTTCCTTCCAAACATCCTTACATTCCAAATGATTTAAAAAAAAATTGAATTAGGCAAGCTTGGAAGGTGATAATGTTCTTTTTTTATATAATGGTGCTACAAATTTATTTCTAATCTTTTGTTTGTTTGTGTCTTTGACTGGTTTTTCCTTCTTTCCCACAAAGATCTCAACAGCAATGGATACATTTGTGACTATGAACTTCATGAGCTTTTCAAAGAAGCTAATATGCCTTTACCAGGATATAAAGTGAGAGAAATTATTCAAAAACTCATGCTGGATGGGGACAGAAACAAAGATGGGAAGATCAGTTTTAATGAGTTTGTTTATGTAAGTATGGGGGAAATCATTGTCGTTCCATTGTCTAGTGGGAATCCGGAAATGTAAATACTATTGTACTGAATAGTTAAATATACCGTGTTAATACTCTGGTACCAAGCGAACGTTTATGTCATTCTGATCACTAAATTTAATTCTTACAACCACAAGAATACTTAACAAAATACCAAGAAAACAAACTACATCAACAGAAACAAAGCTATAACAGAACTATCACAATAAGCAGAGACAATCTGCCTTAAAAGAGGCATCATTGGAGGGTGTGTTTTAAGGTGCTAAATGACATCTTTGAAGCATTCCGTCTCTACCATTTAGAGAACAGTTTAATGATATTGTATGACTCAGTCTTAGAAGCTTCCTAAGCTGAACTTGCTGATTAAAAGATGTTTTAACTGTACTGGTAGTATTTAACTACCATTTTCTCCAGGGCAATCATCTTGAGAAATACAAAGCTAGAAGCGTATCTTTTTAGTCCATTAGAAGAGGCGTTTGTAGCTTTTGTTTTCTTGTCTAGTGTCATCAGATATTCCTCCAGGTTCTTGGTTGATTTCATCATTTTTCTCCCCCGTCAGCATTTTAGCTCAGTGCCTGCAGCATGTGTGACAGGCGCGTGGTTCTTTATCAGGATCTTAGGTGCCAGTAATTGCAGTCCGGATTTTATTGACATTCAGTCTAGATTAACACGTCATTTCAAGATGTCTTTTTAAAGAGTTGCTGCCTCTCTCACATAAGAACACCCTTCAGGGGGTGGAGAAATAGCTCAACAGTTAGGAGTACTGACTGCTTTTATTTCCATAGGACCTGGGATTAACTCCCAGCACCGTTTAGGTAGCTTACAACTGTTTGCAATTCCAGTGCCATAGGATCCAACACCCTCTTCTGGCTTCCTCAGGCACTGCACATAAGTGGGCTACAGACACAAAAATTAGTCAAAAAGAAAATACCTTAAAGGTAGATATGGTAGTACATATTTTTAATCACAGCAAAGACAGGTAGACCTCTGTGAGTTCAAGGCCAGGTTGCTCTACGTAGCAAATTCCAGGAAACGCATGGTTGCAAAGTGAGACCCTTGCCTCAAAGAAGAAACCTATGTTTATGCTTTTGGTTTTGTTTTCGAGACAGTCTAACTTTAAAACCATGATCATCCTGCCTTAGCCCCGAGTGCTGAGGGAAAAGAGTGCGTACTACTTATCTGGTGTGCCCTAAGATTTTATAAAATTACTGTTTGTTTATTCATTTACTTGAGTTTCGTTGTTGCTGTTGTTTTTCCAGACAGGGTTTCTCTGTGTAACAGCCTACTGTCCTGAAATTTGCTTGGTAGAGTAGGCTGGCCTTGAACTCACCTGCCTTGGCCTCCCACGTGATGAGACTAAAGACGCGCACCATCAATGTCCAGCTGATTCCCTTGTTTTTTAAGAATGCCTCCGGCTATATAGCTCAACTTGGCCTCTGATTTGTGATCCCTCCTGCCTCAGCATTCCCAGTGCTGGAATTACAGTAGCACACCATGCTTCCTGAGTATTCCTTTAAGCCTGAGTTTGACTAGATCTGATTAGGCATTCTTTTCAGTATACTACAAACTAGTAATTAGTGTTTTATATTTGCTACCAAGTTCCAACCCTCCTGTCCTCCATTTCTATACTTTATCTTGGCACTAAGATAGCTGCTATTAGAACACATGCTCTTATCAGTTAGTTACCAAGATTCACTCTGACACATGAGTTTTAGGTTCTAATTAGAACGAATTCAAACAACACACTGTATGCTCAGAAAGGGAGAGAATATGTCAGTAACTGTCAGTGGGGGGGGAGGGGAGGTCACTATTGTTTGAAAATTGCAGGCTCGTGTCATTATTAGCATTATAAGTTCTTGCCCTTTTCCTTTTGAAAAGCCGATTTCCTCCCATCATTTCTGTCTCCAGTTCTGGCCAAAGTCTATTGCTTTGAATTCTGTGTCCAATAGTAAGTTACAAATGATTTGTGATTTGAGCACTTGCATGTGTCTTTATGCAATTTGCATGGGTCGCTGTGAATTTAAAACAGACAAGAGCAGGAGTGAACTGTGGTCAGTTGCTTTTGATAAAACTTACAGCTGAGAATTTTTGTATCTACTACAAAGAAGCAGCCTAAGTTACTGGCATTTGCAGTCTAACTGCTAATGTTGAGGGCAAAATTATAAACATGTCTACGAAGAAAATGGTTTGGGGAAAACTTTTAGTTTTGCATATTCTGCAACACTGCACTCTTTCCACACATCTTTTAGCGGCTTTTAAACAATAAGGTGAAATTGTCTTAGTACAGTCTTTAAAATAATTTGGATAACAGGGATTTTTCTAGAAGAAAATATCAAGAACGTTTTAGGTCACAACAATGATTTAGAAGGGCTGGCACCTTGGAGCGCATTTCCTGCGGAGGAACACTTAACCCAGCCTTGACTTTGGGATGAGGAAATCGGACTTGCCTGGAGTGGATGTGCCACGCTGAGCTGACCCACCTTGGGACTTCTTGCCCTTTTGGGAGAAGGGGAGGCTGAAGGCTATGGGAAGGGAAGGGGAGCAGGGGGATACATGGATTAAAAAAAGACATTTTTATTTAAAAAAATAGTAAAGAAAAAGTGAAGTAGAAAGATTTACACTCACGTTTGTTTGAGACAGGATCTCTGTGTAGCTGTCCTGGAACACACTA
This sequence comes from Phyllotis vaccarum, assembly GCA_033318265.1. NCBI lineage: Eukaryota > Metazoa > Chordata > Mammalia > Rodentia > Cricetidae > Phyllotis > Phyllotis vaccarum. The sequence goes on from JARWLC010000013.1 coordinate 104,745,652, forward strand.
TGTTGATGAGGCTACTCTAAAACTTAGCGGTCTGTGTGCTTTGGCCTAGGAGAGTGCTAGGATTAAAAGTGTGACCACTCTGCCCTGCTTCAATTTAAAACAGGCCTGTAAAGGTTGCTGGAAAAGAGAGTTGACCAGCATTGTTCAGAGGGCATGTAGCCTTTTCTAGTTAGTTCCTGCTAATCAAGAGACTTGAACTGGGGCCTAGAGAAATGGTTCAGCACCACTGGCTGCTCTTCTAGACGCCCTAGATTTGATCCCCAGCAACCACATGGCACCTGAGACATCGGTTCCAGGGGATCTGATGCCCTCTTTTAGTCTCCAAGGACAGCAAGCACATATACGGTACACAAACATAACTACAGGCAAAACACCCATACACATAAGAGAGGAAGGTTTGAAAACTTGAACTGTGAGGTAAAGTAACCCACGTAAACTATCAGAAGGGCTGCTGCCATGATGGCTAGAACGAAAGGGGACATTGAAATCACTGTCTGCGTTCATGTGCCTTGTCACTGATTTAACACCTTGCAAACAGTCAAAACCGGACTATGGCTTAACCACCCAAGAAATAGAGACTGCAGTGAGTGGCGGTGCCACAGGACGTTAATCCCAGCCCTCAGGAGGCAGAGAGAGCCAGGCCTGGTCTATGGAGCAAGTTCTAGGACAGACATAACTGAACAGGAAAATCCTTTCTCAAGAAGAGAAAGAAAAAGGAAAAACAGAGACTGCAGCTCTTGTCAGCTGCTAGCATAAGGAAGGAGAAAGAAATGAATTTTCATAAGCTAGGTTTGAGGTTTCTATGTGAATTGGAGTTTAAAGAAATATTCAGTGTAAACTAAGGACAAACAAAATCAGATTTATTAATTTTAAGAATATATATAAGACAGAAAAGACTCCAAATATTGTATTATAATTTCAAAGGCAGAACTATAGTTAATTTTTTATTTTCATTTTAAGTATTATAAACTGAAATTTGTGGGTTCATTCGTTCAGTTTTTAGCTTTTCAAGGCAGGGTTTTTTGGTGTATCCTTGGTTTGTCCTAGAACTCACTGTGTAGACCAGGCTGACCTAAAACTCAGAGATCTGCCTTTCTCTGCCTCCCAAATGCTGAGATAAAAAGCATGTGCCACCATGCTACACTGTTGGATTTAGATTTTTTTTTGATATTTTTCCTATCTTGACATTTCTTGTGCTATGGACTAAACCCTGGGCCTTGCACACGCTAGGTAAAAACTTTACCACTTAGCCCAAAACACTAGGCTTTTAAATTTATAAACTAACACAATTGTTTTCTTCAATGGTGAAAGGCTGATAGGACATATTTTTAAACAGATATGATTGTGTTAATTTCTTGTTTTTACAATGAGAGATTTGCTTTTACATAGTGGTAATGAATCTAATTTTTTTGCTAATAGAATTGACCCACAGGGTTAATCATTAAAAACTAGCAAAATACTTAGAACAATACTAGGCACAGAATAAATGCTATATAGCTGTTAGTGGTTGAAATAATTCATTCTTTTTTTAATTGATTGATTCCTTTGAATCAAGGTCTCACCAAGTTACCCAGGCTTAGCAAACCTCTTGTGCTCAACCTTTGTAGCAACTGTGGGGCTCCAGGCTCCCCAGTACTCTGATTTTCTCTCACTTAAAAACAAAATATGGGGCTGGAGAGATGGCTCAGCAGTTAAGAGCACTGACAGCTCTTCCAGAGGATCTAGGTTTAATTCCCAGCACCCACACAGCAGCTCACAACTGTCTGTAATTCCTGTTCTAGAGGACCTGACACCCATGGCAAAACACCAATGCACATTGTATGTATTAAATAAAATTAAAATAAACTAGTCATGTTATTTTCCAACTTGAGACCTGTAATAATTTCTAGAAGAAGGAAGAATTCAAAGCTGCTGTATTGGAAACAGTGCCACCTGGAAGCAGTCAATATTTTCTCCAGTTCTTTCTCATGCCTCTGCCTTGTTTTGGGATGGCTGTTGGGCCTATGCAGGGCTCACTTTGGGGTCAAAAGAACTTCAGTGGCTCCTGAAAGTTTAGAAAGAAAGCCAAGCTGCTGAGACTTAGGGAAGGAAATAAGAGCTACAAGTGCCACCAAAGAAACTGAAAAGTGATGTAGGGGATGAGAAGGACTTTTGCCTTCTCAGTACCCGAGGAATTTGTCTCTGCAGGATAAAGCAAGTCCTTCCTCCTAGGGAAAAGAGCATAACACAATGAGCTCATCAGGATCACAACTCAGCCTTCAACAGAGTCATTGAGAAGGCTAGTACAGTCTTGTGCTAACTCTGATTTTTGACATTCCTGTAAAATCATTCTTCACTCAAAGACTTTATATCCAATCCAGCAATGTCTCTGCTGAAGTACAGAGGAAAATGCAGATTTTCCAGGTAGTGGATCAATCTGATGTATGACATTTCAATTCTCTTATTTTTTTTTTTTTCAAAAGAGTTTTCATCTAAGAGACAGACTAAAATGTTACAAGATCAAATTTGAGGTTGGCTCAAATCATCTATTTAGAAATATTTGGAAGTTTGGATTAGGAATACAGCTGAGTGTTAAGAAAGGACTCAGTTCTCAGCACCAGTAAAAAGGACACTTAACAAGTGTAATTAGAAATTGCACACTATTCCCAAGCACCTGTTTCCCAGACCCATGAAACAACAGGGTATTTTATCACAAAGATATTTTTTACTCAAATTATTCCACTTTTCCAAAACGTATGTGAATTTGAATTTGTCATTCAGCTAGAATTATGATCACTTAAACACTTCAAGTTTTTAGAAGGCTACAATGCTTAAGCAAGTGCACACACAACAGGAAAAACAGCTTTTCCTTTCTTGTTCTGAACTGTAATGTTTTGGTCTTGCAGTGATGTGTGCTATTCCTGGTATGAGGAAATCCATACCTGTGCAATTTTTGCACAGTCCACATTTTTTTACTAGAGTGGAGTTCACAATCAGGAAGACTTAAGTTTTCACTGAGCACACAATCTTTCCTTGTTCCTTCACTTTATTTTGTTTTGTTTGAGACAGGGCCTCACCCTGTCAACCAGGCTGACCTTGAACCCTTGGCAGTTGTCCTGATGTAATTTCCCGAGTAGAGGGCTTACAAATGTGAGCCACCATGTCCAACTATTTTTGTTTTGTTGTTTTTGGAGACAGGAGCTTATTCTATAGCTCATGAGCTCTCTGTGTTTTCCAGGTTTGCCTAGAACTCACAGTAATTCTCTTGCATCAACTTCCCATGTGCTGGGATTGCAAGTGTCTTTCACTATTTTTATTAGTTTATTCATTTTTTTCATGTGTGGGTGTATTTTATCTGCATGTACATATATGCATTATGTGCAGACTTGGTGCTTACTGAAGTTTTGGAAGAAGGAATCTTATCTTCTACATGTGGGTGCAAAGAATTGAACTCAGATCCCTGGAAAGGCAGCCAGTATTAACTACTGAGCAATCTATTTAGCCCCAGAAAATACATAATTTTTGTTCCTTTTCGTGTGTGTGTTCTCAGATGTCTTTTTTTTTTAAAAAAAAATATTTACCTTTATTTTTAATTTTGTGAATGTATGCCTGTGCACATGTGAGTACAGGCACCCAGAGAATCCAGAAGATACTACACACACACACACACACACACACACACACACACACACACACACACACAGGAGCTGGAGTTACAGGCGGTTGTGAACCACCTGATGTGGTTCTAGTTCTGGAAATGGAATTGAGTCCCCCTGGAGGAATACCAAATTTGCTTAACCACCATTTCTCCACCCCCTGTAGATGTGTTCTGAAAAATGAAGGGATAACATCCCAATAACCTGTGATTTAGGCCTTACTACATACTCGGCGATCCATTCTGTTATGATCATACATACATTCTTCCATCTTAAATTCTTCTCATAAAATTGTAGGTTTAGCATAAGATTTCAACTTCTGAGGATATATCATCAAAAATAGAGAAAGTAGATGGGCATGGTGACATTCACCTTTAACCCCAGCATTCAGGAGGCAGAGGCAGGTTATCTCTGTGTTGAAGGCTAGCCTGGTCTACAGCGTGATTTCCAGGACAGCCAGGGATACAGAGAGAAACCCTATTTTAAAGATCACTCTCCTTCCCACCAGAAAATAGAGGAATCTTGATTTCATACAGCTAATTACATCGTATTTTCCTAAATCAAAGTATGTTTATAGAACCAACGAAGGTTGGGATTTGGAATAGTGATGGGATCATATGACTGTGACCATCAGTAACAATATCCATTACAGAAAGTCCCTTTCTTGCTAGCCTTGGTGGCACATGCCTCTAATCCTAGCACTTGGGAGGCAGAGATAGTCTACAAGCAACAAAAAAGTCCCTTTCTTTAAGTAGACTAATTACAGAAAGGGCACATCTCAGAAAGACTAATTCTGAAAAGTGTCTTACCTAAAGCCTGCCTAGTATTGCATGGATTGTTCCTGTCTGTGCTGCTGCATATTGTGGACCTAGAGGTGACCTCTCCCAGGGAAAAGAGTGACCGTCAGCAGCACCAAAAGCCTTTGACATATGTTATACTTTGTTTAGCATTTTTTGTTAAGTTGTTCCACTTAAGGGGGGGGGAGTTGGGGTCTACAGGCATTTAGAGAAAGTTTTGTGCACCTGAGAGTGGGTAAAGCCTTTGCTTAACAAGACTGCTGACCTGAACCTGGTCTCTCAGAATGCATGTCAAGGTGGAAGGCAAAAACTGACTCCTCCTCACATTTTCCCTTTCACAGGTGTGTCCCTCCCAGTTTAGAAAGTTGTCAGACCTGTCCCCAGTTGACAGTGATGACTAATGTAGGCACTCACATTGGTAAACAAGAAAAGTTTGGGGTGATGCAAATTTGAGAGACATTTTTCGACTGCTCATTCATTGACATTATTAAAATAGGGTATGAAATTTATGTTCTTCTACCCAGTTTTGTGCAGTTAGAACTAAGAAGCCACCTTGTCACCCAGGGTCTTTGATGAGAAGAGGAGCCGAACTCAAATGCTCAAATAGAGCAACCGCTAAAAACCCTTTTTTATGTGTCTTTCCTCCTCCTCCTCCTCCTCCTCCTCCTCCTCCCCTTCCTCCTCTCTATCTTCACATAAATGGGGTGGAACTCCTGGGACATGTGTGTACAAGGCACGTGCTCTGCCACTGACCAATCTTCACAGCTTTAACTCACATTTTTATTTGTTTGTTTTTTAAAAAACAAGCAAACAAACAAACAAAAAACAGGGTTTCTCTGTGTAGCATTAGCTATCCTGGAACTCACTCTGTAGACCAGGCTGGCCTCGAACTCACAAAAATCTGCCTCCTTCGTGCTGGTATTAAAGGCGTGCACCACCGCCGCCAGGCTAATATCACATTTTTTAAAATTACTATTTTAGACAAGGTCGCATTCTCTTGCCCAAGGTGGCCATGAATGTGCAAGTCTTCTGCTTCACATCAGCTCATCTTTTATAGTGTCTACACCCTTATTTCCAATAAAAATCTTTTTTATGCAGCCCTAACTAGCCCAGAACTCCCTCTGTAGACGCAGCTGCTCCCAAACTTGTACAGATCCTCTTACCTCGGCTTTTGGAATGCTATGAGTACAAATGTGTGACACCATGCCCTGCCTTTGATATTTTCACACTTTCTTTTTGTAGACTAGTTTATTAAGTTCCTACAGTCTTGCAGTAGGCTGTGTACTATAGACAATATTGCCTGTGTAGTACTTATTATTCTTAATAGTCATCTATGCCACCAACATAACTATTTCTTTATTATTCCATTGCTTTTTATTGAGTAAACTGCTTAGCTATCGCACTGTACCATGAAATAGAATTTTTCGGCTGAGTCATAAGTCTTTGTCGGTGTGCTAGGAATTGCGCTCAAAGAAGTCCTTCAGCTTCTCTCTCCCAGGTGAACAAAGCCATGCTTCACAGTGAGAAATTAGCAGATGTACTTGCCCTTTGAACCACACTGGTTTGGTTTTTGGTTTGTTTTTTTTTTTTCATTTAAAGTGGATTCAATGCATGCAGCACTGAATGTGTTTGGCAAGTGTGTGCAATTGACACTTTGTCTTTAGTAGCAGCAGTATTGTAGCATCGCAAAAACCCAAACCAATCTGCCTCTTAACACTCACCGCCTGTGGAGAGCGCTATAGGTGATACCCGGGTTTTTGGTTTTTTTGTTTTTTGTTTTTTTAAAAAAAGGAGTTAAATGTGCTTATTCTTGTGATCACGTGAAAACTGTGAATCAACGAGACTGTTTTAATTGATAGATTTTCCAAGAGGTAAAGAGCAGTGATATTGCTAAAACCTTCCGCAAAGCCATCAACAGGAAAGAAGGAATTTGTGCTCTGGGAGGAACTTCCGAGCTGTCCAGTGAAGGAACACAGCATTCCTACTCAGGTAACAATGGCATTGGGTGTGCCTAGGTTAACCCTGTGCACTGGGCTCAGATATACTTTAATTCCCTAAAAAGTTTATTCCTCTACTAAAAATATACTAACTACTCTGGCTGACATAATTGGTCTTGGGTCAGATATTTGCCAGGAAGTTGTGTTAGAGGTTGGTAGCATGTAAGACACAAGTGAAATCTGTGTAATAATAATCTTTATTACAGTAGAGTTATGCAGTAATTAATATCAATATTTTAAAATGTTTTTTAACTTCCCCAAGGAATGGTTGACCCGGTCTTTTGTTCCTTCTAACCTTGTAATTGATTCCTAATAGCCACTGTGTTGATACCAAGTGTCCAAAGAGTATGACCACCTATTTGTGATGCATTATTAAGGGAGAACTATACAGCAATTGTAGGTTTGGGGATCAAATGATTAAAAGAGACTAATTAACAGTATGAACTAATTTCTTGTTACTTGACATAATTTTAGAGGAGGAAAAATATGCTTTCGTTAACTGGATAAATAAAGCTTTGGAAAATGACTCGGATTGCAGACATGTTATACCCATGAACCCGAATACTGATGATCTGTTCAAAGCAGTCGGTGATGGAATTGTACTCTGGTAAGATGTTAGTTAGTTTTGTATCCAGATTTCTGAAGATAACCTCCACAGAACGAATGCATTTTGTTATGGATGCGTGGCTGTTTGATGCCAGGAAAGAGAGGGGACAATTACCCAGGTTTTGTCTTTTTCGTTTATTGTCCAAAGCTGCCTGTAAAAGTAAAAATCAGTCATGAAGTAGAGACCCCTTTATAAGGGAGGGCTCTCAGCTTCCAAATTCTCCTCATCACTACACAAACAGAACATTACAACTTTGTCAAACGGAAGTATGTCAGTATCTATTTATTCTATTTATACCATGGTTTCTAAAGGGAAAAAAGAGGCTAGACTTCACTTCTCATTCTTCAGTGACCTAATTCTGAAAAACACTTTTGTCACTGTGGCTACCCCAGAGCCACCAGTATCTTGGCAGAAATGATGTAAGATTATCATCACTGTCCATTACTCCTAGTCTCAGAAAGAGTTTTGCACAGTGGTCTAGAACATACTCCATAATAAGTTCTGGATTTATTTTTCTTTCTCTTTTTCTTTCTCTTTTTAGTTTTTCATGACAGGGTTTCTTTTTGTAGCCCTGACTGTCATGGAACTAGCTCTCTAGATCAGGCTGACCTCACAGAGATCTGCTTGCCTCTGCCCCTGCTGGGATTAAAGGCATGTGTCGTCCCAGCCCATCCTAGTTGAGTACTGGCTTTCTGCACAACCCCCACCCCAGTAACTATGTGGTTATAGTCAACACCTTTGACAGTAGCATACATCTCTAATGCAAAAATCCAAAATCTGGAACTTACGTTTCATTTCTGGGTGTTTGATTAGTATATGCTAATTATACATAATGAGTTTCATTATGACCTTTTCATATACATACACATGTTAAATACAATTTCATCATACTCCTATACATTTCGTTTTCCTGTTCTGTCCCTCTCCTACTCCTGCTGATGCCCCTCTGCTTCTCTTCTACATTTTTTCTTATTTTTTTTCAGTGATTCTATGAATTTCATCAGACTTACTTACAAGATCAAGGGCTAGAGGCTAGTTCCAGGTGCATCAGAAACTTTTCAGATTCTGATAATGACATCACAGTGGAATACTCCATAGCTGGCCTCAGGTGACAAATGATAGTCAAAGCACAGATGCTCCCAAAAATGCTGCATAAAATTGCCTTCTGAGCAAGGGCTATGCCTCAGGGTCACAGTGTGTGCCTAGCATGTTTGTGACCTTGCTTTTCAAACTCAGCACTATACTGAGCATGGTGGCATATTCCTATAATCCCAGCATTTGGAGGTGGGAGCAGACAGATGTCTGTGGGTTCAAATCCAGCCTTGTGTACTGCACAGGGAGTTCCAGTACAGCCAGAGAAACATAGAAAGATCCTGTCTTCCTATCTTAGAGAGAGAGAGAGAAAGAAGAAAAATAGCAACAAAACAACATTAGCACCACAAAAAGACAAAACTCTTATTCATGTTGTGTGTGTTTATATATGTGTGTTTGTGTGTATATACATATATATTCATATATAAATATACATATATGTTTGTGGAACATGAATAAAAACGTTTATTAACACTTCAGTACCCCAGTACATCATTATAATCTGTATTTTAGTCATAGTTTCTGTCGTCAGCATGATGAAAATGATCTACTACATTTCATATTACTCTTTTATTATGTGTGTGCCTTCATGGTTTTATGTGTACTACAAGTTTGTGCATACCTGTGGAGGTCAAAAGAGGGCATAAGATTCCCTGAAACTGGACTTAGAGGCAGTTGTGAGCTGTTCAGCTTTGGTGCTAGGAACCAAACCTGAAACCTCTGTAAGTGCTCTTAACCCCTGGGCTGTCTCTTCAGCCCCAAATCTACTGCATTTTTTAGATGCTATGAAGGGTATTTTATAATACTTAACATTGATGAAGATTTACAGACTATTATTTGAGACAGGATCTCTTGTGTCTCAGACTAGCCTCCTCCAGCTTCCTATGTCGTCCATGATGGCCTTGAACTCCTGATTCTTCTGCTTCCATGCTTCAGTGCTGGGAATACAAACTTCTCCATGTCCCAATTATGTGGTTTTCAGGGATCAAATCCATGGCTTCATGGATGGTAGTTGTGCACTCTACAGAGTGAGCTACGTCTCCAAACGTTATAGATTCTAAAAGAAGACCATCATGTGTTCGTTTGTTTCAGCAAAATGATCAACCTTTCGGTTCCTGATACAATTGATGAGAGAGCAATCAACAAGAAGAAACTTACCCCATTCATCATTCAGGTGTGCCATCTTCCCTATGCCCTCTTCCATAACAGTTTGGCTTGAAGTTGTGACCATGGCCTCTGTGTTCAGTCTGCTACACTTTAATCCTCAGAGCAGCTCTGAATGAGGAATGACCGCGGATATTTTATACACGAGCGTGGACTTAGAAAGGCCCGGGGAGCTGGTAGAAAGTTCACAGAGGCACAGATCCTCATTGAACTCAAAGCCCTGTATTCCTTTTCTTACCTATTGCGTAAAGATGTTGCCGAAATGAACAAAAGGATTTAAGCTGTGACTTAGTTGGTGTGCTCAGCAGATGGGCCGTTTTTGCTTTCCAGAGAGTGAGTAGTAGGTTAGTAGAGGCAAGGAGTGTCCCTTGAGATGTGTAGATTGGTCGTTTCTCGAACCTGGATGTATGACATATGCTGGTGGACTCACATTGAGGCAATTGTAGAAAAGTGACACTGTTCACATGGATATATTACCTTGGTCACTTGACTTTTTACTTGAAAATCAGCAGAATTCAAAGCAACCAAATAAAAGTAAAAAGTTCACTTCCTGCAGAATTCTGCAAACGTAATAGGAATAAGGCTGAGATTGGTCACTTTGATTTTTAATGCTAAATTCTGCAGTCTCTTTTCTATGGATGTTGGTGGATGAAGTTAATGCCCCATATTGATTGTGTAGTGTTATTTTCAGTGGATGCAGAAGTGGACTGTGTGGGGAAGAAAGGTATAATTTGGCTGTCTTGCAGGAAAACTTGAACTTGGCACTGAACTCTGCTTCTGCTATTGGGTGTCACGTTGTGAACATTGGTGCCGAAGATTTGCGGGCTGGGAAACCTCATCTGGTTTTGGGACTGCTCTGGCAGATTATTAAGATTGGCTTGTTCGCTGACATTGAATTAAGCAGGAATGAAGGTAATGAAACGCAGTTGTTATTCTGAAAGATGTTTATTGATGATTTTTAGTTGTTATCCTGAAAGATGTTTATTATTTTTTCTCTCTCTCTCTTATACTTAACTGAGGTGAGCAAATGGGAACGAGCACAAACAGGGAGCTATTCAGGAAAAAACCCATACACCTTGGTTCTGTAGCTGGCACAAACATTTGCATGACAGTTCACATTTGATTATACTAGAAAGACACAAAAGGACACAGATTGACACCAGGTGTCTACTTCAGTCTCGATCCACCTTAGGTTTTTTTCTGTGTGTGTGTGTGTGTGTATGTGTGTGTGGTGTGTGTGTGGTTTGTGTACATGTTCTTGTGGGTAAGTATATGTGAGTACAAGTGTGTATACATTGTGAGTGAAGGCCAAAAAGCAATGTAGTGTGTCGCCCTAAAGCACTTACTCACCTTAGATTTGTAGACAGGGCTGGCCAGCAAGCCCCAGGGATCCTTCTGTGTCCACCTCCTCAACACTGGGATTCCAGATGCACACCACTGCACCCAGATTTTATTGCTAAAAAATCCAAGTTTTGGTCCTCATACCTGCACAGCAAGCAATTTATCAGCAAGTTCTTCTCTCGAGCCCCCGCTTCCTTTTGAGACAAGGTCTATCACCGAATATGGAGCTCACCAGTTTGACTAGAATGCTGGTCAACAAGCCCCGCTTCAATTTCTGCAGCTCTTAGAGTACAGACTTGGGCCACCACCCCTGTTTTCATGTGGATGCTGAGGACTGATCTTGGGTCCGTGTGCTTTTGCATCAGGCCCTTTGCTGACAGAGCAATCCCTTGAGCACAGATTGTGAGAAACTCAAAGCTAGAACTAGGTAGTAGTACAAAGACTGAGAGAAAGTAGGTATGATGCTACATGCCTGTAATCCCAGTGTTTGGGGCTGGGAGATCATGAGATGGAAGCCAACATGGGTTTGTCTCAAAGTAAAACTCTGAGGGGGGGGAAGGGACAAGAGAGAGAGAGAGAGAGAGAGAGAGAGAGAGAGAGAGAGAGAGAGAGAGAGAGAGAGAGAGAGAGAGAGAGAGAGAGAGAGAGATTGTTATGGGCCCTATCACGTCATATTGACTGAGTGGCTTTTGTCTACAAGCGCTGGCGGCTTTGCTTCGAGATGGTGAGACTTTGGAGGAGCTTATGAAATTGTCTCCCGAAGAGCTTCTGCTAAGATGGGCCAACTTTCATCTGGAAAACTCAGGCTGGCAAAAGATCAACAACTTCAGTGCTGACATCAAGGTAACTGCACAGAGAACCAGAGCATTTAGAGAGCTGTAATGACTTTGGAGATTTTATTCTGCCTTTACAAAGAAGAAAATTTATAGGATGGCACCAAGCCTTGCTGTCTCATGAGTTTTGAGAAAGAGTCTTGCTATGTAACCCAGGCTGTATTGGACATCACTGCTGTAGATAAGGCTAACCTCAAACTTACTGTCAATCTGTTTCTGCCTCTTGAGTGCTGGCATACAGACCCGTGGCATCATAGTTTTCTTTGTCTTTCTTATTGTTGTTTGCTTTTGTGTTTGTTGTCTGAAGCACGGCCTTCTGTATCCCAGGCTCGCCTCAAATCTGCTATGTAACTGAGGGCGATATGGGTCACCGTACTCAGTTCTGTGAAGAGTTTAGGATTAAGCCTAGGGTTTCATGCATGCCAGGCATGCATGTTAGTAACTCAGTCCAATCTGTTTGTTTGCCTGTTTGTTTGTTTCAGATATTATTTCACTTTGTAGTCAGGTTGGCCTCAAATTTGCAATCTTCCTGTATCTGCCTAAGGAATATATACAGGCCAATGTGCCTAGACAGTGGAAATGCTTTTTTTATTAAATGAAGCCTGCTTTGAATATTTTGAAAAGCAAATAATTCTTGCATTTGTTGATCAACTGAAACCTTAACCTCAAGTGCCAGCACAGTGTGGGAGGGGAGGGGGGAGAAATGATCTTGTTTTGTTACATGTATTCCCACCCTAAAAGGTTAAATGTTATTTTACCCACTGTATGTATGCGATTCTCATTTAACACTTTCTGTCAGTCCCACTATTAATCAAAAATATAATTAACATAGCAGATGTTGTCTCTGTAGGTTGATATATATCATGCCTTGTAATGGTATAATGTGTTTATTTTCTCTTTCCCTACGCTTCCTGGATTTCTCCTCTTTCATGCTTGTTTTATCTGTCAAGCTTTCTGACTTCAGTAATTCAGTGAAGGTACAGAAACACTTACTAGCTTTATTGTGTTGATGAATGAAATCAATCAGTTGTGAAGTCTTAGCAAAATCAAGTTAAAACAGATGTAGGGCCAGACAGGTGTCCTTTTCTTGGTAAAAATCTCTCATATAGGAAGACTGAAAGAACGTCATATATTTTCACAAAATCTGAGCCAAATGCCCTTGTCAACACAAAACAGTAAGATGCAATTACTCTCTGTAAATATGATCACACTGATATTTACAATCTTTTGTAGGATTCCAAAGCCTATTTTCATCTGCTCAATCAAATTGCACCAAAAGGACAGAAGGAAGGTGAAACACGGATAGATATTAACATGTCAGGTTTCAACGTAAGTATAAGTGCACTTTCAAATTCTACTAGTGTTATCTGTTTCTTGTTTTCTTTGGTTTTATTGAGACAAGGTCTTGCTATATATCACTACCTGGCCTAGAACTTGCCTGCTTTGTTGAGCAGACTGGTGTCAGACTCATAGAGAGCCACATTGACTCTGCTTTCTAAATGCTGAGATTAAATGCATGTGCTGCCACACCCAAGTAATTTTTTGAAGTTCCGTCTAAATTTCTGTGTAATTTTAAGGCTGGAGAGATGCCACAGAGTTAAGAGTACTGGCTTCTCTTCTAGAGGACCGGAGTTTAATTCCCAGCAACCCCATGGTGGCTCACAACCATCTATAATTTGATCTGGTGCCTTCTTCTGGCATGTAGGCAGAACACTGTATGCATAATAAATAAATGAATCTAATTTTAAATTTGTTAAAGGCTGTGATACATATGACTCACAGGAGAGAAGTCATGAGTTCCACAATTATGGTGGCACTGAGTTTATGATTTTATATGAATGATATAAAACATTCAAAACAAGTATGGGGAAATACACACTCTGACTTACTCACCTTTTGCCCTTACCTATGGTGAATAAGCCAGAGTATATATTTCCCCCTACTTTGTTTGAATGTTTATTTTTCAACAAAGATTTTTATAATCTCCCCCCACATATTCTTGAGCATGCAGAAGTGGGCACTTAGGTCCTCTGGATCTGATGTTAGAGGTTGTGAGCTACTTGAAATGGATGTTGGGAATATTACTGTGGTCTCTGCAAAAGCAGCAAACACCCTAACAGCTGAGCCATCTCTCCAAACTCTTTCTTTGTTGAAAAATAAAAAGGTTTATTTTCAAAACTATCCATATGTAAAGTTAAAACTTCAAGGGTATATGACTAAAAAGATGAGTTACAGTCCCGTCCCGTCCCCCCTCCCACCCACCCCGCTTTGCATTTTGGCATGAGAATCCCAGTGGAGCCAGCAGAGTGCATTATTCCTTCTTAGATTTGTGTTCTGGCGCCATCTGGTGGAACTTCAAGGTTCTACATATGCTGTGCCTCCTGGTTTTGCAGTCAAAACTATTTTATAATAAGTACCATGTGTTAGCTAAAAGAAAGTATAATACATTACCCAGCCTATGATTATATGGGCAACATAATATATTAATATATGTTATAAAAGCTTTTTAAACATGTCTTCTTTTACTTCAACAGGAAACAGATGATTTGAAGAGAGCTGAAAGTATGCTTCAACAAGCAGATAAATTAGGTTGCAGGCAGTTTGTTACCCCTGCTGATGTTGTCAGTGGAAACCCCAAACTGAACTTAGCCTTTGTAGCTAACCTCTTTAATAAATACCCAGCACTCACTAAACCTGAAAACCAGGACATTGACTGGACTCTACTAGAAGGTAACTTAAGCATTGCTGTAATTCTACCACACGATAGGATTCCAATCCAGTGAACTGCTTTATCCATTTGGCTTTTGCAAGAATCTGCTAAGAGTCGATGCAGTGCCGAGTGAGAATTAGAAAATTCTGGATGGAGATAGTGATGGAAACAAGCTTTGCGAATAAAATAGTCCAGTCAGGGATTGTGGCTCAATTCCAGAGCTCCTACCTAGCACAGCCAGGATTAACAAAGATAATAAAAACCTAGGATCCTATCATGAGGCCAGTTAGTAAACAAATGTTTTGTTTCAATGGTTAGGGTCATAGCTTTGGGGGAGGTAGGGTGTGTAAGGCAGGTTTTATTTTCTTGAGTTTGATTAATCTATTTATTTATTTTGAGAACAGGGACCTAAGCTTTGTTTGTTGAGTGTTTTAACCTATTTATTTTTAGAAGAGTCTCGTGTTTGTTTGAGGCTCTTTAACCTGGTCTTCTCTTTTGAATCAAATATTTCATATGTCTCTTGCTGGCCTCAAACTATGTAATAAAGAATGACCCTAAATTTTCCTCCTGTTTCCAAGTGCTGGGATTACATGTATCGCATGCAGTTTTAAGGGGGTTAGGGGTTAAACCTAGAACTTCATGCACTCTAGGAAAGCACTCTATAAACGGAACTACATTCCTCAGAGCCTTGGAGGTGATTGTGAGACAGCATCTCACCCAGTATCTGAAACTGGCCTGAAACCAACTCCGTAGCCCAAGACTGGCCTCAAACTCCCATCAGTCCTCCTTCATGATGGCTGAGATTATAGACATGAGTCCCTATGTCTAACCCAATCATCTTTTTAAATCTCTAACCGGAAAGATATAAATACAAGCTGAATTTAAATTATATTTTAGTAATTGTATTTCAGTTATCCATACATGCATGGCATAGTGTAGTATGAAGTTTCTGTCCCAGACTAGCCCCAAGATTTGGACCAGCTGTCCCAAACAGACTGCTCACAGCTCCTTGGTCCCAAATAATCACACAAAGTCTTATATTAACTTCATGTTGTTTGTCCTGAAACAAGCATATTGCTAGCTAGCACTTAATCTTAATCTAACTCCTGATTCTTATCTTATTTAGCCAAGTTGTTTGGTACCTTTTCTCAGAGCAGGATTTCGACTTCTTTCCTCTGGGTCTGCTGGCGTCTCTGTTTTGTTCTTTCTCTTCCCAGAGTTTTCTTAGTCTGGTAGACCTGCCCATACTTCCTGTCTGCCTTCTGGCCAATCCGCATTTTATTCAATCACTAGGAGAACAAATATCTTCAATGTACA
The DNA here is from genome assembly GCA_033318265.1 of Phyllotis vaccarum. Classification (NCBI taxonomy): domain Eukaryota; kingdom Metazoa; phylum Chordata; class Mammalia; order Rodentia; family Cricetidae; genus Phyllotis; species Phyllotis vaccarum. The sequence continues at coordinate 104,761,145 of JARWLC010000013.1, forward strand.
AGAGTGTAATCTCACAGCAGCATAGTATCATGTGGTAATTATTATATCAGAATAAAGCACATAAAATAAACAAATATATGCACTGCTCATATATATATATATATACAAGACATTTAATGAACGAATACATTTTGTGAATGTTTTAATAGGAGAAACTCGTGAAGAAAGAACCTTTCGCAACTGGATGAACTCTCTTGGTGTTAATCCTCATGTAAACCATCTCTATGCGTAAGCTACTCTACCACTATTATGGCTATTATGAAGTTATGCATCTCGTGAATGGATTTAGCATAAATAATGAGAGCTCTAAAATTTCTCTGCATGTTCATTTGTAGCAAGTACTTATATTACAAAGTATTAGAGATTTCCATCATCATTTTTCTGCTACACAAAAGTCCAAATTCTCTCTTTACCAGTCCATTGGTTGTAAGTGATTAAATATGTAAATCACTTGATGGTACCTTGGCAAACAGGTACTTTAAGTTTCACAGTCAGGAAACACTTGTAGCAGACTATCCATGATTCCCCATGGCCTTTAGCTTCCTGGCTGGACTGCTAGTTGCCTGTTCCCCGTCTTCAATATTTTCCTACCATCTCCTGTTTACCACCTACTAACTCTAGTATTAGTTTTATTCACTGCATATACATATACGCCCAAATCATATTATTTGATAATTCACAAAGTTGTTTATTATGTCTTTCTGACTTCCATGTAGTGCCCTGGGTGTTCATCCAATGTTCCCAAACTTTAAAAGAGCTTTTGCTCATAATAAACATGCATCCTTTTATTGTCTTTATCATTATCATCATCACCATTATTAATTTTTTTTTTGGTCTTTCAAGACAGGGTTTTTCTTAGACAAGGCTAGCCTTAATGTAGACCAGGCTGGCCTCAAACTCACAGAGATCTGCCTGCCTCTGCCTCTAAAGTGCTAGGATTAAAGGTGTGTGCCACCTTATTTTTTGTTTTTGTTGTTGTTTTTTAAGACAGGACAGGATCTCACTGTGTAGACCTATCTGGTCTGAGACTGCCTATATAGACAAGGCTGACCTCTCACTCACAGAGATGGCACTGCCTTCCCTCCCAAGCCTAAGATTAAAGGTGTGCACTACTTTGCTCAGATGTGCTTATATACTTTTAAGGGACTTGAATGGTCCTGGCTCCATTTTGAGCACGGACTGATTTATAAAACTGAGTCATGGGTACTATGAATTTATAGGTTATATCTGATTTGTGGTACTGTTTACAATTCCTGAAAATGTTATGTTTCTACTTATTAGTGACCTGCAAGATGCCCTGGTCATTTTACAGCTATATGAACGAATTAAGGTTCCTGTGGACTGGAATAAAGTTAACAAGCCTCCATACCCAAAGTTGGGAGCCAACATGAAAAAGGTAGACAATCTGGAATCTGCTTCATTTCTTCCTTTTGTTTTAAAACCTCGGGCCCTAAGCTGCTTCTTGAGGATAGGAACTACGTCTTGGTTTTGAAAAGCTACCTACCTGAGAGAGAGAGAGAGAGAGAGAGAGAGAGAGAGAGAGAGAGAGAGGGAGAGGGAGAGGGAGAGGGAGAGGGAGAGGGAGAGGGAGAGGGAGAGGGAGAGAGAGAAAGAGAGGGAGGGAGGGAGAGGAGAGAGAGCTCATGTAGATTGAACAAATGTTGATCTTTAACCATTCATTTACTTTTGTACATTTGCAGTTAGAAAATTGCAACTATGCAGTTGAATTAGGGAAGCATCCAGCTAAGTTCTCTCTGGTTGGCATTGGAGGACAAGACCTGAACGATGGAAACCCAACCTTGACCTTGGCTTTAGTCTGGCAGCTGATGAGAAGGTATTGTGTACAGTGTTGGCCATTGAAATTTCATAGTAATAGAGTTCTATGCATTCACTTTAATATGGCATGAATTCTACTTGGTCTTATAATAGAAACCTGGAGCCATATATTGGGAAAAAGCTGAAAGATCCAAGAGATAGAGGAACAAACCTAGCTACTTCTCACCCCAATAACTCCTCAGGCAAAAGGGATAGATTCTATTTCCATGAATCCTCAAACTGAATGTCTCTGAGTCCTCAGCCAAAAGGAAAGAGGTTCACAGGTGAAGGGCTGCTCCCCTACCTCCTCTCACCTTATCTTTCGTTCTCTGCCCAAGTATCTTGCTTCCTGGTTCTACTTTCCTAGTACTTGGATTTTAAAGGTGTGTTTCCCAAGTACTCCGCACATAGCCATGGGATCCCAAGTGCTAGGATTAAAGATGTGTGTCAGCACTATGGGGCTCTGTTCGGCCTTGAACTCACAGAGTGCCAGCTAGATCTCTGCCTCTGCTTCTTGAGTGCTGGGATTAAATGTGTGTGTCACCTGTTGCCTGATCTCTATGGCTAACTTTGTGGGTAGCTCTGTATTCTAATTTTCAGGCAAAATTTATTAGGTTCACAATATGTCACCACACCCTTAATATATTTTCATGGATTTAAATTAGTTATTTAGTTTATTAAATACACTTTTGAGTTCATTGTACTTAGACTCTGAAATGAGTTTTCTATGAATATATGTTGAACCTTCACTAGAGGGATACCTCCTTGTGACTCAGAACTGGAGTTGTCAGTCATTCACAGAAGACTGACATGTAGACTGTAGAGTGATGAACTGTCACTGAATAAAATTGTCAGATGGGCTGCAGCCCTAGCTCAGCAGTCCAGGATATACTTGGCATATGTGGAGGCTATCTCCAGACACCCAAAACAAATAAGGAAAACTTGTCAGAAGCCCAGACTGATATCTCATACTTCAAATCTCAACACCTCCAAGTCTGAGGAGGGGAATGGCTACTTTGAGGCCTGCTTCAACTACATAGTGAGTTCTAGGACATCCTGAACTATAGAGTGAGACCTTGTCCCAAAGGGCCAACCAAAAAAAATATCAGAAGAAATAGGAAACTTTTTCTGTAGCCATCTGAAAATTAAGATTTAGGCCTTAGGATGGTTCAGTGGTTAAAGACACTTGTACCAAGCTTGATGACTTGAGTTCTGTCCCTGGAATCCAAGTAGTGAAGAAACTGAATCATCTCCTGCAAGATGTTCTTTGACTTTCATAGGTGTACACACACACACACACACACACACACACACACACACACACACACACACACACACCCTTTAATTTTATCAATTTATAAGAAATTGAAGACTTCTTTATTTTGACATATCTTTAATAATTCTTGGAGAATTTCATACATGTACACAATGAACTTTCATAATATTCCACCCCACTTCTAGGCCTTCAAACTCCTACTGGATCTCCCCCATTTTCCTTTCCCACTTTAATGGGGTTTTTTTTTGTCCCACTGAGTCCAATTAATGATGCCCATATGTACAAGTGTGGGACAATCTATTTGGAACATGAGAACCTACTAGGAGCCACACTTCATGATAAAAACTGACTGCTATCCAGTAGCATAAACTAGAATTGATCTTGTGTGGGCCTAGTGTAGGCAATCACAGCCCAGCCACTGTGAATTCTGGAGTGTAGCAAACCTGCCATGTCCAGATGATGCTATTTCTCGGCACTCCTTTCAGAGCTCTGGCCCTTATACTCTTCTCAACCCCTTGGAAAATGAATATCTCTTAACAATAGCACCAAAACCATTCATTAAGCCTAGCTACCAATCAAAGCACAGGGCATGATGTCTATGTGTATGAGTATGGCAAGGTTTGTACCACTGTTTCAGACAAAGGTGGGAGAATAACTTTTGATAATCAGTTTGTATCAAACTGCTTTGCCCACAGAACCCTTTTGTCAGTATAAAATCTTTGGGATAAAAATGTGTATAAGACAACTTTCAGATACTTTGATTTTTCTATACAGAATAGACTGAGTTTCTCCTACTAATTCTCTTAGATATACCCTTAATGTTCTGGAAGATCTTGGAGAAGGTCAGAAAGCAAATGATGACATCATTGTAAACTGGGTGAACAGAACACTGAGTGAAGCTGGAAAGTCAACTTCCATTCAGAGTTTTAAGGTTGGTATAGGTTATTATACATTGTGTTTCATAGATAATAGCAGTTATTTTAAGAACAAACATGGGTTTCTGATGAGGGATATCTTTCTGTATGCTGTGAATATAAACCTTTAGATAAAGGAGCTGTTTTGGCCCATGGCAAGCACTGTAGAAAAAGTAGGTGGGGGGGAATCAGAGAATAGACAGGAAGACGACAGAGTCAGAGACAGATCAAGATAGAAGCCCAAGAAGAAACATCTAAGGAACACAGGTGAGCTATGGGCCACGTGGCAGACAGATTAATGGAAATGGGTTAAGATGAAGGAGTTAGCAGTCAGTGTGCCTGAGCCATAGGCCAAACAGCATGAAGTTACTATAGGCGTCTGAGTCATTTTGGGGGGAGCCTAAGCAGTGGCAGGCAGCTTAACGGCCTGAGACTGCAGGTCTGTGGGTCTGAACCTCTGGCCAGATGGGGTGGAAACCCAATTGCAACAGGTTTCTTTGTAAGAATTATTGTTGGGCTAATGGCAAGACTTTTTTCCCTTGCTCAGGCTTATATAAAGAAAACACATGTTAATTTGTAGATGTTGAAATTCTTATGTTTGTTCCCCCTCCCTCCTTTTTTAATAGGACAAGACAATCAGCTCCAGTTTGGCAGTGGTGGATTTAATTGATGCCATCCAGCCAGGCTGCATTAACTATGACCTTGTTAAGAGTGGGAATCTTACAGAAGACGACAAGCACAATAATGCCAAGTAAGGGCAAGTATGTGGTGTCATATAGAGAACACTAGTGTTACATCCAAGCAGATCCATTCCCATTCAAGTTCACTCCCTAGATAGTGATAGTATCTGGGAAAGATCTCTTTGCATTCAAAGGCTTTACTGAGATCCAGTTCACAGACATGTAATTCACATATTTAAGTATAAGAGCTAATGGTTCCAACCTTGTTCTCACTGGTATATGACAATCACCACAATCAATTTTAGTACACTTAACAAATAACAGAATCTTCTATCGCTAGTCATTGTCACAGCCATCTACTTCCAAGCACCCATCAAACAACCTAACTTCTAGCTCAATCTTGCCTATTCTAAACTGTTTTATCTCTCAACTATTTCACATCAATTATATATCCCTTTCACCAACATCTCTATTTTGTACCCCACAAGATAACCAGCAAAGCCGCTGTCTTTTAGTAAGAATAGATTTGTGGGGCACAAACAAGACAATGAAATATTATACAGCCTCTATATGAATGAAATCCTATCATTTGCCACAGCAATAATGAATATGGAGATGATGTTAAATGTCAGACACAAAAATACAAATATGATGTGATCATATTTTGTGAGGGAAACATAATTTTTAACCTATATTGCTATTTTATATGTGGGGAACTTTTGTCCATAGGTATGTCTGCACTTCTTGTGTGCCTGTTGCCTCAATAGGCCAGAAGATTATGTCATATTCTCTGAAACTGGACTGTTGTGAGCCCACCATGTGGGTACTTGGAATTGAACACAGGTCCTCTGGAAGAGTGGACAATAAGCCATCTCTCTAGCCCTTGAGGGAAATGTATGTAGGCTTCATGTTCATCACAAACAATCAAACAAAAAAAGATGAAGGAAATTTTCATTTTAGAAGGTTAAAATTGTTTTCAGTGACATTATAAGGGTCAGCAAGATGTCTCAACAGGTAAATGCACTTACTTCAATGTCTGATAACCTACTTTGACCCCCAGTACCCACGTGGTGAAAGGCCAGGACTGGGTTCTCCAAATTGTTTCTAACCTCCACTCATACACCATAAGCATGTGTCCTTGTACACAGGCACACACAAATAAAGAAATAAAATCTTTAAAATTGAAGTATATAAAAAGAAAATTATAATACCAGACATTGTGGTACAAGCCTAGAAGTCCAACTACTCAGGAGGCTAAGGCAGGAAAAATGCAGATCCTAGGCCAGACTGGGAAAAATAGCAAGACTCAACAGAAAATCACACAAGAAAGGCTGAGACATAGCTAAGTGGTATAGGGCTTGGGACAAATGAATTAGGCACTTGGCTCTATCCTTAGCTCCACCCCACTCCATTATAAGAACCATGTATGATGGTGTGGGGAAAGACAACAGTAATCTCACCACTCTGGAGACTAGGGCAGGTAGATTATGATTTCAGCAGCAGTCTGGCCTACACAGTGTGATACTGTCAAGAAACAAATAATAAACAAAAAGAATTTAATGCTGTATCTGACCCTCAGGATTTTTCAACTGTTGCTTTAGAGGATTATTGAAACAATTTAATGCAAATCACTATGAACTTCAAACGAGGCAAAGAAGACCCTTACAAAGGTGGCTCACCTTACCTTAGAGTGTTTGTCTATAATTACAGTTACAATAGCTAGTCTATTTGTATTGAGCCAAATTAAAGAAAATATTCTGTCATCTTATCTTCCGTGTAAAGTTTTATATCTAATTTACCTCTTATAGTAACTAAGGAAAACTATAATTATAACTATCTAGTCTTCAATTCCATCAAAGACCCCAGAAGGATAAAATATTACCTGAGTAAACTAGAAGTGCATTGCAAGCAACTTCCAAATTCTAGAAGTGACAAAAACGTCTGGCTGCCTGAATAGACATGTAAAGTTCCTGGGTAATATCAGGGTATCTGTCTTCAGCCTACAGGTCTAGAGTCTCTGGCAGACTATTTTGTGAAGGACAAATTTTAAAGAAGTATTCTATTCATTTTGACAAAAGTTGTCAGTCACTTCTCCTTGTGTCCTGTAGAATATCTGGAAGATTTTTCTGGGAAGCAGGAACTTGAAGGACCATCTCAGCTTGTTCTAGAAAAGTTCAGAGGTCGCTTTTCTATAATTCTGCATGTCCAGTTTATACAACATAAGGTCAAACAGTTGAGGCAAAAGTAATTTCTTGCCCAGTGACTAAATTTTGAAACAAAGAAAGTAAACTCAATATAGTTTCTTCGGTATCCATCATCCTTTTCAAGTAGATTGGTGCTGCCAGGAACAGACATGTCTTCCTGTTCAGAAAACTCTAAGTTCTTAAAACATTTTAAATGCCATATTTTGTAGGCCTTGAAGTGTTTGAAGATTACCTATCTTATTGAAATATTTATCTTTGTATATCTAAAAAAACCTAACTGACATAAGTTTGATTATCATGGATGATTAACTTTTAATCTGCATTTCTTAATTATACATTACAATTTTAAAATGAATTACATAAACATAATACCTTAACCAAGAGTAGAGATATAAATAAATTATAACAAAATTAACCTTCAATTTTTAAAATAAAACAAAATTCATATCCATGTAAATTATGTAAAATAAGTAGTTGCTTTTTAAGAATGGATTCAATAATCTACCCTTTTATTCCATCATATCTATATCCCATTTTATTCTTTAGAAAGAGATTGACTATAACCAAAAACCAAACCCTCTAAATAATGATAAATATTCATAGCCTATTTTTTAGAAATGTAGGCATAGTTTTCTAGGCTACTTCCTGCTGATTGGAGGTACTGATAATCTTTGAGGACCCTGAAGCTAGATCATCTTAGTCAGCAGCCTTGAAGCTGATGTGGACGTTGGATCATCTGAACCATTTCTTCCCTTCAGAGATTTTTTTCAGGGGGTCTTTCTTGATCCAATCATTTTAGCCTGGAAGCAATCCATAGGTTCTCATCTTCTGTTTCCCAAAGCAACATATCCTTAGACCCAAATTTCAAAATCAAGATACCTTTAAAATATATATCTTGGATTAACTTAACAGCCTTTACAATCCAAATGTCTTTCTGTATATAGCTCATTAACAGTTAAAAAGTTAAAATAAAACAGAATAATATACATATTTCAGACTCTATATTTTCCATCTTTATGGAGCTATTTCTTTTATATTATTTTTACTGTCTCATTAAAGACTATTTTTAAACTATTTAACTATATAATTCCCTTTATTTTCCTCTTCCAAACCTACATATATTTCAACACACATTATAACCCATTTAGAGGCTTTCTCCATCTGAATCTGTTTTATTGTTCATCTTTAATCATTTTATGACCAGTAGAGACTTTTCTAAAATGTGAAGCCCTGTATTGGCTGCTAGTTCAACCTATTCCACTTTTCAACATGACTTAGGTGTCAATGAGTCATGCTTACTTCCCAGATTCTGAGAAGCAATGTTGAGAAGCATGTGCTCTGAAACCTGCAAACAGTGGCTGGGAAAAGCATCTTAGTACCACACTCTATAAAAAGGACTGCAGAAATCACCCATCCATGCTGCTTAGCTCATGGCAGCTTTATCTCACAGACAGATTCTGGGAGACAAGTCTCTGCACTGCTGTTGGCATGAGACTGTGAGAATAGGAAGTCCAGGATGGCTTCAATTTTGTGTATTCAGAATCTTTTAAAAAAGCCTTTTCACTGCTTTACAGTGGTTACCATTTGTAGTCAGAAGTCTTCTGACCAATGCAGGCCTGAAGTCTTAAGGAATCTCTCCCACCTGTAGTTTACCAGCCACTTATAAAATAATTATTCAGAGGCTTATTTTAATTACAAACTGTTTGACTGACCTATGCCCAAGGCTCATTACCAACTAACTCTTACAACTTAATTCAAACCATTTTTATTCATCTGTGTTTTGCCATGTGGCTCTATGGCTTTACCCTTGTCCCATTAAGTCTTGCTTTCTAGGAAGCAGCCTACAACTTCTCCCTGACTCTGCTCTCCTTCATCGTTATCTCTGCTTGGATTTCCCATCTGCCTCTAAGCTGCCCTTCCATAGGCCAAGACAGCTTCTTTATTAACAAATTGTAATAAAGTATATTCACAGAATACAGAAAGACATCTCACATTGGTGTCCTTTGGGCTAGCGACATGGGACACTGGTTAAGAGCATTGGCTGTTCTTCTAGAAGACCTAGACTTTGGTACCAGCACCCATAGGGCAGCTCACAACTTCTAGAACTCCAGTTTCAGATAAAACAAACATAAATGAATCTTTTAAAATTCAGAGGTTCCCCTAACAAGGAAAAATCTCATCTTGATTTTTTTTTTCTCCCTAAAAAACTAGGTATGCAGTGTCAATGGCTAGAAGAATTGGAGCAAGAGTATATGCTCTCCCCGAAGACCTTGTGGAAGTAAAACCAAAGATGGTCATGACCGTATTTGCATGTTTGATGGGCAGGGGTATGAAGAGAGTGTAAAATAACCAATATGAATATAACCAACCTTACTCACAGGTGCATGATTAGTGAGTCAGCCCTTCCCAGGTGAAGTGCTCGTGGCTTAAGGATTTTTTGGTTATTTAAAGGACTTGTAGTTTTGATTAACAAGACTAGCTCGTCATGACAGCTGTCAGGGAAAGACTTTTAGTAAGAAGCAACTCCTTTTTCCATTTGAGTTGGATCTGTTCAGCACGCCTGTACATGCTCACAGCCCACAGTCTGCTCTCGCCTCCTAGAATGCTGCCCTTAACATTCTCTGTCACTGTATATTATCTCCCAGGTTATCTTCCTACTCTTAGGGTGTCCATCTCTTGAGACTTGCTTAGCTGGGTAGACAGGATTAGTATTAGCTTGCCATTTTGCTTTCCTAGATCTGCTGGTTTTTACTGAAGCACTGAGGTCAGATGTAGAGATGAGTGTCCTTTGCTTACTTTGTAGTACTGAAAATCTGCTGAAGTAACTGGCTGTGCAAAATTTACTAGAAGCTTTTTGCACTCTTTTGTTCTTAAAAGTCAGTATCTTTTTACAGTATTCTTTCTATGAGATTATTTTTTTGTACATTTAAGAATATTTTGATTACAGTCAACAAGTCTGCTGATTTGCTACTTTCAAAAAATGGGCTTCAAGTAAGTTAAAAAACAAAAAAAAAAAAAGAAGAAGAAACTCTAGGTGAAGGAAAATGGACCTTAAGGATTGATTTCCCCTTACACATAGGCTCGGATCAAATGAGGAATTCCGTCTTCAATGAGTCAGTAAGACACAAGCTTTTTTTTTTGTCTTGTAAACTTTATCACAAAATCTCTTAAGATCTAAAATGCTGTTGACTATGATACTTTTGAAGAGAGCATGAGCACAGAATTTGGTGGAGATCCCATAAGCAAAGTACGCTAAGTGTACAGTAAGTTTGAAAGTGTGACACTTGTAATGAGGAGATGTGCTCACAAAAGGGGGGAGGATGTGTGTCACAAAAGGGGGAGGATGTGTGTCACAAAAGGGGGAGGGATGTGTGTCGGACTTGATGCTCTCTTCCTTTGTCAAGCTTTGTTGCTATAGTTCTCAAGATCATTATGTTAATCTAACTCTGAAAAGTGATGTAATCGGGTAGCAACATATTAGTCCAAATAAAGGCATTTGCATAATAATTAGTGTCTCTTAATTTTTTTAATTTATTTTGTTTTGAAGGTTTGTTTTTGTTCCTAATGACTGCTTGGTGGGGGTGTGCCTATGTCTTACAGAGAGAGCAAAGAATGCTCGATCTGGAGTTATAGGTTGTTCCTTGATGAGGGTGCTGGCCACCAAATTGGGATCCTCTGAAAGAGTATCATGTGCTCCTAATGACTGGGTCACCTCTCCAGCTGCCTGATTTGTTTTTGAGATATGACTCCCTGTGTAGCTCTGAATGGTTTTGAACTAGGGTCTTTCCACTTCAGTTTTTCTTGTGCTAATTTTGAAGGTATCCCTTACCAGCACACAAATGGCAACTCATAAGTGCCTAAACATTCAGTATTGGGTGATATGATGCATATTTCTGGCCTCTGTGGGAACCACATGCCTGTGATATACTTACATGCATGGGTAAAACATTCAAACTCATAAGATCAAGCAGATAATTTTAGTAATCCTACAAAAAGAATAATTAGACATATATTTTGATATAAAAGACTGCCGTACCCTAGTGTATATCTGTGCATTGTGTATGTGCCTGGAACCCATGGTAGCCATAATACACTGACAAATCCTGTGGGACTGGAGTCAGAGACATCTGTGACTCACAGTGTGGGTGCTAGAAATGGAACCTCCATCCTTTGGATGAACAGCCAGAGCTCTTAATTACCAAGCCATCTCCCCAGATGTCTCCCATCCTGATATGTTGTAATATGGCAGGAGAGAGAACTTAGCAGGTTTGAGCCAGGGTACCCCAAGGCAGATGAGGGAGACGGGCCTTGTACACATTCCATGTAGACATGGCAGGCAGCAGTCAGTGTGCGTGGGAGGCACAGAAAGTGAGACACATCTTACAGGCAGAGCTCATGTGAAAGCTTTATTGCAGGGGAGGGAGAAGAGAAGAAAGTGAAAGAGGGAAAAGAATGGGTAGTGGTGCACAGGACCTCTTAGCAAGAGGAAAAGAAAAGGAGGAAGAGGGAAGGAAGGGGGCAGTCTGTTGTTAAAGGGATCTTTTCCTAGAATGAGAGGTCAGGATGCTGGGAGGACCCAGGTGTTACTTGCTCATTGGCCAGGATTCTAGGAAGTGAGCCTGAATGATAACACAATACACACGTTATTTATTTATTTATACATTATCTTGGTTTTTGAGACAGAGTCTCTCCTCATAGCCCTGGCTCTCCTAGAACTCATGTATACCAAGCTAGCCTCTAAGTAAGAGATATGCCTGACTGTGCCTCCCAAGTGCTAGGATTAAAAATTCCTTCTCAAATGTTTAAAACAACAACACAAAACCTTTCTGGCCACTTCATACTCTCAAAAGTCCTAGGCCTCAGTCTAATGAAAGATGATCTTGACCTGTTAGAGCTGTGACTTAGTGACTTCATAATGTACTGTGCCTCCCCTATAGGATTTTGGTCAAAAATAACAATAATATTATTCTAGTCACTTAAGCCATTGTTACTGATGTTAGTGAAACAAATAGCTGGTTGGTCCTATACCTATGGATACAAAAATTACTTTCTCTTTAGAAGTATCTTATTGATTTCATTTGAAAAACAACAGTCTGAATTTTTTCTAGAGTATCATGACTAGAATGGCTATACACAAAAGTCTAGAGTGTAGCTCAGAGGTAGCTTGCAAGTCTTGTACCTCTGAGGTCCTGGGTTCAATTACTAACATTTTAAAAAGTAGCTATAAATAATTTGCAGTTTACCATGCTGTACTGAGCCCCCTTCCTGAGAAAGTATTAGAGGGGAGTATTCATATGCACATTCCCAAAAGGATCATTTGGCTGGCACACACTGTTAATCCCAAAACTTGGAAGGCAGAGTTAGGCAGATCTCTGAATTTGCGGGCAGCTAAATCTACATAGTGAGTTCCAGGACAAACGGGCTGGCAAAGAGATCCTGCCTCAAAGAAACCAAAAACAGAAACAAAAACAAATGAAAACAACCTCCACCCAAATACATCCATATTACAGCAGCATTCAGACTTATTAAGTATGATTATATCTTCAGTTTGTTCAATGGATAAAAGTTCTCCCAACCCAGCATGTGTGAGTATGTCCAAGCCAGTGCCTGTGAGTGTGTTAATAAGACAAAGTTGATCATCACCCACCGATGACCGGATAACCAGAAGCCCCTTCCTGGTGCACAGCTAACTAAGAGCTAACTAAGAGACCCCAGGCTCACAACTAAGAGCCGACAAAGAGTGAACCAAGGAAGCAATAGGCAGACGCCAGTGTAAGAATACATATAACAATATAAAGAACATCCCCCAGAATAAGCTGATGGCTCTACAACATCAAGATCTGAGAATAACAATGAAGAAGAAACAGAAGGATATAACATTAAAAACAACTTTATGAAGATAATAAAAGCTTTAAAAGAAGGTATAAAAAATTCCCTTAAAGAAATGGAAGAAAATACAAACAAAAAATCAGAAGAGATGAACAAATCTCTGAAAGAAAATAAAGAAAACCAAGAAAAAGAAACCAAACATATGAAAGAAACATTCCAGGAATAAAAAATTGAAATAGAAGCAATAAAGAAGGCACAAACTGAGGCAAATCTGGAAACAGAAAACCTGAAGAAACAATTTGGAACCACAGATACAACGATAACCAATAGAATGCAAGAGATGGAAGAGAGAATCTCTGGAGTGAAAGATTCAATAGCGGAAATAGATAAGCCAGTTAAAGAAAATACTAAAACCAACCAAAACAAGTCATAATACAAAATGTCCAGGAAATCTGAGATACCAGGAAAAGATAAAACCTGAGAATAATTAGAATCTAAGGAGGAGAAGAATACCAGCTCAAAGCACAGAAAATATATTTAACAAAATCATAGAAGAAAACTTTCCCAACTTAAAGAATGAAATGCCTATAAATATACAAAAAGCTTGTAGAGACTATACCCCCCCACCCAAAAAAAATTTGCTCACCACATAAGTCACAAAACCTACAGAACAATGTAGAGACTAGACCCCCCCCCACCAAAAAAAAAAATTGCTCACCACATAAGTCACTAAACCTACAGAACAATGTAGGTGGAGTTTCACTTACAAGGCAACAGTTTAAGATTAATATTTATTAAAATATAAATCAACACTCACGATACAGGTAACAGCTTATAGTGGCACCTGAACAGGGCCTGGAGTATCCAAGCGATGGACGATGGGTTCCAAACCAGTCTCTCCAGCAGCCAGGAACCAGGCAAAAAGGCCTCCCAGGGCCCCAGCAGCCTCTTATCAATGGGGTTGGCTACGCCCCCTTCAGGCCCAGGACCCTGGGTAAGCATCCCCGGATCTTATCAGTTGACACCGGAATCCCACCACAGAACAAAGAAAAAATACTAAGAGCTGCAAAGGAAAAAGGACGAATTACCCATAAAGGCAGACCCATCAGAATAACACCTGACTATTCAATGGAAACAATGAAAGCAAGAAGGTCCTGGTCAGATGTTATACAGCAAAACTGTTGATCACTATAAGTGGAGTAAACAAGATATTTCACAGCAAAACTAGATTTAAACAATATGTATCCACAAATCCAGCCCTACAGAAAGCTCTAGAGAGAAAACTCCAACCTAAGGAAACAAGATACGTGGTTGAAACCACGATAATAGCACAGAAGAAAAAAACAAAGAAGGGAAATGCACACAAGCTACCACCAAAAATAAAAGGAAATAACAAACATTGGTCATTAATATTTCTCAATATCAATGGGTTCAATTCACCTATAAAAAGACACATCCTAACACAATGGATGCAAAACCAGAAGCCGCCCACCCATCTGCTTCATACTAAAAACACACATCAACTTCAAAGACAGACACATGCTCAGAGTAAAGGGTTGGGAAAAGACTTTCCAATCAAAGGTCCCAAGAAACAAGGTGGTGTAGCCATCATAATATCTAACAAAATAGACATTAAACTAAAATCAATCAAAAAAGACCAGGACAGACATTACTTACTCATCTCAGGAAAAATCCACCAAGATAAAGTCTCAATCCTGAATTTTTATGCCCCCAACACAAGGGCACCTACATATGTAAAATAAACACTACTAAGGCTTAAACCTCACATCACACCCCACATATTAATAGTGTAAGACTTCAATACTCAACTTCACCCTTGGATAGGTCAACCAGACAGAAACTCAATAGAGAAATAAGGGATCTAACAGATGTTATGACCCAAACAGACTTAATAGATATGGACAGAACCTTCCACCCAAAGACAAAGAAATACACATATTTCTCAGCACCCCATGGAACTTTCTCTAAAATTGACCACATACTCATACATAAAGCAAATATCAATAGAAACAAAAAAATGGGAATAACTCCCACCATGGTCTAAAGTTCGACAGCAACAAAAATGACAGAAAGCCTACAAACTCATGGAAACTGAATATCTCTTAATTGAAGCACCTCAGGGTCAAGAAAGAAATTAAGAAAGAAATCAAAACCTTCCTAGAATTTAATGAAAATGAATCCACAACATACCCAAACTTATGGGACACAATGAAAGCAGTGCTAAGAGGAAAATTCATAACACTAGATTCCTATATGAAAAACCTAGAGAAAACTCACACAAGAGACCTAACAGCACAGCTGAAGGCTTTAGAACAATTAGAAGCAAACTCACCTAGAAGTAGAAAGCGGGAAATAATCAAACTTATGGCTGAAACCAATACAATAGAAACAAAGAGAACAATACGAAGAATCAATGAATCAAAGAGTTGGTTCTTTGAGAAAGTCAACAAGATAGATAAACCCTTATCCAAACTAAACAAGAAGCAGAGGGAGAATATCCAAATTAACAGAATCAGAAATGAAAGGGGGGACATACAAAAGACACCCAGAAAATCCAGAGAATTATAAGATCATACTTTGAAAATCTTTACTCCACTAAAATGGAAAACCTAAAAGAAATAGACAGCTTTTCGAACAGATATCACTTACCAAAATTAAATCAAGATCAGATTAAAGATCTAAATAGACCTATAAGGAAATTGAAGCTGTTATTAAAACTCTCCCAAGTTAAAAAAAAAAAAAAAAAAAAAAAAAAAAGGCCAAGACCAGATGGTTTCAGTGCAGAATTATACCAGACTTTCAAGGAAGAATTAATACCAATACTCCTCAAACTGTTCCATAAAGTAGAAACTGAAGGAACATTGCCAAACTCTATATATGAGGCCACAATCACCTTGATTCCCAAGCCTCTCAAAAATGCAACAAAGAAAGAGAATTACAGACCAAACTCCCTCCTGAACGTTGTTGATACAAAAATACTCAATAAAATTCTGGCAAACTGAATCCAACAACATATCACAAAAGATCATCCACCACGATGGATTAGGCTTCAACCCAGAGATGCAGGGATGGTTTAACATACAAAAAACTGTGAATGTCATCCATCATATAAAAAAAAAAAACTGAAAGAAAAAAATGACATGGTCATCTCATTAGATGCTGAAAAAGCCTTTGACAAAATCCAAAACTCCTTCATGATAAATGTCCTGGAGAGATCAGGAACACAGGGAAAACACCTAAATATAATAAAGGTGATAAACAGCAAGCCAACAGCCAACATCAAACTTAATGGAGAAAAACTCAAAGCAATCCCACTAAAATCAGGAACAAGACAAAGCTGTCCTCTCTCTCCTTATCTATTCGATGTAGTTCTCAAAGTTTTATCTAAAGCACTATGAGAACAAAAGGAGATTAAGGGACACAAATTGGAAAGGAAGAAGTCAAACTATCTCTATTTGCAGATGATAAGATCATATATATAAGTGACCCCCAAATTCTACTAGGTAAATCCTACAACTGATAAAGACTTTCAGCAAGGTAGCAGGGTATAAAATTTATTCAAAAAAATCAATAGCCCTCCTATACAATAAGGATAAAAGGGCTGAAAAAGAAATAAGGGAAACATTACCCTTTATAATAGCAAATAGCATTAAATATCTTGACGTAACTCTAACCAAAGAAGTAGCAGACCTTTTGCCAAAATTTTAAGTCACTGAAGAAAGAAATTGAAGAGCATATGAGAAAATGGAAACATCTCCTGTAGCAATGAGGTTTCCTGGCCCATGGTAGCCAGAGGTCCAGACCCACAGACCTGCAGCCCCAGACCCCTTTGCCGTCCGCCACTGATTAGGCCCCAAAAATGATTCAGATGCTTATATTAACTTCATGCTGTTTGGTCTATGGCTCAGGCACATTGTTAGCTAGTTCTTACATCTTAACTCAACCCATTTCCATTAATCTGTCTGCCATGTGGCCTGTGGCTCACCTGTGTTCCTTTCATGCTTCTTCTTGGGCTGCTGGCTCAGTCTGTCTCTGACTCCACCCTTCCTTTCCTACCTATTCTGATTTCCCCACCTACTTTTTCTATCATGCCTGTCATGGGCCAAAACAGCTCCTTTATTTAAAGATTGATATTCACAGCATACAGAAAGACATTCCCACATCACCTCCCCCTTTCTGTCTAATCAAAAAGGAAGATTTCAATTTTAACATAGCAAAATTACATATAACAAAATAGCCATCAAGCAAGAATTACATTTACAATAGCTAGTCTATTTGTATTTAGCAAAATTAAATACTCTATCATCTACCTTATCCTTATGAATCTAAAGTTTCATATCCAACATACCTTTCAAATAACTAAGAAAAACTACACCTACAACTATCTAATCTTCAACTACATCAAAGACAACAGAAGGATATATTTACCCTAGTTAACAATATTGCAAATAACTTCCAAAATCTAGAAATGACAGAGATGACACCTATCTGCTTGGACAGTCACCCTTTATAAATTTGGGGCATTCATCTTCAGCCTACAGGCTCAGAGTCTCTTTTCATTTCAGTGAAGCAGGAAATCTGCTCTGCCCATTTATCAGTCACTTCTCCTCAAGTCCTGAAGAATGTCTGACAGTTTTCTCTGCAAAGCAGGAGCCTGAATGACCATCTCAGCTTGTTCTGCCGAAGTTCAGAGGTCATCTTCCTATGGAACCTGCATGTCCACTTTTAACAGCATACTGTCAAGCAGTCAATATAAGAACAGGTTCATGTCCAGTGGTGCTAACTGATGCTACAAAGAAACTAATCTCCATATGGAGTTTCTTCGACGCCCATTTTCCTCTTGAAGTAAATTGGTGGTGCCAGGAGCAGACCTGTCTCACTGTTCAGAAAAGTCTAAGTTCTTAAAACATTTTAAATGCCATATTCTGTAGGTCTTAGAAGTGTTTGAAGATTACCTATCTAGTTGAATTATATCTTTGCATACCTAAAAATCTAACTAATATGCATTTCTTAATTATACAATACAATTTTAAGTCAGTTACATAAACATCATATCTTAAATAAGAGTAGAAAAATAATACAGTGTAAGAGAATTGACCTTAAGTTTATATCAATAAAACAAAAATCCATACCAATGTAAAACATTTTGAGATTAACAGCTGATATCCTGATCTAAGTAAATTCAATAATCTAATTTTTAAAAAATTATTCATATACCGTATCCCTTTTTTTCATCTTAGAAAGAGATTAACTATGACCATTAATTATTTATAATGAAAACAAATATTTATAAACAATATTTTGGGAATTTGGGCGTAGTTTTCCATTACTACTTCCTGCTGATTACAGGGCATTGAAAATCTCACATGTTCTTGAGACTGGATTATAGTCTGCACCCCTGAAGCAGATATGGCCATCTCTTCCCATCAGAGATTTTTTTCAGGGGGTCTTGGTTGATGAAACCATATTTCCTGGAAGCAATCCACAGGTTCTCATCTTCTGTGGAAACAAAAGAGAACTCTTCCAAAGCAATAAATCCTTAGACACAAATTTCAAAGTCAAGATACCTTTAAAATATATATTCTTGTTTAACTTAGCAGCCTTTGCAATCCATTGTCTTTCTGAAGTTAGCTTATTAACAGTTAAAAAAATTAAAAGAAAATACAATAATAACCAAAATCCTGATATTGTGTCTATTTTCCATCTTTACGTGGCTTATTATATTTTTATTACTCTATTTCACTTTTTAAAGACTTTCTCTATCTTCTTTCTTTTCTCTCTGAACCCTATGTACCTTTGACACACATTGTATCCATTTACAGGTTTCTTTTCAACTGAATCTGTTTTATTGTGAATCCTTAATCATCTTCCAACCAGAAGAGCTTTTACAATACTCACACTCTCTTAAAGAGCCGCATAGTTTTTGCAGATGAAGTTGAATCAGTAAGTTCTCTTAAAGGGACCACATCTCTCTTTGCTGCCAGCAAACAGAGCAGACCCAAGAAAATGCTTCTACTAAGAAACCATCTTTGTTTCCTTTTTGTTCAAAATAAACAGAAACCTTAAATCAATCACATGCTACCGAGTCTTCTGTGAGACTTCAGGAACTGGTCTGGTTGCAGTTTACGCTGTCTGCCACCAGTCTGCTGGCACCATTTTGAATGTGGTCCAAATGCTGTGCTTTCTCTGAACAATGACCCGCTTCAAATACTCAATTTGGAAGCTGCTTTAGCTCAGTTTCTGTGCTAACACCCTTTTTAAACTTTCTCAGGCTTTAAGTAGATATTCAGCCCATGTTGGGATGCCATCTGTAGCAATGAGGTTTCCTGGCCCCAGGTGGCCAGAGGTCCAGACCCACAGACCTGCAGCCCTAGACCCCTTAGCCGCCTGCAGCTGCTCAGGCCCCCAGAAATGACTCAGATGCTTATATTAACTTCATGCTGTTTGGTCTATGGCTCAGGTACATTACTATCTTGCTATTCATCTTATGTCAACCCATTTCCATTAATCTGTCTGCCATGTGGCCTGTGGCTCACCTGTGTTCCTTTCATGCTTCTTCTTGGGCTGCTGGCTCAGTCTGTCCCTGACACTTCCCTTCCTTTCCTACCTATTCTGATTTCTCCATCTACTTTTTCTATCATGCCTGTCATGGGCCAAAACAGCTCCTTTATTTAAAGATTGATATTCACAGCATACAGAAAGACATTCCCACATCAATCTCCCAATGCTCCTGGATAGGTAGGATCAACAGAGTAAAAATAGTAATTTTACCAAAAGCAATCTGCAGATTCAATGCAATCCCCATCAAAATCCCAACACATTATTTTACAGACCTTGAAAGAACATTACTCAACTTCGTATGGAATAACAGGAAACCCAGGACTGCCAAAACAATCCTACTCAATGAAAGAACTTCAGGAGGAATCACTATCCCTGACTTCAAGCTATACTATAGAGCCATAGTAATAAAAACAGGTGCTGGCACAAAAACAGACTTGTGGATCAATAGAATTGAATTGAAGACCCCAACATTAACCCACATACCTATGAACACCTGATTTTTTACAAAGAGTCCAAAAATATTCAATAAAAAAAGATAGTATCTTCAACAAATGGTGTTGCCATAACTGGATGGTAGTATACATAAGAATGCAAATAGATCCAAAACTATCACCGTGCACAAAACTCAAATCCAAGTTTAGCAAAGGCCTCATCATGAACCCAGCTACACTGAACTTGATAGAAAAGAAAGTGGGAAATACTCTCCAACGCATTGGCAAAGGTATCCACTTCCTAAATATAACACCAGTAGTACAGACACTAAGAACAATAATCAATAAGTGGGACCTCCTGAAATTGAGAAGCTTCTGTAAGGCAAAAGACACAGTCAATAAGACAAAACAACAGCCTACAGAGTGGGAAAAGATCTTCACCAACCCTACATCTTACAGAGGACTGATCTCTAAAATATATAGAGAACTCAAGAAACTATAGCCCCCAAACCTAAATAACCCAATTTTAAAAATGTGGTTCAAAGCTAAAAAGGGAATTCTCCACAGAAGAATTACAATTGGCTGAATGGCACTTTAAAAATTGCTCAACATCTATAGCCATCAAAGAAATGTAAATCAAAACAACTTTGAGATACTACCTTATACCTGTCAGAATGGCTAAGTTCAAAAACATAGATGACAGCCTATGCTGGAGAGGATGCAGAACAAGGGGAACACGCCTCTATTGTAGGTGAGATGTAAACTTGTACAGCCACTCTGGAATATAGTATGGCTCTTCCTCAGAAAACTGGTAATCAATCTCCCTAAGGATCCAGCAATATCACTATTGGGCATATACCCAAAGGATGCACATTCATATTCCAAATGCATCATCTCAACTATATTCATAGCAGCATTGCTCATAATAACAAGAACCTGGAAACAACAGATATGCCCCTCAACTGAAGAACTGATTAACATACTGTGGTACATCTACACAATGGAGTACTACTCAGCAGTAAAAAAAAATGACATCATACAGTTTTCAGGCAAATGGATGGACTTGGAGAATATCCTCCTGAGTGAGGTATCACAAGCTCAGAAAGATAGGCATAGGATGTACTTACTCATCAGTGGATTTTAGGCAAAAAGCAAAGAATACCCAAGCTTCAAATTGCAACCCCTGAACAGCTTGGAATCAGAAGGAACTTAAGAGAGACATCCAGATATTCCTCTAAAAAGAGAAAATAGAGTTGGGAACAAATTGAAAGGAGATGGTTGAGTGAGAGGAGCAAAGAAGGAAATGGAGGCAGATGGATATCTGGATAGAGGAAGCCAATGTGGGGCTGGAAAGAGACTTGGTGCTAGGGAAATGTCCAGGAACTCACAGGATGCCCCTGGCCAAGTCTCCAAACTTTGGTGGAGGGGGTGCCTAAATGGGACTTCCCCTATAATCAAATGAGTAAATACCCTAGGTGTTATCTCAGAACCTACAATCAACATGGAATGGAGGTGGAGGCAGAGATCCATGGCTGAGCACAGGACAGACCTCCTGGTCCAGCTGAGAGCAGGGGAGGAGAGTCTGTATGAGCAGAGGGATAGGGATTGTGAGGAAGGTTCCAATGGTGATGACTGGCTAGAACTCTGGGGAGCTCACTAAATCTGGAATGGCCATTGGAGATCCATCTTGAGTGGGAGTTGGGCACTCCAGGAGTGGGTGGTTTTTTATTGCCATGAGTGTGTCGAGTCACAAGGGACGGGATCAGACTGTGTTCCTGTTCATGGGCTGGCACCTTGGAGCCCATTCCCTATAGAGGAACACTGAGCTCAGCATTGACTTTGGGATGAGTGATTCAGACTTGCCTGGCTTGAATGTGCTGAGCTAGGTTGCCCCACTTTGGGACTTCTACCACTTTTGGGGAAGGGTATGGGTGGATAGTGAAGAGCTAGGCTGAAAGTAGACCAGGAGGGTTTGGGAGGGGGAGGGGGAACAAGTGGATACATTGATGGAGATGACATCTTTTAATGAAAAGAAAAGAAAAAATATAAGCAAAAATAAGACGAAGTTTTATTATGTTACTTAGGTTGACCTAAAAGTAACTACAACCATCATTCCTCAACTTCCCAAGATGTTCAGATATAGGCATTGATCATAATACCCAGCTCTGTATGTACATATAAATGTATTATTAATGTATACAAAGCATGAGTTGTGTGTGTATGTCTGTGCGTGTGTGTAGAGGTGAACACAAGCCACACTAAACGTGCAGAGGTCAAAGCAAAGGACAACTTTTGACAGTTGAATCTCCTTCAATAGAGGGTTCTGTTGCATAAACT
Source organism: Phyllotis vaccarum (assembly GCA_033318265.1). Taxonomy (NCBI): domain Eukaryota; kingdom Metazoa; phylum Chordata; class Mammalia; order Rodentia; family Cricetidae; genus Phyllotis; species Phyllotis vaccarum. The sequence continues at coordinate 104,783,213 of JARWLC010000013.1, forward strand.
CAGGTAATCAGATTTACACCGTGCCTTAGTTATGGTGCCTATTGCTGTGAAGAGAAATTATGACCACTGCAATTCTCTTTTTGGTGGGGGTGGGGACTGAGACAGAATTTCTTATGTAACCCTGGCTGTCCTAGAAGTAGCTCTGTAGACCAGACTGGCCTTGAAATCACAGAGATCTAACTTTCTCTGTCTTCCAAGTGCTGGGATTAGAGGTATGTACTACCACTGCCCACTGTGATTCCATATTCAAAGTAAGGATCACCTGTGTTTTAGTTTCTGCCATTTACTTGAAAAATTAGCTGGGAGTTGGTTGCTGTTGGTGGTGGCGATTGTGGTGTGATTGTTTTGCCTTTGTCTTGAGAAATTACTCACAATCAGTATTACACCTGATCTTTCTGCTGAACACATCCCATTACAATCTGAATTTCGCTTCATTCTTTCAATGAGAGTACTTTCTAGTTAATGCTTTTATTCTAACTGAACCAGAACTCATTGTACAGTGACCTTCCTTTCCTGTGAAGATTGATCTGTGGCTTACAATATTCTCCCCTATGTCGTTTACATTGTAGCATTTCATATCCAAATTGTGCAGAGTCTGAACATGGCAGTTTGAAAGGGCAGGCTTGAGGGGGAAGGATTTTAAGTTCAGGCAGCTGAGGCTACAGTGTGAGTCTTTGTTTCAGAAACAAGAATATGGAAACATGGTGTGGACTAAACATGTTGCTTGAACATTTATCTGTCAATGGACATGTAGGTTGTTTCATACTTAAGGTCATAATAAAAATGGCATCAAGAACATTCACGGGAGAGGCTTTAGCAGAAAGCACTGCATTTAACCAAATAGTTGAAGGACTATTTGTGTGGAGGCACAGGAGAAACAAGATAGAGGAAATCCAGGGGCGCAGGGGCATATTGATGAAAGGGAGAATGAACAAGGAAAAATGAAACATATCTGTGAAAATAACACATCAAATAATATTCGCTGGTTGGTGCTGGTGCATGTCTTTAATTTCAGCACTTGGGAAGCAGTGGCTTACAGAAGCCTGGTTTACAGAGCAAATTCCAGGACAGCGTCCAAAGCTTCACAGGAAAATCCTGTCTCGAAAAACAAAAACAAACAAAAACAACACCAAAAAAAAAAAAAAAAAAAACAGCCAATATTTTGTCTGCTGATTTAAAAAACTAACACCTGGTGGCAGTTCCACATGCCTTGGGTTTCACACTCATGGAAGTAGAGGTAGTGGATCCCTGAGTTTGAGGCCAGTCTAATGTATAGAGCGAGTTTCAGAACGACCAGAGCTACACAGAGAAACCCTCTCATTTAAAACCAACAAAAAACAAACAAAAAATAAACAAAAAGTTAGCAAGGTGGTATAGGTAGACATAAGTTGGCTAGACAATTATGGGGTAAAATATAGGGCAAGAAAGCCAGCAGGAGAATGAAGGCATAAATATTACTATAGATGTCTAAAAAGCCACAGGCATCTCTAATACTTATAAGATTTCTTAAACGTACATATACAAAATATGCACTCATAGTTTAATTAAAATTACCTGATCTTGGGGAATAATGCCCTTCCCTGGGAACAAAGTCTTTAGAACAAAAGATCTGGTGCCAGGTGTGTGAAACCTCTCTTTGAGTTTTGTGGCTTGATGGTACCAGAGATTCCCCAAACAACAGAAGTTATTGCCATTCGTCTGGTGGCCTGCCAGAACTTGAAGACTTGAGCCTATTGCTGGGCTGGAGAAAGGACTCAGCAGTTAAGAGCAACCACTGCACTTTCAGAGGACCCAGGCACAATTCCCAGCACTTATATGGCAGCTCCCATCCATCTGTGTCTATAACTCCAGTTTCAAAGGCTCCTGTGCCCTCTCTTGTCCTCTTCTGACCTCTGTGGGCACTAGAAATGCATGTGATACAGACATCCATGCAGGCAAATCACCCATAGGAGTGTGCTGGAAGAATACAACTCCCTATGAAGACTCATGTAAGCCTGTTGTTTCTGTAAATGCTGGCGAATGCCTTGGATGGCTAATTTCACATTATTTGGTGCCTTCAGCCACGCTTTGTGTCACTTAAAAGAGCCAAATAGTTTCTCAGCAACTAACAAAGAGTCCCACGAGATTTTCCCAGTCCCTCCGAGACTCTGGGACTGATCTAGGATAGGTCAGTTACCGCTGGGCCTGGGCGGGGCCAGCAACACTCTCCGAGAAGTTTGCCCTTCCCCTTCCTTTCCTACTAACCCCAAGGAAGAATGGGGAGAGTACGCCGAAGGCACAGAGTGGATGTTGCTGGCGGTTGCAGCCAAACAAAGGTCTAAGTGACGACAATAGGACCGGCCAGCCCGGACCAGGTAAGAGTCTTGCATTGTAGTCACTTCCCTGATTCCTAAAGACTTGGAAGTTGGAGCAATCTCTCTAGAGCCGGTGCCTCTCCCCTTTATGAGTGTTTCGCACGGAGCCTGGAAGCCTTGGGCGTTGGTGCTCACTGGGAACCTCGGACAGGTGTAGGAGGCACCACGAGGATTGGCTTTGTTCATTAGTTTAGGAACGCTTGAATTTTGAGCACTGGTCAGCATCAGGAAAGCCTTGAGGGAAGGGCCTCCTGAGGGACCTGAATCACTTACCTGGACCAGAGGACTCTGGGAAACCATAAAGGGCTGCCTCCAAGAACTTTGTTTTAAGCAGGACCGCCTATTCTCCTATGCACCCCTAGGGAGGCAGGGGTGGTATGGTGGTTTCAACTAAGTAAGCACTAAAGTGGTCGCCCTGTGCAGGACTGTGCAGTTCCGTAAACTTCCTGTTAAGAACGTTTACTTTTGTTGATGTTTCAAGGGCTGGGGGGCCGGGGGAGCTGCATTTCTACGTATGAATGTTCTCAGAAAATTTCAGGGATATTCACTTTTTTCCCTGGCTGCCCTGGGAGTTGCTTTATAGAGGCCACTGACCTTTAAGTAAGAGATTCTACTGCCTCTCCTCTCTGTGTTAGAATTAAAGACATGCGCTGGCCAGCCATATTTTCTTTGCTCTACTTTTAAGAACATGAGGAAATATGAAATTATTGTCATGAATATTTTAGAGCACTGATTGCGGATATGAAGTCCTTCATTCTGCAAATAAACCCAGTCTGACCTAGAATCAAATGCTTAACTGGAATATTAAAGGAATAATGAAATTTAATTTTAACTATTTATTTATAAATGTTTTTTCCAGGTATACCACTGCTTGCTCCCCACCCCCTTCTCTCCCAGTCCATCCTCAGCATCAACCCACTCCCATCCCTCTATCCATGGCCCAGGAAGGGTAAGGAGTCCCAAGGTGTGTAGTTCAGTCTGGCCAAGCATATGCGAATAAAACCACTCTGCCACAGAATCAAGTGCTTCCTGGAATATTAAAGGAATAAAGAAATTTAATTTTAACTTTAAAAAGAATAAATAATTTCAGATACCAAAGTCTATAATACATAACTTGCATAAGTCAAGCAACTCCTGTTTTCACAATAGGTCGAAATAGTAATTTATAAAACTAATTAACTTTGTAACTGTTTCTTTAAAATGTTTTTCATGCATACCCTCCACTACTCCCCCTCTCTCCCCAAAATGCTAATTCTAACTAATTAGAGCAATGTCTGTATTTCTGAGTGTCCCTATGTGTCCTTGGATATCCTGTTACACTAAAGCAGCATTATTTAAAATTTTCAAGTTCTGAAGATAGATAACATACTTCCTAGTTTCCTTACTATGATTAATATATTGTTCACTCAGACCCATGGTGTTGGTCCCTGTGCTTTTACTCAAATGTGGGAATACTTAAGCTTCCTCTGGAGTATTATTAACTTAATACAGACATAGCAGTACAAAAATTACAGCATTACATTTAGTTGTTACATCTCTACAAAATTTATCAAGATTTCCTCAGTAAGCCAGGCATGAAACGGATTATTTAGCCATGTCTCCTTCCCAAGAGTGAATATCCTACAAACTGATTTGATATGGGTAGTTTTAGATATGCTCCCTGTATTGTTTTGGTCTTCATAACACTACTGAATTGTTCCTGAAAACCTGCAACTTTCCTAACACTAATACAGAGAGAAAAGGGACAGAGGGAAAAGCAAAGCCAATTCCAGAAGCTGCCGTAGGTCACTTGAGGAAACAACAAACACTAACAATATCTCAGGGAATCCAGAAAACATAGCCACTGTGGGCAATAGTCTTCCATTGGCTTTACTGGAAACTCTTGGAATTGAGCCCAATACACACACACCCATACCTGAACACCAGGAATAGATATATTTGCCTGATTCTTTTTTTTTTAACAGGATGCTAGCCCTCTGAGAGCCCACAAGCAGTGTCAGAGAGGGCACAGTGTGTAACAGTTACTGTGTTCAGTTAAGGATTCCAAGTGCAAAGATTGGTTGGCATGTAGGGGAAGCGTTTTGGGTAACCATCCCTCAGGTGCAGCTGAGCTAGGCACGAGTTATGCAGTGCTCCTGTCCTGTGTGCCTTTGGGTCACAGGTGGTGGGTTGTGGAGGTATGTGGATTTTCTTTTCTCCTGGCTCGTTGAAGCAGAGCATTTTGTGGTAACCATAAGGAAGGTGGAAGGATTGGTTTTCTGGTTGGTTGGTTGGTTGGTTCGTTGGTTGGTTGGTTAGTTGGTTGGTGTGCTTGTATATTTTTATTGTCCTGGAAGCTCTTGGAAATCAGCCCCTACCCCCATTTGATCTGACCACCTCCCATTTTAGCCTCAGAACCGATGCCACCTGGAGACTTTGTTGAGAGGGAGAATTGGGAGAGCGGAGCCTTTGTTTTCTGCTGGAGATAGTGAGAGGGGTCTTCTTTTAGTGGCCATCTTGGAAGGTGTCTGTAGTGTGGAGGTGGGCTTCTGAGGACTCTCAGTGCTCATAGGCTGAAGGCTTCCTGTTGGAGGGAGTAGTGACAAGCCTCTTTCAGGGGAACAGGGATAATCTCCTAGTATCCAGGGAGGCAGGCCTAATGTGGATGGGACTGGAGATAGGAGCCAGGGATAGAGGAGAAGGGAGGTGGAGGTGGAGGTAGAGCAGAGAGAGAAATAGACTGAATCACTGTGTGTGGAGGTTTGGTGATTCCATGCAGGATTTGGGCAGACCCCCTCCTGTCTTGAGACCCCTGGTTCTGTCCCATGGGTCTGGCCCTAGGAGGATAAGGATGAGAAAGCACCTTGAGGCTTTCTGGTGAGGTGCGAGGTTACTATACTACTGGGTAGGACAGGGGTGGGGATGTGCTGCAGACCACCCTGCATGACAGGTGTGAGAGTGGTGTCTTCTTCCCTGGTGCCTAGGCATCCAGTCCTTGGTGTCCATGAATCTCTTGAGAGAGCCTCAAGTGTCCTAGGGGCCTAGGCCCGAACACGGGTTGTGTGGGTGTCCTTAGAGATTTCAGAAAGTTCCCTGTGGGAGAGGGAGCTGGGGACTTTGGAGAAAGGAGAGAGAAGTTTCCTGAGTGGTTGGCCGGTGGTTGGTGTAGGGTGGGGGTGAGGGGTGAGGGGTGAGGGGTGCAGAGCTGTGGAGAGGACCCAGATTGTGACAGAGCTGGAGGTGGTAGCTCTCAATGGTTGCCTAGGAATCGTTTGGAGGCCAGGGCCAGGTAGGCAAGGGGGCAGGAGGGCTGGAATGTTTTACTCTGCTCTCCATGTGGTCTTGTATGCTCACCAGGTTGCCTGTTGACCTGCCTCTAGGGTCAAGTTTGTGGATGTCCAGGCCCTTCAGTGGCCCCTGCAGAGGATGACTTACTTGGGAGGTTATCTACCTGGAGCCACGAGAGGGCTACAGTGACTAGAGGAAGACTAAGGATTTTGTGCTGGCCCTTCTGCTCTCCTGTGGGAACATCGGATCATGAGACCCTGGGAGCTTAGGTCCCGGAACCAGGAGCCGTCCGAAGTGCACGCAGCCATTGCCTTGTGTCCATCTTGGAGCGGGATCCGGCCAGGTGGGAAGGCAGTGCTGGGTCTGGGACCCCTTTGAGGTGTGGAGGTCCTCTCCCCCGTGTCCCGTGACAACTGACCCTTGTGTGCCCGGCTTGCCGTGTACCAGTACTCGGCTGCCTTAGCAGTCCAGGGCCAGTCTGGCAGGACCTATTCTTGGCTGCCAGATTGGCCTGGAAGCGTGGTTTTGCCAGGGGTGGAAGATGTCAGCAGACCCAAGGCTAGCCTGGCAGCTGTCGACTTCACTAAGGTCAGAATAGTCACATGGGCATCCTCTGAATTATTGACCTGCCTGCAGGGGGCGGCGGTGGGGGAGACTGCAGTGGATGGGGAGAGAGGAGGGGGAGTGTCAGAACACCCAGACTGACCGCCAGGGGGCGATGCTCAGGCCCCAGGTCTAGGGGTTCCCGAGGCCCCGCCCCTGTGGTCCCCAGTGGCATGTGGGTTATAGCACATTCCCTTAGGGTAGCTTGCAGGTTTGCCAGTTTCTTCTTGCCCTCCCCACCTCTGTCGGGCACCAGCCCCGCCCCCCTCGAAACATCCCAGCCTCTGTCCTGAGCTGGGCACCTTCAGCATCTTGCAAGTTCCCAAAGCAGGGTGCCTCAGGGAGTTGCAGGGAAGTCGACCTTGAAGGCCCCCCGCCCCCCGCCCCCGCCCCCGCCCCCCCGAGCCCCTTCTCCTCACTGCACCCCTCCTCCCATCCTCCAGACGTCCTGGGGTCCCTTGCAGCATTCTTAGGGACCCAGGACCCACGCATGAGTGGGCAGTCTGGTCCACAGTCTGGTCCGGTCCTAGATGGCTGGCGGCCATCTTGCACGGCGGGGATAGTCGTTAGGCGTTTTTTGCTTTGGAAAGGGCGGAGGGAGTGCAAAGGTGTCCAGTGGCAGTTGCCATTCCTGGTCCTCTGCTGCCATCAAGTGGAACTAGTTGGCCGATCCCGCCAGCAGGGCCCTGTGTTTGTATGGTCATGGCGCCCCACGGGCTTAGAAAGGGCTCGAGTGGTGGCCCCACAGGACAGGGGCAGGTCTCCTGTGGGCGCTCCTTGGTCCAGGCGAGCTGGGCGAGGGCGCAGGGGACAGGCCCCGGGCTCCAAGGGGCCTGGCTGCCCGGGCGCGGGAAGCCCGGCCTCCAGGGTCCTTTGGCCGCCATTTTGGAGGCATGAGAGGCTTGTGCAGCCTGGGCTGCGTCTATCTGCCTTCATTCACCGAGGGACTGGTCCTGCATGCCCGTGAGCACTCCAGCTCGCCGGCCTGCCAGCCCTCGCTGTCTTCTCAAGGCCAGTCAGGGACCCCCTGGCTTTTGGATGAGCCTCCCTAGCCCTAGCTAGCACAGCTGTCCTCCCGAAACCACACCCTGCCCAGCATCTCAGGGTCTCAGGCCCAGGTAGCAAATGTGGCCAAATGTCTGGTGTGCTTTGAACTCCCTCCCTGCCATCCTCTCTCTTCTCTCTCTGCCTGGCCTTGTGCCTGGCTAATTTTTTTTATTATTATTATTATTTATTTTTCTCTCTCTCTCTCTCTATCTACTTATTTATTTATTCATATTTGTTTTCTGTGACAAATGGCTTTCTCCTTGATGTGGGCCTCAGCTGGAATTGGGGGAGTGGTGTCTGTCACGCCACTTTTTTTGGGCCGCAGAGTCATATCCCCAGATCCCTAGGATGGATGTGGGAAGCAGGGCAGCACCCCACCACCACCACCACCACCACCACCACCACCACCACCACCACCACCATCATGTGCAACCTGCTTGTGTGTATTGGCAAGGAGCTGATGTCAGGGTAGTGTCTCAGAGTGAAGGCCAGTAGAAGAAGCAGGCAGAGTAGGGTGTGTGCCAGACGGCGTCCAGAAGAGACCGGGCAGTCCCATAGTTGCCATCTAGGACAGGCTTCACTTCCCCTACCTCCCCTGATAAGCCTCCTCTTTGTGATGTGGGCACCCACCTGGGAAGGCTTCGAGCTCTGGCCTAGCTCACTTTGCCTAAGATTCACAGGGGCCTGCCTGCCTGCCTGCCTGCCTGCCTGCCTGCCTGCCTGCCAGGGTCAAAAATGAACAAGTCTCCTGTCCTGACCTGTGCTGTGTAGGCAAGATCTCAACTGTGAGCGTACTTAGAGCAGGCTTGGACATTAACAGAGGGCAGTCACTATCTGTAGGATAGGAATGGTGTGTGCCTGTGTGTCTGTGTGTCCCAGTCTGTGCCTGTGAGGGTGTACTTCGTCTCTGATTCTTCTCTGAACCTGAAGCTAGCCCTCTGAGAGCCCACAAGCAGTGTCAGAGAGGGCACAGTGTGTAACAGTTACTGTGTTCAGTTAAGGATTCCAAGTGCAAAGATTGGTTGGCATGTAGGGGAAGCGTTTTGGGTAACCATCCCTCAGGTGCAGCTGAGCTAGGCACGAGTTATGCAGTGCTCCTGTCCTGTGTGCCTTTGGGTCACAGGTGGTGGGTTGTGGAGGTATGTGGATTTTCTTTTCTCCTGGCTCGTTGAAGCAGAGCATTTTGTGGTAACCATAAGGAAGGTGGAAGGATTGGTTTTCTGGTTGGTTGGTTGGTTGGTTCGTTGGTTGGTTGGTTGGTTGGTTGGTGTGCTTGTATATTTTTATTGTCCTGGAAGCTCTTGGAAATCAGCCCCTACCCCCATTTGATCTGACCACCTCCCATTTTAGCCTCAGAACCGATGCCACCTGGAGACTTTGTTGAGAGGGAGAATTGGGAGAGCGGAGCCTTTGTTTTCTGCTGGAGATAGTGAGAGGGGTCTTCTTTTAGTGGCCATCTTGGAAGGTGTCTGTAGTGTGGAGGTGGGCTTCTGAGGACTCTCAGTGCTCATAGGCTGAAGGCTTCCTGTTGGAGGGAGTAGTGACAAGCCTCTTTCAGGGGAACAGGGATAATCTCCTAGTATCCAGGGAGGCAGGCCTAATGTGGATGGGACTGGAGATAGGAGCCAGGGATAGAGGAGAAGGGAGGTGGAGGTGGAGGTAGAGCAGAGAGAGAAATAGACTGAATCACTGTGTGTGGAGGTTTGGTGATTCCATGCAGGATTTGGGCAGACCCCCTCCTGTCTTGAGACCCCTGGTTCTGTCCCATGGGTCTGGCCCTAGGAGGATAAGGATGAGAAAGCACCTTGAGGCTTTCTGGTGAGGTGCGAGGTTACTATACTACTGGGTAGGACAGGGGTGGGGATGTGCTGCAGACCACCCTGCATGACAGGTGTGAGAGTGGTGTCTTCTTCCCTGGTGCCTAGGCATCCAGTCCTTGGTGTCCATGAATCTCTTGAGAGAGCCTCAAGTGTCCTAGGGGCCTAGGCCCGAACACGGGTTGTGTGGGTGTCCTTAGAGATTTCAGAAAGTTCCCTGTGGGAGAGGGAGCTGGGGACTTTGGAGAAAGGAGAGAGAAGTTTCCTGAGTGGTTGGCCGGTGGTTGGTGTAGGGTGGGGGTGAGGGGTGAGGGGTGAGGGGTGCAGAGCTGTGGAGAGGACCCAGATTGTGACAGAGCTGGAGGTGGTAGCTCTCAATGGTTGCCTAGGAATCGTTTGGAGGCCAGGGCCAGGTAGGCAAGGGGGCAGGAGGGCTGGAATGTTTTACTCTGCTCTCCATGTGGTCTTGTATGCTCACCAGGTTGCCTGTTGACCTGCCTCTAGGGTCAAGTTTGTGGATGTCCAGGCCCTTCAGTGGCCCCTGCAGAGGATGACTTACTTGGGAGGTTATCTACCTGGAGCCACGAGAGGGCTACAGTGACTAGAGGAAGACTAAGGATTTTGTGCTGGCCCTTCTGCTCTCCTGTGGGAACATCGGATCATGAGACCCTGGGAGCTTAGGTCCCGGAACCAGGAGCCGTCCGAAGTGCACGCAGCCATTGCCTTGTGTCCATCTTGGAGCGGGATCCGGCCAGGTGGGAAGGCAGTGCTGGGTCTGGGACCCCTTTGAGGTGTGGAGGTCCTCTCCCCCGTGTCCCGTGACAACTGACCCTTGTGTGCCCGGCTTGCCGTGTACCAGTACTCGGCTGCCTTAGCAGTCCAGGGCCAGTCTGGCAGGACCTATTCTTGGCTGCCAGATTGGCCTGGAAGCGTGGTTTTGCCAGGGGTGGAAGATGTCAGCAGACCCAAGGCTAGCCTGGCAGCTGTCGACTTCACTAAGGTCAGAATAGTCACATGGGCATCCTCTGAATTATTGACCTGCCTGCAGGGGGCGGCGGTGGGGGAGACTGCAGTGGATGGGGAGAGAGGAGGGGGAGTGTCAGAACACCCAGACTGACCGCCAGGGGGCGATGCTCAGGCCCCAGGTCTAGGGGTTCCCGAGGCCCCGCCCCTGTGGTCCCCAGTGGCATGTGGGTTATAGCACATTCCCTTAGGGTAGCTTGCAGGTTTGCCAGTTTCTTCTTGCCCTCCCCACCTCTGTCGGGCACCAGCCCCGCCCCCCTCGAAACATCCCAGCCTCTGTCCTGAGCTGGGCACCTTCAGCATCTTGCAAGTTCCCAAAGCAGGGTGCCTCAGGGAGTTGCAGGGAAGTCGACCTTGAAGGCCCCCCGCCCCCCCACCCCCTCCACCCCCCGGGCCCCTTCTCCTCACTGCACCCCTCCTCCCATCCTCCAGACGTCCTGGGGTCCCTTGCAGCATTCTTAGGGACCCAGGACCCACGCATGAGTGGGCAGTCTGGTCCACAGTCTGGTCCGGTCCTAGATGGCTGGCGGCCATCTTGCACGGCGGGGATAGTCGTTAGGCGTTTTTTGCTTTGGAAAGGGCGGAGGGAGTGCAAAGGTGTCCAGTGGCAGTTGCCATTCCTGGTCCTCTGCTGCCATCAAGTGGAACTAGTTGGCCGATCCCGCCAGCAGGGCCCTGCGTTTGTATGGTCATGGCGCCCCACGGGCTTAGAAAGGGCTCGAGTGGTGGCCCCACAGGACAGGGGCAGGTCTCCTGTGGGCGCTCCTTGGTCCAGGCGAGCTGGGCGAGGGCGCAGGGGACAGGCCCCGGGCTCCAAGGGGCCTGGCTGCCCGGGCGCGGGAAGCCCGGCCTCCAGGGTCCTTTGGCCGCCATTTTGGAGGCATGAGAGGCTTGTGCAGCCTGGGCTGTGTCTATCTGCCTTCATTCACCGAGGGACTGGTCCTGCATGCCCGTGAGCACTCCAGCTCGCCGGCCTGCCAGCCCTCGCTGTCTTCTCAAGGCCAGTCAGGGACCCCCTGGCTTTTGGATGAGCCTCCCTAGCCCTAGATAGCACAGCTGTCCTCCCGAAACCACACCCTGCCCAGCATCTCAGGGTCTCAGGCCCAGGTAGCAAATGTGGCCAAATGTCTGGTGTGCTTTGAACTCCCTCCCTGCCATCCTCTCTCTTCTCTCTCTGCCTGGCCTTGTGCCTGGCTAATTTTTTTTATTATTATTATTATTTATTTTTCTCTCTCTCTCTCTCTATCTACTTATTTATTTATTCATATTTGTTTTCTGTGACAAATGGCTTTCTCCTTGATGTGGGCCTCAGCTGGAATTGGGGGAGTGGTGTCTGTCACGCCACTTTTTTTGGGCCGCAGAGTCATATCCCCAGATCCCTAGGATGGATGTGGGAAGCAGGGCAGCACCCCACCACCACCACCACCACCACCACCACCACCACCACCACCACCACCATCATGTGCAACCTGCTTGTGTGTATTGGCAAGGAGCTGATGTCAGGGTAGTGTCTCAGAGTGAAGGCCAGTAGAAGAAGCAGGCAGAGTAGGGTGTGTGCCAGACGGCGTCCAGAAGAGACCGGGCAGTCCCATAGTTGCCATCTAGGACAGGCTTCACTTCCCCTACCTCCCCTGATAAGCCTCCTCTTTGTGATGTGGGCACCCACCTGGGAAGGCTTCGAGCTCTGGCCTAGCTCACTTTGCCTAAGATTCACAGGGGCCTGCCTGCCTGCCTGCCTGCCTGCCTGCCTGCCTGCCTGCCAGGGTCAAAAATGAACAAGTCTCCTGTCCTGACCTGTGCTGTGTAGGCAAGATCTCAACTGTGAGCGTACTTAGAGCAGGCTTGGACATTAACAGAGGGCAGTCACTATCTGTAGGATAGGAATGCTGTGTGCCTGTGTGTCTGTGTGTCCCAGTCCGTGCGTGTGAGGGTGTACTTCGTCTCTGATTCTTCTCTGAACCTGAAGCTAGCCCTCTGAGAGCCCACAAGCAGTGTCAGAGAGGGCACAGTGTGTAACAGTTACTGTGTTCAGTTAAGGATTCCAAGTGCAAAGATTGGTTGGCATGTAGGGGAAGCGTTTTGGGTAACCATCCCTCAGGTGCAGCTGAGCTAGGCACGAGTTATGCAGTGCTCCTGTCCTGTGTGCCTTTGGGTCACAGGTGGTGGGTTGTGGAGGTATGTGGATTTTCTTTTCTCCTGGCTCGTTGAAGCAGAGCATTTTGTGGTAACCATAAGGAAGGTGGAAGGATTGGTTTTCTGGTTGGTTGGTTGGTTGGTTCGTTGGTTGGTTGGTTGGTTGGTTGGTGTGCTTGTATATTTTTATTGTCCTGGAAGCTCTTGGAAATCAGCCCCTACCCCCATTTGATCTGACCACCTCCCATTTTAGCCTCAGAACCGATGCCACCTGGAGACTTTGTTGAGAGGGAGAATTGGGAGAGCGGAGCCTTTGTTTTCTGCTGGAGATAGTGAGAGGGGTCTTCTTTTAGTGGCCATCTTGGAAGGTGTCTGTAGTGTGGAGGTGGGCTTCTGAGGACTCTCAGTGCTCATAGGCTGAAGGCTTCCTGTTGGAGGGAGTAGTGACAAGCCTCTTTCAGGGGAACAGGGATAATCTCCTAGTATCCAGGGAGGCAGGCCTAATGTGGATGGGACTGGAGATAGGAGCCAGGGATAGAGGAGAAGGGAGGTGGAGGTGGAGGTAGAGCAGAGAGAGAAATAGACTGAATCACTGTGTGTGGAGGTTTGGTGATTCCATGCAGGATTTGGGCAGACCCCCTCCTGTCTTGAGACCCCTGGTTCTGTCCCATGGGTCTGGCCCTAGGAGGATAAGGATGAGAAAGCACCTTGAGGCTTTCTGGTGAGGTGCGAGGTTACTATACTACTGGGTAGGACAGGGGTGGGGATGTGCTGCAGACCACCCTGCATGACAGGTGTGAGAGTGGTGTCTTCTTCCCTGGTGCCTAGGCATCCAGTCCTTGGTGTCCATGAATCTCTTGAGAGAGCCTCAAGTGTCCTAGGGGCCTAGGCCCGAACACGGGTTGTGTGGGTGTCCTTAGAGATTTCAGAAAGTTCCCTGTGGGAGAGGGAGCTGGGGACTTTGGAGAAAGGAGAGAGAAGTTTCCTGAGTGGTTGGCCGGTGGTTGGTGTAGGGTGGGGGTGAGGGGTGAGGGGTGAGGGGTGCAGAGCTGTGGAGAGGACCCAGATTGTGACAGAGCTGGAGGTGGTAGCTCTCAATGGTTGCCTAGGAATCGTTTGGAGGCCAGGGCCAGGTAGGCAAGGGGGCAGGAGGGCTGGAATGTTTTACTCTGCTCTCCATGTGGTCTTGTATGCTCACCAGGTTGCCTGTTGACCTGCCTCTAGGGTCAAGTTTGTGGATGTCCAGGCCCTTCAGTGGCCCCTGCAGAGGATGACTTACTTGGGAGGTTATCTACCTGGAGCCACGAGAGGGCTACAGTGACTAGAGGAAGACTAAGGATTTTGTGCTGGCCCTTCTGCTCTCCTGTGGGAACATCGGATCATGAGACCCTGGGAGCTTAGGTCCCGGAACCAGGAGCCGTCCGAAGTGCACGCAGCCATTGCCTTGTGTCCATCTTGGAGCGGGATCCGGCCAGGTGGGAAGGCAGTGCTGGGTCTGGGACCCCTTTGAGGTGTGGAGGTCCTCTCCCCCGTGTCCCGTGACAACTGACCCTTGTGTGCCCGGCTTGCCGTGTACCAGTACTCGGCTGCCTTAGCAGTCCAGGGCCAGTCTGGCAGGACCTATTCTTGGCTGCCAGATTGGCCTGGAAGCGTGGTTTTGCCAGGGGTGGAAGATGTCAGCAGACCCAAGGCTAGCCTGGCAGCTGTCGACTTCACTAAGGTCAGAATAGTCACATGGGCATCCTCTGAATTATTGACCTGCCTGCAGGGGGCGGCGGTGGGGGAGACTGCAGTGGATGGGGAGAGAGGAGGGGGAGTGTCAGAACACCCAGACTGACCGCCAGGGGGCGATGCTCAGGCCCCAGGTCTAGGGGTTCCCGAGGCCCCGCCCCTGTGGTCCCCAGTGGCATGTGGGTTATAGCACATTCCCTTAGGGTAGCTTGCAGGTTTGCCAGTTTCTTCTTGCCCTCCCCACCTCTGTCGGGCACCAGCCCCGCCCCCCTCGAAACATCCCAGCCTCTGTCCTGAGCTGGGCACCTTCAGCATCTTGCAAGTTCCCAAAGCAGGGTGCCTCAGGGAGTTGCAGGGAAGTCGACCTTGAAGGCCCCCCGCCCCCCCACCCCCTCCACCCCCCGGGCCCCTTCTCCTCACTGCACCCCTCCTCCCATCCTCCAGACGTCCTGGGGTCCCTTGCAGCATTCTTAGGGACCCAGGACCCACGCATGAGTGGGCAGTCTGGTCCACAGTCTGGTCCGGTCCTAGATGGCTGGCGGCCATCTTGCATGGCGGGGATAGTCCTTAGGCGTTTTTTGCTTTGGAAAGGGCGGAGGGAGTGCAAAGGTGTCCAGTGGCAGTTGCCATTCCTGGTCCTCTGCTGCCATCAAGTGGAACTAGTTGGCCGATCCCGCCAGCAGGGCCCTGCGTTTGTATGGTCATGGCGCCCCACGGGCTTAGAAAGGGCTCGAGTGGTGGCCCCACAGGACAGGGGCAGGTCTCCTGTGGGCGCTCCTTGGTCCAGGCGAGCTGGGCGAGGGCGCAGGGGACAGGCCCCGGGCTCCAAGGGGCCTGGCTGCCCGGGCGCGGGAAGCCCGGCCTCCAGGGTCCTTTGGCCGCCATTTTGGAGGCATGAGAGGCTTGTGCAGCCTGGGCTGCGTCTATCTGCCTTCATTCACCGAGGGACTGGTCCTGCATGCCCGTGAGCACTCCAGCTCGCCGGCCTGCCAGCCCTCGCTGTCTTCTCAAGGCCAGTCAGGGACCCCCTGGCTTTTGGATGAGCCTCCCTAGCCCTAGATAGCACAGCTGTCCTCCCGAAACCACACCCTGCCCAGCATCTCAGGGTCTCAGGCCCAGGTAGCAAATGTGGCCAAATGTCTGGTGTGCTTTGAACTCCCTCCCTGCCATCCTCTCTCTTCTCTCTCTGCCTGGCCTTGTGCCTGGCTAATTTTTTTTATTATTATTATTATTTATTTTTCTCTCTCTCTCTCTCTCTATCTACTTATTTATTTATTCATATTTGTTTTCTGTGACAAATGGCTTTCTCCTTGATGTGGGCCTCAGCTGGAATTGGGGGAGTGGTGTCTGTCACGCCACTTTTTTTGGGCCGCAGAGTCATATCCCCAGATCCCTAGGATGGATGTGGGAAGCAGGGCAGCACCCCACCACCACCACCACCACCACCACCACCACCACCACCACCACCACCATCATGTGCAACCTGCTTGTGTGTATTGGCAAGGAGCTGATGTCAGGGTAGTGTCTCAGAGTGAAGGCCAGTAGAAGAAGCAGGCAGAGTAGGGTGTGTGCCAGACGGCGTCCAGAAGAGACCGGGCAGTCCCATAGTTGCCATCTAGGACAGGCTTCACTTCCCCTACCTCCCCTGATAAGCCTCCTCTTTGTGATGTGGGCACCCACCTGGGAAGGCTTCGAGCTCTGGCCTAGCTCACTTTGCCTAAGATTCACAGGGGCCTGCCTGCCTGCCTGCCTGCCTGCCTGCCTGCCTGCCTGCCAGGGTCAAAAATGAACAAGTCTCCTGTCCTGACCTGTGCTGTGTAGGCAAGATCTCAACTGTGAGCGTACTTAGAGCAGGCTTGGACATTAACAGAGGGCAGTCACTATCTGTAGGATAGGAATGCTGTGTGCCTGTGTGTCTGTGTGTCCCAGTCCGTGCGTGTGAGGGTGTACTTCGTCTCTGATTCTTCTCTGAACCTGAAGCTAGCCCTCTGAGAGCCCACAAGCAGTGTCAGAGAGGGCACAGTGTGTAACAGTTACTGTGTTCAGTTAAGGATTCCAAGTGCAAAGATTGGTTGGCATGTAGGGGAAGCGTTTTGGGTAACCATCCCTCAGGTGCAGCTGAGCTAGGCACGAGTTATGCAGTGCTCCTGTCCTGTGTGCCTTTGGGTCACAGGTGGTGGGTTGTGGAGGTATGTGGATTTTCTTTTCTCCTGGCTCGTTGAAGCAGAGCATTTTGTGGTAACCATAAGGAAGGTGGAAGGATTGGTTTTCTGGTTGGTTGGTTGGTTGGTTCGTTGGTTGGTTGGTTGGTTGGTTGGTGTGCTTGTATATTTTTATTGTCCTGGAAGCTCTTGGAAATCAGCCCCTACCCCCATTTGATCTGACCACCTCCCATTTTAGCCTCAGAACCGATGCCACCTGGAGACTTTGTTGAGAGGGAGAATTGGGAGAGCGGAGCCTTTGTTTTCTGCTGGAGATAGTGAGAGGGGTCTTCTTTTAGTGGCCATCTTGGAAGGTGTCTGTAGTGTGGAGGTGGGCTTCTGAGGACTCTCAGTGCTCATAGGCTGAAGGCTTCCTGTTGGAGGGAGTAGTGACAAGCCTCTTTCAGGGGAACAGGGATAATCTCCTAGTATCCAGGGAGGCAGGCCTAATGTGGATGGGACTGGAGATAGGAGCCAGGGATAGAGGAGAAGGGAGGTGGAGGTGGAGGTAGAGCAGAGAGAGAAATAGACTGAATCACTGTGTGTGGAGGTTTGGTGATTCCATGCAGGATTTGGGCAGACCCCCTCCTGTCTTGAGACCCCTGGTTCTGTCCCATGGGTCTGGCCCTAGGAGGATAAGGATGAGAAAGCACCTTGAGGCTTTCTGGTGAGGTGCGAGGTTACTATACTACTGGGTAGGACAGGGGTGGGGATGTGCTGCAGACCACCCTGCATGACAGGTGTGAGAGTGGTGTCTTCTTCCCTGGTGCCTAGGCATCCAGTCCTTGGTGTCCATGAATCTCTTGAGAGAGCCTCAAGTGTCCTAGGGGCCTAGGCCCGAACACGGGTTGTGTGGGTGTCCTTAGAGATTTCAGAAAGTTCCCTGTGGGAGAGGGAGCTGGGGACTTTGGAGAAAGGAGAGAGAAGTTTCCTGAGTGGTTGGCCGGTGGTTGGTGTAGGGTGGGGGTGAGGGGTGAGGGGTGAGGGGTGCAGAGCTGTGGAGAGGACCCAGATTGTGACAGAGCTGGAGGTGGTAGCTCTCAATGGTTGCCTAGGAATCGTTTGGAGGCCAGGGCCAGGTAGGCAAGGGGGCAGGAGGGCTGGAATGTTTTACTCTGCTCTCCATGTGGTCTTGTATGCTCACCAGGTTGCCTGTTGACCTGCCTCTAGGGTCAAGTTTGTGGATGTCCAGGCCCTTCAGTGGCCCCTGCAGAGGATGACTTACTTGGGAGGTTATCTACCTGGAGCCACGAGAGGGCTACAGTGACTAGAGGAAGACTAAGGATTTTGTGCTGGCCCTTCTGCTCTCCTGTGGGAACATCGGATCATGAGACCCTGGGAGCTTAGGTCCCGGAACCAGGAGCCGTCCGAAGTGCACGCAGCCATTGCCTTGTGTCCATCTTGGAGCGGGATCCGGCCAGGTGGGAAGGCAGTGCTGGGTCTGGGACCCCTTTGAGGTGTGGAGGTCCTCTCCCCCGTGTCCCGTGACAACTGACCCTTGTGTGCCCGGCTTGCCGTGTACCAGTACTCGGCTGCCTTAGCAGTCCAGGGCCAGTCTGGCAGGACCTATTCTTGGCTGCCAGATTGGCCTGGAAGCGTGGTTTTGCCAGGGGTGGAAGATGTCAGCAGACCCAAGGCTAGCCTGGCAGCTGTCGACTTCACTAAGGTCAGAATAGTCACATGGGCATCCTCTGAATTATTGACCTGCCTGCAGGGGGCGGCGGTGGGGGAGACTGCAGTGGATGGGGAGAGAGGAGGGGGAGTGTCAGAACACCCAGACTGACCGCCAGGGGGCGATGCTCAGGCCCCAGGTCTAGGGGTTCCCGAGGCCCCGCCCCTGTGGTCCCCAGTGGCATGTGGGTTATAGCACATTCCCTTAGGGTAGCTTGCAGGTTTGCCAGTTTCTTCTTGCCCTCCCCACCTCTGTCGGGCACCAGCCCCGCCCCCCTCGAAACATCCCAGCCTCTGTCCTGAGCTGGGCACCTTCAGCATCTTGCAAGTTCCCAAAGCAGGGTGCCTCAGGGAGTTGCAGGGAAGTCGACCTTGAAGGCCCCCCGCCCCCCCACCCCCTCCACCCCCCGGGCCCCTTCTCCTCACTGCACCCCTCCTCCCATCCTCCAGACGTCCTGGGGTCCCTTGCAGCATTCTTAGGGACCCAGGACCCACGCATGAGTGGGCAGTCTGGTCCACAGTCTGGTCCGGTCCTAGATGGCTGGCGGCCATCTTGCATGGCGGGGATAGTCGTTAGGCGTTTTTTGCTTTGGAAAGGGCGGAGGGAGTGCAAAGGTGTCCAGTGGCAGTTGCCATTCCTGGTCCTCTGCTGCCATCAAGTGGAACTAGTTGGCCGATCCCGCCAGCAGGGCCCTGCGTTTGTATGGTCATGGCGCCCCACGGGCTTAGAAAGGGCTCGAGTGGTGGCCCCACAGGACAGGGGCAGGTCTCCTGTGGGCGCTCCTTGGTCCAGGCGAGCTGGGCGAGGGCGCAGGGGACAGGCCCCGGGCTCCAAGGGGCCTGGCTGCCCGGGCGCGGGAAGCCCGGCCTCCAGGGTCCTTTGGCCGCCATTTTGGAGGCATGAGAGGCTTGTGCAGCCTGGGCTGCGTCTATCTGCCTTCATTCACCGAGGGACTGGTCCTGCATGCCCGTGAGCACTCCAGCTCGCCGGCCTGCCAGCCCTCGCTGTCTTCTCAAGGCCAGTCAGGGACCCCCTGGCTTTTGGATGAGCCTCCCTAGCCCTAGATAGCACAGCTGTCCTCCCGAAACCACACCCTGCCCAGCATCTCAGGGTCTCAGGCCCAGGTAGCAAATGTGGCCAAATGTCTGGTGTGCTTTGAACTCCCTCCCTGCCATCCTCTCTCTTCTCTCTCTGCCTGGCCTTGTGCCTGGCTAATTTTTTTTATTATTATTATTATTTATTTTTCTCTCTCTCTCTCTCTCTATCTACTTATTTATTTATTCATATTTGTTTTCTGTGACAAATGGCTTTCTCCTTGATGTGGGCCTCAGCTGGAATTGGGGGAGTGGTGTCTGTCACGCCACTTTTTTTGGGCCGCAGAGTCATATCCCCAGATCCCTAGGATGGATGTGGGAAGCAGGGCAGCACCCCACCACCACCACCACCACCACCACCACCACCACCACCACCACCACCATCATGTGCAACCTGCTTGTGTGTATTGGCAAGGAGCTGATGTCAGGGTAGTGTCTCAGAGTGAAGGCCAGTAGAAGAAGCAGGCAGAGTAGGGTGTGTGCCAGACGGCGTCCAGAAGAGACCGGGCAGTCCCATAGTTGCCATCTAGGACAGGCTTCACTTCCCCTACCTCCCCTGATAAGCCTCCTCTTTGTGATGTGGGCACCCACCTGGGAAGGCTTCGAGCTCTGGCCTAGCTCACTTTGCCTAAGATTCACAGGGGCCTGCCTGCCTGCCTGCCTGCCTGCCTGCCTGCCTGCCTGCCAGGGTCAAAAATGAACAAGTCTCCTGTCCTGACCTGTGCTGTGTAGGCAAGATCTCAACTGTGAGCGTACTTAGAGCAGGCTTGGACATTAACAGAGGGCAGTCACTATCTGTAGGATAGGAATGCTGTGTGCCTGTGTGTCTGTGTGTCCCAGTCCGTGCGTGTGAGGGTGTACTTCGTCTCTGATTCTTCTCTGAACCTGAAGCTAGCCCTCTGAGAGCCCACAAGCAGTGTCAGAGAGGGCACAGTGTGTAACAGTTACTGTGTTCAGTTAAGGATTCCAAGTGCAAAGATTGGTTGGCATGTAGGGGAAGCGTTTTGGGTAACCATCCCTCAGGTGCAGCTGAGCTAGGCACGAGTTATGCAGTGCTCCTGTCCTGTGTGCCTTTGGGTCACAGGTGGTGGGTTGTGGAGGTATGTGGATTTTCTTTTCTCCTGGCTCGTTGAAGCAGAGCATTTTGTGGTAACCATAAGGAAGGTGGAAGGATTGGTTTTCTGGTTGGTTGGTTGGTTGGTTCGTTGGTTGGTTGGTTGGTTGGTTGGTGTGCTTGTATATTTTTATTGTCCTGGAAGCTCTTGGAAATCAGCCCCTACCCCCATTTGATCTGACCACCTCCCATTTTAGCCTCAGAACCGATGCCACCTGGAGACTTTGTTGAGAGGGAGAATTGGGAGAGCGGAGCCTTTGTTTTCTGCTGGAGATAGTGAGAGGGGTCTTCTTTTAGTGGCCATCTTGGAAGGTGTCTGTAGTGTGGAGGTGGGCTTCTGAGGACTCTCAGTGCTCATAGGCTGAAGGCTTCCTGTTGGAGGGAGTAGTGACAAGCCTCTTTCAGGGGAACAGGGATAATCTCCTAGTATCCAGGGAGGCAGGCCTAATGTGGATGGGACTGGAGATAGGAGCCAGGGATAGAGGAGAAGGGAGGTGGAGGTGGAGGTAGAGCAGAGAGAGAAATAGACTGAATCACTGTGTGTGGAGGTTTGGTGATTCCATGCAGGATTTGGGCAGACCCCCTCCTGTCTTGAGACCCCTGGTTCTGTCCCATGGGTCTGGCCCTAGGAGGATAAGGATGAGAAAGCACCTTGAGGCTTTCTGGTGAGGTGCGAGGTTACTATACTACTGGGTAGGACAGGGGTGGGGATGTGCTGCAGACCACCCTGCATGACAGGTGTGAGAGTGGTGTCTTCTTCCCTGGTGCCTAGGCATCCAGTCCTTGGTGTCCATGAATCTCTTGAGAGAGCCTCAAGTGTCCTAGGGGCCTAGGCCCGAACACGGGTTGTGTGGGTGTCCTTAGAGATTTCAGAAAGTTCCCTGTGGGAGAGGGAGCTGGGGACTTTGGAGAAAGGAGAGAGAAGTTTCCTGAGTGGTTGGCCGGTGGTTGGTGTAGGGTGGGGGTGAGGGGTGAGGGGTGAGGGGTGCAGAGCTGTGGAGAGGACCCAGATTGTGACAGAGCTGGAGGTGGTAGCTCTCAATGGTTGCCTAGGAATCGTTTGGAGGCCAGGGCCAGGTAGGCAAGGGGGCAGGAGGGCTGGAATGTTTTACTCTGCTCTCCATGTGGTCTTGTATGCTCACCAGGTTGCCTGTTGACCTGCCTCTAGGGTCAAGTTTGTGGATGTCCAGGCCCTTCAGTGGCCCCTGCAGAGGATGACTTACTTGGGAGGTTATCTACCTGGAGCCACGAGAGGGCTACAGTGACTAGAGGAAGACTAAGGATTTTGTGCTGGCCCTTCTGCTCTCCTGTGGGAACATCGGATCATGAGACCCTGGGAGCTTAGGTCCCGGAACCAGGAGCCGTCCGAAGTGCACGCAGCCATTGCCTTGTGTCCATCTTGGAGCGGGATCCGGCCAGGTGGGAAGGCAGTGCTGGGTCTGGGACCCCTTTGAGGTGTGGAGGTCCTCTCCCCCGTGTCCCGTGACAACTGACCCTTGTGTGCCCGGCTTGCCGTGTACCAGTACTCGGCTGCCTTAGCAGTCCAGGGCCAGTCTGGCAGGACCTATTCTTGGCTGCCAGATTGGCCTGGAAGCGTGGTTTTGCCAGGGGTGGAAGATGTCAGCAGACCCAAGGCTAGCCTGGCAGCTGTCGACTTCACTAAGGTCAGAATAGTCACATGGGCATCCTCTGAATTATTGACCTGCCTGCAGGGGGCGGCGGTGGGGGAGACTGCAGTGGATGGGGAGAGAGGAGGGGGAGTGTCAGAACACCCAGACTGACCGCCAGGGGGCGATGCTCAGGCCCCAGGTCTAGGGGTTCCCGAGGCCCCGCCCCTGTGGTCCCCAGTGGCATGTGGGTTATAGCACATTCCCTTAGGGTAGCTTGCAGGTTTGCCAGTTTCTTCTTGCCCTCCCCACCTCTGTCGGGCACCAGCCCCGCCCCCCTCGAAACATCCCAGCCTCTGTCCTGAGCTGGGCACCTTCAGCATCTTGCAAGTTCCCAAAGCAGGGTGCCTCAGGGAGTTGCAGGGAAGTCGACCTTGAAGGCCCCCCGCCCCCCGCCCCCGCCCCCCCCCCCCCCCGAGCCCCTTCTCCTCACTGCACCCCTCCTCCCATCCTCCAGACGTCCTGGGGTCCCTTGCAGCATTCTTAGGGACCCAGGACCCACGCATGAGTGGGCAGTCTGGTCCACAGTCTGGTCCGGTCCTAGATGGCTGGCGGCCATCTTGCACGGCGGGGATAGTCGTTAGGCGTTTTTTGCTTTGGAAAGGGCGGAGGGAGTGCAAAGGTGTCCAGTGGCAGTTGCCATTCCTGGTCCTCTGCTGCCATCAAGTGGAACTAGTTGGCCGATCCCGCCAGCAGGGCCCTGTGTTTGTATGGTCATGGCGCCCCACGGGCTTAGAAAGGGCTCGAGTGGTGGCCCCACAGGACAGGGGCAGGTCTCCTGTGGGCGCTCCTTGGTCCAGGCGAGCTGGGCGAGGGCGCAGGGGACAGGCCCCGGGCTCCAAGGGGCCTGGCTGCCCGGGCGCGGGAAGCCCGGCCTCCAGGGTCCTTTGGCCGCCATTTTGGAGGCATGAGAGGCTTGTGCAGCCTGGGCTGCGTCTATCTGCCTTCATTCACCGAGGGACTGGTCCTGCATGCCCGTGAGCACTCCAGCTCGCCGGCCTGCCAGCCCTCGCTGTCTTCTCAAGGCCAGTCAGGGACCCCCTGGCTTTTGGATGAGCCTCCCTAGCCCTAGATAGCACAGCTGTCCTCCCGAAACCACACCCTGCCCAGCATCTCAGGGTCTCAGGCCCAGGTAGCAAATGTGGCCAAATGTCTGGTGTGCTTTGAACTCCCTCCCTGCCATCCTCTCTCTTCTCTCTCTGCCTGGCCTTGTGCCTGGCTAATTTTTTTTATTATTATTATTATTTATTTTTCTCTCTCTCTCTCTATCTACTTATTTATTTATTCATATTTGTTTTCTGTGACAAATGGCTTTCTCCTTGATGTGGGCCTCAGCTGGAATTGGGGGAGTGGTGTCTGTCACGCCACTTTTTTTGGGCCACAGAGTCATATCCCCAGATCCCTAGGATGGATGTGGGAAGCAGGGCAGCACCCCACCACCACCACCACCACCACCACCACCACCACCATCATGTGCAACCTGCTTGTGTGTATTGGCAAGGAGCTGATGTCAGGGTAGTGTCTCAGAGTGAAGGCCAGTAGAAGAAGCAGGCAGAGTAGGGTGTGTGCCAGACGGCGTCCAGAAGAGACCGGGCAGTCCCATAGTTGCCATCTAGGACAGGCTTCACTTCCCCTACCTCCCCTGATAAGCCTCCTCTTTGTGATGTGGGCACCCACCAGGGAAGGCTTCGAGCTCTGGCCTAGCTCACTTTGCCTAAGATTCACAGGGGCCTGCCTGCCTGCCTGCCTGCCTGCCTGCCTGCCTGCCTGCCAGGGTCAAAAATGAACAAGTCTCCTGTCCTGACCTGTGCTGTGTAGGCAAGATCTCAACTGTGAGCGTACTTAGAGCAGGCTTGGACATTAACAGAGGGCAGTCACTATCTGTAGGATAGGAATGCTGTGTGCCTGTGTGTCTGTGTGTCCCAGTCCGTGCGTGTGAGGGTGTACTTCGTCTCTGATTCTTCTCTGAACCTGAAGCTAGCCCTCTGAGAGCCCACAAGCAGTGTCAGAGAGGGCACAGTGTGTAACAGTTACTGTGTTCAGTTAAGGATTCCAAGTGCAAAGATTGGTTGGCATGTAGGGGAAGCGTTTTGGGTAACCATCCCTCAGGTGCCGCTGAGCTAGGCACGAGTTATGCAGTGCTCCTGTCCTGTGTGCCTTTGGGTCACAGGTGGTGGGTTGTGGAGGTATGTGGATTTTCTTTTCTCCTGGCTCGTTGAAGCAGAGCATTTTGTGGTAACCATAGGGAAGGTGGAAGGATTGGTTTTCTGGTTGGTTGGTTGGTTGGTTCGTTGGTTGGTTGGTTGGTTGGTTGGTGTGCTTGTATATTTTTATTGTCCTGGAAGCTCTTGGAAATCAGCCCCTACCCCCATTTGATCTGACCACCTCCCATTTTAGCCTCAGAACCGATGCCACCTGGAGACTTTGTTGAGAGGGAGAATTGGGAGAGCGGAGCCTTTGTTTTCTGCTGGAGATAGTGAGAGGGGTCTTCTTTTAGTGGCCATCTTGGAAGGTGTCTGTAGTGTGGAGGTGGGCTTCTGAGGACTCTCAGTGCTCATAGGCTGAAGGCTTCCTGTTGGAGGGAGTAGTGACAAGCCTCTTTCAGGGGAACAGGGATAATCTCCTAGTATCCAGGGAGGCAGGCCTAATGTGGATGGGACTGGAGATAGGAGCCAGGGATAGAGGAGAAGGGAGGTGGAGGTGGAGGTAGAGCAGAGAGAGAAATAGACTGAATCACTGTGTGTGGAGGTTTGGTGATTCCATGCAGGATTTGGGCAGACCCCCTCCTGTCTTGAGACCCCTGGTTCTGTCCCATGGGTCTGGCCCTAGGAGGATAAGGATGAGAAAGCACCTTGAGGCTTTCTGGTGAGGTGCGAGGTTACTATACTACTGGGTAGGACAGGGGTGGGGATGTGCTGCAGACCACCCTGCATGACAGGTGTGAGAGTGGTGTCTTCTTCCCTGGTGCCTAGGCATCCAGTCCTTGGTGTCCATGAATCTCTTGAGAGAGCCTCAAGTGTCCTAGGGGCCTAGGCCCGAACACGGGTTGTGTGGGTGTCCTTAGAGATTTCAGAAAGTTCCCTGTGGGAGAGGGAGCTGGGGACTTTGGAGAAAGGAGAGAGAAGTTTCCTGAGTGGTTGGCCGGTGGTTGGTGTAGGGTGGGGGTGAGGGGTGAGGGGTGAGGGGTGCAGAGCTGTGGAGAGGACCCAGATTGTGACAGAGCTGGAGGTGGTAGCTCTCAATGGTTGCCTAGGAATCGTTTGGAGGCCAGGGCCAGGTAGGCAAGGGGGCAGGAGGGCTGGAATGTTTTACTCTGCTCTCCATGTGGTCTTGTATGCTCACCAGGTTGCCTGTTGACCTGCCTCTAGGGTCAAGTTTGTGGATGTCCAGGCCCTTCAGTGGCCCCTGCAGAGGATGACTTACTTGGGAGGTTATCTACCTGGAGCCACGAGAGGGCTACAGTGACTAGAGGAAGACTAAGGATTTTGTGCTGGCCCTTCTGCTCTCCTGTGGGAACATCGGATCATGAGACCCTGGGAGCTTAGGTCCCGGAACCAGGAGCCGTCCGAAGTGCACGCAGCCATTGCCTTGTGTCCATCTTGGAGCGGGATCCGGCCAGGTGGGAAGGCAGTGCTGGGTCTGGGACCCCTTTGAGGTGTGGAGGTCCTCTCCCCCGTGTCCCGTGACAACTGACCCTTGTGTGCCCGGCTTGCCGTGTACCAGTACTCGGCTGCCTTAGCAGTCCAGGGCCAGTCTGGCAGGACCTATTCTTGGCTGCCAGATTGGCCTGGAAGCGTGGTTTTGCCAGGGGTGGAAGATGTCAGCAGACCCAAGGCTAGCCTGGCAGCTGTCGACTTCACTAAGGTCAGAATAGTCACATGGGCATCCTCTGAATTATTGACCTGCCTGCAGGGGGCGGCGGTGGGGGAGACTGCAGTGGATGGGGAGAGAGGAGGGGGAGTGTCAGAACACCCAGACTGACCGCCAGGGGGCGATGCTCAGGCCCCAGGTCTAGGGGTTCCCGAGGCCCCGCCCCTGTGGTCCCCAGTGGCATGTGGGTTATAGCACATTCCCTTAGGGTAGCTTGCAGGTTTGCCAGTTTCTTCTTGCCCTCCCCACCTCTGTCGGGCACCAGCCCCGCCCCCCTCGAAACATCCCAGCCTCTGTCCTGAGCTGGGCACCTTCAGCATCTTGCAAGTTCCCAAAGCAGGGTGCCTCAGGGAGTTGCAGGGAAGTCGACCTTGAAGGCCCCCCGCCCCCCCACCCCCTCCACCCCCCGGGCCCCTTCTCCTCACTGCACCCCTCCTCCCATCCTCCAGACGTCCTGGGGTCCCTTGCAGCATTCTTAGGGACCCAGGACCCACGCATGAGTGGGCAGTCTGGTCCACAGTCTGGTCCGGTCCTAGATGGCTGGCGGCCATCTTGCACGGCGGGGATAGTCGTTAGGCGTTTTTTGCTTTGGAAAGGGCGGAGGGAGTGCAAAGGTGTCCAGTGGCAGTTGCCATTCCTGGTCCTCTGCTGCCATCAAGTGGAACTAGTTGGCCGATCCCGCCAGCAGGGCCCTGTGTTTGTATGGTCATGGCGCCCCACGGGCTTAGAAAGGGCTCGAGTGGTGGCCCCACAGGACAGGGGCAGGTCTCCTGTGGGCGCTCCTTGGTCCAGGCGAGCTGGGCGAGGGCGCAGGGGACAGGCCCCGGGCTCCAAGGGGCCTGGCTGCCCGGGCGCGGGAAGCCCGGCCTCCAGGGTCCTTTGGCCGCCATTTTGGAGGCATGAGAGGCTTGTGCAGCCTGGGCTGCGTCTATCTGCCTTCATTCACCGAGGGACTGGTCCTGCATGCCCGTGAGCACTCCAGCTCGCCGGCCTGCCAGCCCTCGCTGTCTTCTCAAGGCCAGTCAGGGACCCCCTGGCTTTTGGATGAGCCTCCCTAGCCCTAGATAGCACAGCTGTCCTCCCGAAACCACACCCTGCCCAGCATCTCAGGGTCTCAGGCCCAGGTAGCAAATGTGGCCAAATGTCTGGTGTGCTTTGAACTCCCTCCCTGCCATCCTCTCTCTTCTCTCTCTGCCTGGCCTTGTGCCTGGCTAATTTTTTTTATTATTATTATTATTTATTTTTCTCTCTCTCTCTCTATCTACTTATTTATTTATTCATATTTGTTTTCTGTGACAAATGGCTTTCTCCTTGATGTGGGCCTCAGCTGGAATTGGGGGAGTGGTGTCTGTCACGCCACTTTTTTTGGGCCACAGAGTCATATCCCCAGATCCCTAGGATGGATGTGGGAAGCAGGGCAGCACCCCACCACCACCACCACCACCACCACCACCACCACCATCATGTGCAACCTGCTTGTGTGTATTGGCAAGGAGCTGATGTCAGGGTAGTGTCTCAGAGTGAAGGCCAGTAGAAGAAGCAGGCAGAGTAGGGTGTGTGCCAGACGGCGTCCAGAAGAGACCGGGCAGTCCCATAGTTGCCATCTAGGACAGGCTTCACTTCCCCTACCTCCCCTGATAAGCCTCCTCTTTGTGATGTGGGCACCCACCTGGGAAGGCTTCGAGCTCTGGCCTAGCTCACTTTGCCTAAGATTCACAGGGGCCTGCCTGCCTGCCTGCCTGCCTGCCTGCCTGCCTGCCAGGGTCAAAAATGAACAAGTCTCCTGTCCTGACCTGTGCTGTGTAGGCAAGATCTCAACTGTGAGCGTACTTAGAGCAGGCTTGGACATTAACAGAGGGCAGTCACTATCTGTAGGATAGGAATGCTGTGTGCCTGTGTGTCTGTGTGTCCCAGTCCGTGCGTGTGAGGGTGTACTTCGTCTCTGATTCTTCTCTGAACCTGAAGCTAGCCCTCTGAGAGCCCACAAGCAGTGTCAGAGAGGGCACAGTGTGTAACAGTTACTGTGTTCAGTTAAGGATTCCAAGTGCAAAGATTGGTTGGCATGTAGGGGAAGCGTTTTGGGTAACCATCCCTCAGGTGCAGCTGAGCTAGGCACGAGTTATGCAGTGCTCCTGTCCTGTGTGCCTTTGGGTCACAGGTGGTGGGTTGTGGAGGTATGTGGATTTTCTTTTCTCCTGGCTCGTTGAAGCAGAGCATTTTGTGGTAACCATAAGGAAGGTGGAAGGATTGGTTTTCTGGTTGGTTGGTTGGTTGGTTCGTTGGTTGGTTGGTTGGTTGGTTGGTGTGCTTGTATATTTTTATTGTCCTGGAAGCTCTTGGAAATCAGCCCCTACCCCCATTTGATCTGACCACCTCCCATTTTAGCCTCAGAACCGATGCCACCTGGAGACTTTGTTGAGAGGGAGAATTGGGAGAGCGGAGCCTTTGTTTTCTGCTGGAGATAGTGAGAGGGGTCTTCTTTTAGTGGCCATCTTGGAAGGTGTCTGTAGTGTGGAGGTGGGCTTCTGAGGACTCTCAGTGCTCATAGGCTGAAGGCTTCCTGTTGGAGGGAGTAGTGACAAGCCTCTTTCAGGGGAACAGGGATAATCTCCTAGTATCCAGGGAGGCAGGCCTAATGTGGATGGGACTGGAGATAGGAGCCAGGGATAGAGGAGAAGGGAGGTGGAGGTGGAGGTAGAGCAGAGAGAGAAATAGACTGAATCACTGTGTGTGGAGGTTTGGTGATTCCATGCAGGATTTGGGCAGACCCCCTCCTGTCTTGAGACCCCTGGTTCTGTCCCATGGGTCTGGCCCTAGGAGGATAAGGATGAGAAAGCACCTTGAGGCTTTCTGGTGAGGTGCGAGGTTACTATACTACTGGGTAGGACAGGGGTGGGGATGTGCTGCAGACCACCCTGCATGACAGGTGTGAGAGTGGTGTCTTCTTCCCTGGTGCCTAGGCATCCAGTCCTTGGTGTCCATGAATCTCTTGAGAGAGCCTCAAGTGTCCTAGGGGCCTAGGCCCGAACACGGGTTGTGTGGGTGTCCTTAGAGATTTCAGAAAGTTCCCTGTGGGAGAGGGAGCTGGGGACTTTGGAGAAAGGAGAGAGAAGTTTCCTGAGTGGTTGGCCGGTGGTTGGTGTAGGGTGGGGGTGAGGGGTGAGGGGTGAGGGGTGCAGAGCTGTGGAGAGGACCCAGATTGTGACAGAGCTGGAGGTGGTAGCTCTCAATGGTTGCCTAGGAATCGTTTGGAGGCCAGGGCCAGGTAGGCAAGGGGGCAGGAGGGCTGGAATGTTTTACTCTGCTCTCCATGTGGTCTTGTATGCTCACCAGGTTGCCTGTTGACCTGCCTCTAGGGTCAAGTTTGTGGATGTCCAGGCCCTTCAGTGGCCCCTGCAGAGGATGACTTACTTGGGAGGTTATCTACCTGGAGCCACGAGAGGGCTACAGTGACTAGAGGAAGACTAAGGATTTTGTGCTGGCCCTTCTGCTCTCCTGTGGGAACATCGGATCATGAGACCCTGGGAGCTTAGGTCCCGGAACCAGGAGCCGTCCGAAGTGCACGCAGCCATTGCCTTGTGTCCATCTTGGAGCGGGATCCGGCCAGGTGGGAAGGCAGTGCTGGGTCTGGGACCCCTTTGAGGTGTGGAGGTCCTCTCCCCCGTGTCCCGTGACAACTGACCCTTGTGTGCCCGGCTTGCCGTGTACCAGTACTCGGCTGCCTTAGCAGTCCAGGGCCAGTCTGGCAGGACCTATTCTTGGCTGCCAGATTGGCCTGGAAGCGTGGTTTTGCCAGGGGTGGAAGATGTCAGCAGACCCAAGGCTAGCCTGGCAGCTGTCGACTTCACTAAGGTCAGAATAGTCACATGGGCATCCTCTGAATTATTGACCTGCCTGCAGGGGGCGGCGGTGGGGGAGACTGCAGTGGATGGGGAGAGAGGAGGGGGAGTGTCAGAACACCCAGACTGACCGCCAGGGGGCGATGCTCAGGCCCCAGGTCTAGGGGTTCCCGAGGCCCCGCCCCTGTGGTCCCCAGTGGCATGTGGGTTATAGCACATTCCCTTAGGGTAGCTTGCAGGTTTGCCAGTTTCTTCTTGCCCTCCCCACCTCTGTCGGGCACCAGCCCCGCCCCCCTCGAAACATCCCAGCCTCTGTCCTGAGCTGGGCACCTTCAGCATCTTGCAAGTTCCCAAAGCAGGGTGCCTCAGGGAGTTGCAGGGAAGTCGACCTTGAAGGCCCCCCGCCCCCCGCCCCCCCCCCCCCCCCCCCCCGAGCCCCTTCTCCTCACTGCACCCCTCCTCCCATCCTCCAGACGTCCTGGGGTCCCTTGCAGCATTCTTAGGGACCCAGGACCCACGCATGAGTGGGCAGTCTGGTCCACAGTCTGGTCCGGTCCTAGATGGCTGGCGGCCATCTTGCACGGCGGGGATAGTCGTTAGGCGTTTTTTGCTTTGGAAAGGGCGGAGGGAGTGCAAAGGTGTCCAGTGGCAGTTGCCATTCCTGGTCCTCTGCTGCCATCAAGTGGAACTAGTTGGCCGATCCCGCCAGCAGGGCCCTGTGTTTGTATGGTCATGGCGCCCCACGGGCTTAGAAAGGGCTCGAGTGGTGGCCCCACAGGACAGGGGCAGGTCTCCTGTGGGCGCTCCTTGGTCCAGGCGAGCTGGGCGAGGGCGCAGGGGACAGGCCCCGGGCTCCAAGGGGCCTGGCTGCCCGGGCGCGGGAAGCCCGGCCTCCAGGGTCCTTTGGCCGCCATTTTGGAGGCATGAGAGGCTTGTGCAGCCTGGGCTGCGTCTATCTGCCTTCATTCACCGAGGGACTGGTCCTGCATGCCCGTGAGCACTCCAGCTCGCCGGCCTGCCAGCCCTCGCTGTCTTCTCAAGGCCAGTCAGGGACCCCCTGGCTTTTGGATGAGCCTCCCTAGCCCTAGCTAGCACAGCTGTCCTCCCGAAACCACACCCTGCCCAGCATCTCAGGGTCTCAGGCCCAGGTAGCAAATGTGGCCAAATGTCTGGTGTGCTTTGAACTCCCTCCCTGCCATCCTCTCTCTTCTCTCTCTGCCTGGCCTTGTGCCTGGCTAATTTTTTTTATTATTATTATTATTTATTTTTCTCTCTCTCTCTCTATCTACTTATTTATTTATTCATATTTGTTTTCTGTGACAAATGGCTTTCTCCTTGATGTGGGCCTCAGCTGGAATTGGGGGAGTGGTGTCTGTCACGCCACTTTTTTTGGGCCACAGAGTCATATCCCCAGATCCCTAGGATGGATGTGGGAAGCAGGGCAGCACCCCACCACCACCACCACCACCACCACCACCACCACCATCATGTGCAACCTGCTTGTGTGTATTGGCAAGGAGCTGATGTCAGGGTAGTGTCTCAGAGTGAAGGCCAGTAGAAGAAGCAGGCAGAGTAGGGTGTGTGCCAGACGGCGTCCAGAAGAGACCGGGCAGTCCCATAGTTGCCATCTAGGACAGGCTTCACTTCCCCTACCTCCCCTGATAAGCCTCCTCTTTGTGATGTGGGCACCCACCAGGGAAGGCTTCGAGCTCTGGCCTAGCTCACTTTGCCTAAGATTCACAGGGGCCTGCCTGCCTGCCTGCCTGCCTGCCTGCCTGCCAGGGTCAAAAATGAACAAGTCTCCTGTCCTGACCTGTGCTGTGTAGGCAAGATCTCAACTGTGAGCGTACTTAGAGCAGGCTTGGACATTAACAGAGGGCAGTCACTATCTGTAGGATAGGAATGCTGTGTGCCTGTGTGTCTGTGTGTCCCAGTCCGTGCATGTGAGGGTGTACTTCGTCTCTGATTCTTCTCTGAACCTGAAGCTAGCCCTCTGAGAGCCCACAAGCAGTGTCAGAGAGGGCACAGTGTGTAACAGTTACTGTGTTCAGTTAAGGATTCCAAGTGCAAAGATTGGTTGGCATGTAGGGGAAGCGTTTTGGGTAACCATCCCTCAGGTGCCGCTGAGCTAGGCACGAGTTATGCAGTGCTCCTGTCCTGTGTGCCTTTGGGTCACAGGTGGTGGGTTGTGGAGGTATGTGGATTTTCTTTTCTCCTGGCTCGTTGAAGCAGAGCATTTTGTGGTAACCATAGGGAAGGTGGAAGGATTGGTTTTCTGGTTGGTTGGTTGGTTGGTTCGTTGGTTGGTTGGTTGGTTGGTTGGTGTGCTTGTATATTTTTATTGTCCTGGAAGCTCTTGGAAATCAGCCCCTACCCCCATTTGATCTGACCACCTCCCATTTTAGCCTCAGAACCGATGCCACCTGGAGACTTTGTTGAGAGGGAGAATTGGGAGAGCGGAGCCTTTGTTTTCTGCTGGAGATAGTGAGAGGGGTCTTCTTTTAGTGGCCATCTTGGAAGGTGTCTGTAGTGTGGAGGTGGGCTTCTGAGGACTCTCAGTGCTCATAGGCTGAAGGCTTCCTGTTGGAGGGAGTAGTGACAAGCCTCTTTCAGGGGAACAGGGATAATCTCCTAGTATCCAGGGAGGCAGGCCTAATGTGGATGGGACTGGAGATAGGAGCCAGGGATAGAGGAGAAGGGAGGTGGAGGTGGAGGTAGAGCAGAGAGAGAAATAGACTGAATCACTGTGTGTGGAGGTTTGGTGATTCCATGCAGGATTTGGGCAGACCCCCTCCTGTCTTGAGACCCCTGGTTCTGTCCCATGGGTCTGGCCCTAGGAGGATAAGGATGAGAAAGCACCTTGAGGCTTTCTGGTGAGGTGCGAGGTTACTATACTACTGGGTAGGACAGGGGTGGGGATGTGCTGCAGACCACCCTGCATGACAGGTGTGAGAGTGGTGTCTTCTTCCCTGGTGCCTAGGCATCCAGTCCTTGGTGTCCATGAATCTCTTGAGAGAGCCTCAAGTGTCCTAGGGGCCTAGGCCCGAACACGGGTTGTGTGGGTGTCCTTAGAGATTTCAGAAAGTTCCCTGTGGGAGTCCCTGTGGGAGAGGGAGCTGGGGACTTTGGAGAAAGGAGAGAGAAGTTTCCTGAGTGGTTGGCCGGTGGTTGGTGTAGGGTGGGGGTGAGGGGTGAGGGGTGAGGGGTGCAGAGCTGTGGAGAGGACCCAGATTGTGACAGAGCTGGAGGTGGTAGCTCTCAATGGTTGCCTAGGAATCGTTTGGAGGCCAGGGCCAGGTAGGCAAGGGGGCAGGAGGGCTGGAATGTTTTACTCTGCTCTCCATGTGGTCTTGTATGCTCACCAGGTTGCCTGTTGACCTGCCTCTAGGGTCAAGTTTGTGGATGTCCAGGCCCTTCAGTGGCCCCTGCAGAGGATGACTTACTTGGGAGGTTATCTACCTGGAGCCACGAGAGGGCTACAGTGACTAGAGGAAGACTAAGGATTTTGTGCTGGCCCTTCTGCTCTCCTGTGGGAACATCGGATCATGAGACCCTGGGAGCTTAGGTCCCGGAACCAGGAGCCGTCCGAAGTGCACGCAGCCATTGCCTTGTGTCCATCTTGGAGCGGGATCCGGCCAGGTGGGAAGGCAGTGCTGGGTCTGGACCCCTTTGAGGTGTGGAGGTCCTCTCCCCGTGTCCCGTGACAACTGACCCTTGTGTGCCCGGCTTGCCGTGTACCAGTACTCGGCTGCCTTAGCAGTCCAGGGCCAGTCTGGCAGGACCTATTCTTGCTGCCAGATTGGCCTGGAAGCGTGGTTTTGCCAGGGGTGGAAGATGTCAGCAGACCCAAGGCTAGCCTGGCAGCTGTCGACTTCACTAAGGTCAGAATAGTCACATGGGCATCCTCTGAATTATTGACCTGCCTGCAGGGGGCGGCGGTGGGGGAGACTGCAGTGGATGGGGAGAGAGGAGGGGGAGTGTCAGAACACCCAGACTGGACCGCCAGGGGGCGATGCTCAGGCCCCAGGTCTAGGGGTTCCCGAGGCCCCGCCCCTGTGGTTCCCCAGTGGCATGTGGGTTATAGCACATTCCCTTAGGGTAGCTTGCAGGTTTGCCAGTTTCTTCTTGCCCTCCCCACCTCTGTCGGCACCAGCCCCGCCCCCCTCGAAACATCCCAGCCTCTGTCCTGAGCTGGGCACCTTCAGCATCTTGCAAGTTCCCAAAGCAGGGTGCCTCAGGGAGTTGCAGGGAAGTCGACCTTGAAGGCCCCCCGCCCCCCCACCCCCTCCACCCCCCGGGCCCCTTCTCCTCACTGCACCCCCTCCTCCCATCCTCCAGACGTCCTGGGGTCCCTTGCAGCATTCTTAGGGACCCAGGACCCACCGCATGAGTGGGCAGTCTGGTCCACAGTCTGGTCCGGTCCTAGATGGCTGGCGGCCATCTTTGCATGGCGGGGATAGTCGTTAGGCGTTTTTTGCTTTGGAAAGGGCGGAGGGGAGTGCAAAGGTGTCCAGTGGCAGTTGCCATTCCTGGTCCTCTGCTGCCATCAAGTGGAACTAGTTGGCCGATCCCGCCAGCAGGGCCCTGCGTTTGTATGGGTCATGGCGCCCCACGGGCTTAGAAAGGGCTCGAGTGGTGGCCCCACAGGACAGGGGCAGGTCTCCTGTGGGCGCTCCTTGGTCCAGGCGAGCTGGGCGAGGGCGCAGGGGACAGGCCCCGGGCTCCAAGGGGCCTGGCTGCCCGGGCGCGGGAAGCCCGGCCTCCAGGGTCCTTTGGCCGCCATTTTGGAGGCATGAGAGGCTTGTGCAGCCTGGGCTGTGTCTATCTGCCTTCATTCACCGAGGGACGGGTCCTGCATGCCCGTGAGCACTCCAGCTCGCCGGCCTGCCAGCCCTCGCTGTCTTCTCAAGGCCAGTCAGGGACCCCCTGGCTTTTGGATGAGCCTCCCTAGCCCTAGATAGCACAGCTGTCCTCCCGAAACCACACCCTGCCCAGCATCTCAGGGTCTCAGGCCCAGGTAGCAAATGTGGCCAAATGTCTGGTGTGCTTTGGAACTCCCTCCCTGCCATCCTCTCTCTTCTCTCTCTGCCTGGCCTTGTGCCTGGCTAATTTTTTTTTATTATTATTATTATTATTTTTCTCTCTCTCTCTCTATCTACTTATTTATTTATTCATATTTGTTTTCTGTGACAAATGGCTTTCTCCTTGATGTGGGCCTCAGCTGGAATTGGGGGAGTGGTGTCTGTCACGCCACTTTTTTTGGGCCGCAGAGTCATATCCCCAGATCCCTAGGATGGATGTGGGAAGCAGGGCAGCACCCCCACCACCACCACCACCACCACCACACCACCACCACCACCACCACCACCACCACCATCATGTGCAACCTGCTTGTGTGTATTGGCAAGGAGCTGATGTCAGGGTAGTGTCTCAGAGTGAAGGCCAGTAGAAGAAGGCAGGCAGAGTAGGGTGTGTGCCAGACGGCGTCCAGAAGAGACCGGGCAGTCCCATAGTTGCCATCTAGGACAGGCTTCACTTCCCCTACCTCCCCTGATAAGCCTCCTCTTTGTGATGTGGGCACCCACCAGGGAAGGCTTCGAGCTCTGGCCTAGCTCACTTTGCCTAAGATTCACAGGGGCCTGCCTGCCTGCCTGCCTGCCTGCCTGCCTGCCAGGGTCAAAAATGAACAAGTCTCCTGTCCTGACCTGTGCTGTGTAGGCAAGATCTCAACTGTGAGCGTACTTAGAGCAGGCTTGGACATTAACAGAGGGCAGTCACTATCTGTAGGATAGGAATGCTGTGTGCCTGTGTGTCTGTGTGTCCCAGTCCGTGCATGTGAGGGTGTACTTCGTCTCTGATTCTTCTCTGAACCTGAAGCTAGCCCTCTGAGAGCCCACAAGCAGTGTCAGAGAGGGCACAGTGTGTAACAGTTACTGTGTTCAGTTAAGGATTCCAAGTGCAAAGATTGGTTGGCATGTAGGGGAAGCGTTTTGGGTAACCATCCCCTCAGGTGCCGCTGAGCTAGGCACGAGTTATGCAGTGCTCCTGTCCTGTGTGCCTTTGGGTCACAGGTGGTGGGTTGTGGAGGTATGTGGATTTTTCTTTTCTCCTGGCTCGTTGAAGCAGAGCATTTTGTGGTAACCATAGGGAAGGTGGAAGGATTGGTTTTCTGGTTGGTTGGTTGGTTGGTTCGTTGGTTGGTTGGTTGGTTGGTTGGTGTGCTTGTATATTTTTATTGTCCTGGAAGCTCTTGGAAATCAGCCCCTACCCCCATTTGATCTGACCACCTCCCATTTTAGCCTCAGAACCGATGCCACCTGGAGACTTTGTTGAGAGGGAGAATTGGGAGAGCGGAGCCTTTGTTTTCTGCTGGAGATAGTGAGAGGGTCTTCTTTTAGTGGCCATCTTGGAAGGTGTCTGTAGTGTGGAGGTGGGCTTCTGAGGACTCTCAGTGCTCATAGGCTGAAGGCTTCCTGTTGGAGGGAGTAGTGACAAGCCTCTTTCAGGGGAACAGGGATAATCTCCTAGTATCCAGGGAGGCAGGCCTAATGTGGATGGGACTGGAGATAGGAGCCAGGGATAGAGGAGAAGGGAGGTGGAGGTGGAGGTAGAGCAGAGAGAGAAATAGACTGAATCACTGTGTGTGGAGGTTTGGTGATTCCATGCAGGATTTGGGCAGACCCCCTCCTGTCTTGAGACCCCTGGTTCTGTCCCATGGGTCTGGCCCTAGGAGGATAAGGATGAGAAAGCACCTTGAGGCTTTCTGGTGAGGGGGGTAGGACAGGGGTGGGGATGTGCTGCAGACCACCCTGCATGACAGGTGTGAGAGTGGTGTCTTCTTCCCTGGTGCCTAGGCATCCAGTCCTTGGTGTCCATGAATCTCTTGAGAGAGCCTCAAGTGTCCTAGGGGCCTAGGCCCGAACACGGGTTGTGTGGGTGTCCTTAGAGATTTCAGAAAGTTCCCTGTGGGAGAGGGGAGCTGGGGACTTTGGAGAAAGGAGAGAGAAGTTTCCTGAGTGGTTGGCCGGTGGTTGGTGTAGGGTGGGGGTGAGGGGTGAGGGGTGAGGGGTGCAGAGCTGTGGAGAGGACCCAGATTGTGACAGAGCTGGAGGTGGTAGCTCTCAATGGTTGCCTAGGAATCGTTTGGAGGCCAGGGCCAGGTAGGCAAGGGGGCAGGAGGGCTGGAATGTTTTACTCTGCTCTCCATGTGGTCTTGTATGCTCACCAGGTTGCCTGTTGAGTTGACCTGCCTCTAGGGTCAAGTTTGTGGATGTCCAGGCCCTTCAGTGGCCCCTGCAGAGGATGACTTACTTGGGAGGTTATCTACCTGGAGCCACGAGAGGGCTACAGTGACTAGAGGAAGACTAAGGATTTTGTGCTGGCCCTTCTGCTCTCCTGTGGGAACATCGGATCATGAGACCCTGGGAGCTTAGGTCCCGGAACCAGGAGCCGTCCGAAGTGCACGCAGCCATTGCCTTGTGTCCATCTTGGAGCGGGATCCGGCCAGGTGGGAAGGCAGTGCTGGGTCTGGGACCCCTTTGAGGTGTGGAGGTCCTCTCCCCCGTGTCCCGTGACAACTGACCCTTGTGTGCCCGGCTTGCCGTGTACCAGTACTCGGCTGCCTTAGCAGTCCAGGGCCAGTCTGGCAGGACCTATTCTTGGCTGCCAGATTGGCCTGGAAGCGTGGTTTTGCCAGGGGTGGAAGATGTCAGCAGACCCAAGGCTAGCCTGGCAGCTGTCGACTTCACTAAGGTCAGAATAGTCACATGGGCATCCTCTGAATTATTGACCTGCCTGCAGGGGGCGGCGGTGGGGGAGACTGCAGTGGATGGGGAGAGAGGAGGGGGAGTGTCAGAACACCCAGACTGACCGCCAGGGGGCGATGCTCAGGCCCCAGGTCTAGGGGTTCCCGAGGCCCCGCCCCTGTGGTCCCCAGTGGCATGTGGGTTATAGCACATTCCCTTAGGGTAGCTTGCAGGTTTGCCAGTTTCTTCTTGCCCTCCCCACCTCTGTCGGGCACCAGCCCCGCCCCCCTCGAAACATCCCAGCCTCTGTCCTGAGCTGGGCACCTTCAGCATCTTGCAAGTTCCCAAAGCAGGGTGCCTCAGGGAGTTGCAGGGAAGTCGACCTTGAAGGCCCCCCCCACCCCCCCACCCCCCGGGCCCCTTCTCCTCACTGCACCCCTCCTCCCATCCTCCAGACGTCCTGGGGTCCCTTGCAGCATTCTTAGGGACCCAGGACCCACGCATGAGTGGGCAGTCTGGTCCACAGTCTGGTCCGGTCCTAGATGGCTGGAGGCCATCTTGCACGGCGGGGATAGTCGTTAGGCGTTTTTTGCTTTGGAAAGGGCGGAGGGAGTGCAAAGGTGTCCAGTGGCAGTTGCCATTCCTGGTCCTCTGCTGCCATCAAGTGGAACTAGTTGGCCGATCCCGCCAGCAGGGCCCTGTGTTTGTATGGTCATGGCGCCCCACGGGCTTAGAAAGGGCTCGAGTGGTGGCCCCACAGGACAGGGGCAGTTCTCCTGTGGGCGCTCCTTGGTCCAGGCGAGCTGGGCGAGGGCGCAGGGGACAGGCC
Organism: Phyllotis vaccarum; assembly: GCA_033318265.1. NCBI lineage: Eukaryota > Metazoa > Chordata > Mammalia > Rodentia > Cricetidae > Phyllotis > Phyllotis vaccarum. Next base: position 104,821,219 of record JARWLC010000013.1, read on the forward strand.
CCGGGCTCCAAGGGGCCTGGCTGCCCGGGCGCGGGAAGCCCGGCCTCCAGGGTCCTTTGGCCGCCATTTTGGAGGCATGAGAGGCTTGTGCAGCCTGGGCTGCGTCTATCTGCCTTCATTCACCGAGGGACTGGTCCTGCATGCCCGTGAGCACTCCAGCTCGCCGGCCTGCCAGCCCTCGCTGTCTTCTCAAGGCCAGTCAGGGACCCCCTGGCTTTTGGATGAGCCTTTCTAGCCCTAGCCAGCACAGCTGTCCTCCCGAAACCACACCCTGCCCAGCATCTCAGGGTCTCAGGCCCAGGTAGCAAATGTGGCCAAATGTCTGGTGTGCTTTGAACTCCCTCCCTGCCATCCTCTCTCTTTTCTCTCTGCATGGCCTTGTTTCTGGCTGTCTTTGTTTCTAGTTTCAAATGTATTCATCTTTGAGCTGTGATACAAGTGGAAATTGTTCATTATGGCCTTTCAGATAAGGTTTTTGTCCTAGATTCACCTCTCTGTAACCTTGTAAGTGGTCTGGTAGTAGTATTTCTACCAGAGTCATCATTTTCTTTTAAGTGCATATGTGTATCCTGTAATCAATAATCTCAAGACTGGGTGCTGTCTCTGTTGAATTTTAGTATTAGCTGCAGACTTCGCTGTGTAACAGACTTTGTCCAAAAATAATCCCTTGGGCCCTTAGGTGACAATGACAGCTGGTTTCACTGATTCTATTTTCCCTGACCTGCCTTCTCCCTTGGGTGTGATGCTTCCAGGCAGGTTGCACACTCTTGTGTCCTTATATGGAGCTCCCTAGGTTTCCTCTGCTTATGATGTTAGACAGTACCCTCCTGTACACACATGGTAGGGTATTTTGGGCAGGATGACTAAGCATTTTGGAGGCTGTTTTCTCTTGCAACTTGAACATGTCACACTGTCTGACCATTGTACTGTGACCTCAGGCCTGGCAGTGACAGGTTATAAAACAGAGTTGCGGCATGAGTAACATTTTACACATATCCTTTTGTTTATGGTTATGATTTTTAACTAAGTTTAATATAATATAAACGTTATTAAGATTTCTGTTCCAAATCAATTCCCTGCTATAGAATTAATGATTACTTCTGTTTAATTTTTTTTTTTTTTGTCCATCATTTCGGTTACTATAGGAGAAATTCTTTTCAGCATGTGATATTTTTATTTGCTATATTTCTTTTAAATTTATATAGTGAGTGCAATTCAATTTAATGGACATACATTTAAATTTGTTTAGAAAAGTTGTCATAGTAGATAAAAAGTAAAATAATCTATTATGCGGGATTTCTATGAAATTCAATATTTGTCTATTTTCTGGGTATAAAAAAAATAACAGTACTGAAAAGAAATAAAGATAATTCTTTCAAGATGTAATTCTAGTCAGAAGAAAGACAATGTCCACCTATTCCTAACTCACCCATGCACTGTAAATCTGTAGAGGTGGTGAGCTTTCATAGTACACTGTTGTGAACTTCAGAAATGCTAGATAACGCTCCAGGGCAACTCTACCAACAATCAAGTCTTATAGATAAAGTGTTATAGATATTTTTAAAAATACTTCTATTGTATTTATAAATTATTCATCTTATTTAATATTTTGTAAGTTGTTCTTTTAATTTTTTTAATTTAAATATATTTTTCATGCCAACTATAGTTCTACTTCCCGCCCCTTCTCCCACTCACCTCTCTAGCTTCCCCCTCATCCCCACCTACTCCCCATAGAAGAAAAGGCCTTCCACGTGGAGTCAACTAAGTCTGGCATATCAAGTTGAGGAAAGACCAAGCCTCTCACTTCTGTAGTAGTTTGTATAACATGTCACTCTATTGTAAATGGGCTCCAAAAAGCCAGTCCAGAAACCCTGTTCCAAGTGCGAGAGGCCCCTGGTAGAAAGTTTGGGGTCACATATGTACAGTCATATCACCTGTAAAAAGCAAAAGTTTGACTTCCTCTTTTCCAATATGTATTCTCTTGATCTTCATTTGTCTTATTAGGGTAGCTAGAATTTTGAGTACTATATTTGATAGGTATGGAGACCATGGACAACTTTGGCTTGGACTACAAACTGCTCAGGACAATTTAAAGCTGGCAGGATGAGATGGTCCAGCCCCACAGACTACTTGAGTCAGGCCCTGCACTTCTCAGTCTCACAACAATGATATAGCTATCTCTCTCAGGTCTTAACAATTATCCCATTTTTTTCATGGTCCCCTAAAGCTACCATTACCTCAAGACAGCAGGGAGTAATTTTAAAAAGACAACACCCACATTTCCTAAAGGTAGGTATGTCATTTTGGGTTATTTTGTGGAATATGGATATTTGTCATCTTTTGTGGGTTGGTGGGTACAAGTTGTTATCCCTAATGTCAGGAACAAAATTGAACAAAGTCAATTAGTTTCATGGATCTTGTTCTAAGTAGAAAAGGGGGGGATACAGACAGGGTAAAAAGGTAGGTTATTGAATCTACTTTTAGCCTAAAAAAAAAAAAAAAAGATCAAAGAAAAACCAACAAGAGTTAGTTTTGAATATTTTACATTGGCTTGCATTTTTGTATGTTGATACAGATTTGGGTTTATTTTTGTTATGTTGTATATGTCATAGAGGCAATAGAATAAAAAGTAGATTATTGAATTTACTTTTAACCAAAGTAGAAACTACTAGTTTTAAATATTTTACATGGGTATGGGTTTTGTATATTTTTACAAATTTATGGTTATTTTGATTAGAACATACTGTACATATGTTTCTAATCTTGTTCAGAGACAACTCATCTAACAATGTACTTTAAATTTCTAGTTTTTGAAAACTATTTTTATAAACTATGTAGAATAATGAAGAAATGCATGTTACTACTTAGCATCCTATTACCATCAAACTTGTAGTCACCTTAATTTTCATTGCAAACAGATATATTTAAGTATGCAAGTTGTCTTCAAACACTTCAGAGAGCTATAGAATATGACTTAAGATGTTTCAATAAAATAACATTTTATTTTATTTCATTTTAAAGAAGTTAGGCATGTCTGCTCCTGGCAACACCATCCATTTCAGAGAAGATGATGGGCATCAAAGAAACTTTATATGGAGTTTATTTTCTTTGTGGCATAAGTTAGCCACTGGGCAAGAAAATGCCCTTGCCTCAACTACTGAAAATATGCTGTTCAAATTGAACATCCTAAGGACATAACCAGAAATTGACTGCAAAACTTGGCCAAGGCAAGGTGGGACAGTCCTTCAAATATCCTGCTCCACTTAACAGACTGTCAGATGTTTTAGTCCTATCCCCAAAGATGTTTTCCTCAGTGATGCAGAGGAACCTTGGGTGACTGCCCAGACTTAGAGCTGTTTCTGTCCTATCTTAGTTTTTTTTTTTTTATACTTCCTGTTTACTCAGATAATATATCTTTATTATGTCTATGATGGACTTGAAGACTTTATAGCTATAGTTTTCCTTTTTAACAAATTCAGAAAAGGCACAAGAGATGTAAGTACATAAGGTTGATAGGTATGAAAAGATAATTTTGCGTTGGTAATGCAAGTTAGGATAGGAAGTGAATTAGCTACAACATGTTGGAGTCACCAACAGAAGATAGATAATGGAGTATTTTCTCTGAATTTGTCAAAGGCTAATGGACCAGACATTGTTAATGTAACTATTACTTGTGTATATAGTTATTGTATTTATTGCATACAATTTTTCTATGATGGTTAAAACCTTTGATTTTTATTTAGACAAAAGGGGAAAATGTATGATATTGTGTTGGTATTCTGACAAATAAAACTTGCCTGGAGATCAGAGGGCAGAGCTAGACACTAGATAACCAAAGAGGCCAGGCAGTGGTGGCTCACCTTTAAACACAGCTGCTCGTGGCTGCTCCTTTGCTTCTCTGATCTTTCTGCTCTCACTCATGATATCAGACTCTGGGTTTTTATTATTAAAACTAATTAGAATTGAGCTTGAATGTGTTTTCTTCTCAGAACATCTGTCCCATTCCCAGCTTTCCTTAGTGGCCTATAGTTCACTGTGTAGGGCTGAGACCTCGTGGACGTTCCCCCTCTGCTTTGGCATGGGAATAAAAGCATGACTGGTAGTGTCATCCTTGGTCAGATCACGTTAGGCAGCCATACCAGAGGTTTTCTAAATAGGCAGGGGTCTAGGGAATAGTTTCGTTTGTTTGTTAAAGATAGTAAGTTAAGTTTATGTGAAGGTCTTGGACACAGACAAATAGCTTCTTCCCCAAACGAGATTGTTATTAATGCAGATTAAATTTGCTTAATGATCATCTGGAGAATGAAAGTCAAACCTGGTTTGGCAATTTTAAAATAAGAATAAATCAAAAGGAAAAAAATTCTAAAGCCAAAAAAAAGGTCTCTTCAATATGCCAACAAATTACATGCTGAGGAAGAAATAAAGGGAATAAAAAGCAATTTCTAGTAATTGTTTAAAAATAATAGGACTGTAATATAGTTCAGCAGATAAATATCTTGCTAAACACATGAGGATAAGAACTCAGATTCCATTACCCTAAAATGGTAACTATGGCTACTCACCTATACTCTGGAAAATGTCTGTGTTTAACTGACGTCCTGTTTCAAGCTTCTCCCAGACTGGATGTAAAAGTTATTAACTTTATTTTCTACAAGGTTTGGTCTTCCCTGCTCATTGTTCATGCCAGAAAATAAACTTTGCAATCACCTAGGCAACATTTGCCATTTGCATTATACACGTACACACAAAATAAATTAATATAAGCATATGTGTGAAAGTGCTGTGGTGAATCTCATTTCTTTGTATGATGACAAAATGAATAAAATATAAAAGCTTTAGGGAAATATTAATTACTGAGTTAAATGCTACAAATATTTTTCTCATACCCTCCACTGCTCTCCCTCTGTCTCCTTCTCCCAGTGGTCCCTCAGCATCCACTAACCCTGTCCCCCCATCCATTCCCCAGGGAGGGCAAGGAATCCCAAGGTGAGTCAGTTCGGTCTGGCATATCCAGCGGAGGTAGGTCCGAGTCCCTTCACCCAGTATCAAGAATGAGTAAGGTGTTCCTCTGTAGGGATGGGCTCTAAGATGTCAGCTCATGTACCCAGAATAAACTCTAGTCCTACTGCAAGAGGATCCACACACTGCCCACACCTTTCAATGGTCACCCGAATTTGGGTTTAGGTCCTTTCCAAGAAGGTTCCTCAGTGGTTATTTTAGAGTCAGTGAACTCCCAATAGCTTGAGTCAACTGTCTCTGTGGGTCTCCACTTCATGATCCTGATCCCTTTGCTCATATACTCTCTATTCCCTCTCTTCAGCTAGACCAGGAGCTTGACATGGTGCATAGCTATGTGTCTCAGATTCTGTCTTCATCATTTGCTGGTTCTATAATAACAAATAGGTAGTCATTCATTTGATTACAGGGGAGGTCCCCTTTAGGCGCCCTCTCCAGTATTGCTTAGAGTCCTAGCCGGGGACATCTTGTGGGCTCTTGGAAATTCCCTTAGCACCAGGTTTCTCTCTAGCTCCACAATGGCTCCCTCTATCAAGATCCATTTCTTTGTTCTCCATCTCTGTTGCTCCTCCCACTCAACCATCTCACACTAAGAACAACAAGTAAAAGGACCTCTGGGAACTGAGAAGCTTCTGTAAGGCAAAGGACAGAGTCAATAAGACAAAATGACTGTATAAAGAATGGGAAAATAATCTTCACCAATCCTACATCAGACAGAAGACTGACATCTAAAATATATAGAATATTCAAGAAACTAGAGGCCAAACACTCAAATAATCCAATTAAAAAGTGGGGGTTAGAGCTAAATAGAGAATTCTCAACAGGAGAATCTCAGATGGCAGAAAGACACTTAAAGAATTGCTCAACATTCTTGGCCATCAGAGAAATGCAAATGGATATACTGATCCAAAACACAGGTGACAGCCTTTGCTGGAGGGGATGTGGAGCAAGGGGAACATTTCTCAATTCCTGTTGGGAATGTAAACTTGTACACCCACTTTGGAAATCATTATGGCAGTCCTCAGAAAACTGGGAATCAATTTACCCAATAATCCAGCAATACCATTTGGCATATTGAGAGGGTTCATTCTTACCCCAAAGGCATCAGATCAACTATATTCATAGCAACATTATTCATAATAGCCAGAACCTAGAGCCAATCTAGATACCCCTCAACTGAAGAATGGATTTAAAAATTGTACATATACACAATGGAATAGTACACAGCAGTTAAAAATGACATTCTTAAATTTGCAGGCAAATGTATGGATCTGGAGAGTATCATCCTGATTTAGGTAACACAGACCCAGAAAGATAAATATGGTATGTACTCACTCATAAGTGGATTTTAAACATAAAGCAAAGGATAAGCAGGCTATAATCCACAACCCCAAGCAGCTAGAGAGACATCCGTGGATCCCCCTGGGAATGGGATATAAGCAAGATCTCCTGAGCAAATTGGGATTATTTGAGGGAGTGAGGAAATGGGAAGAGATCATGAGAGAGTAAACATTACCATTCTCAGAGCACTCATTCAGGTATTTTTAAACTACTTTATTTACCTTTGGTAGATTATTTGAACTAAACAGTCACTGTAACTTAAATTGAGAAAGTTATTTTCTGGTGACATTAGAATTGCCAAGCTAATTCTCAAAAAGCTAGGTCATCTGAATTGATATTCATATTTCCTATCCATTTTATCTTACACAAACTTACACTGACTTCTTAATGCCTAGCAGCATTATGCTGGTATGCAAATCCAATGTTTTCAAGGACTTCAAAAGACCAACAGGAAATTTAGATAAGTCAAAAGTCTATGAAGGTTATGATAGGTGTTAGTATGCCGATAATTATGGTGAGTTATAAAATGATACAAGAGGTTAATTTACCCCAGATGGTAAAAAGTGGGTTTCCTGGATTTAGATACCTTTAAAACTGAAATTAATGAGATAAATTGGGTCTAAACAAAGTCAGGGAGTGATGAGGCTTTCAAAAATTCCAAGGAGGAAGCTTGTGCTGGATCACCAAGACAATGGTGCAGGAAGATAATTAGGTGATATAAAAGTGCACTGATGCTTCTGAATGATGCAAGACTTATTGTATATGTAGACAAAGGGAAAAGGAAATTCTTTACAAAAGTCAAACATACTACTCAAACAAAGCCTTCAATTGAGCAAGAACAAAATTGCTCAAAGGAACGTTGGCTAAGTGTGCAACAAGCAAGTAATGCAGGTTTCTCTATCAGTAAGATAACGTCTTCATCCTTATCCTCAAATTTACACTTTCTCAGTATATCAGCTGCCATGTAAACATGACCTTTCCAAGACAAAACTTGGCTAAAGGATTCAAAAATCATTCTGTACAACTATGCTCCAGCTGCATCATTAGAATGAAAGTTAATGGCCCATGCAGAGCTACTAATAAAAGCCATTAGCCATATTGTGCCTTCAGGGGAATTAAATGGCCTTCCAAAAGCAATCCAAATGTGTAAATACCCAACAAATAAACTTAGTCAAAATAATTGTTTAAGGTCAGAGGGTCTATATCCAGGAGTCCAACTGTGCCTGTGTTCTGAATTTGTGAACTTAACCAAAGCAGGTGAGAGTATTGAAAAATAGCTTTCATCTCTACTATAAAACAATATTAGGTTTCTTGTCTTCATTCGCTGAAATTATGTACATAAAACATTGCTGTAAGTATTATTAAGCAACCTAGAGCTTATTTCAGTATACAGGAAGACATTCACAGAAGTTGTCACAAATTAACTGGAAAACCCAAGGATATGCCATCCTTAAAATGCAGGATATCATAATATCAATTTCGGGCATCTTCTGCTCTATTCCAACAATATACCTTGTCATTTCCCCATCACAGTAAGCAGTGATTGCTTGGTCCCCACAGTCTCTAAACAGCAGTGGTCTGGGGTCACACTTCCTCATCCAGTTATGAGGCTCAAACAGACCTCACTGCAACACTGATGTCCTCCTGACATCATGAGAGATCAGAGAGCACAGTCTTCCAAGCAGTTCTTGCCTCTCCCAATCATGTTACCCCTTCAACAGTCCTTGTCATGACTGCTGACTGTGAGCACCAAACTAACACCCTTGACCTTAAGGAAGAGGAGAGGGTTCTCAGTGCCCCACCTCATCCAGAAAACTTGGATGTGTGTCCTCCTACTTATTGCATGCAGAACTAGGTGAGCAGCTCAGGACTGGCCCCAGCAGTCCAGAGGACAGCCATCCAGGCATCCCTATCAGCCCGAGCAGTCCCGAAGACAGCTGTCAAGGCGTCCCCCTCAGCCCGTGCAGTCCCGAGTACGAGTACAGCCATCCAGCATCCCTCTCGGCCCGTGCAGTCCCGAGGACAGCCATCCAACGTCCCTCTCGGCCCGTGCAGTCCCGAGGACAGCGTTCCAGGCGTCCCCCTCGGCCCGTGCAGTCCTGAGGACAGCCATCCAACGTCCCTCTCGGCCCGTGCAGTCCTGAGGACAGCGTTCCAGGCGTCCCTCTTGGTTCGTGCAGTCCCGAGGACAGCGTTCCAGGCGTCCCTCTCGGCCCGTGCAGTCCAGAGGACAGCGTTCCAGGAGTCCCTCTTGGTTCGTGCAGTCCCGAGGACAGCGTTCCAGGCGTCCCTCTAGGCCCGTGCAGGCCCGAGGACAGCCATCCAGCGTCCCTCTTGGTTCGTGCAGGCCCGAGGAGAGCCATCCAGGCGTCCCTCTCGAGCTCTGCTTGTGTTCTGAGGCCAACTGTCATTCGAGTTCTGTGAGCTTCGCCGTCCGGACGTGTCCACAGTTCTCGGAAAAGGAGAGCCTCTCTCAGAGGATACTGCTCAACTGCTGCTTGCTGCCTGCCACCACTGGCAAGTACATTAGTGCCCCTTGCAAGGGGAACCTTCCTTTTTCTTCCTCAAATACCTTATTGACTAAATGGCCAAACGTGTGGAGAGAGGCCGGCAAGCCTCAGCCCAGAGGTCACCCTCTGACCACCAGCCACAGTTTTCACAGCCTTTTCGGCCTGGGACACCCTTTAGTGTTCCCCAAAGGGATGATGTCACCTCAACCTCTGACCACCGGCCACAGTTTTCCCAGCCTTCTCGGCCTGGGACACCCTTTAGTGTCCCCCTAAGGGATGATGTCACCTCGTCTCAATGGGGGAAGCATGTGACCATCACCAAATACCCAAGGGCCTTTGCCTGTCCGGGAGTGCTTCGACTGACTCGGCACAAGTTCAGGTGCCAAGAGCCCTATAAGGACAAAACATTCAAAGTTCCCGACGCTCATACTGCAGATAGACTGCGGACTCTCAGAGCTCTTACTAAGATGTCATCCAGTAAGAAGGCCCTCGATCCCATAAAGGAGCTGAAGGTGATCCTGGAAGGAAATGTTCCACTTCCGCCAAAGGTTCCTGAGTTTAAGAGTGGTAACTCACGGAGCAGGGAACTGAAACCATCTGCCTTACAGCCTGCCACCAGAAAAAGAATGGCCTCAGATCTGGTGACCACACATGGAAAGGTGCCAAGAAGCCTGAATATACCTACTGTTCTTGAACAACATACGGACTTAGACCAGTTAGGCACCGGAGTACCTGCAACATCTTCAGGAAACGGTGCTGGAGATGCCAATGAAAAGCTCAAAGAAGGTGACAAAGTTCCTGGGACATCTGCTGAATTTCTCACCGACCAACGTGGACTGGTAATATCCCCACACAGTCAAGGGTTCCTGCAACCTTCCCCACCTACCCATGGAGCTCTGGGATGTTCCACTTCTTCCCAAAATGCTCAGGGATTATCTCTTTCTACCCAAGAGGTTCTGGGAGGAATCCAGTGTAATCAAGGGGCGATGGAGCATTCCACATCTGCCCAGGCATCCCAGAAACCTCCCTCTTGTAGTGAAAGGAAAATCAAACATGTCTCCTCTTCTAGAAGGGGTTTCATAAGTCCATCCTCTACTCAAGGGGTCACTAATCTTTCCAGTTTTTCCCCAAAGAGTTTTAGACAATGCCCTTCTGATCAAGGGGGTCTCCAACAGGCCCCATCAGACCAAGAAAGTTCCAAACTTTCTTCTCCAAAGGGGGAACTTAGTGATTTATCACTTTCCCAAATTGAATTCAGTGCCACCACCACTTCCGAGGGACGTTTAACACCTTTGACAGCTGTCCAAGGGGGTTCAAGTGATACTTCCTCTCATGAAGACATCCAAGGCAATTGCTCCCCTTTCGCAAAGGGCCCTAACCAATCCACTTCTCCTAAAGAGAGTTTGACTCTTGTCCCCTCTGAAGAGGGAAACTTTATAACTTCCCCATTAAACCAAAAGAACTCGAATGGTCCTCTAACACTAAAAAACGGTCTCAGATTTAAAGTCCAAAGGGTCCTAAGCCCAACCACTATTTCCCAAGTGAGCCTCACACCACTCATATCTGCCCAAGCAGAAACAAAAATGTCCACATCTACATCAGGTGCTCAAGAATCTTTGCCATCTTCAGAAGGGGCCCTAGAGAGTTCCACATATACACAAGAGGAGGTAGGAACTCCCGAGTATGCCCAAGGGAGTCTTGGGCCTTCTCAACATACACAAAAGGTACTAGCACCTTCACCATCTTCCTCAAGAGATGTGAGTCCTTTAGTATCTTTCAAAGGGACTCCAAAATTGTTCACATCTAGAGCAGAGGGTCAAAGATCTCTCCTCTCTCACAAAAGTCAACTTAAATGTTCTCTTTCTCGGAAAAGAGAGCCTGAATATTCTCCTCCTGGCAAAATAATATGTTCTAAACAAGGGAACTTCACTGTGTCCCAATCACAAGAAGGTTTCATATATCCCCTGCCAGCCAAAAAGGCCCTACTGTCTCGTTATCGAGTCCAAAATAGTCACAAATATGCCAAGAAACACCAAGTGAGCCATGCACGTTCTACATCTGCCAAGGGTGCTGAGACAAAACAACCTTCCCTACTTCCTCAGGGGTCCCTAGGACTTTCCACAACTGTAAGAGAGGCTCTTGGAATTTCTACATATGCACCAGGTGTACTAGAACATTCTCTATATGTCCAGGACTCTCTGGGTTCTACCCTATCTGATAAAGGGACTGTAGGACAGGATACTACAAAAGGGGTTTCAGCCAAATCTTCATCTCTGGAAGCAACTCATGGATGTGACACATCTACAAAAGATGTTCCAGGACATAGTCCACCTGCACACAGAGTTCTGACTCCAACCCTATGTGATAGAGGGTCTCTGGAACGTGACACGTGCACACATGAGTCTATACCAAATTCCATATGTAGAGAAGGGGGTTCCTTGGATTCCACATGCACACAAGAAACCACAGGACCTTCACACACTTTAGAGGAAGCTATGGGAATTTGCCTTTCTTCTCTTGAGCATCTGCAATTTGCCACAAATGCACAAGAGACTAAAGATCCTTTCCCATCTGCACAAACAACTGTTAGTCCTTCCACATGCCCACAAGTGTCTTCAGAACACCCCACAAATACTCCCAAACCTCTGAGGTCCATCTTATCTGATCAAGAGGCTTTGGGACCTATTTGTTCTGTCCAGCTGCCTCTAAAACCTGACACATCTATAGAAAATTCTTTATCATCTCACACACCTGAGGAAAGTTTTCCTGGAACTTTCACATATACAGAAGGAAATATAGAAACTGTCTTACCTTCTCAAGAGGCTCATAGACCCCTCACATATGCCCGTGATGCTCTAGAAGAGACCACATCTACACAGGAAGTTTTAGTACCTTCCCCTCACTCTAAAGCCATAGTCAAAAAAGGCACGTGTACACAAGGATCTTCACACTCTTCCTCACCTGAGCGAGAGGCCCTAGGATCTACTATAGCTGAACAAGGTGCTTTACAGTTTTCATTATCTACACAAGAGGGTTTCATGTATATCCCTTCTCATAAGGGAACTATTAAACATTCTTCCTCTACTCAAGCAGACCTTGAGTATCCCATTTATACCAAAGAGAGGTTGAGAGATGATCCTGAAGATCAATGGGATTTCAGACCTTCCTCATCTGAGGAAGACAGTTTCATTCATCTGCCTTCTGCAAAAAGGGTATGTGGAGCTTCTACTGTTCCTGAAGAAACACCAGTGGCTACAGATAATCCTCAGGTAAGTCCTTCACCTTCTGTTTCTGTCCAAAAGACTGTGGGACCTTGCAAATCTGCTCAAGGGCCTCTTGAACATTCCATATCTTCTGAAGACACTCAGAGGCCTTCTCTGGCTGTCCCCAAAAGTCTACAGTGTTCAGCATTAGATCCAGGGTTTCAGAAACATTCTCCATATCTGTCAAGGGCCCTAGAAAATTGTCCTCAAGCTCAAGGGGCTTGGTCCCTTTCCGAATCTGACCTAAAAGCTGTGAAACATTCCCTATTTGCCAAAGAGTCTGAGGCAAAATCTACATCTGTACAAAAATCTCTAGGACTTGTGCCTTTAGTACAAGAGGTTCCTGTGTCTTCCAGTGCATCTAAAGATCTTTCTACTTCCTGCCTTTCTGCTGCAGAGCATTTATCATCTCTCCCAGGGTCCCCCAAACCATCAACATCTAATCAGGGGAATCTAGCAATGTCACCATCTGTCCAAGGGTCTCTAGGACGTTCATCATCTGCCCCAGGTGCTCTGTGTTGCTTCCAGTCAGCCCTGGGAACAATAGAACTTTTCCCATCTGTCCAAGGGGGGATTCAGCAATGCCTTCATTCTTCACTAAATTATACAGGACATATGCCTCACCTCCCAGGAGACCTAGGACTTTCATCATTAGAACATGGGAGGTTAGAATCTTCACAGGGGGCTCTGGAAACTTCTTCATGCTCACATGGGGATAAAGGACTTTTGAGGTCTTTACAAAGGCCTCTGTATCTTTCTGTACCTGCTCATGAGGCTGCTGGTACATCACCTTCTATTCAAGGGGCTCCAGGACCTTCTTTGCCGAGCAGAGTAGAAACTTCCCAATCTGTACAAGGATTGATAAGAGTTTTGCCATCTGCCCAAGCAGCTCTGAAAATTTCCCCTTCAGCCTTTGTAGCTCTTAAACCCTTACCAGTGGCTCCAGAGCCTCTGGGCCCTTTGGCTGTGTCTCAGGAGACTCTGTTACATTCACCACATTTTCATGGAGTTGGAGAATTATCTCAATATGGCTCAGGGGCCACAAATTTGATGCCATATGCACAAGGGCAGCAGGGAAGTTCCTCACCCTCAAAAGGGAGCATAGCACCCATGCCCCCTAACAAGGCTATGGAATTTTCCAAGTCTACACATAGAACTCAAGAACAGTCTCTGTCTTGTCTAGGTGATAAAGCACCTTCCCTGCCTTCTGAGGGGACCCTAGTACCATTGTCATCTATGGATGTGGAGACATATTCACATGCCCCAGGTTCTCCAGCACATTTGACAAATGTCTCAGGGATTCCAGAATATGTAATGTCTGACCATGATTCTGTTGGTATTTCGTTTCCTGCAAAGAGAACTCTCAGACATTTGCCATCTGATCAAAGGGATGTAGGGCTTTCGTTGTCTACCCAAAGAGCTCAGGAACTATATAAATTGGGACAGGACACTATACTACCTTTGGACCCAACACAGTTGGCTCTGATAAACCCGGTATCTTCCCAAGGCAAAACAGAACATTTTCCATGTTCCCAGAGTGCTTCAGAACATTTTCCACCTAGTGTAGGAGCTCTTAAACATTTCCCATCTCATAAGGGGAATCGTCAATTTTTGACATCTGCCCAAGAGTCTTTTCAAATTTTGCCATCAAACTCTGAATCTGTAAAAAATTCTCATTCTGCCATAGGAGGCCTAAAATCCTCTCCATCTGCTCCAAGGGCTCTTGGACATATGCTATCTGTCAAAGATCCTGAAAAACTTTCTTTATCTGCACAACCATTTCTGGGTAATTCACTGTCTGCCCAAGAGATTCAAAAACATTTAGCACATTCAGCAAAAACGTTAAAACCTTGCCAATCAACCAAGGAGTCACCTTCACAAATTCTTGAGAAATGTGTTCCAAGTACTCCAAGGACTCTAGGAGCTTTTTCATCTGCTCCAGGGCACACTGAACCTTTTTCATTAGCAAATGAGACACCACCAGAGCATTCAAAATACAACAAAGCAGTTATAAAATCTTCCTCTGCCACAAGGGCTCTAGGCCATATGGCATTTACCCAAAAGTCTTTGAGAAAGTCCTTTTCTGGACAAGAGGTTATTGAAACATTGTCATCTTCCCAAGGGTCTCTGGAGCTGTCCACATGCACAAAAGGGAGAGCAAAAAATGTATTGCCTCCTGTAAAACCTCCTACTTCTTTACAGGAGGCTTCAAGAACTTTACTGAGTGAAGACCCTCATCACCATTCACTATCTGCCCCAGGGCCTCTAGGGCCTTGCCGTCCTGTCATTGGTATGCAGAGACCTTTATCAACTTCAAAGTCTGCAGGAAATTCAATCATTTTACCAGATTCCTGTCAATCTTACCAATCTATTGAACAAACTCTAGATAATTTGCAGTCCACTGAAGGACCTATTGATAGATCCCTATCAGAACAGGGATTTCTGGATCCTTTACCATCTAACCAGAGGGTTCTAGGACTTTTGGGATCTTCTCCAAGGATCATGGAATCAACAGAATCAGAACACAGGAAGCTTGTGCATTTGTCATATGTGGGAAACAATGGAGAAATGTCTTCATCTGACATTATAGCCAAAGGTGGCTCTCCTTTTGCTCCCCAGTCACATTTTCCTGCAGAGGTCTTGGAGTCTTCTTCAGCTCCTCAGGCATCTCAATGGTCTTCATCCTCTGCCACAGAAGGTGTAAAAGACTCATCCTCTGTATTAGGTGAACAAAAACCTTCTCCATATACTTCACAGGCCTTAGAACATTTGGAAACTACCCAAAGCCCTCATCAAATTTACACACCTGCAAAACAGACTCTGTGTCCTTTGCCATCCACACTAGGGGATGTAGAACATGACTCTTCTTCCAGAGCGGTTTTAAGAGGATCCCAAGCTGTTAAAAGTGTTCATAGCTATCTGTCAAATAAAGTAAAGGGTGTGGAGTCTTCTCTATCTGCTCTAGGAATGACAGATAATTCTCCATTTGCTCCAGGGCCTTCAGAACTTTCCTCATTACCAAATACAACTCAACTCCCTTCCCCTTGTTCTCAAGAGGTATTGGGATCTTTTCTATCTGTAGAGTCTTTGCTACCATCTCCATCTGTTCAAGGTTTCCTGGGACCATCGGAACCTATGATAGGGGGTGGGGGGCTTTTTTCATCTGAAGAAGATAATGTAGAGCTGTCTGCATCTGCACCAGGGACAAAAGCACATTTGCAATCTTTCCCTAGATTTTCAGCATCTAAACATTATGAGCAGAGGAAGGTGGAACATTTGTCATCTGTCCATGGAGATCTTGGACTTCCTCTCTCTAGGCAAAGGTCTCTGGGAGTATCCAAGTCTACAGAAAGGGCTAGAGAAAATTTACCACATGCTAAAGGGACTACGAAACTTCCAACTTGTTCTCAAGAGGTTGATAAATCTTCTCTATCTGACCAAGGTCATCTACCACATTTACCATGTGTCACAGAGGCTTTGGGACCTTCTCTGTCTGATCAGAAAACTGAAGAATTCTTGTTACCTCCCTCAGAAGGTATAGAACATTCACCATCTGCACCAGGATCTCAGGTGAAAGAACCATCTTCATCTAACCCACGGACTCAAGACTCTTTGCTAAGTATAGGAGAGTCTCCAGAACTTTCCTTATATTCTTTTGAAACTCTGTATCCTATTCCAACCACCATAGAGGCTGTAGAGCTTTCCACATCAACTCCAGAGTGTCCAGGGCCATCCCAACCTGCCCATGGGGAGCTAGGATATTTGTCAAGTGTAAGACAGGCTATAGAATATTCTCCAACAGTCTCACTAACTACAAGAACGTTGTCCTCACCCCAAAGTTATGAAAGGCATTCATCATCTACCCCAAATGCTCAGGAACATTCTCAATGTGACCAAGGGGATATAGCACCATTACTTTCTTACCAAGGGCCTCAGAAACCTTCTACACTACTGACTCAAGGGATGCTGAATCCTACAGCATCTACCCAAGAGTCTCCAGAAACTTCAGAATCTTTCCAAGGTGATGGGGAAACTCATCAATATCAATCTTCCCAGAGGATTCATGGGTATTTCTTACCTGTTGTAGAACCTGTGGAAGCTTTAGCATCAATGTCAGAGACTACAGTAGCTTCACCATCTGCTCCACCACCCCTGGAACAGTCTTCATTACTACAAATGACTTCAACTATTTCACTAACTGACCAAGGAATAGTGGTACCTAACATACCTTCACATAAGAAAATAGTACCTTTGCCATTGGCACAAGGAACCCTGGAACATTTGGCATCTGTTCAAGGGGGGAGAAAAAATTCTCAGTTTGAAACAAATAATGTGGGACAGTCTATATCTGAACAGGAGATTATAGGCTCACTACCATGTACCACAGGGGCAATAGGATTGACTCCGTATGTTGATAGGAATCCAGAAATGATGCCATCTACACAAGAGGCTGCAAAAAAATCCCTATGTTATAGAGGAGATCTGGGATTGCCCATTTCTGCAAATGTGGCTCCAGAAAATTTGACATCTGATCAAGGACTTACAAAGCATTCCAATTCTCTTTATGATACTCCTAGACATTCTCTGGTTTTCCAAGATCCCGAGAAACATTCACAGTCTACTGAACAGTGTTTGAAACCTTATTCTAGCCAGGGAATTAAAAAGACTTTGTTATCTTTCCCAGGGGCTGTGAAACCTTCATCATCTGCAAAAGATTCTCAGAAACCTCTTCAAACCTCTCTAGAGTCTCTACCAACTCTTCTCTTTAATCAAGGGATTCAAAACCATTGTGGGTCTGTAAAGCATATATCAGGTTCTCTCCCATCCAGCTCAGAGTCTCAAGAAAATTCATCCTCTTCCCCATCCATTCCTCAATCATCTGCATCTTTTCAAAAAAGTAAGTTAGGGCACTTGTCTTGCATGGAAGAATCTGAGGGTCCATTGCTATCTGTCCAAGGGACTACAGGGCTTTTGCCATTTTCTTCAGGGACTACAGGACATTTAAATAACCAGGAATCTTTTTTATCAGTCTCAAGAGATCTAACAAATTTGCTATCTACCCAACTATCTTCTCAGGGAAATCTGTGCCTTTCACCATATACTCAACAACCTCTACAACAGTCAACATGTCCCCAAGAGATTCTGGTACCATCCCAGTCTCCTGAAAGCACATCCAAGCATTTGTCATCTGTCCCAAATGCTTTAAAAATGTCTCCATTTGTCCCAGTGACAACAGACACATTGCTATCTGCTCCACTGGTTCCTAGTCATTCCTCACTAACACAAGCAAGTCTAGCCCCTTCCTCATCTTTGATAAATGATGAAGGATCTTGCCTACATACACAAGAAACTCTCAAAATGAGCACATCAACAAAAGGCACCTTAGAAACTTCACCATCTACTCATGTGCCAGGGAAAGTTTCCACTGATGAAAAAGCAACTTTGGGGCAACTACTTACTGAAGGATATTCAGATTTTACCTCAGAGGCTCTGAGATCTAGTCAAAGATCCCAGAATGAACTAGAAGTTTTTCATCCTTCCCAAGGACCTCTAATAATTTCCTTATGCACACAAGGATCTCTTGGATCTGGTTCATCTTCCCAAGGGTCTCTAAAACTATCTATGCCCACGAAAGTAACTGTGGGAACAAGGTCATCTGTTCAAAGTGTTCTGAAACATCAAACTTCTTCCCAGGAGGTTCCAAGGTCTTCTCCATCTGTCCAATGTACATTACAAGGTCCAGAATCTTCTCCAAGGGCTACAAGAGCTTTCCTATCTAGTCAGGAAACTCAAGAATATTTCCATTCTTCTCCCGAGGATATAGAACATTCACCATCTGCACTGGGCACTCAGGGATGTTCTCTGTCTGTTGCAGGGAATCTAGAATCTTTTCTAACTTCTAAAGGACCTAAAGAGGTCTCTGTAGCCACAGAGGGAACATTATCTTCACAAAGTTCTTTGCCATACATCCAACAACTTCTAGAACCTTCAGTATATTGCTCAAAGGGGTTGGGACAGTATAAATGCTCCCATAGTACCTTGGAGAATTGGCATCACATGGAAGAGGATGTAGAATCTTCTAAATCTGTTCCAGGGGTGAAAGGAGCTTTACCATCATCTTTAGTGTCTGAAGAACATTCAACTTATACCCAAGTAGCTTCAGAATCTTTCCCCTATGGCCAAGGGTATCTAGCACCTTTGAAACCTTCCCAAGGGCCTCTGAAACTTTCAATATCTGCCAAGGCTATGCCTCATACATTAAAATCTACTGAAGGGGCTCTACAACCTTCAGCACATTCCTCAGCAATTCCACAAACTAACACAAATTCCCCATCTACACGAGGAACTGTAGGAACTCCCTCATATGCTCCAGGGCTTCTGAGTTTCTCTGCATCACCACAAGCAACTCCATCATCATCTTGTTCTGATAAAGAGGCTGGGGGACCTTACCTCTCTGGACAAGGGACTCTAAAAATGTCCAAATCTGAAAAGGGTAGTTTAGTATCTCCCTCAACTTCTCAGGGTACTCAGGGGCATTCTATATCTGCCCAATGCTCAGTGGAACAGTGCCAATCTACACATCAGACTGTAGAACCAACTCCACCAACTATGGGACCTCCTCGATCTACTCAAAATACCCAGGTGCTATTAGAATCTGTGCCATTGTATCGAAGGCCTATGAAAACTTCTTTATCTGTACGAGGAACTATACAATCATTTCCATCTGTCCAAGGTGCTTTGAGGCCTTCTCTATCTTCCCTGGGCTCTATAAAACTATCCACAATTTCACAAGGAGCTGTGGGAATTATGTCATCTTCTCACAGTGCTTTGAAACACCCAACTGTTTCCCAGGAGGCTCCAAGGTCTTTTGCATCTGTCCAATGTACTGTCCAAGGTCCAGCATCTTCCTCAAAGGTGACAGGACCATTCCTATCTAGTTGGGAATCTCAAGGATCTGTTTTTTCTTCTCCAGAGGATGTAGAACATTCACCATCTGCACCAGGTCCTCAGAAACACCATCATTCTGTTGCAGGGACTCTAGGGCCTTTGCTATCTTCTAAAGGACCTAAGGAAGTCTCCCCAGATTCAGACGTGACTTTATCTGTGCAATGTTCTCTGTCATCTCTCCAAAGGTATTTAGACCCTTCAGTACATTCCTCTTCATCTGGCCTAGGTTCAAGAGAGCCTTTCCCATTTAACCAAGTTTCTATAGAACATTCAACACATATGCCAGGTGAGCCAGCCCCTCTTTCTGCTCATTCGCCTCTGGAAATTAGTGTATCTGCCCAGTGTTCTTTGAGTCCTTCAGTATCTTCCAAAGGAACTTTAGAACCTTTATCATCTTCCACAGACATCCTTGAAAGATTCAAATACACACAGAATTGTCATGGGAAGTTATCACATGTAGGAGAATCTTTAGAATCTTCTCCATCTCATGTAGGGCCATCCATATATGTACCTTTTACTCCAGAGTCCCTGGAACACTCCCCTTTAGAAGAAGGGATTAAAGCAAATTGTCATTCTGCTCAAAGAACTGTGGATTCCTCCTTATATACACATAGGACTATGGGACTGTCAACATCTACACAAAGGACTCTAGGACATACTTCATCTTCTCAAGGTCTTTCAAGCACTTCCTCACATACACAAGGTACATGCTCACAGTCTACTTTCGCACAAAGCACAGTATCACATTCGCTATTGAACCCAGTGTCTCAGGAATATACTCACCATGCTCAAAATATAAGAAATTTGAAATCATCTCGGTGGTCTCCAAGAATTTCTATAATTGCAAAAGGGTCTCTAGAACCTTTGCCATCTCCCAGGAAACCTATAAGAACATCACCATCTATCCAAGGTGCTAGAGAAACACCATCCTTGGCCCAAGGGTCTGTAGAAACTGCACCAGCTACTCAAAGTCTTTTAGGTATTAAGTCTCCTTTGGTAGGGCCTCTGGGTTCTTCCAAAATTACACTAGATATATCAGAACCTTTTCCATTATTTCAAGAGATTCATGCTCCTTTAAAATCTATCTCAAGGTCTCTAGAAACTTTGACATCTATCCCAGAGGCAGTGAGACTTTCAACATCTGCCCAAGGTGTTTTGGGCTCTTCTATATCTGACCAAGTGATACTAGGATCACTGACATTTCCCCAGGAAACTACGGAAATTTCTCCATCTGACAAAGAGTTTGTAAAACCTGCCCCATCTCAAGCAGGTCCTATAAGACCTTCACTAACAGACCAAGTTTTGCAAGAAGTGTCTTCAGGTAAAAAAGTGACTCTACAAGACTTATCACCTCAGAAAACCTATTTAGAAAATTCATTGTCTACACAAGGGGCTCTGGGACTGTCTACATCAGTCATAGAAACTCTTGGACATTCACCATCTGCTCAAGAGACTCCACACATTTTCTTCTTATCCCAAGGGACTCCAGGTCCTTGTTTGGACCAAGTGTCTTTAGGACAGTCATCATCTGATCCCAGAGACATTAGATGTTCTGAATCTTTCCAGAAAAAAATAGAAAAATCACCATCCACCCAAAGCACTCTAGAAATACTATCTTGTACCCATGGGAATATAGAAGCTTTACCACCTGCCAATGATTCTCAGGGACATCTGCCTTCTTCACAGCAGGCTTTTCAACCTTCTCTCCTTATGACAGAGGTATCAAAAACTTTGCCATGGACCAATGAAGCTTGTAATAGATCAGATTCTTCCCTAGGAACCTTGGGAAATTCCCCATCAAGCCCAGGGTCTATGAGACTTTCAGTTTCTACCCAAGATCCTATGGGGCCATCTGTATCTGAAAAAGAAATTTTACAGCCAAAAATATCTTCTGAGGAAACTCTGGAACCTTCTCCATCTGACCAAGAGTCTCTGAGACCCACCTTATCTGCATCTGGACCTGAGTCATGCTTCCCCCTAGACCAAGGTTGTCAGGAAACATTTTCAAGTGCACAAGGACATTTGTTATCTCAGCAAGGCTGTACAGGAAATTTATTGCATTCACAAGACTCTCTGAGACTGTCCACATCAGAACGAGAATCTCTTGGGCATGTGCCATCTCCTCAAGGGCATCAGTGTACTTCCTTATCATCGCAAGAGAGTCCAGATCCTTGTTTGGACCAAGGGAATTTAGGACAGTCATCATCTAATCCAGGGGAGCATGGACTTTCTGAATCTTCTCTGGAAACATCACCATCTACCCAGATAAATCCAGACATACTATCTTCTACTCACAGGATTACAGAAACTTCAACATCTGCCCAAGATTCTCTAGGACATCTGCCTTCTTCAGTACAGGCTCTGCAGCCTTCTCTCCTTATGCCAGAGAAAGTAGAACCGTTGTTAACTACCAAAAAGGGATTTAAGATTTCAGAATCCATGCCAGGGAACTTAGAAATTCAGACTCTGAGACTTTTGAATTCTAACCAAGATGCTCTGAGCCCTTTGGTATCTGACCAAGAGAATCTGGGACCATCAGCATCTCTTCACGATACTAAAGAACATCCCAAACCAGCCCAAGGGTCTCTAGAACCTATGTCATCTACCAAAGAAGCTTTGGGACCTTCCCTTATAACAGAGTTTTCTGGACTGTCGATTTGTGTGCCTGATGACTTGACTCCCATTCCTTCTCATGAAAACTGCCCCAAACATTCCCCTTGTCATAAAATAAACTCCAGACTTTCCAATTCTACCAAAAACATGTCAAAACGTATCCTATTTCCTGAAGAATATAGCAGATATTCCCTTTCACAAGTTGATGGCTTAATGTCTTCCCCTTATGCAAAAAGTGGGCTCACATCTTCCACATATGCCAAAAAGGACTCACATCTTACCTGTACTACTCAAAGAAGGATTTTACATTCAACATCACAAGAATTAAGCCTCAGATCTAATTCCCCTCCTAAAGAAGATCTCATGTGTTCTCTCTCTCCACGAGGTGGCTCCAGACATTCTAAATCAAAGAAAAAATCAAGATATACTTCTGAAGCAGCAGGCCTCAAATCTGTCCCATCAGAAGAGGAGGGCTTGAAACTTTGCCATTCTTCCAAAATTAGGATCACAGCTCTCATTTCTGACAAAGGGGGTGTAAGGCCTCAAACTGAGCACAAAGAGAATCTCAGCACTTCTTCTGCCAAGAGAGACTGCAGATCACCATGTTCTCAAGAGAAAAGCCAAAGAAGTTCTCTATTTCCTCAAGGACATTCCAAATCTACAAAGGGAAGTTCCAAGTCTACCAAAATGAAATTAGAAAAGCCCTCCTCTGGTAAAGAAGAAGGTTATTATTCCCATTCACAACATGAGGGCTGCAAACAACCCTCTTTGTCAAAAAGTGGGCCCAGACTTTATTCATGTACGAAAATGCATGAGAAACCAAAAGCTACTCCCCAAGAGAGCATAGAACCTTTCATCTCTAAGGGAGGTCACAGATCTTCACAATTTCATGAGGATGGTCGCAGAGGTTCTCCATCTTCCCAAGACATCCCTAGACATTCCAAATATACTAAAACCGAATTGAGAAAGGTCCATTCTGACAAAGCAGATGCTCATGCTTACCATTCAGAACAGAAGGACTGTAAACAATCCTCTTCCTCAACCAAAGGACCCAGATATTCTTTATCGACCAACAGGGATCAGAAACCAAAAGCTACTATGCAAGAGATCATAGAGTCTTCCATCTCTACAGAAGATTACGTGGGAACTAATCCCTTTCAGGAAGAGAACCTCAGGCATTCCACCTTTCCTCATGGGTCTTCCAGCCATACTACTTTGACTTCTACCTTGACAAGACCCAGACATGCCCCTTATACTCAAGAAGCCATCAAAACATCCCATGAGGCCCAAGAAAGCTTCAACTCATTTACAGATAAAGACATTCCCAATGGGAGTGTCAGCCTTTCCTCACCACCCCAAAGTGGTGATGTCAGACACCCTGTTTCTACTGTGGAGGGCTTTAGAAAAGCCCTTTTTGTCCAAGAGGAGCAGAAAACTTCTACTAGTGCCAGAGAGAGACCCTTGGCATTTTCTCCTGTCAAAAGGGGACTCATATATTCACCAGCACCAAAAGAGAGTTACACAACATTCCCTGTTGTCCAAGGAAAATTCAGGCATACCCTATCTCTGCTAGCAGACTTAAGGTCTTCCCTCTCTTACCAATGGAAAGGCACAGCCTTTCAATATGAACATGGGGCCCCTATATGTGACCCTTCAGTTCTAGGAGGCCATAGATACATACATTCACTCTCATGCAATCTCCGAAGGATCCCACTGCAAAAGGGGAGCTGGAGTTCTAAGCTTTCTCCCAAAGGAGGTATCAGCCCTTCTCAGTGTGACCAAAAGGACCTCAGAATTTCTAATGTCCACCCTGTTCAAGCCAGCCTTAGAATTTTTCAAGCTGAAAGTAAGATCCTAAAATATATTGCATCTAACAAAACGAGCCTCAGATGTGGTCTTTGTGACCAAAGGGAATTCAGAAATGTGCCCTCTAATCAAGAGTATGTAAGAACTTCAACTTCTGTCCTAGGAACCTCTCAATATACTCCTTCACAACATGGAGGTTACAGACCTTACAAGCCTGTCAAATTGAAGTTCTAAAGATGCTCATCTCTAGAGAGGAGCCTGGGCCCTGCTCTTTCTTACCATGGCATCTTCATATCATCTTATCTACAAGCCAGCATTGTATTTTTCCACTCTCTGCCCCACATGAACAATAGGAGTTTGAAACATTTCCTTCACATCAAATATCTGTCCAACTTTTGACTTTCTTCCCCAGCTACCTCAGATGCACATGGAGGCATCAGATAGGTCCATCTGACTAAAATCAAGGCAGGTGCTTCCATTCTGATTAAGAATAGGTCACAGTTTCTACCTAGAACCCTATATTAGCCATTGAGAATAGCATGTGCTCCTTCTGGCTAACATGTCCCTCAAACTGATTTCATCTGACTTAGTGGGTGACAGTTTAACTCTGTCTGTATCAGAAGCTCTGAGTGTTTCTTATGATAATCATCTGACCCCATGACGTCTGTCCAATAATAAAAGGACCCCAAGGTCTGAAGCCTTAGAGCTTCAGAGTATCCATCAAGGCCATAAACGCAGGATATATGACTTTACCTTGGTCAGCAGAATTAAAGAAGTCATGCTCTATGTTCAGAAGTAGGTCAGCTGAATTGATCAGGAGACTTTGCTGGAAACTATCTCCAAGTATGTTGGATATTGATCAGACTGCTGCCTGTTCTGCATGACATGAATGTTCTAGACTTCCATGAAGATTTTATTTAAAAATGTTCAGGCCTTCTCTAATCCCCAAATTGAATCTTCATGGTCGCCTGCTCCCCAAGATCCTTTGACTTTTCTGCTTTCCTTATCTGACCACACAATCTTACGCCTCTGAAGCATGATGTCCTCAAAATTCTGTTTGTCTATGGATGCCTCATTCTCACTCTATCAATGTTTCTCCAAATTGTGTTTCTGGTAAATAGTTCCCAGACTTATACCTTCAAAACCAGAAGGACTCATACTTTCCCTGATGTCTGAAGTGAAGTTCAAATCATTCTCAAGGGCTCAGAAGGTGCTCAGGCACATCTATTATGAAACAGGAAGCCAAAATTCCCACTAATTTTCAATCAGGCTTCCCACTTCAGGACCATAGGTCTTCCAAACTGCCTCATGGACTAAGGTGGCTTTTGATCTGTCCTTCAAAACTCAGATCTTTACCAGTGGCCCAGGTAGCCATAATCATATCTATCCAGGACCAAGATAACTCACAACTTTCACTGGTAACTCAAGGGGCTTTCAGGACCACCCTTCAACATCAAAATCTTCAGCCATTCCCAAATGTTGAAGGGACATTGACATACCTTTCCTTTGAGAACCAGGAGACATCAGACATCCATTAATTTCCAATGGACCTTATACTTACCACTTCATAACAAGTGAATCAGATAACTCCTCTATGATTAAATTAGGGCTGGGATATATAACTTGAGAAGCAAGGACCTCAGACCTCTCCAATGTCCCAAGAAGGCATAAATACATCCCCTTTACAATCAGTGAGCCATAGAATTTCTGTAAAGTCACAACAGAGTTTCAAACTTACCCATCCAGAACCAGGACTATTCATGTCTCCAGATCATAACTCCATCAGGTCTTATATATGTCCCCCTCAGAAATCAACTAACTCCCTAATTCAAGGTGCTTGCAGCTCACTGGAACATCTTTTGAAGAGGGGCTTAGATTTATTTTCTCAAACCACACAAGCTCCTGGCTTTCAATGTATGCCAAAGGGGGCTGGTGTTGCATACCCTCTTTGAATAAGAAAACTTTAGTCTTCCTCTGTCTGTACTGGAGGCATCTGAGACATGCTGCTTTGACAAAGCAAACTACAGAACTGTCCCTGTGTCTGAAGGGTGTCTTTCAAATATTGAGAATCTCTTGATGGTAATTGAGACTGAGTCTTTATTACTAAGAAAACATACAAGTTTCTCTTTGTGTTCATGACCAACTCAGGTCTACCAAACAGCTAAGAGAGACTAGATCTTCTCCCTCAGACCTAATAGGCTAGGAAATACACCTTTGACCACAAAAGAACCTCATGAAACTCTTGAATGAAATGCCATGACAGAAGAATAAAAATATGACGTTGCCTCCATGGCCATCTATTTTCAAGCTGCTCAGCAGAAAGGTGTCTGCCGTCCATGTCCATACCTGGGCAGCTTATCATAAGTTTAAGTAGGGAACAAACACAGGGACTGTGACCCTACTTTTCAGAAGAACACTCTGATTGCTGTCAAGATTAAAAAGGAGTCCTCAGAGGTAAGAATTTTATAGAGTTCATTGAAGACTTCGAGACTGACTATGGAGTGATTGGATTGTCCTCCTCTACAGAAGGTAAGCAGGGGCATTTCCCTCTGCCCAACAAGGACTGGATATATCTCCTTTCCCAAAACATACTACATTTTGGTCTAATTTGCAAAATTCCCCCTTTGACCCAAGGAGCCCTCAAAACTTTCCCCTCTGTGTAAGGGCACATGAGATATTTGACATCTGACAAAGGTGCCTTGGTCACTAAGATTTGATTATACAGAAGAGCAAGAAAATCCTGGAACCCAAGTCACTTCCTGGAGCAAAATCACCTGTCATGATGTGAAATAATCAATCCCACCTAGCTCTGTTTGGCTAAACACAATTTTTAGGCATCAACCACATTGGGGCTCTAACCCACAGTGTTATTAAAGACTGGTATAATGCTTGGTCTCTTGCAGATTTAGCTAAAGGTATGGACACCCTAAACTGTGAAGAAGAGTTAGAAGATGAGGCAATTCTAGGACCTTATGCTGAGCTGCATTGGATTTTCACACTCTGATCATATCTCTCCAAACACATGACCCTCAGATACTCCTGTCTAAGGGTACTCACTCATATCCCCTTGATTAATGAAACATCCAGTCTTCCTCCTGAAATAAAGGGAGATCCATAACTTTCCAGTTTGTCTGAAGGAGTCTTACACTTACATTTGTGTGAGCAGATCATACACTCTCTGATATTATGAAGTAGGCCTCAGAAATTCTTCTTAATAAGTAGGTCCCAGATTTACCCTTCAGCACAAGGTAAAGTGTAAGCCCAATATTGGTGCAATAAAGAACCCTAACATAATATGCTGTCAGAGAAGGTGGCTACATTCTACTTTTCCTATACAGGGGACTTCAGGTACATCATTTCATATCAAGGGGACTGATACAAACCCTCATGACTAAGGGGATTATGATCAGGCCAGTGATATGCAAATTCACATGAACTGTTCATCCTTTTGTCATGTATACTTGAAACTAATACCTTGGCAATGTCTTTCTCAAAGAAACCACTTTTGGCCATGGAAATCTCAGTTTTATTGCTTTAACTGAGAAGGGCTAAAATTTTCCATTCTGAGCTGGTTAACCAGGTATGCCCACATGACAAAGGGATGTACATCACTCTGAATTAATATCCTGGGACATGACACTAGAAATCAGATTCCAGTTAACCTCCTCCTACTTTTAAGATTCTCACTAGAACTGGAGTGGCCCCATCATTGTTGCCTATGTCTGTGCTGCTGATGACACTGGCCTGATCATAATCCCCTTAGTCATGAGGGTTTGTATCAGTCCCTTTGAAATGAAATGATGTGCCTGAAGTCCCCTGTATAGGAAAAGTAGAATGTAGCCACCTTCTCTGACAGCATATTATGTTAGGGTTCTTTATTGCACCAATATTGGGCTTACACTTTACCTTGTGCTGAAGGGTAAATCTGGGACCTACTTATTAAGAAGAATTTCTGAGGCCTACTTCATAATATCAGAGAGTGTATGATCTGCTCACACAAATGTAAGTGTAAGACTCCTTCAGACAAACTGGAAAGTTATGGATCTCCCTTTATTTCAGGAGGAAGACTGGATGTTTCATTAATCAAGGGGATATGAGTGAGTACCCTTAGACAGGAGTATCTGAGGGTCATGTGTTTGGAGAGATATGATCAGAGTGTGAAAATCCAATGCAGCTCAGCATAAGGTCCTAGCATAATGTTCAGATTGCTGGCAAGCAAGTCCCAGAGCACATGGTTATTTTGTAGAGTGAGGATGTTTGGACCTAAAAAGGCATTGCCTGTACCTTCTTCCAACACCTAAGGTAACCTGCAGGCTTCATCTTTTGCATGAGGTAAATGGAACCTTCCTACTCTTTTCTACCCTCCCCAAACTTTCTCTTGTTCAATAGTTTGACCTGACACGTTCCCGTGTATGAACAAATGGCTCTCGCATAGAACTGATCAGGAATAGGTCCATGAGAGACTCTCTTACATGAACAAGGTATACCAGTCCATTGTGGATTGAATTCCTACATTCCAAGTATAAGAATAAGAGCAAAGAACCTAAGCCATCTGCCTTCAGGCAAGTCAATTGCAATACAATGTTTTCAACATCTCTGCCTAGATCTGGACAGCTGAACACATACCAGAGGAAGCAACCTAGCAAAAGACAGCCATCCAGGCCTTTGGAAGAAGATATAGGTTGCTGATGCCTTTTCTATTCTAGAATGAACACAATCTATGAAGATGGAAAACATAGAAGGAGAGGTGGAAGCTCACGATCAGTGCTAAGAACTTTCTCCATTGTATAAGGTACCAGGGATATTCACCTTCAACAGAAGTGTGTGTGGCACCTTCGCTCTCTGTCCAAAGGAGATTCTGTCCTTTTAATTTTTGAATGGGGCCTCTGAAGTTTCCTCTGTTATATGGAGCTCAGAGATTCTACATTTATTATTATTGTTATTAACCTCTTCCTTCTTAGTATGTGGAATAGGATTTGAGAAATCTACTAAGATAACCCTAAGCCCCATTTTCCCAATTAAGCCTAAATCATTTATTTTGTGTTACATGGTCCTTATATATTCCAATTCCTATCAAGTGGCTCTGAGTCTTTTTACTTCTCATTAAAGGTGCAGGCATATCTATGGGCATTATACCTCTCTAAACAAACAAGTATCAGTCATTCCTGATCTTCCCAATATGTCTGTGGGCCAATTACCTACCTCCATCTAGTAAGAGGATTTTATACATTCAGTTTCTACAAAATGAGACCGGAAAATCAAACTTGAAAGGGTTCTCAAAACTAGCCCCTGTATCCAAGGGATATCTCAGACCCCCATTCTCAGCTCCTTGGTACTTCAGGCCCATCATTATGACTAAAGAGCCATCAGATCTCCCCTTCTTTCCATGGTGACCAGACACATTTGCCTATTAACTAAAACTGCTTTAGAGCCGACCCTTCTGAACAAGATAGCCATATAAACATATATGCAACCTGTGGGACCTCAAGTCCTTCTGCTGTTAGATCAAAGGGCAGCACATAGAAAATTAAAATCAGTTCTCAAGCCACCTGCCTCAAAATTGGCCATTAAAATGTACTATTTCTGTCTTTTATTCACAGATATGTACAGCTGAACACAACACTGAGAAAATATCAGTGCTTACATAATCACTTATGCTGTTGGAAAATTATTATGAGATTTGCCTTAGCCTCTCAAAGATTTCACACAGGGTATGTACATTGAAAGCTAGTGAGGCAGCTTCAATGATCCAGGATCATTGAAGAAGACTATTGTTGTTGCCAGAATTCTCCGAGACGCATTACAACATGTGAACATTCTAAAGAAGAATTAAAAGCTGAAGTGCAGTTTTCCTTCACTGAGTAAGGAAGGTATCAGGGACATTCACCTTCAGCAGAATGGTGTATTGCACTTCCCTTCTCTTCTAGCCATTCCCAGCTCATACCTTTGCCCAAGCATGTCTCAAAACTTTGTTTCTCACAAGGGCCCAGTGCTTCCTCTCTTCTCAAGTTACCATTCTCCTTTTACTTCACCTAAGAGAATGTTAGAACTCCCTCCCAGGGCAAAGCCTACTACAGACCTTCCCCATTTACCCAAGATGGTCTGAGATATTCTTTTTTGTGGAAAAGACCTTCAAATTTCTGTTGCTTTTTAAGGAGGCCTAAGGCATTTCCCTCTGACCAAAGAGGCCTCAGACAAAGTATTATTTACACCACTCCCTCTGTACATATGAGAATAAGAAACTCCCTCATGTAGTCCAGTGTAATGCAAAGGGGAGGAAAGTATGATTAACTCCTTCAACCTGAACGACTACAGAGATTCCATTTTTGCTTAAGAGTGTTTGCCCTATGCCATAATGATAGAAAAGACCTCAGAAATTAGTTTTCATGGTTAAGAAGCTCTGATTTCTTCACTATATACTCAATGGAGCTTCAGATCTAGCCTTTGAACGTGGGGTGCCCTAGAGCATCACCTTTCTTCCAATGGCATCTTACATGTGACCCTTGAATTCATATTTCCCTAGTTCCATTCCCTGTGATCAGTACAACCTTGAGGGAACATCAAAGTCCAGGCAACAACTCACTATGTTAGAAGAAAGTTGTAATTGCTTCTTGTTCTCTTCCTAATAGTCTATGTAACATATGGATTGTTATCTGGGAAGAATAATTGGACATAAGTGATTCTGAACTATTCCATTCTCCCACTATCTAAGGTAAGTGAGACCATTCCCTTCTGTACAATGGGGTGAATGGAACTTGTTATTTTGTTCCACTTCCTGTTTAAGCAAAACAGTTCCTAATAAACTAAGAATTTCCTCCTCTGAATATGGGCTCCCAAACTGTCCTTATTCTCAAGACACTGGACAGTGTGCTCTTTTCATGGAGCTTTATCAGAACTTCCTTCTGGTTAAAATGGTCATCATGCCTTTGTGCTATTGTAAGTAATACCCTTTCCTCTCTCTTCAAGAAAATTCATTAACTGACTGGCTTTTACTATAGCAATCTCAGAATTTTGATAAGGCTCAAGGGGAACACAATCAAAGATTTGTAAGAGCATCCCCTATGTGCATATGGGCTTCAAGCTTATACCTCTAATGAAGGGCCTTGGATAATTTCCATCAATCCATGAAAACTAAGAAAATAAATGTGTGACCAAAGGGATTTCACTTTGCACTGCTCTGAGTTAACAGAGCCTGAAACATAGGTTATCCACCCTTCATTCTAGTCTCCAAAATGAGGAGATCACATCCTTTATGCACATATCAATGCAGCTGCTGATAAGCTTCCAGGACTTAGACCATGAGGCTGCCACTCAGGACTGATGAAAAATGCTCATATTCCTGCCAGGCTTGCACCATGTGCCTGAAGATGTGAATCTTCTAAACTGTGATGAACTCCTTTCTCCACTGCACATGGTAGGCTGTAACACATCCTTCTCCCTAAGTGGTTTGTTACTTTGCTACTCTCTCTAAATCTGCTTTAGTCTTCCCAGCTCACAACTCTTAACTACCATCAAATTCTGTCCATTAGATATCAAATGCACACTCTGGAACCAATAGGGCCTGATATCTGAAATGCATGACTGGGGGGGGGGTCTGAGATCAAGTCTACCTGCCCAAGGCCCCAAGGCTTTCCACTTAGAGTAAAAGGGGGGCCTCAAAATTTACCTGCGCTAACAAAAGATTGAATAATTCTCTTTGTGATAAAGGAGAGCTTGGATCTTCCACTCCCACTTAAATATGTCTCACCTCCAACACCTCATCTAAAAGGGACATCAGAATTACTCCTTTTGTTTCAGGGTCCTAAAATTCCCACTCTCTAGCCAAGAGTTCTGAAAATGTCTTTCTTTCATAGCTGTTATGGATAACCTCCCACTCTGCCTATGGAAACCTCAGACACTCTATTTCTTCTCATAAAGATTTAGTTGTTTCTAAGTCTATGGGAAAATGAAACTGTCTCCTAATGCCCAAGTTGGTCCAAGAATGTCCTCTTTTTTCCACTGGGGGAACTCAGGCTTGACAGTTCTTATGAAGGGTCCATATATCTTGTTCTATTGATTATGAATGCTTGCTATATTCCAAACTGTCTAGGGTTGTTTCTGACCTTCTTCTTGCATTTTATAATCTAAGACATCACCCCTGTTAACAAAAGGGGCTTAGGTTTATCTCAACTGATCAAAGGCTTCTGGGACTGATGATAACCATCCAACATATTGGAAAAAATGAAATGATTACTGCTTGTCCATCCACACAGCCCACATAAAGATATGAATATTCTAAATACTGAAAAAGTGTTGGAAGCTGACCATGCCGTACTGGACCTTCTTCCTTCCACAAGGTATTAATTCTCAATGGGGAGTGATATTTCCTATTTCATTGAATATAGCCAGAGATTTTACTCATATGAACAGGGTGCATCAACATTTCCATTTATTTCTATGTGGTCAGCCAGTTACTTCTCTAATGAAGGGCATAACTAGTCTTTCAATTTCTATTCATAGCAGCCAGGTCCTTCCATTATATTACATAGAGAGATTTAGACATTCATATCAATAAAGAGTGCCTCTGGCCTGCCTTGTGTGATCAAGGAAATTTCACATAATCAGCATCTGCCCAGTTTCAACTTACAATTTCTAATTTGAGTGGCCTTGATAGTACTGTTCTGACCAAAGAGATATCAGAGGACTCTGAACTGAGGTCCTCAAAACCAAGAGTAGCAAGATGAGGGTAACTCAGACCACTGTATTCATTCTGATCCCTTAGACAGAGAACTCCTGTTGTACATGCAGAGGAATGTATGGATGGACATAGACTATGTCACTGAACCAGAGACTACTGCTGTGCAGCCTCTTAGAAGACTTCTAAGACTGCTGGCATGCCAGACGTGGACATTCAGAAGATGTGTATACTAGATTGTGATGTTAAGTATGGTGCTGGCGAAGGATTGAGTGTCTAGCACTTCCTATAGCTATCAAGGTATCAGTCAACCTTCAGCTTCTGCCCAATAGGGATCCAGATATATGACCAAGGGAGGCCGAGACTATTCATTCCATTCTAGGGGAGCTTCCTTCTTGTTCTCCTAAGACAGAGGGTCTTGGATCTTTCACGGCTCCCAAGTGATAGCAGAAATTCTTCTTCTGCACAATGGGAAGTTGGATATGCCCATTATGTACAAAGAATTCTGAGAGTATTCTCTCATGCTGAAGTAGCATTTAGACTCTCCCCTATCCCCAAGTATACCTCGACTACTTGAATTCTGATCAAAAGGTTTTCACACATGCCTGTTCTAATAGCCAGCTACAGTGCATTCATATCCAAAGGGTTTCCAGACATAATATGCCTCTGTGGAAGTGGACTTACTTGGTCCATGTAACTGGGTCTCAGATAACTCCATTGTGACCAAAGGAGTGAAGTCTATTGCCTCTCATTTGCCAGGGGCCTCATAGCTTCTTATTCCACCCAAGTTGTCTTCAAATATGCCTTTTCCCTAAGGAGAGTCTCATAATGTCCTCCTTTGATTCAGGGGCCTCATTATCCACCCAAACATGAGGTCCTAGAATATTTTTTTCACCTGATGACTTTGCCAGACCAACCAGGTTTAAAGCTCAGAGTTTAAGAATAGCAAGTAGAGTCTAGAACCAAAGACCACTGTGTTAAAGTAAAAATGAATAAAATGTAGCCTCCATCATTCATACCTACAGCTGAGCAGCTAAAATATTTGAGAAGGAGAACCACCTAGGGACTATAATGCAGATTTTTGGATGAATGTTTAGACTGCTGCCTGACTGGACACACATTCACTACACTGGACAGATGTCGACATTTCCCCATGAAGAGCTGGAAGCTGATTAGGCAGCACCTGAAATGTGTCCCATTGCATGAGGTGGGTTGGGACCTTGATCTCATGTCAAGAAGTGGGTATACAGATTTCCAACTCTACACAACCCAGCATGCCAGTCTATTTCTATAATGAGGCCTCATATTTCTACTCTCTATATAAGAGACCCTCAAACATTTCCCCTCTGCCCTGGGGGCCTTGTATTTTCTCCAGGATTGTTAAGTTCTCATTTTTTTCTTCATAACCTTTATCTGACCCATTGATCCCTAGTTGCACATCTCTGACTACTGTTGAGGGGTGTTGAAAGTCTGAATATGAGGCTTTATATAGTGTAGCCATTGACCAAGGATGTCTCACACATGCTCTTCTTGACAAATGGAGTATTTAACCTCTATCTCTGGCCAAGAGTAATTCAGAACTTCCTTTCCTATTATGTAAGGTTTCTATACTATAGAGCCTTATCCAAATGGCCTGTGGTTTTACCTTCTGACCAAGCATGTGTCTAAATTCCCTACTCTGTTCAAAGTGATATCAAGTTTACATAACATGGACAAAGTTACCTTGTGCATTCTCCTACTCACTAATATGACATTTCTCCCTTCAGGTCTCACAGATTAAGAGTAGCAAGGGGAGACTGGAATACCAGTCATCAATCTCCAGGACATTCATCAGAACATGATAAATGAGTGGTCTCAGTCTTAGTGCCCAGACCTCGATGCCTGCATACTGTCCTGTGAGGCTGACAAAGCCTCATACATCAGCCATGCTCTTTAGATTACTGCATATCCTCCTGAAGATGCCACAGATGATATGGTTACTTTGTTGTTGTTATTGTTTTGACTGTTCTCCTCTTCTTAGTGTTTTGTTTAATTTTAAGTTTAGAAGAGGACATCTTGATAATTTCTTGTTATGTTAATCATCTACTGGCATTGAAATCCAGCAACCAAATGCTTAAATGCTTCCCATGTTGGACTCTATTTGGAAATTACAATGTATGCATATCTTTTACCATTTGTTTCAAAGACATATTGCTATGTATTTTTTCCATAAATGTAATTAGTTTATCTGATATTCAAATGAATATATATTTTATGTAAAAACCTATTTTTGTTCTGTGTTAAGTTTTTCTATCTAATGATATCTTTAAAATTTTATTTTTTAAAATTTATTTTACATCCTTGCTGCAGTCTCTTTTCTCCCCTCCCAGCCCTCCACATCCCTTTCTTTCCTCATTCCCTAATCCACTTCTTCTCTCATTGTGTTTGGGAATGGGTAGGTAGGTCTTCCTTGGTGATCAACAAAACATATCATACCATGTTGCAGTAAGACTAAACATTTCCCCTTGCACCAAGGCTATGAATGGTGACCCAGAATGAAGAACTGGGTTCCAAATAGAGATAGCCCTTGTTCTCACAGTCAGGAGTTCCACGATAGGACCAAGCCACACAATTGTAACACATATATGAAGAGATTTCATTTGATGTCATTGGGAAGATCCTTTTTTATTGACTTGTCTTAAGAAGGACCTTAGGGCAGAGGGTATATGAATTATTATCTTCATCAGCATAAATATCATCAGTATCCTTGCTGTCTAGTTGGTTATAAGTACCAATTAGAAGTACACAGTAATAATTGAAGCAATAACAAAGTGTAAGGAAGAGTTTCCCGGGTACTTGAAAGTAGCCAGAAACAGAGGAAATATCAGTTACTAATCAAATCTATGTATATTAAATGGACGTTGAACAAGAAATTCAGTAGTTTGTATGTGTTTTTGTAGTTTGAATATTTAATCTTTACATCTGTTTCTAGCTGAACTGTTCTTTTAAATATATTTTTAAGAATTAGTAATATTTTTCCAACCTGATCAGTTTTCCTCCCCCCCCCCCAGTCACTCATCCCAAACCTCCCCTCTTCCCCTATCCATTTCACCACATTTCTCTTCAGAAAAGGTCAGGTTTCCCAAATTGGGAATATTAAACTATATTCAGTGTTGGTATTAGAAGTAAGGACACTATGATTTAGTGTTTATTATCACAAATCTCTGTCTCTCTGTCTATCTACCATGTATATTGTATTATACTTGTATCTGTCTATCTATCCATTCATATATCCACCCACCCACCCACCCACCCATCCATCCATCCATCCATTTATCTGTCTGTCTGTCTATCTGTCTGTCTGTCTATTTCTATCCACCCATGCATCCATCCATCCAAGTATCCATCTATCTGATGTGTTAATTCAGGGTCCACATACCAAGACATACATATGGAAGTGAGAAGAAGTACATGTTGTGGCGTCTTGTCTTTCTTCTCTTATGTGCATCTTGGGGTTCTGAAATAGCTGCAATTACTACTGAGCCAAACTATCTATCCTAATGCTGTTTTTAAATATTACTTAAAATATTATTTAAACACCTGCTGTTAAGTGTACATAATATCACCTCTATGGCCCCTGCTAGTCATTGAATAAATTGCTTAAGTTCATATGTAAGAAATTTGAACCAAAATGCTGTAGTATGGGGATTAGGGTCTAAACGGAAGGGAGAGGGTTTACAAAGACTCACCTTCTTATTACTGTCATCAGTGGAGTGGGTCCTGTTGCAGTGCAGTGGTTCCCTTTGGATTTTTGTCTCACTATTTTGTCCTTTTGGTTTCTTCAACAGACTTTTCCAGGATGCTTGCTTCTAGTTCTAGATTTGATACTTGAATGTCTTTATTAAGTTCATTTCCAGATAGTTTTGCAACTGTAAACAATTCATACTAGCCACTCTCACCCTCCAGCTCCCTAAGATATCCCGTCCACCTAGCATCTAAATGATCTTATTGTATGTTCATGATTAATATTGCTTTGTGACTCACTCAAATTAACCAGGGCTTTGTGTGACCATGAATTTATAGATATCTGTCTCAGCCTGGTGGGCTCAGCAGTTGGTACACAACTGAATCTTATCCTGAATCCATCAAAATCCACGACTTCTGAGATAAAACGTGGGGTTCCAGGAACCACTCTGTCATGCTTAAGTTATTATTGGTATTTCTTTTCTGTGATTCTAGTGCAGTAGATAGAGGTGCAAGTTGTATTGAGGCTAGAAAATCTTTTATAGCAATTCACCATATTTTCTGCTTTTACATGCTTCTGGCTCCTCCATCCATAATGCTCATTGAAATTTGAAGGGTGTAACAAATGCCCTATTCAGAAATAAGCCCAATATATTAGCTTTTCTTCTACAACTTGGACAGCATTTTATGATTGGGAAAGTTGTTATAATTAATATCAGCACTTTCTTGTGAAACCTGGAAATAGCTTTTCTCTGTGGATACAAGCATGGATATGTACAAGGCAATTTGCTTTAGGTTGCAACTGGCTTAAGCCTTCATGCCGGGGGGCGGGGATGGGTGAACCTTTGGGCATGAGACAAAGTGTAACAATGGTTACATAGAAGTACTGTGAAGAACCAGAGGAGAGAGGGTTGGCAGGTGG
This sequence comes from Phyllotis vaccarum, assembly GCA_033318265.1. NCBI lineage: Eukaryota > Metazoa > Chordata > Mammalia > Rodentia > Cricetidae > Phyllotis > Phyllotis vaccarum. Next base: position 104,858,035 of record JARWLC010000013.1, read on the forward strand.
AGCTCTTGACGGTGTAGGAAACTCTTGAATGATTGAAAGGAAAGGTGTGGCCATGGTCTCAGAAGGAATGGATATGACTCACTGGGGCAAAGTAGGAAGAACTGAGTCTGTGTGTAGCTAGGTTTCTCATGAGTGCATTGGGATCCTAATGCTATACATAGGGACATTTCATGCTGCCAAGGTATCTGACTTGGCAGTGTTTGGTTCTTTCAATGTGCAAGATGGTCAGAGACATTCACCCTTCAGCCAAACAGCTATGGAAATTTCTGGTTTTGTGCACAATAGTTGAGAAGTTTTCACTCTTATTAAGGATATTTAGACCTGAACCTTTGTCTGCAGACCTCAGAGTTTCATCATGTGACAGAGAGGCTTCTATTGCATGAATTACACTTGCTATATGATGAAAACCTGGATGCAGATATTGGAGAAAAGCTAGAATATCATAGAGTTAGAGAAACACACCACAGCCACTTCTCATCCATTAGTCCTCAGGTCTGTCTCCATGAAATTCTCCAGTCTAACTTCTCTCCCCTCAGACCACAAAGCAAATGTATGGGAAAGATGAAAATTCTCTCATATTCTTCCTCCACCCAGCTATCTTATTCGTAAAGCTAGGATTAATGTGGGGTTACCACTCCCTGACCTTTGTGGCTTGACTTTGTGGTTGACTCTCTTGAATAATTTTTTATTAATTATATATTACCACAGGCCCCAAAGCTTTTCCTTTTTCCTAAGGGGCCTCTAATATTTCTTCTTTGAAGAAAAAGGTGATATTCTTTCCTTCTTGGCCTTGGGGCTTTCTGACCAGGCCCTTCTATTCAGGAAGTACTTAGATAATCTACTTTATTCAAGTAGCTTTAATACACAACCCCCACCCCATCTTCCAAAAAGGCCATTAGGCCTCCCACCTCTGACTGGAAGATTAATGTCCCCTTCTTACTTGTGCATAAGAGATAGGTCTAAGTCCTTGATTGTATGAGGAAAATCTGATACCTTTTGAGGTATGAGGAAGAAGAGGCATGAGTAAGCCCCCACTATACTGTGGCCTCAGATCTTTCTTGTCTATCCAAAAGAAAGTAAATTTTTCTTTGGTGTTAAAGGGTGTCAGTGACTATACACTTTTAAACAGATGGACTCAGTCTTTGACGTCTCTCCAATGAGTTTCGCATACACCTTCTGAATCCATGGGCTCATAAACTGGCCCTTGTAATGAAGATTACTTTCTTTGTACCCATGGTTATTCATGTGCATCCTTTTTGACAAAGATATCTATAGAAATAGCCCTCTTTTAAGAAGTGATCATAAGATCTTGTGTGTCAGATAAAGGTGAAATTTAGAACCAATGGAAACTCGATTTTTTTCCATGTAAGTAAATGGTGATGCAGAATTTTCACCTCTGGGCAATATGGCCTCTGTGATTATCCCTGTGGCTATAAGGGTCCTGTGAATCCTCCCAGACCATGAAGGTGCTTGGGCATTTCACTTATGCCCTGGGAAGCTCCTTTTTTGCCAAGGAAATTTCAGAAATAATCCTTATGGCCATGGATAATTCCCAGCAATGCATGAAGTTTCATATATAATCCCTATGGGCAAAGAGGTCTTAAGTTTCTATTTCTGTGAGGACAGAGACATGAAATATTCTCCTGACAGACAAAACTTTGACCACATTGGTTAGAAGCCATTAGTGTCAAATTTATATTCTGTAAATAATGAGAAACATAATCACATAATACATTGTTCAGAGTCAATTTATCTCTGAGGAATCCATTTCATGACCCACAACAGTTGATTGATGCCTCATGGGCTTGAGCTCTATTATATCTTGATGATAAACTTTATCTAATCATATTGTTGCAATAAATGTTTAGATGACATTATTAATCAACAGAACAATTATATTGAAAGGAAATATAAAGTTTGATGTCACAAATATTGTATTCATTTTAATACAGTTAATATTATATTGTGGGCTTCAAACATGCTAAAACATTAAATGCTTTTTTCTATCATAATGGATAAGGAAGAAACCTTATTATGAGCTTAGTGTATATTTTCTCTATTAAATTCTTTCAACTAAAACCTTTTTGCACGTGGCTCAAGAAAGAGCCTTGGCCTAGCAGGTGTAAGGTGAAGTTAAAAGGGAGATTCTGAAGTAACATTCTTTTCTTTTATTCTATTTTAAAAAATCAGCTTTATTAATTTTTAATAAGATTCTGTTTTTGTTTAGAAAGATTTTTTTTCAGATCTACCACTGTTCCCCCTCCCATTCCTCCTCCCAGTCCTCCCTCAGCCTCCCCCTGCCCCATCCCCCATCCACTCCCCAAGGAGGGCAAGGAATCCCAAGGTGAGTCAGTTCGGTCTGGTATATCCATCTGGGGTAGGTTCAAGTCCCTCATCCCAACATCAAGGCTGAGTTAGGTGTTCCTCTGTAGGGAATGGGCTCCAAGATTCATACTCTGATCCTACTGCAGGAGGCCCCACAAACTTCCCACACCATTTGACAGTCATCTACCTTTGGAGGGTTTAATTCCTTTCCATGAAGGTTCCTCAGCGATTATCTCAAAGTCAGAGAGCTCCCAATAGCTTGGTTCAGCTGTCTCTGTGGGCCTCCTCATGATCCTGATCTCTTGACTTATATACTCTCTCTTCTCTCTCCTTTCAGATGGACAGGGAGCTAAACTAGATGTTTAGCTCTAGATCTTCTGCCTCTATCCATTGCTGAATGAAGCTTCTCTTGGTTCAAACGGTGCAGAAGATCTGTGGGTTTCAGGTTGCAAGGTGATGGGATGGGTTGGAGGATGGGCCTGGGGTGACAATCTAAACATGCCAGTTTATCTTATAAAATTCATGCCCCTGGTAAACACCTTTGTCCTGCTTCCACATTCCTTTCGATTGATCCTCATGAAGTGCTTTTTAAAAATTTTTGTTTTAAAGGCAGTTCTGTGGATTTCTTTCCATGAAAGAACAGGAAACAGTCTCTGCTTAGGTAAGACGCATTTGGAGGGGTGAGAGTCAATAGTAGATAGACTTGTGTGTGTCGTCTAAAGCAACAGACTAATGACATCACCATATCAAATAAGAGCTTTCTGATTTGTTGAGCACATTTCTCATGAGGAGCAGTTAAGAGGTAATGGCAAGGTAGGAGCTATAGGTACTTGGGAAGTAAGTTGCAGAAAGTCTCAGTGGATAAGGAAATGTTGGTCCTAGATCTGCTTAGTTCTCCTTCCCAGCCCTTCCACCTACCATCCTGGCATCACCACTATCTGGAGAGCTCCCATCAGCCTTGTGAGATTTTAAATTTTCACAATTTACAACACATATATGTAGGGGTATTGTGTTGTTTCATGGTAAATAATTGTCCCACCCACTGGTTTAATAAAAAGAGCTGATTGGCCAAAGGCAGGCAGGAAGTGTAGGCGGGGCTACCAGACTAAGAAAAAAATCTCTGAGAGCAAAGTGACAGAGCACCAGAGAGAAGCTGCAGGATGCAGAGGACAACCATGCAGCTCTAAAGAAAGGTACCGAGCCGCATGGCTGAACAAGAGACATGGGATAGCTTAAGGGTAGAGAGTTGTTAGCAAGCTATATGCCTGGGCCTATGGCTGATCAGTCTAAAACTATTGGAAGCATCTGTGTGTCACTATGGGACTGCGGGTCTGTGGGCCTAGACCTTGAGGTTAGGCCGGAAAGTCCGGGCCAGAAACCTCATACTACACATATACTATTTGTGCAGTCCAAAGACTAGGAAAAATAGATCTCAATGCACATGAATTCACCCCAGTACTGATATCAGCACATTATGCACAAAGACCAGTGTTTTGCTGCTGTGAAGAGCTATGCTGACCATAGCAACTCTTATCAAAAGTAAGTCGAACATCAGTAAAATTGGAGCCACCTGTAATTATAGCAGGCATGATAATACACCTTACCTGTTAGTGTCTCATGCTCTGTGGTACCTGCTATCTTGCTCAGAGATTCCAGGCTGTAACAGTCTTTTTCCTATCATTATCCCCAATCTATCCCAGCCCAAGAATGAGCCAGTAGGAAATGAGGACACATAGTGGAATATTCCAGATTGCCTCTAAGGATGCATAGCTCACTAGGGTGGTAGTCACAAATATGAGCAAATGTGCATGACCAAAGCTAGCACATGCTCAATTAGCCTATGAGGTGGCAACCTCTGGCAGGAACCAGGCTAAATTTAAAAATGTTGTGATTTTTCATGGTGGAATATTCCTGGTAGCTAGATCACAAGGTGGCCCCAACTGGTTGGCAGTCACCCTGAGCCAGAATAAATGGTTCTAGTACTGAAGTGAGTTGAGTATACTCACCAGAGAATGCCTGAGTGCTTCTTCTCTGTCTGCACTTCTAATATAGAAGAATGGACAGCTGAGTCTATTTATTTCTTTAGCAATTGGAAAGGAATAAAGATGAAGCAAATGAATATTGTTTGAAAAATTTAACTACACACATTTAAAGTGAGTAAAAATTAAAGAACAAGAAATACTTTTTATTAAAAATTATTGTGAGTATGACAGATTTGTGTGGAGGCTTGTTGCCATTATAGTGCATGAAGTTCAACAGATAACTGTATTGCATGCATTCTATACTTAGAATCTGGAGGTCAGATTCTGGTCCTAGGACTAAATTGATTTTGCATTTCATGAGAGTCAAGTATCATTCTTCATGACATCATTTTGCAGTCTTTGACCCTTCAGTCTAATGAAGCATTACTTATTGTTTTAATTTTTAATAATGATTAAGATTTATATTTGCTGTTATCTTTATAATCATGATCAGGGTGTTCTTGTTTTTCAACTTAACTGCATTCTTGGTTAACCAAAACCACAGTGGTTTGCCCACACTGGGATTCACTTAATTAAATCATTTACATGGGAAGAACTCCCTAAGTCCATATCTTTTGAGATGGGAAGATCCACCTTAAATCTGGGCCACAACTTCTGGTGGCTGTCCCTGTGAAGGAGATGGAAGAAGGAAGCTCTTCTCTTTGCTTCTTTCCCTCCTTCTCACTGGCAAGTTCACCCTTTCACTGGTGTCACAGCCCACTTCTTTCAGATTCCAGCATATTCTGAAGACCAGCTGAGACATCCACCCTCACCATTCAAACAAGAACAAGCACCAAGGGCATCTTCTTTTCATAAAGAAATTTGCTGCCTAGAAGTGATGAGATGTAATCGGAGGACTTGACCTAAAGGAATTCCTCTCATTTTTGGCTTGCATTTTTGTATGAGGACAAAGGAGATGGACTGATAAAATGCTTTGTTATATAGAAGCATGAGGATCTGAGTTCAGATTCCTAGTCATAAAAAATCTAGGTAAGGCGACATACTTGTCTGTGTTCTCAGGGCTGTAAGGAATATGTACAGAGTCAGAGTCTGACATTCACTGTCCAGGAAACCAGCCAGCCTAAATGAAACAATGAGCTCCAGTTTCAATGAGAGATTTGTTCTCAAAAATTAGGTGGTGTGCAATTGAGGCAGACATCCTATGTCAACCTCTGGTCCCTACTTGTGCCTCTGTGATTACACACACATAGATATACATGCACACACTGCACATACAACATTTTTAAATCCCTGACAAGTATGTGGAGTATAAAGTTTCTTTATGAAGAACTGTTTGGAGTGTGATCAACCTAGAAACAGGGAAAATGGACATATTTTGCTGTAATGGAGATGATGAGTAATATCATAGTGAATTATGAACACTACAATAACTTGAAAAAGGTAGATGAATTCACCCAGTATTTAGAAGATAGGCTACAGACATGTTTGTGCCTGAGGTTATAGAAGACAAGAGAGTCATGAATAACACCTAACATGTCTGAACATAAAATAACCACTTAAAATTGCAGGTCCCCTAAGTGGTTAGCCAAAGCAAATGAATCAGAATTTCTAAGTCATTCTCAGTAAAACAGAACAGTTCAGAAAACAAATTGTGTGTGTGTGTGTGTGTGTGTGTGTGTGTGTGTGTGCGTGTGTGTGTGTGTGTGTGTGTGTGTGGTGTGTTATAAAGCATACACTATGTATGTACTGAATTCATAGTTTGTCATAAACTTAGCTAGAAAAACCTCAAGTAGGCTATCCATAAAATACAGAATAATATTTGTAACATATGGTACTTTCTCTTGTTCATAATCATAAAGGGTTGTAACTGAGTATGGCTCCTACATGTTCATAGTTTGTTGTTGTTTGAAGATAAAGAAGTATCTTTATATTCCGGTTTATGATATTTTTCTAGTTATTTATAATGGATAGTGGATTTGAGGAGATATTTTTTGCATACTTCATGTGTACTTTTTATTATTGTCAATATGTCCATTCATATTGACATATTTAATTGTTAAAATGTCCTTGCATTCATATTATCAAGTAGCTCTCACATTAGTGGTTGTTTTCAAATCTCATCTTCTCGAGTAGATTGAATCTTTTGTTACAGTATTTATATGCCCTTGAGAAATAAATTGCTCTGCTTTTATTGACTTTGTTTCATACAGAGATATTTCTAGACCATTAAATGTTTACTTTAACATTTAGTCATAAGCAGGCATAAATGTTTTAATAAATCTTCATTTTTAATCCTGTTGCCTGAAGTTATACTATTTTATTATTTTGAATAATAAATACTGTAGCTGTTTCTACTTTAACTAGTTCTTATATTTTTACAATCTTCATTCGTTATGTTTTTGCCTGTTTAGACAGATATCAGTCTACCATATGAATTTATTCAGAGATAAAAGTACTGTTACCATTCACTCATCCTATGAACTGTAAGTAACTGACAACAGATGCTGGTGTGGCTGGAGAAAAAGAGGAGACAAAGAGAAATCCTCATCACTGTTGCTGAGGATGCAAATTTATAAAGCCACTCTGCAAATCAGTATGAAGAGCCATCAAAAAAACCACTATATCTATCATATGATTCAGGTATGCCCCTCCTTGGCATATGCCCAAAGACACACCATCCTACTCCACAGATACTACTGCTGTGCTTTCAAATTGAACTCTCAGTTTATAGATCATTCCTTCATTTTCTTGAGATATTTTTATAAAACTATCAATCTCTCTCCAAGTACTGATTTAACTACCAGTTTTGGCATTACTTATGGAGTTCTATAACACTTGTGCATTTTGCAACATTTATTAGCTTTTTAAACAGACTTTGGGTTACCTAACATGATTTTTTAGCCAATCATAAATAATCTCCTCTAATTTTATATTTTATCCAATCAATTCTTCCTTTACGAAAGCATTTTCTCAAACTTCTTTTATTCTGTCTTAGATCTTCTTCTCCATCCATTTACTTTGCTTCCACCTTCTCTCCTACTGCTGCTTCTTCCTCCTGCTCTTCACCTTTACTTGTGAACCATGAAAATTAATGAGGGGAAGGTGAAATGTATGATATAGGAATCAGATCACCCAAAATGAGTATGCATAAAAGAAAAATAAGGCTTTCACGATGGCTCAGTGGGTGAGGGAACTTTTCAGGACGCTTGATGATCTATCAACTTCAATCTCTCAGACGTACATGGTTGTCCTTGGGAGTTTTTTGATTCATGTACATCTCTTCCACCTGTGGTCATGAAGAACCTATAAAATAATTAACTTGGAGGCTTAATTTTATACCAAATGCTGGGTCCATGTATCAGGCTTATTACTATCTAGCTTTTATACTTAAATTAGCTGACAGTTCTTATCTATGTTTAGCCATGTATGTGACTTGGTATCTTTTCTCAATGCAGCATACTCACCTTGCTTCCTCTGTGTGTCTGGCTGGTTTCTGCTGCTCTGCCTTTCCTCTTCTCAGAATTCTCCTAGTCTCGTTGCCCCACCTCTACTTCCTGCCTGACTATTGGCCAGCCAGCATTTTATTAAATCAATACATGTAACTAATATCTATAGTGTACAATAACATTATCCCGTGTTTCTCCTTTTTATTTTTAAAACAAAACCCCAAGTCTATTCTCCTTTGTTTATCTTGCTTCCTGAACATTATTAATAACAGCATGTAGCCAACACTAAACAAAGACAAACATCCATAATCCATTTAGGGGCATAGTTCTCTAGACAACTTCTGGGTAATTGGGGCCACTGGTGATCCTATGGGACTCAAAGGAAATTTAGAATTGTGAACAAGTTCTGAGTGGAGTAGTCTGTGAGGCTGGGTTATCTCAGCCTTGATGGTGTTCAGGATGTATTAGAGAAAACATCAACAGAGGTGCTCTAAAACAATGGATCACCTGGGTCATCCATTTCCATTGGAGACCTTACAAGGGGGTTGTTCTCAATCAAACATTATTTTCTTTAACTCAGAATGAACCCCCAGCCTCTCATTTTCTGTGGAAATAAGAAGAAAACCCCTTTTCCAAAGTAACATATCTTTTGATTTAAATTTTGACCTCAAGGCATTTCAAAATATATAGGTTGGATCAATCCTACAACTTTGTAATCAAATGTCTTTTAGCAGCTCTTCCTTCTTCCAGTAAAGTCCAGAACTTTAAAAAACAAGACAATAATATACAGTATCCAGACTTTCTGTGTATATTACATCTTTGAATGGATAATTATTGCTTTTACTACTCTATTTCTTTTTAAAGGTCTTTTTCTATTCTGCTTTTCTCGCCAAAACTTATGTATATTTTTCAATACACTCTAAACCAGTTACTGTTGTATTTTCACCCGAATCTGCTTTACTGTGTACCTCTATCTTTTTCTGACCATGTGAGCCTTTAATTTGCTAAAAAGCATGGGTAGGATTAAAGCCTTGACTATGGCAGCTGGCTCCACCCAGCTCTTTGGTCTGTGAGAGTATAGCTTTATGTCAGAGGTACTGGCAGGAGCCATGCTTACCACTCCAACTGGGTAATTTTAGAATCTACACTGCCACCAAGTAGAGTACCACCACTAGCTACTCATAAGCATCACTTAAGTGTTTGGCAGCCGGGTTTCTTAAAAGAGATGCAAGATTTTCATGGCTAATATTGAATTAGGAATCCTCTCTTAAAGGAGCAGTGCCTCTGCTTGTTCACCCAAGGAAAGACTGTGACTGAAAATCCATGCTTGACTCTGCTCTATTTTGTCTGTGTGAGCAGGAACCTTAAATTGCTCATAGGCAGCTTGTGGCTGTACTTAAGCTCCTGTGAGACACTGTGAACCCACCATGTTGTAGTTCAAGATGCTGGCCACTCTGTACCATGGCCCACTTGAGAGACAAAATTATGAAGCTGTTTTGGCTTTGTTTCAGTGTTCTAGATCCCCTTTTAAGCTCTCTCAGGCCTTATGCAGATGTATGTGCAGCACATTGGATACCATCCATAGTCAGAAATTTCTCTGTGCTGCTTGGCCAGTCCTGCAGCCACTTATGAAAAAATTACTCAGAGCCTTGATTTTATAGTAACTTTACAGTAATTTTATGTGTGGTTACATACTGCATATTTAATAAAAAATAGTCTGGAATATCAGAATACAGAGTCCCCCACAGATTCAAGCCATGAAGGTCAGGGAGTTTTGACCGCATCCTTAATTTTATCACTTGGAAGACAGAGATCCAGGCCTAATACAGCCAGGCAGTGGAAGCACACACCTTTCATCCTAGCTCTAGATCAGCTGAACCAGGAAGTAACATAGCTGGATAGAAACAGAGGAGGAAGTTCATCTTCCCCTGGCACTTTCCTTTTCAGTTGAAGACAGAGAGAGAGGCTTGGAGTAGGGGAATTCATTGACAAAGGCCTGAGGAATTAACTGGGTGAGAAGTGGTTGTGGTTTGTTTCTCTATCTCACCCATGTATGAACAAAAGGGACTCACATTGAACTGATCATGAATAGCTCCATGAGAGATTTTCTACATGAAGAAGGAATAGCAGTCCACTCTGGATTGAGGTCTCATATCCTAAGTTTAACAATCAGAGCATAGAACTCCTGCCACCTGACTTCAGGCAAGTCAATAGGAATACACTGATTTCAACATCTCTGCTTAGACCTAGACAGATGAACAGAAACTATAAAATCAACCTAGCCAGGGACACTCATCCATGCCTTTGAAAGAAGTCAGAGGTTGTTACTGCCTTATCTCTTCCAGAATGAACACAAATAATGAAGCTACAAAACTCTGAATAAGAGTCGGAAGCTCATGATCAGTGCTGGGAACATTCTCCACTGTATAACATACCAGGGATATTCACCTTCAACAGAAGTGTGTGTGGCACCTTCATCTTCTGCCCAAAAAAGATTGTGTTCTTCTTTTTTTTAGTGAGGCCTCTGACATGAGGTTTCCTCTCTTACATGGAGGTCAGAGCTTCTACTTTTATTGTAATTATTATTATTATTATTATTATTATTATTATTATTATTGTTATTATTAAATTCTTCCTTCTTGGTACATGGAAGAGGATGTGAGAAATCTACCAAGACTAAGACAACCCTAAACCCCCATTTACCCAGTGGGAACTAAATAATTTATTTTGTGTTACATGGTCCTTATATATTCCAATTCCTACCAAAAGCCTCTGAGTCTTTCTATTCCCAATAAAGGGGAGAGGGGGTCAGACCTAAAGAGCATTATACCTCTCTACCAAACCAGTATCAGATATCTCTGATCTTCCCAGTAGGTCTTTGGGCCAATTAGCTACCTCAATCCAACATGAATGGAGGGCTCAACATGAAAGAATAGGCAATCTAGCCAAGGATAGCCACCCTGGCTCATTGAAGAAATCTATTGTTGTTGCTAGAACTCTCTGGGACTCAACACAACATGTGAATATTCTAAAGAATTGGAGGGTGAAGTGGAGTTACGGGATTTTCCTTCACTAAATAAGGTAGCAAGAACATTCCCTTTCAATGCAATGATGCATGGCACTTCTCTCTTTCCAAGCATTCCCTGCTCATACTTTTGTTCAAGCAGCTCTCAGTGCTTTCTGTTTCACTCAAGGGGCCCAGTGCTTCCTGTCTTCTCAACTTACCATTCTCCTTTTACTTCACTGAAGAGAACGTCAGAACTCCCTCCCAAGACAAAGTCTACTGCAGACCTTCCCTATTTGCAGAAAGTCATCTCAAGAGCTCATATTGTGGAAAAAGGTCTTCAAGATTTCTGTTGTTTTGCAAGTAGGCCTAAGTCATTTTCCTCTGACCAAAGAGGCCTCACTTACTTATACCACTTTTCACTCACACCTTACTTACTATACTCCCTATGAAAGTGAGAATCACATCTGCCCACATGCAGTCCAGTGTATTGTAGAGGGTGGGGCTATGATTACCTCCTTCATCCAGAAAGACTACAGATGTCTCATTTTGCCTAAGCTATTTGGCTTATGCCACAATAATGAATAGGACCTCAGAACTGGCCCCCATGGTCAATAGGATAGAATTCTTTACTTTATACTCAATGAAGCTTTGGATCTAGCCTTTGACCCAGGAATGCCTTAGAACACAAACTTCCCTTCAAAGGCACCTTACATGTGACCCTTGAACTCATAATACCTTCGTGCCAATTCCTGTGACCAAGACTGATAGGCAGACATTTGTAATCAATAGGGCCTCACAATGTTCCAGGTTTGGAAGCAAAGGGAAACATGGAAAGTTAATAGTCATGTCATCTTCTCAGAGGATGGTTGTTAGAAGTGCAATATTCCCATCTTTTATTGATGAATAAGCACAGATCAATACAACCTTGAGGAAGCATGAACTGTAAGCAACAACTCATTATGTTGGGAGAGTGTTGTAAATTCTTCTTGTACTCTATCCAAGAGTCTGTGTAACATAAGGGAGCTAGGAAGAACAGTTGGAAACCAATCATGCAGCATCACACCATTTTCCCATCATCTAAGGTAAATGAGATCTGGAACTTGCTATTTTGTTAAACATAGCCAGAGAATTTCTCTCTAAGAAGGCAGTTCCAAATGATCTCTGAAGTTTCCCCTTTGAATATAGGCTCCCAAATGGTCCCAATACTCAAGACATCCCACACCATGCTTTTTGATGATGGTTATCATTATTTCCCTTAGGTTAAAGTGGTCCTCAGGCCTTTGTGCTATTACAAGTAATACCCTGTCCTCTCTGTCCAAGGAAAGTCATAAAATAACTAGCTTTTACTATAGCAATCTCAGAATTTCGATGTGGCTCAAGGGGATCAAAAACAAAGGGTCCTCAGAGCTTCCCCCATGTGCATGTAGGCCTCAAATTTATACCTCTAATGGAGGGTCTTAGATGTTTTCCATCAATGTATGACAACTAGGAAAATACTTGTGTGACCAAATGGACTTCACTTTGCACTGTTTTGATTTGACAGAGTCTGAAACATAGGTCATCTCTTTAATTCTACAATCTAAAATGACAAGGTCACATCCTTCATGCACAAACCAATGGAGCTGCTGATAAACTTCCAGGACTTAGAGTGTAGGCTGAAAATCAAGACTGCTAAATAATGCTCAGATTGCTGTCAGGCTTGCACCATGTGCCTGAAGATGTGAATCTTCTAAACTGTGATGAACTCCTTTCTCCACTGCACATGATAGGCTGCAACACACCCTTATCCCTAAGTGGTTTGTTACTTTGCTACTCTCTCTAAATCTGCTTTAGTCTTCCCAGCTCACAACTCTTAACCACCATCAAATTATGTCCATTAGATATCAAATGCACACTCTGGAACCAATAGGGCCTGATATCTGAAATGCATGACTGGGGGGGGGGTCTGAGATCAAGTCTACCTGCCCAAGGCCCCAAGGCTTTCCACATAGAGTAAAAGGGGGGCCTCAAAATTTACCTGCGCTAACAAAGGATTGAATAATTCTCTTTGTGATAAAGGAGAGCTTGGACCTTCTACTCCCACTTAAATATGTCTCACCTCCAACACCTCATCTAAAAGGGACATCAGAATTACTCCTTTTGTTCCAGGGTCCTAAAATTCCCACTCTCTGTCCAAGAGTTCTGAAAATGTCTTCCTTTCATAGCTGTGATGGATGACTTCCCACTCTGCCTACGGAAACCTCAAACCCTCCATTTCTTCTCATATACTTAGTCTTTTCTCCTATGCCCAAGTTGGTCTTTGGGCCAATGAGGTGACTCCAGCTTACCAGTTCTTATGAAGGGTTCATAGATCTTGTTGTATTGATTATGAATGCCTGCTATATTCCTGACTGTCTAGGGTTGTTTCTAACTTTCTTCTTGCAAAGTATAATCTAAGATATCACCACTCTGGACAAAGGGGCCTTGGGCTTATCTCATCTGACCTAAGGTTTCTGAGACTGATGATAACCATCCAACACACTGGAAAATGTTTTTTTTTTCCTCTACTTTCCACACAGCCCACATAAGATATAGATATTGTAAATACTGAAAAAATGTTGGAAGCTGACCAGGCAGTACCAGACCTTCCTTCTTCCAATGAGGTATTTGCTTTATACCCAATGGGTATAATCTTTTCTATTTAATTGAACATAGCCATAGATTTTACTCCTATGACAAATATGTGTAGACCTTCACTTTTGCACAAAATATCTCAGGATTTTCACTTATGGACAGGGTGCATCAACATTTCCCTTTATTCTTGTGTGGCCAGCCAGTTACTTCCTTAATGGAGGACATACTAGTATTTCAACTTCTGCCACAGGTATCGATGTCCTTCTCTTACTTTACATAGAGAGATTTAGACATTTTATCCATAAAGAGTGCCTCATGTCTGCCTTGTGTGATGAAGGAAATCTCACATAATCAGCATCTGCTCAGTGGATTTTATACCAACCCTTTCTAATTTAGATGTCTGTATTAGAACTGTATTGTTCTGACCAAAGAGATCTCAGAGGACTCTGGACTGAGGTCTGAAATAACAAGAGCAGCAAGATGAGGGTATCCCAGACTACTGCTTTCATTCTGGCCCTTTAGAGACAGAAATTCTGTCCTACATGCAGAGGAATGTATGGATGGGCATATACTAGACAAAACACTGAGCCAGAGACTACTGCCATGCAGCCTCTTAGAAGACTTCTAAGACTGCTGGCATGCCTGACATAGACTGTTGTAATGTGGTTTTTTGGTCCTGGGCGGCCAGAGGCCCAGACCGTGCCATGCCAGACCCCTTAGCCGCCCAGCTGCCTGCCACTCAGGCCCCCAGAAATGACTCAGACGCTTCTATTAACTTTATGCTGTTTGGCCTATGGCTCAGGCACATTGCTAGCTAGCTCTTACATCTTAAATCAACCATTTCTATTTACCTGTCTGCCATGTGGCCCGTGGCTCACTTGTGTTTTTTATATGTTGTTCTTTGGGCCACTTGCTCAATCTGCCTGACTCCGCCCTGCTTCTCCTACCTATGCTCTGATTTCTCCTCCTATTTCTTCTATGGTGCCTGTCATGGCCCAGAATAGCTCCTTTATTTAATGATTGAGATTCACAGCATACAGAAAGGCATTCCCACATCAATAGACATTAAGAAGATGTATACTAGATTGTGATTTCAAGTATGGTGCTCCTGAAGGAGTGAGTGTCTGGTACTTCCTATAACTATCAAGGTATCATTCACCCTTCAACTTCTGTCAGATAGGGATGCAGATATATGACCAAGAGAGACTGAGACTATTCCATCCATTCTGGGGGATCTCTCTTCTCATCCCTCTAAGACACAGGGTCTTGGATTTCTTACCCTATTTCAAAGTAAAAGCAGAAATATATATTCTGACATTTGGGAAATTGGATATGCCCCTCCTATCCAAAGAAGTCTGAGAGTATTCTCTCTTACTGAAGTGTCATTTAGACTCTCCCCTCTCCCCAATTGTACACCACCTATTTGTCTTCTGACCAAGGGATCTCAGACCTGATATGCCTCCGTGGGAGTGGACTTACTAGTTCCATGTAATTAGGACTCAGATAATTCTATTGTGACCTAATTAGCTCAATCCACTACCTCTCATTTATCAGGGGCTTCAGATCTTCTCATTCCACCCAATGTCTGTTCTCCTTTTGCCCAAGGAGTGTCGCACATTGCCCTCCTTTCATTCAGGGACCTCATACATTCATTCTTCATTCAAACATACGGTCCTAGAATATTTTTTCTTTACCTGATGATATTTTCAGATAAAACAGGTTTAAAATCTCAGGGTTCAAGAGTAGCAAATAGAGTCTAGTGTAGTGGATTTATGAAGTTACATTGTAAATAATTGTCCTGCCTACTAGTTTAATAAAACACATTGGTTGGCCAAAGGCAGATGGAAGTATGGGTGGGGATACCAGACTAAGAAAACTCTGGGAACAGGAAGAACAGGGCAGAGACTGCAGAAATGCCTCAGAGAAGCCAGAAGATACAGAGGACCACTATGCTGCTCCAAGAAAAGGTAATGAACTGCATGGCTGAACAGCATAAGAATCATGGGTTAGTTTAAGATCAAGAGGTAGCAAGTTACATGCCTGGACCCCAGGTCAATCAGCGTAAAATTAATATAAGCGTGTGTGTGTTTCATTGGGACTATGGGACTATAGACCAGAAATCTGGGCCACGAGGCTAGGCTGGAAAGTCCAGGCCACAAGACTAGGCCAGAAAGACCAGGTCAGAAACCTCATACAACAGTCTAGAACCAAAGCCCGTTGCCTTAAAGTAGACACCAATATAATGCAGACTCCATCATTCATATCTTGACCTCAGCAGCTGGACAAATGCTAGAGAAGAAGAACCACCTTGGGACTATCATTCAGACTTTGGGACAAATATTTAGACTTCTGCCTGGCTTGCCACACATTCACTACATTGGACAGATGCTGATATGTCTAATGAAGACTATAATGCAGATTTTTGGATGAATGTTTAGACTGCTGCCTGACTGGACGCACATTCACTACATTGGACAGATGTCGACATTTCCCCATGAAGAGCTGGAAGCTGATTAGGCAGCACCTGAAATGTGTTCCATTGCATGAGGTGGGTTGGGACCTTGATCTCATGTCAAGAAGTGGGTATGCAGATTTTCAACTCTACACAACCCAGCATGCCAGCCTATCTCTATAATGAGGCCTCATATTTCTGCTCTTTATGTAAGAGACCCTCAAACATTTCCCCTCTGACCCTGGGGGCCTTGTATTTTCTCCAGGATTGTTAAGTTCTCATTTTTTTTCTTCATAACCTTCATCTGACCCATTGATCCCTAGTTGCACATCTCTGACTACTATTGAGGGGTACTGAAAGTCTGAATATGAGGCCTTATGTAGTGTAGCCATTGACCAAGGATGTCTCAAACATGCTTTTCTTGACAAATGGAGTATTTAACCTCTATCTCTGGCCAAGAGAACTTCAGAACTTCCTTTCCTGTTATATAGTAAGGTTTCTATACTATAGAGCCTTATCCAAATGGCCTGTGGTTTTACCTTCTGACCAAACATGTGTCTAACTTCCCTACTCTGTTCAAAGAGATATCAAGTTTACATAACATAGGCAAAGATACCTTGTGCATTCTCCTGCTCACTAATATGACATTTCCCCCTTCAGGTCTCAGAACTTAAGAAGAGGACACACTCTCAAGGGAAGACTGGAATACCAGTCATAAATCTCCAGGGCATTCATCAGAACATGATAAATGAGCGGTCCCAATCTTAGTGCCCAGACATGGGTGCCCTTCACACCAGCCTGTGAGGATGACAAAGCCTCTTGGAACAGTGTTCAGATTACTGCATATCCTCCTGAAGATGCCACAGATGATATGGTTGCATTGTTGTTATTGTTTTGACTGTTGTTGTATTCTTAGTGTTTTGTTTAATTTTAACTTTAGAAGAGGACATAGTGATAATTTCTTGTCACATTAACCATCTACTGGCATTGAAACACAGCAACCAAATACGTAAATGCTTCCCATGTTGGATTCTATTTGGAAATCATAATGTATGCATATCTTATACCATTTGTTTCAAAGACATACTTTTATGTAATTCTTTTTTGCAAATGTAATCATTTTAAACAATATTCATTTAATATATATTTTATGTACAAAACTGGTTTATGTTCTGTGTTAATTTTTTCCACCTAATGACAATTTTTTAAAAAACATTTATTTATTTAATTTACATCCCTGCTACAGCCTCTCTCTTCCCCTCCCAGTCCTCCTCCATCCCTCTTTATTCTGGCCCCCCTAATCTATTCCTTTAGGAAAAGACTGACCAGAAGTGGTGATCTATGCATTTAATTCCATAACTCCAGAGACAAAGAACTTTCTGTGTTTCTGTGAGTTCAAGGATAGCTACCAATTAGTAGTAGCTTACACCTTTAATCTTATCCTGGATGTGAAACAACTGGGCAAAGAAGATATTTAAGGCAGGCATAGAAAGACAGATTATTTTGTAGAAGTGACAAAGAGCTAGGCTGAGGAAGCTAGAAAATATCTGGGTGAGATTTGACTGTGGTCTGTTTCCCTTCCCTGATATTCCAGCTTTTCCTTATATCTGACTCTGAGTTTCATTCAATACAACCAGAATTTGTGCAATATTTCTTCTACAACTTGGGCAGCATTTTCTGATTAAGAAAGCCTTTGTAATTAATGTCAGCACTTTCTGGTGAAACCTGGGAATAGCTTTTTTTCCCTCTGGATATAAGCATGGATATGTACAAGGGAATTTGCTTTATGTTTCAACTGGCTTAAGCCTTCATGGGGGGATGGGTGAGCCTTTGGTCATGAGACCAAGTGCAACAATTGTTACATAGAAGTACTGTGAAGAACCAAAGGAGAGAGGGTTGGCAGGTGGAGCTCTTTATGGGGCAGGAAACTCTTGGATGATAAAAGGAGATGGTTTGTCCAGGGTCTCAGAAGGAATGGACAGAAGTCAGTAGGGCAAAATACTGTGTGTCACTATCTTAGGAGGAACCAGAGGTATGAATTGATAGCCCATGTCTTGGTAGGAGAGAACTAAAGTAACTGTGGGGCTGAGGACCTACTTCATGCTGTGCAGAATCCTTGATGTGGAACAGAGGCCAGGAGGAACTTTGTGTAGCTAGGGTTCTCATGAAGGCATAGGAAATCCAATGCTAGACATAGGGACATTTCATGCAGCTGAGAAGATGTGTTATCTGACTTGCAGTGTCTGGTTCTTTCAATGTGCAAGATCATCAGAGACATTCACCCTTGAGCCAAAATGCCATGGAATTTTCTGGTTTTGTGCACCATAGTCAGAAAGTTTTCACTCTTTTAAGGATATTTAGACCTGAACTTTTGTCTGCAGACCTCAGACATTCACCGTGTGGCAGAGAGGCTTGTATTGCATGAATTCTATTTGCTATATGATGAAAACCTGGGTCCAGATATTGGGGAAAAGCTGGAATATCAAAGAGTTAGAGAATCAAACCATAACCATTTCTCATCCACCATGCCTCAGGCCCATCTCAATGAAGTTTGCTGATCAAGCTTCTCTCCCCTCAGACCACTAAGCAAGTGTATGGGAATGCTGAGAATCCTCCAGTAATTTTCCTCAGCTAAGTTATCTTGTTTTCCTCTTTTCATGTTCCTAAAGCAAGGATTTAAGGTACACGTCACCCTGACCTTCATGGCTTGGCTCTGAGCTTGACTCTCTTGATATTCCAGACTAATTTATTAAGTATATACCACTTCATATCCTCTTTTGTGTCAAAAATGAAAAAGTTTATAAATAATGTAATAAAAACTATATACAATAGCTACAATAACTATGTACAATACAGACAACAATTATATCAGTATCATCCAGTCCAAAAATGATTGGCAAATTCAAAGAAAAATAAATTCATTATTTATCCTATGTTGATGAGTCCAAGAGATTCTACCAATTAATTTTCCATCTAACTTGTATTACCAACTGAAGACTATCCTATTAGTGGGATTCTTTTCTAACACTGTCAGAAGAAAACTATAACTATATCTAATCCTCAATACCTTCTGAGTCCCAGGAAGGAAATAATAACTAAGCAAACACGATGTGCAAGGAAGCTTCTAACAAAAATGTGAAAAATGAAACATCTGGTTGCCTAAACTGTCACCCAAAGTTCCTCTGCAGTATTAGAGTGTCTTTGGCTAACAGGCTTAGCATACCTGACAGACTTTTCTATGAAGCAAGATATTCTCAAAGATCTTCTTGTCTTCTCCTGGCAAGGTTCAGCAGTTATGTTTTGTGTATCTTTCTTGTTCATTTCAGACATCATACTGTCAGCAGTTGAGGCAAGGGCACATTCTTGCCCAGTGGCTAATTTTTGCTCCAAAGAAGTTCAACTAAATATGGAGTTTCTTCAATGCCAATCATTTTATATTAAGTAGATTGGTGCTGGCAGGAACAGACATGTCTCATTGTCATTAAAATAAAAAGAACCTATGTTATTAAAATATCTTAAATGCCATATTCTGTAGATCTCTGAAGTGTTTGAAGACCTGTTTATCTAAAATATGCTTTACCTTAACACATATCTAATATGACTATAAGTTTGATTGTAATGTCTAACTACTAACTTGCATTTCTTTATATACTAATTAGTTGGTAATAATAACTTTTAAGGACTAGCAATTGTATTACATTTTTGATGAATTGTATGGGTACAATACCTTGAACAAGCATAGAAATATATGTACAGCAACAAAATTAATCTCCACCTTACATCAATAATTTGCATATAATACAAAAATCCAATTCAATGTAAATTATTTAAGATTAGAAATTGTTTTATTTTAAAAGGAGATTCGATAATCTAGCCTTATTTACTATCATATCTGTATTTCCTTTTTCTCAGAGTAGATTTGGTAATATTCCCCTTTATCCTATTATACCTTTATATTCTTTTCTCTTTTCCTTTTTCCATCTTTTTCTAAAAGGTTCTTAATCTAATCTCACTTGTTATGCTTTTTTTTCCTAATCATAACCAATAAATAATTTGTAACCAATCACCCTAAACAATTGCAATCATACATGGCTCATTAAAAACCAAAAATCACTCATCCCACCTGATGAGAATGTGCGTGTCATGTTCTTAAATTTACTTCCTAGTGTCTGAGAGTCATGGTATCTTCCAAAATATCCTGATGAGTATCCTGAAAAAAGTTTTGTCAATTGTCATGCCCTGAAATAAATAGCTGTATAATTTCTTGTTCAGTTTCTGCATAATAGGAAAGTTCATGACTTGTCTGAAGTCCTGGCTAGAGTAGTTTGTGAGTCTGGTTCAACTCAGCTAGTTACCTCAAAATTGTCCTGAGCAGTTTGTAGTCCAAAGTCAATCTCTAGTTAGTGTTTGCTGGCCTTGTGGCATTGTCATAGTCCATCTGAAATCATTGTTGTTGGGCCCCATCTTTCTTTTGGAGATTTAAAAAATCGCAGTTTGGCATCATCATGGTTCTCTGCAGAATGCTGAAAAGAGACTCAAACCCAAACAATGTACAGGAAACTAGATAAAGCCTTTTTCTACAACTAATTAGTACTGTATATGATCATTAATGTCATGGCAAAATGTTTAAAATATATATTATAATAAATTGATTTAACATATATAAGATTTGTAGAAATAGAATAGTCTCTTAATTTTAATTATTCTGACCATTTTAAGATGATCCTCCTGATATGATACAGAAATTTTGTATTTTCCTTTAAAGAAAAAGCTTAAGTTTAAAGAAAAGAGCCACACTCCAACTCCAAAGCCACATTTAACTTGTAATTGAACTGGAACTTCAACTTTTCTTAGAAAAAAAAGAGATCTAGATGTTAGATAGTGAGATTGTACCCTGTGGAGTGTATTGGTACCAGTAGGTTCAATACTCTTTTGCTTGTAATTTTTCTTTTTCTGGATAGCTTTCTCATCTGCTTTGGATGTCCAGATGTCTAAGGTAATTTGACTTCTTGAAGATGAATATTTCTAGTTTTCTATTGTGAAAATAGAAAAATCCTATAACTCTCTCCCTCTCGACCCCTTCCTGAGGTCCCTGAAACTAGCCAAAGTTGGCAGAGTTTTAGTTCCATTGTTAAATGGCAGCTTGCTCAGAACAGAGTTTTGGCTCCATTGTATCACTAAATTAGCTTGTTCAGGGCTCAGATTCTCGGAAAAGCTTTGTTCACAGGATGTACTTCCTCCATTACTTGGCTGGGACCGCATTCCACATTCCCGATGTAGCAACCTGGGTGGGGTCACCCAGGAAAGCCCTATCATGAGAACTGTTTACCCGAAGCAGGCAGGAACTTTCTGAAGCTTGCACAATGTACCCATCATGACCATTGCTCCAGGAAATGAATGTCTTCAGGTGTTCCTATTGTTTCACAGGAAATAGCTTGCCTGCCTGTCTGCCTGCCTACCTGCATTCCTAAACTCTGCCCTAAACTGACCTTTGGCACTGCCCTGTTATCACGCCGAGCCTGCCCATACCCCCTCCCTTACCCAGAGTGCTGTATAAGAATTCTACCCCGAAAGTATTCGGGGCTCTAGGCTTTTCTACAGTGCCTGGAGCCCACACATGTGTGTACCGGTATTCATATTCATTAAACTCTCTTTTTCTTTAAAGTTAACAGTGGTCATTAGCTGTGGTCTTGGGGTGTCTTGGGGTGCTCTAGGGGTGCCCGCCTATTACACTATAAAGACAAAAGCAAAACCCTTCCCCCTACCATTCTTACAAATTTAAAGTATAAGTTTTGTTATATCTTAAAGATTTTTCATGTCAGTGGATGAGCCAACGTTCTCCTAATCAAGAAGTTTCTCTTGTTCGAATCAAGTCTTTATTAATTCTGATAGTATGCATAGCTTTCCTTCACTTGAGGAACAAAAGTAAAACCCCTTCCCCAAGTAGCATCTATATTGATTTCCATCCTGAGGTCAATTTATCGTTGAAATAGAGAGGCTGACTTAGCTCAGTAGTTTATTTTATTTTTTTAGTCCAATGCCTTTCCACAGCTATTGTTACTTTCTCATTAGTATTGAGAAAATACAAAGTTATGGCATAACTAGATGGTAGTATATAGAAGAATGCAAATAGATCCATAGCTATCAACCTGCAAAAAACTCAAATGCAGTGGTCAAAGACCTTAACATAAACCCAGCTACACTAAACTTGATAGAAAAGCAATTGGCAAATACCCTTGAATGCATTGGTACAGGTGACCACTTCCTAAATATAATACCAGTAGCACAGACACTAAGAACAATTAATATTTGGGACCTCCTGAAACTGAGAAGCTTTTGTAAAGCAAAGAATACAGTCAATAAGACAAATGACAGCCTACAGAATGGGAAATGATCTTCACCAATCCTACATCTGACAGAGGACTGACCTTTAAAATATATAGAGAGGTCAAGAAACTAGAGGCCCAAACCCCAAATAATTCAAGTAATAATGGGGTTCATTGCCTTTATTATTTTATTTTCTCCCATGGATCTAGTTTCAAAAGGATACTCCTGAATCAGACTTCCCTTTGTGGAAAACAAATAAAGGAAGTACTTTACAGACCCCTGTGTTTATCAGGACTTATTACTCTGTCAGGATTCTGGTAGTGTGACTTCATAGGGTTTTGCTAATCCTAAAGATAATGCCTTGCCCAAGGCCTCAAGATAGTAAACATCTGCTTGGCCTGTACCTTTCACATGTAAAATCACCAGAAGCTCTCTCATCCTTCATCCTCACCCCATTCATTACTATTTCCCAAGCCCTAATCTCCCCAGAGCCTGTTACTAAATCTATCAGGAGTCTCCTGCTGAAATCATTTTAATTAGCCAATCTTAAAACTGCTCCCTTAGCCTAACCCTGTTTCTACCTACAGAAATCACATTACAAAGGCTTTTCTATTAGGTTAGACCCCCTAACCTATTTTCTTTTCATATTGATATCTGCCCCCACCCACACACACACCCATGGTAGTACTTTCCAGTGTGGCGAAGTTCATTCTTAGGTTCTATAAACTATTTTGTCATCATCAATGGTTGAAGTAGGGTTAGATGCCCTCTCCTGGCATGCAAAAATATTGCAGAGCATACACATCTAGAATTTAAAATAGGAATAGATTTTTAAAAAGAATCACCATGTCTAAACTGGAGATACGCCTAGCACCCATGTGGCAGCTCATAGCTGCCTGTGACTCAGTTCCAGGCAATCAGACAACCTTATACAGACATCAGTACTGGCAAAACAAAATGCACATGAAATTAATATGAATACATTTTAATATATTGTTATCTAATGAACTGTTGGTGTTACTGTTCTCCCAAAATAATAAACTACTTTAAGGTAGGGTGCCTGTACAGCAGTTTAGAGATGGACACAGAAAAGATCAAGATCTGAGGTCATCTTAGGCTCCACAGAGAGTTCTAGGCAAGCATGAACTACAGGACACCCTGTCTCAGGGGAAAAACAAGAAACAACCAAGCAAAAGTGGCTTTATTTGGACTTGGGAGGCTTGGACAAGAACCTTGGACCTTATGTGAAGGGGGGGGGCTTTCCAGATCGTGCACAACAGCCCCCACCACATGATAAATATCGACAGAGCATTGTAAAATCCCCAAGATGTTGACAGAGTTTCTGCCCTTTCTGATAAGATCTAACTAAATATCTGTTTGTTCCGGAAAAGCTTTGTCTGCCAGATTATGTGGTTATCATGCTTACCTACACAGCTGCAGGAGCCACATTCCTGACCCCCTACTTCCTGCCCTATAAAAGCTTCACTGGTGTGTAAATCGGGGCCCATTGTTTCTGACACAATGGGTCCCACAAATGGAATAAAGTTTGCTTTTCCTTTCTAAGACTGAGACCTAAGACTCCCTTGGTCCAACCTTAACACTTACACTCACTAAGCATTCTCTACCTTGACTGGCTATTGTTGGGTCAATAAAATCATGACACAGGTGAAAGAGCAAGAGTGAAGTCCTACTACACCTGTATTTCTGGCCTGTCAAATTGACCAGAAGGACATTTTAATGTTACTTGCTTTTGGTGAAGGAATGACATCATGCATCCAGACAGAGTAGGCAAATACTGATATTATTTGTTTATGTTTGAGTGGCAGTGCTGGGGTGGAACCCAGGGCCTCTTACATACTATTCAAATGGATACAACACCCAGTGTGGCCCTTGAAAAGTTTTTGTGTGTTTGATTTTGAGACAGGCTGGCTATACAGCATAGGCAGGCTTTTGCTGCCTCTGCCTTCTTAGCACTGGGGACATGGATATGGTTCACCAGGTCTACTTCACAGAGATTTATCTAAGGTACATTAAGAATTTAAAGCACCTAAACAGTTACTGACAAACAGAGTAGTAATGTATGGACTGATGATTCACAACAAACACCACTGGACTAACTGATCTACTTGTGTAAACAACACAAAATCCCACACAGAAAACCCAGGGAAAAGACCAACAGCATTTTTCTGGACAGAAGAACTTTCACCATGCAGCAAAGGTGTTAATATATATAGGTGAGGGATGGGAACACTGTCACAGATGTCATATTTGCACGAATAAGGGCCATATGCCAGATTTTCTGGAAACTAATTGGTCCAATAATAAATGCAAACAACATTTCGGGAAGGCATATTCTAGAAACGCTTGTATCAAAATAAGATGCTCATCCTTGAGTAGTTGTACTATATAGTTCCTGTATTATGACTGAACACAAATGGCAGATTGGTGTCAACTGTATTTCCAAACTTGGATCAGGATGTGTGTGTGTGTGTGTGTGTGTGTGTGTGTGTGTGTGTGTGTGTGTGTGTGTGTGTGTGAGAGAGAGAGAGAGAGAGAGAGAGAGAGAGAGAGAGAGAGAGAGATATGTTTTGCATAATTGTCCTAGAAAAAGTAACTATCATTTCTTGTTCAGTCTGTGAACAATGGGAAAGTACAGGGCTTGTCTCAAATCCTGTCTGGAGTTGTCTGTGAGGTGGAGTAATCTCATATAGTCATTTTGAAATTGTCCTGAGCAGTTTGTAGTCCAAAATTGTCAGCTTAAGGGCATTATTATAGTCCATGTGAAATTATCATTGTGGGGTCCTACCATGGAAACTTCAAAGATAGCATTGGGTCAGATTATTCCTTTTTTTGATATTTTTTGGGCAGAGTTCTCTCTTTTTTATATACTTATTTGTCAAAGTCTTTACATTCTTCAAGATGGTTGTTTATTTTCCTGAAAAGACAAAAGCAAAATTTTTCCCCAACCCTCACTTTGGGGAGTTTACAAATCTAATTTTTATCAATTTTGATTTATGGTTTCTTCTGATTTTTTCTTCTCTCCTATATATCTGTTTTAATATCCAAAACACTATGATTTTTAAAAATAGGCATTAGATTCTTTAATTCTTCTAGGAAATATTTTCCACCATGATGACATGAAACGAGTGAACTGAATTTGACCCTTCAAGAGGTCCCTCATGGTGCTACTTGACTGCAAAGGCAAAGGATTACCTTTTCTGTTCCTTGTTGATCTGCATTTCTTAGTATAATATCTGCCATTGTCAGAGTTTCTGCGCGCTCCAGAAGGGAGGAACATTCTTGTGGAATTATTCTTTAAAAATATTGTTTTTGGGAAGGCCTTATTTACCACAATTGAAATATTTGATATCTTGATTTTTCTTAAAACCTCTGGAAATCAATACTCCTGTCTAAGCATCATTGTATTTATGAGATTTAATATTAATTGTGTCTCAGATCCATTTCTTCAAGAATGTTGATCTTGAATTTTTATCCTGATTACTCCTTTGCATTGTGTATTATTCTCAAAAGCCAGAGATTCAATTATTATTTGTCTAGCCTCTGAAATTTGTATTATTCTATTTACTTTTGAAGTCAATGTCTGTAAGAAATCAGTGATGCTTTCTTTTGGGCCCTGTATGATTTTTGTGCATGACTCAATTTTCCTTTCTATTTCTTCAATTCTGTCCAAAGCACTCAAGACTGTTGCATGGCAGCAGGTGTGTCATAGTATACAGACTGCTTTTTTTTTTTTTTTTTTACATTAGAATGATCTCTTCCTTAAGAAGTTGGTCTTAAAACATTTCAATACCTCTAGACCTATTGTATTGTTCAAGGGCTTTATCCTCATCCTTCTACAATGTACTACACTGTAATTGGATACCAGGCTCTAGAACTGCTGTAACCAAATCACTCCAATCTTTTAGAGGGATAATTTATTACAAGTTGATCATGAGTTTAATGTCCGTTTCACAAAGGTGAGTGCATGCCATATAAGACTATTTCTTCTTTGAATCTCCTTAAGTTTAACATTTTCACAGGTTTCCATTCAAGTCTTACATTGTCTGGGGGACATCTTTTATTTAGCAATTCTTCTATGGTTACTGGAGAAATTAAGGTTGGCTGTTTGAAAGCCTTAGGCTGTTTCTCTGTATCCTGATAAGGCAATACTGAGATTTGTTCTCTTTTAAACTCCTCTGTCTGGGTCTGAATATGTCAATTATAGGTTTTAACAAGTTTTTCAAGATTTTTATCTTGGCACTCAAATTAACCAACTTTTAAAATGATAAAACAAATGATCAAACAATATTTATAATAGACATTACACCTGCCCCTTCTATATTAATTGTCCTCTCATTTCATTGTTCCATTTTGATATCATACAGACACCAAATTTTTTCCATTGTAATAGTGTTTCCCATTTTTTAACTTGGAAAAAACTCTGTCTTTTTAACTAATGTCCCCCTTCAAGAAATCCCAAGTTGACTCACCAAATCTGATGACAATGATTATTCAGATGATGGTGAAGTGAGTCAGCATCTAGTGTGACAGCAGCCTGAGGATGGGTCCAGTGAAAGCCACAACCCACCTTGGGACAAAACCCCTTTTCTGAAAAACACCCTCAGGAAATCATGGGTAAGAAACATATGTAACAGAAATTGTCTATAAGACAGAGCTGGCTGGTGGTGAGAGGATAACTCAAGAAGAAAATCTAGCTAGCAGTGTAGTGACTTTGTAGTTCTAGCCTGTGCCAGGGGCCACAAAGGCAGAGGTAAGTAGCTTTTTTGTGAATCTGTGCCCCAAAAGTTGGATGCCATATGTGGCACATATCCTAAGTGGTATTATAATAAAATCTAGAGCCAGATATTGGAGTAAATCCTGAAAGTTCAGAGAAGCAGAGGAACAAGCCATTAGAGAAATGTCTCACAGGTACTGAATCCTCAGGACAAAAGAAGATCCTGTCTTCATGAATCCACACCCTAAATGCTCTGAGTCCTAAGCCAAGAAAAGTATGTTAGGAAAAGGCCAAACTCCTGTCTCTTCATGCCTTATACTCCTTTCTCTTCCCAGCCATATCACTTTCTGTCTAAACCTTCATAATGCTGTGATTAAGGCATATATATTTCCCAAGTACTGAGAGCAGAGGCATGGGATCTTGAGTGCTGAGATGAAAGGTGGATGCCACCACTGCTTGGCTCTATTTCTCTTCTGACTGGATTAATCTTGTGTATTCCAGGGTAGCCTGTAGTGGGATTATGTTACATTGTAAATAATTGTCCCACCTACAGGTTTAATAAAAATGCTCATTTGCCAAAGGCTGACAAGAATTGTGGGCAGGGCTACCAGACTATGAAAACTCTGGGAATAGGAAGAAAAGAGCAGAGATGCCCCAGAGATGCTAGAGAAGCCAGCAGATACAGAGGACAACTATGCTGCTCTGAGAAAAGGTACTGAGTCACATGCCTGAACAGGATAAGAATCATGGCTTAATTTAAGAGTAAAAGAGACAGCAAGTTATATGCCTGAGCCCGAGGCTGATGAGTCTAAAATTCATATAAGAATCAGCGTGTTTCTGCTGACTTTTGGATTACTGGTCCAGATAAACTGTAGTGGGCAGGTCCAAAATGTGGGGCTAGTTCAGGCCAGAAATGTCACTGTAGGTCTGGACCACAGGCCAGACAGGCCAGAAACCTTATACAACAGTGGCCTTCAGCTCACAGAGAACCAGAAAGATCTCTGCCTCCCAAGTGTTGATATTAAAGGTGAGTGCCACTACTGTCTGAACTCTATGGCTAACTCTGTGACTATCTCTATCATCTGATCTTCAGTCAATGTTTATAACTCACACCTTTAATCCCAGCACTGGGAATATCCAGGAGTGATGACCTATACCCTTAATCCCAGAAAATCTGAGTTTGAGGCCAGTTTAGTTTACAGAGGGAATTCCAGGCTCCCAGGCAAGCAGTGATGGTGCCATACCTTTAATCTTAACCTGAATGTGAAACAATTGGGTGCAGAGGTTATTTAAGGCAGGCATAGAAAGACAGAGCAGGCCATAGAAGCCAGGAGGAACAAGGTTGAGAAAGCTGAAAGATAGCTGGTTGAGATTTGACTGTGATGTTTCCTCTCTTTGATATCTCAGCCTTTCTCTGAGATATGGCTCCGCATTTTCCTTATTTGTGCAACATGGTACATATACACAATGGAGTACTACTCAGCAGTAAAAAAAAATGACATTTTGAAATTTGTAATCAAATGGATGGAACTAAAAAAAAAAAATCATCCTGAGTGTGGTAACACAGACTCAGACAGACAAACATGGTGGTATGTACTCACCAATAAGTGAATTTTAGATGTAAAGGATAACCAAGCTCCAATCCACAATCCCTCAGCATCTAGGTAACAAGAAAGAGTCTAAAAGAGACATCCATGGAAACTCCCCATGTATGGGGAAATAGAGACGATCTGAGAAAATTGGAACCATAGGGGGAAGGGCGTAAGTTGACTTGGGGAGAGAAGATAAGGCAATGAGATGATTAGGCTTGAGGAGGGACAGAGAGGGAGAACAACTGAAGAGAAACCTTGATAGAGGGCGCTATTGTGGGGTTAGAGAAACCTGGTACCAGGCAAATACCCAAGAACCCGCAAAGATGGCCCCAGCTAAGACTCTAAGCAATAGTGGAGAGGGTGCCTGAACTGACCTTCCTCTGTAATCAAATTGATGACCACCCTAATTGTCATTATAGAGCCTTCATCCAGCAACTGATGGAAGCAGATGCAGAGATCCACAACTAAGCACTGGGTTGAGCTTCCTTCCAGTCCAGGCTAAGAGAGAGAGGAGATACTGTATAAGCAAAGGGGTCAAGATTATGATGAGAAAACTCATAGAGACAGCTGACCCAAGCTATTGGCAGCTCACTGACTCTGAACTGACAGCTGGGGAACCTTCATGGGACTGAACTAGGCCCTTTGAATGTGGATGACTGCTGTATGGCAGGGGTAGTTTATGGCATCTCTGAAAATGGGAGGAGAACTTTCATGAACTAGTGCATGAACTACATTCCTGGAGCCCATTCCCTAAAGAGGAACACCTTACTCAGTCTTGGTATTGGGGAGGGGCTTGGTCTTACCTTAATTGGATATCCCAGACAGCATTAACTCAAGCTAGAAGTTCTTACCCTCTCTGACAAGTGAATGGATGGGAAATGGGATGGTGGGAATGACTGGGGTATATCGGGGAAGAGGGAAGGGAGCAAGAACAGTAGAGGGTATGTTAGAAAATAATCTTAAATAAAATATATCAAAATGAAATTCATTAAATAATAGTTAAGCAATGAGCAGTGAATTTTTTTATATGTCCTATCTTTAGTCAATAGTTCTCAGTGTGCTAACAAGAACATATTCACAATCCTATGTGGTTAGTGTATCCAAAAGACTTTGAACACTCAAATACAATACATTGAAAGTCTATCATAAGGTTTTATTCTTGGTTTGTGGTTATTTGTTATATATTTAATAAAAACCAGTCTGGAATATAAGAGATCTACCCACAGTCAATCCAGGAGGATCAGAGAGTGGTAACTCACACCTTAAATTCCAGCACTGGGAAAGACTGGGAGTGGTGACCTACACCTTAAATCCCAGCAGATCTGAGTTTGAGGCCAGCTTGGTTTACAGAGGGAGTTCCAGGCTCCCAGGCAGGCAGTGGTGGGGTCAGGCCTTTAATCCAGTAACTCCTGAGACAGAGATCTTTCTGTGTTTCTGTTTAGTAAAAGCCCATGCCTTTAATCCTAACCTGGATGTGAAACATCTGGGCAAAGAAGGTATATAAGGCCAGCATATGAAGACAGATTCAGGCAGCAGAAGCAACGAGGAACAGAGAGAGGCTGAGGAAGCTGGAAGATGGCTGGGTGATATTTGACTGTGGTGTTTCCTCTCTCTGATATTTCAAACATTCCCTGATATTTGTCTCTACGTTTCCTTTATTACAACCAGAATTCAAGCAGCACTGTTTTTTACACAATTGGAATTTATTGCAGGGTGGTAGTAGCTCATAGCTTTAAACCCTGCACTTGTATGGGAGAGGAAAGCAGACCTCTGAGCTTAAAACCAGCCTGATCTACAGAAGGGGATGCTAAAATCCTGTCTTCAAAACCAAAGAGAGAAAGAAACAAAAAAAGAGACAGAGACACAGACAGGCAAAGGGAGAGGGAAATAGATAGACAGAGATGAAGATAGAAACAGAGGCAGAGGGAATGTCAGAATTATGTAGTGTTAATCCCAAAGATAGGAGCATGAAGACCACCAACTCATATCATCTTTGCCAAATTAATTACAAGCAACTAATTAAAACAATCTTTTGTATTTGTTTATACAGACTGCCTTCTGCTAAGTTAGAATTCAAGCAATCAGCATTGGATGTGATAAAGACAAGGTTTTTGTAGCTAGTGTTTGGTGTTTTTCAAAAGGGTGATTTAGTCAGCAAAATAGATGAGGTTACAGGAATGGAATATAAGCATAGCAAATTCATCAGAACAGCCTCCTGGAAGAAAAGACAGAGTAGCAAAGCAGGCATAACAAGGTAGTTATAACAACAGGTAGTCATGACAACCATTTGATACAAAGGCATGTTTGTAATTTTCTGGAAGAGGATGTATAAAATCATCTGTAGTTAAGGTTACTTAAGTTAAAGTCCAGTCCTTGAAAAATAAAACTTTAATCATAAAAGGAATGAACATAGATTGTCTTTAGTATAAGATGGTTTTTGAGCTTAAGATGGTGGCAGGCTATTTCATCTGTAGCTCAGGCTAGTCTCAAGCTTCCTATGCAACCAAAGATAACCTTGAATTTCTGATCTTCCTATCTCCATCCCCATAGTGTTGGGGTTATATTCATACACCATCATGCTTGATTTTTGCTGTGCTGTGAATTAAACCCAGAACTTCCTGCATACTTAGTAAGTACACTGCCAAATAGGCTGTCTCTTCAGCAAAAGCTGTTTTTGCATTCACAGAAGAGCATCTTGCTTGAACATTGTACTCAACTATAACTCCTAGTTGGCTATAGACTGCTATGGATGTATCTCTGTACACTCTGTACGGAGTGTTCTCATTGCTAATAAAAAGCTGATTGGCCAATAGTCAGGCAGGATTTTCTGGGAAGAGAGAATGCTGGGGGAAAATGCAGAATTTGAGTCATCTACCAGATACAGAGGGCATAGGACATATATAAATTGAGGTAACAAGACATGAGACACATGGCAGCACACAGATGAATAATATAGAACTAGTTGCGTTTTTCTACATGCCATCACCCAGTTATGCAAGTACCATTTATTGAAGATGCTTCTTATCTTCTATTGCATATTTTGGCTCCTTTGTAAAGAATCAGGTGTTTATATTTATGTGGATTATTGTCAGGATTTTTAATTCAATTCTGTTTATCAATGTGCCTGTTTTTATGCCAATACCAAGATGTTTTAATTACCGTAGCTCTATATTAGTGCATAAAGTCAAAGATGGTGATGCCTTCAGAAGTTCCTTTATTGTACATGATTTTTTTGGAAATCTTTGTTTTATTGGTTTGTTTGTATTTGTTTTTCCTTATGAAGTTGAGTATTGTTCTTGCAAGGTCTGTGAAGAATTGTGTTGGGATGTTGATGGGGATTACACTGAATCTGTAGATTGCTTTTTAAAGAATGCCACTTAATACTTTTTAATCAATAATATAAAGCACAATGGTTTTTAAAATTTGTTAATACTATCATATTATACGTCAACATAGATGGAGGGAAATGTTGGGATCTGACACATGTGCAATGCCCTCAGAGGCCAGAAGGGGGAGTCAGATGCCCTGGAACAGCAGTCAGCATTGGTTGTGAGCTTCTGAATCTGGTTGCATGGAACCAAACTCAGGACTTTCAAACAGGAGCAAGCACTTTTCACTGCAAAGCCATCCTTCTAGTCCCAACATGGTGTTTTATCTTATTTATTCATTTGTTTGTTCTGTCAACAAGTATTTTGCCTGCATGTATGTATGTGTGACCACTATATTCCTGGTGCCCTTGGAAGTCGTAAGAGGGCATTGGATCCTTTGAAAGCAGAGCTGCAAATGGTTGTAACCTGGGTTAGGGGAACAGAACCTCTCCACGTGGAATAGGTCCACCTGCCTCTGCCTCTGAGTGCTGGGATCAAAGGCATGGAACACCAGGCCTTCAAATATGTTTGTTTGTTGAGACAGGGTTTCTTTGGATAACATTGCCTGTCCTTGAACTCCTTCTGTATACCAGTCTTGTCTTGTTCACAGAAATTTGTCTGTGCTGGGATTAAAGGCTGAGATAGTTGAAGATGAGATAGTTATAGTTTTCAGTGACAGTTTTAGAAAAGAAACTTCGAAGCTAAAGTGTATAAATTTGAGAGACATCAAAATAATAGTTTTTAGTTAGTAATACAAGTTAGATAGAAAATGAATTAGGTAAAATCCTTTGGACTCACTAAAATAGGATAATTTATGGAACTTTTTGACTTGTTAATGGACTGAACATTACTCATGTAATTATTGTTAGTATATATTGTATATAAGTATTGTACCTATTGTATATGGTTTTCTTATGTCAGCTATAACCTTTTTAAATTTTGACACAAAAGGGGATATGTGGTGATATGTTCCATATTTAATGAAATCCAGTCTGAAATATCAGAGGGATCTACCCACAGTCAATAGAGGAGGATCAGAGAGTGGTGATTTACACATTTAATTCCAGCACAGGGAATATATGGAAGTGATAACTTTTGCCCTTAATCCCAGCAAATGTGAGTTTAAGGCCAGCTTGGTTTACAGAGGGAGTTCCAGGCTCCGAGGCAGGCAGTGGTGGTGCCATGCCTTTAATATTAACCTGGATGTGAAACAACTGGGCAAAGAGGGTATCTAAGGCAGGTATAGAAAGACAGAGCAGGCAGAAGAAGCCAGGAGGAGCGAGGCTGAGGAAGCTGGAAGACAGCTGGGTGAGATCTGATTGTGGTGTTTCATGTCTTTGATATCTCAGCCTTTCTCTGACATCTGGCTCTTAGTTTCCTTTATTTGTGCAACAGATTAAAACATTTAAAAATATATAAATGAACATTTATTTAGAATAAAGCAAGAAGATGTACGCAATTCTACCTTCATTATAGAATCCAGAGTAGTAAAAGTCTTCATGAAATAAAAAAAAAATAGTCCAAAGCTTTTCAGCAGCTGTTGTTCCTTTCTCATTAGCATTAAGAAAATTTAAAGTTAATAAAGCATCATGTAGTCTATTTCTAGGGAGTCTTCGTTATTCCTTTCTGTTTATTTAGCATATCCTGTAGAGTTCGATTTGATCTCTCTATGACTGCTTGCCCTGTAGGATTGTGTTATATTCCTGTAATATGCTTTACATAATAATAAGCAAAAAAATGTTTCATTTTACTAGAGACATATGCCAGAGCATTGTCAGTCAATTTGTACAGGTATTCTCATGATGGTGCTAACTTCTAGCAAATGTGTGATTACAGAATCAGTCTTTTCTGAACTCAAAGCAGTTGCTCATTGAAATCTGAAAAATGTTTCTATTGTATGATATACATATCTTAATTTTCCAAATTCTGTAAAATGAAACACATCCATCTGGTAGATTTCATTTCTATATATACCTTTAGGATTACTTCCTGCAGACAATGGAGTTTGGTTATAGAAGGAACAGGTGGGACATCTTTTTAAAATTTCTTTGGCTTGTTGCCAAGTGATAGAAAAATCTTTTTTAATCCTTTGCTAGTGATGTGATGCTTTTTAGAAAACTCTGAGGCCTCTAGCACATTTACCATTAATAATTTATCAATTTCATCATTACCTTGTGCTAAAGGACCTGGCAGACCGGTACGGGATCGAATATGTGTTATACAGAAGGGATGATTTCTAGTCCTGATTATTTCTTGTAACAGAATAAATAATGAAGCTAATTCTGACTCATAATTAATAAAATCAGCAGTTTCAATGGGCAAAACAACTCTTTCTGCATACTGAGAGGCAGGGACTATGTTAA
Organism: Phyllotis vaccarum; assembly: GCA_033318265.1. Classification (NCBI taxonomy): domain Eukaryota; kingdom Metazoa; phylum Chordata; class Mammalia; order Rodentia; family Cricetidae; genus Phyllotis; species Phyllotis vaccarum. Next base: position 104,892,245 of record JARWLC010000013.1, read on the forward strand.
GAGGTTCAGTAAAATCCATTAATACCATATAATTAATATAATTCTGACTTTTGAACAGAATTATAAGGGCTTTGAGCCACTTTGCTTATATGTTCTGATTTGTAACCTGCCTTTCCTGATTTGTAGTTATAAGTATAAAATGTAGGGGCTCCAGAAATTGGTTCATCTCTTATAATATGAGCAAGTATCCAATTAGTTTTTTTTTAGAAATTCAATTCTTTTGCTTTGAGGATATTTGTTAATATCTCCCAAAAAAATCACTGCAGGCTTTTTGCCAAAGTTCACTTTCTACGAATACTTGGTCAATTTCTTCATTAGTTAAATGTACAATAATTTCCAATGGGTTCATTCCTGTTAATTGATGAAGCCTTAATTTTCCTTTAAAATTATTTCAGAAATTTTTTCCACATATGTATTTAATTTCTTACTTGGGTTATGTGATAGAAATATCCACTCCAATATAACATTTTCCCTTTTGCATTAAAATTCCTATAAGAGAATTCTTAGAGGGCAAGGTAACTAGAAAATAATTAAGTCTGGATCCACATGTGCATCCTGTAATTTCTTTTGCACCACCAATAATTCTTTCTCACCTTTAGGTAACAATTCTCTTGGACTATTTAGTCCTTGTCACCATTTAAGGTTTTGAATAAATTATCCAGTTCATCATTTTTTATTCCAATAGTGGGTTTTAAATTGGCAATGTCTCTTAGTAATCTTTGAAAATCATTAAGTGTCTTCAATCTATTTCTCGTGATTTGTACCTTTTGGGGTCTAATTTTTTGGTGGTGCATTTTGTAACCTAATAATTAATGGAATCCCCTCTTTGTATTTTTTCTGGGGAAAATTTGTAATCCCCAAGCAGGAATTTTTTTTCACTCCTTCACACTTTTTTCTAAGGTATCAATATTTGAATCAGCCAACAAGATGTCTTCCATGTAATGATAAATTATAGATTGTGGGAATTTGTTACCTATTTGTTCTACTGGCTTTTGTACAAAATACTGGCAAATAGTCGGGCTATTCAGCATTCCTTGATGGAGGACCCTCCAATAATATCTCTTTACATGCTGAGAATTATTATAAATGGACTCTGTAAAGGCAAGTTTTTCTGTCTTGTTCTTGTAAAGGTATTATAAAGAAACAGTCTTTTAAATCAACAACTGTAATAGGCCATTCTTTAGGTAACAGAGAAGGCAAAGGAATTCCAGACTGTAGAGAGCCCATTTGTTGGATCACCTTGTTTATTGCACTTAGGTCTGTTACCATTCTCCATTTTCCATATTTCTTTTTAATAACAAATACAGGAGAATTCAAAGGGCTGGTTGATTCTTCTATATGCTGGGTATTTAACTGCTCTCATACCAGGTGCTATAAGGCCTGAAATTTCTCTTTTGTTAAAGGCCATTGATGAACTCATCTAGGATTCTCTGTTAGCCAATTTAGAGGTAGTGCTGTGGGTGTTTTTGAAAGATCAGCAGCTCTTGTGCCTTGTTTTTGTATAACCTGAATGGGCTGTGACTATTTCTCATAATACCTTCTAATGTTGTTCTCTGCAAACATGTTCTAGTTTATGGTTTATTTCTGTGTTTGGAGGAATATTAATCTGTGTGTTCCATTGTTGCAGTAAATCTCATCCCATAAATTTATAGCCACCTTAGCCACATATGGTTTTAATATTCCTCTCTGACCCTGTACACTCAAGCCATGTTGAATTCTGTTTTACCTGGAATAATGATCCAATTCCCCAAAACTGAATATTTACCTCCTGAAGGGGCCAACTTGGATTCCATGACTATGGGGAAATTATTGATATATCTGGCCCTGTGTCCAATAAACCTTCAATAATAAGATCATTTATTTGTACTTTTAATTTGGTCTTTGTTCATTAATTAAAGCTTGCCAAAATATTCACTGTCTAATTATTTCTGAGTTTTTTTCTTTTTCTATAGATTTTCTATAATTCAGTGTAGTATGTCTTTAAAAAATTGGTTTTAATTTCTATACTTGTACTGGGAAGTTGTTTCCTCCATAATGGCAGGGTAAGATTGGACTGTATTTGATATGGGGGCTTTTGAAACCCCCCTTGGGGAATTTCCCGAAGGCAAAAAATTACCTTGTATTTCCCTTGATGACCCGTACTCATTCATCCAGTGTCTCCATTTTCTACAGCTTCTGCATACTCCAGAAGGGAGGGACATTCTCTTGGGATTATTTCTAAAAAAAAGCACTGTTTCTGGGAATGCCTTGTTTACAATTTCTTTTTATATGACCTTACCTTTTATAATTGTAACATTTAACATTTTCAGTTTTTCTTATACCTCTAGATATAAGCTCTCCTACCCAGTTATCATCACTGTCATAAGACTCTAGATTAATTGTCTCACAAATCCAATTGTCCAGAGTGCTGATATTGCTTTTAATGCTCTAAGTATTTTTCTATATTGTGTATTGGCATTCTCAAAAACCAGTGATTCAACTACTATTCCCCTGGCTTCTGAGTCCAGTATCATTCTGTTTACCACTGCAGTTAATCTGTGCAAAAAGTCTGTAAAAGTTTCTTTGGGGCTTTTAATTACTTTTGTGAATGATTCAGTTTCCTTTCCTATTTCTTCAATCTGATCCCAGGCATTTAACACTGCCATGCTGCTACTGTCCTACTGGTATTATATTAAGGAAGAGGTCACATGTGCCAATGTGTTGAAGGATATTTCCTACTTTCTTTTTATCAAGTTCAGTACAGCTGGGTATATGTTGAGGTCTTTGATTCACTTGGTTTTCTTTGAGTTTTGTGCAGGGTGATAGATAAGGATCTATTTGCATTCTTCTACATAATCCAATTATGCCAGCACTGTTTGTTGAAGATAATATCTTTTTTCCATTGAATATATATGGCCTCTTTATCAAAACTCAGTTGTTCATAGGTATGTGGGTTAATGTATGGGTCTTTGATTTAATTCCATTGATGCACAAGTCTGTTTTTGTGTCAGTACCAGGCTGTTTTTATTACTGAAGCTCTATTGTATAGCTTGAAGTAATTGATGGCGATTCCTCCTGAAGTTCTTTTATTGAGCAGGATTGTTTTGGCAATCCTGGGTTTCCTTTTATTCCATATGAAATTGAGTATTGTTCTTTCAAGGTCTGTAAAAAATTGTTTTGGGATTTTGATGAGGATTGCATTGAATCAGCAGATTTCTTTTTGGTAAAATTGACATTTTTTCTATGTTGATAATACCTATGCAGAAGCATAGGAGATCTTTCCATTTTCTAATCTCCTCTTCAATGTCTTTCTTCACTGACTTAAAATTTATTAAACAGATCTGCTATTTCTTTGGTTAGAGTTATGCCAAGACATTCAATGCTACTTGCAGCTATTATAAAGGGTGATGTTTCTCTGTTTCTTTCCCAGCCCTTTTGTCCTTAGTGTATAGGAGGGCTATTTTTTTTTTTTTTTAGTTAATCTTGTATCCTGCTTCATTGCTAAAGGTGTTTACCAGCTGTAGGAGTTCCCTTGTAGAATTTTGGGTGTCACTTATATGTATGATAATATCATCTGCAAATAGAGATAGTTTGACTTCTTCCTTTCCAATTTGTATTCCCTTAATCTCTCTTTTTTTCTCTTATTACTTTAGCTAAAAAGTTTTAGAACAAAATTGGATAGATAAGGAAAAAAAGGACAGCCTTTTCTTGTTCCTGATTTTAGTGGGATTGCTTTGAGTGTTTTTCCACTTAGTTTGATGTCGGCTGTTGGCTTACTGTATATTGCCTTTATTATATTTAGGTATTGTCCCTGTATTCCTGATCTCTCCAGGACTTTTATCATGAAGGTATATTGGATTTTGTCAAAGGATTATTCAGCATCTAATGAGAAGATCATGTGGGTTTTTTTCTTTCAGTATGTTTATATGATGGATGGCTTTCACAGTTTTTCATGTTAAACCATCTCTGCATCTCTGAGATAAGCCTAACTTTTTGTGGTGGATGATTTTTTTGATATGTTGTTGGATTCAGTTTGCCAGGATTTTATTGAGTATTTTTGCATCAATGTTAATGAGAGAGCTTGGTCTGTAATTCTCTTTCTTTATTGCATCTTTGAGTGGCTTAGGAATCAGAGTGATTGTGGCCTCATAAAAAGTGTTCAACAATGTTCCTTGAGTTTCTACTTTATGGAACAGTTTGAGGAGTATTGGTATTGGTTCTTCTTTGAATGTCTGGTAGAATTCTGCACTGAAACCATTTGGTCCTAGGCTTTTTTCACTTGGTAGACTTTTAATAACAGCTTCAATTTCATTTTGGGTTATAGGTCTGTTTATGTCTTTAATCTGATCTTCATTTAATTTTGGTAAATGGTACCTGTCCAGAAAGCTATCCATTTCTTTTAGGTTTTTCATTTTAGTGGAGTATGAATTTTCAAAGTATGACCTCATAAGTCTCTGGATATACAGATTGTCTGTTGTTATGTTCCCCTTTTCATTTCTGATTCTGTTAATTTGGATACTCTATCCCTCTCTACGTTTTGGTAAGTTTGGATAAGTTTTTATCTATCTTGTTGACTTTCTCAAAGAATCAACTCTTTGATTCATTGATTCTTTGTTTTGTTCTCTTTGTTTATATTGTATTGATTTTAGCCTATGTTTGATTTTTTTCTTGCCATCCACTCCTTTTAGGTGAGGTTGCTTCTAATTATTCTAAATACTTGAGATGTGCTGTTAGGTCTCTTTTGTGAGATTTACCTGGGTTTTTCATGTAGGTATCTAGTGGTATGAGTTTTCCTCTTAACACTGCGTTCCCTATGTTCCATACATTCGGGGATGTTGTGTATTCATTTTCATTAAATTCCAGGAAGTCTTTGATTTTTTTTTTCTTAATTTCTTCCTTGAAACAAAGTGGTTAAGTTGAGAAGTGTTCAGGTTCCATGAGTTTGTAGGCTTCCTGTGATTTTTGTTGTTAAACTATAGCTTTAAACCATGGTGATTTGATATGATATGAGGAGTTATTTCCATTTTTATCTATTGATGTTTGCTTTATGACTGAGTATGTGGTCAATTTTAGAGAAAGTTCCATCAGGTGCTGAGAAATATGTATATTCCTTTGTGTTTGGGTGGAAGGTTCTGTATATATTTATTAAGTCCATTTGGGTCATAACATCTATTAGATCCCTTATTTCTCTGTTGAGTTTCTGTCTGGTTGACCTATCCAAGGGTGAAAGTGGGGTATTGAAGTCTCCCACTATTAGTGTGTGGAGTTTGATGTGATTTAAGCTTTAGTAGCATTTATTTTATATATGTAGTTGCCCTTGTGTTTGGGGCACAAAAATTCAGGATTCAGACTTCATCTTGGTGAAATTTTCCTGAGACGAATGAGTAATGTCTGTCCTGGTCTCTTTTGATTCATTTTAGTTTGAAGTATATTTTGTTAGATATTAGGATGGCTACAGCAGCTTGTTTTTAAGATCATTTGATTGGAAAGTCTTTTCCCATCCCTTTACTCTGAGCCTGTGTCTGTCTTTGAGGTGTTTTTCTTGTATGCAGTAGAAGGATGGCTTCTGTTTTTGTATCCATTGTGTTACAGTGTGTCTTTTTATAGGTGAATTGAGTCCATTGATATGAATTGAGTCCATTGATATTAAGGGATATTAATAACCAATGATTGTTATTTCCTGTTATTTTGGTGGTAGCTTGTGTGTATTTCCCTTCTTTGGGTTTTTCTTCTGTGGTATTATCATTTTTTTGTGGTTTCCATGGTATATCTGGTTTCCTTAAGTTTGAGTTTTCGCTCTAGAGTTTTCTGTAGGGCTTGATTTGTGGATAGGTATTGTTTAAATCTGGTTTTGCTGTGAAACATCTTGTTCACTCCACTTATGGTGATTGAAATTTTTGCTGAATATAATGGTCTGGGTTGGCAGCCATATTCTTTTAGTGTCTGTATAACATCTGACCAGGATCTTCTTGCTTTCATTGTTTCCATTGAACAGTTGGGTGTTATTCTGACTGGCCTGCCTTTATTGGTAGTTTGGCCTTTTTCCCTTGTAGCTCTTAGTGTTTTGTCTCTGTTCTGTAGGCTTAGTGGCTTGATTATTATATGGCAAGCAGATATTTTTTGGGGGGTAGGGGTATCTATTCTATTTGGTGTTCTGTTAGCTTTTTTATCTTTATACACATTTCTTTCTTTAGGTTGGGAAAGTTTTTTTCTATGATTTTGTTAAATATATTTTCTGTGTCTTTGAGTTGGTATTTTTATCCTTCAATTCCAATTATTCTCAGGTTTGGTCTTTTCATGGTATCACAGATTTCCTGGACATTTTGTTTTTATGACATTTTTTGTTTTAGTGTTTTCTTTAACTGACATATCTGTTTCAACTATTGAATTCTACCCCAGAGATTCTCTCTTCCATCTCTTGCATTCTGCTGGTTATGCTGCATCTGTGGTTCTGGTTCACTTCTTCAGGTTTTCTATTTCCAGCTTTTCCTTGGTTTGTGCCTTCTTTATTACTTCTATTTCAATTATTAATTCCTGGAATATTTCTTTCACCTGTTTGTTTTCTTTTTCTTGGTTTTCTTTATTTTCTTCCAGGGATTTGTTCATCTCTTCCATTTTTTTGTTTATATTTTCTTCTATTTCTTTAAGGGAGTCTTTATATCTTCTTTTAATGCTTCTATTATCTTCATAAAGTTGTTTTTAAGGTTATTTTCTTCTGTTTCCTCTTCATTGTCATGCTCAGATCTCTATGTTGTAGAACCATCAGCTTCGTCTGGTGGTGTCTTGTTGTTCTTTATATTGTTATATTTATTCTTGCACTGGTGTTTGCCCATTGCTTTCTCGGTTCACTCTTAGTCAGCTCTTGGTTAGTTCATAGTCAATGCTGAGCCTGGGGACTGAGTGTCTCCAGTAATTGTAGGGGCTTATATTATTTGACTCTTTCTTGGCTGTAGGCCAAGGATCTGTGTGCCTCCAGTTAGTCAGCTGTGGACCAGGAGGCTTCAGAGTCTCTAGTTGTCATTGTTTAATGAAACAGATTATGGTTTGGGTGTGTTTTGGCCCGTGGGATGTCCCTAAAGCTGTGTTTTGCTGGGGATTTGGCTTGTGGCAGGGACTCTCCCAGTTTTCTTTAGTTTAAGGTGGTATCTGGGTGTGGTTGGGGTGTTGGGGGCTGTTTCCCAACACCAGAGTTCTAAGACCACAGTCTCTGCTTGCCCTGAGGGTTCCTGTGCCACTCAACTGCTAGTCGGCTGTGAAGCAGGAGAGAGACTTCTCTTCAGGGTAATATTTTTATCAATAATGCCAAGCTACCCTTCTATTAAGTCCATTCCCTGGCCCTCTGCTGAGTAAAACAGGCCAATGGGTGCCTCTATGCATCCATGTAGCTACCCACTATCGGAGGCACTACTGCCCAGATGTGTGTCTCCCAGTGTGAGTCAGGGGACTGACCACACATGGTTTTCATCACCATGGGACTGAGAATTTCCACTAGTGGGAATGGCACCATCAAGGTATAGAGATTATATATACAGAAGAAAAAAAGGAACCTCATTATTAGCTTAAAGAGAGGTTAGAATGCTTTGCAACAAAACCATGAACACTGGACCCCAGTCTTCTCATTATGCTACAGCAATATCCTGAGTTTGACTTTGGTGTAGCACCCTCAGCTGTCATCCAGACCACAAGGTCAAAGTTGACCCACAGATCTTATCAAGGTTATGCTGACACTGTGGAGCTGTGTTACACCCAAGCTCTTAGAGACCATTGTGCATAAAAGAAAGTAGGAGGCTTCAGCTGCAGAGTCAAATATGTGACTCAACCAGAGTTTAGGCCAAAAAATGGTTTCAAAACTTGGTGAAGGCCAGTCCTGTGTATAAACAGGGGCAATGACTGTATGGAAGCCTCTGATACTGGGACCAGTGCCATAGCTCAAGTCTTTTCTTTATGGAATGACAACATCCTAACTTGGACATTGACCCAGTGCCCTCAGCTATCATCTTGACCCCAGGGAATAAGGTAAGCCCCCAAGGAAGTCAGTCTTATCAGCACTATGCTGATACTGTGGGCCTACAACACAGCCAAGCTCTTAGGGACCATGGGGCAAAGAGGAAGTCAGTCATGTGTCATAGCAGAGATAGACACCTGCATCATCCAAGATCTTGGCTGAGAAATTGCTTCAAACCTTGCTGAAGGTAGGTCCCCTGTGGAGGCAGGGAAAAATACACCCTGTTACGTATACCTCTGAGGCCTTGAGTTTCTCAGTCCAGTGCCCAGATTCTTAGAAGAAGCGACATTCACCATCAAAATGATATTCAACTTATACCCAGACCATAGCCTGTGCCATCAGGTATTTCTGGTTCATGGGTTAGCATCCCAGCTGAAAGCCACCTTCCATCACTTGGGTCATGCATTGTCTGGGAGCATCACTGATGAATACGTACTGAAATGACAGGATGTACAGGATCCTTATCTTGAGGTATTAATATGTCCAAAAAGAAACACTGCATTTTAGCTCCCTCTATCCTGTCAACCTAGATAGAATCCTTTAAGAATCTCCTTGAGATTGCCAGGCAATTATGAGCTTATGGTCTGTCACCCCACCCTGTCATGACCACTCAATATAATTTGATTTTCTTTCTCTAAAGGACCCCATATCCCTCTGTTAATTGTAGTTGTTTTTCTTCTTATGCCATACAACCTACTACAGTTGCAGCCTAACAAACATGTGGTACAGGAAGTACAGACTTGGATTTCCTATGGTAGCCAGTCTAAATGCCCAGGAATCAGCTGCTTTGGAGTAGATATGTGAGCAACTTGCTTGTGACCCCTTCATATCCTCCTACTACCATCAAGGAGTGAAGATATCCCAGCAACTGTTGATACAACAGTGTCCCTAGCTTCACGAGTTTTTTGAACCCCCAGATATACCTACCACACATTTCCTGGAATAAGAATCATTTGGGATTCTGGCTTCTGTTCATGGGCTTGGGGAACTTGACACAGCCATATTTGAATGGAACAACAAAAGTCAGAAAGGCAAACAGTTGCTTGACAAAGATCCAGCAAAGCTGAGCTGCATGATGGCTGCCATACCATCTTTGGTTTTCATCTCTACCTGTGGCATATTTGGGAGAATTAATATTTCTATGATTTTGGGATATTGAATTGATGAACAATTTCTTATGTCTTCTCCCAGAAATGCTACTTCTATCTTCCCCTCGACAATCCTGAACATACTATTCCCCTCACTTTTAGGACTCTATCCTTATCTACTTGAAGGTCTTATGCCCTGGAGGTTGTGAGTCACATAAAGAGCCAGAGATCTCTATAATAGGCTATGAGATATTCTTAAAACATCTGTACCTATACTTATTCAGGAACAAGATAAACTCAAAAAAGTCAAGATTTAGCTAATGAGAGGAGTTGGCCACAGTTCAGATTGCAAGCCCCTTCCCACTATACACTCAGACAATTACATGACATATATAGTAACAAAGTTAGATTAACTGAGGTTACCTTAGCCATACAAAGAGACTTATACTGATGGGCAAAGAATGATGTGGAGAGATATTAAAATAGTATGATATGTCAGGGCCTTTCCTTCTTAGAGAAGTTAGCTCATGTAGAACCACTATGGAAACATATGGTTAAGAAACAACAGAGTGTCAGGATTAGATATACAGACAAATTCTATACATTGTGAACATTATATTATGCAAGAATTTAAATAATAACATCAGCAGTTTTGGTTTGATAATTTTTCGTGGGAACTAAGACCATTAAGAGTTAATAATGCACTGCTTAAGGCATGGCACCATGCTTGGGCTGGCTTGAAGACTTTGTTTCGGTCTAGAGTCCTTGAAGAAATCAGAGCTATCAGCTGGAAAACAGACTGTCATATGCCTCTAGATTCTTGATAGATGCGTTATGGATCAATGAGTAAAAATGATAACTCTTTATTAATAATGTTAAAACTTGAGGGAAAATGATTGAAAATGGTAACTCTGTTCCATCAGAGTTTATTAATGATGAATAAAAGGTGAGCAAAAGGAAATGAAACACATGTCCAAAACCAAAAATTATATGATCTATTTTTGGAACAGCATAAATGTATCAGTGCTTGCTAAAGTCTGTATAAATAAAGGATCAGTCTGGCTGCTAGTCTCTCAGGCTATAACATTCTCCTGACCATCCTGGCTCACCTCCTTCCGCAGCCAACTCCTCACATCCTCTTCTTGGATATGACCACCATAGGGGATGGCTTTCTGCAGAGATTCCCAGAAATTTCACAAAGAGATGACCTATTTCTTAGACCTTCATTGCTTTCCTGATTCCCTTTTTTCTTGCTGAGTTCGTCCCTGCTCTATCCCCTTCTTCTTTTCTATTCTCATAGTTTACTCCTTTCCTTCAGTCCATGCTTACATCTTCATTCTGTTCTCTCAGTTTCATTCTCTGTTCTTCCAGTAAACTAGTGGTAAGAAAGACGTGTTAGTGTGAGAATGCATGTGTGTGTGTTTACCTTTGTGTAACATTGTATTACATCTCCTGATACATATATTGGCTTTGTCCTTCTCCATGTATTCAGATCCTGAGGAGAAAACAAGATAAAGTTGTAGATTTCTTTGGAGTTTATCCCACATGTGACACAAAATAACTGCCTGAAGAAAGAGCGCTAGTGTGCTGATCCACTACTGTCATCCTGACCAGAGCCAAAAAGACTAGATTTTCGGTTATGTGTCCTGGTGCCCTTTAGTCGATGCAATTATGATCAGACAGCTTTCCTTCTTGTGATCGAGGGTTACAGATATATGTACATGGCTGCATGCAAATGCTTAAAAATAAAAGGTCCATGCACAAGAGGGACTCTGTCATTTGGAGAAAGCATATGGTTGCAAATATCTTGACTGGCAGTAGCTATTCCTGGTAGAGAGAACTATTGTTTACAGACCATGTGATCATAATGCTTTCTGGGAAGGCTACAATAAATGATTTGGAACCACAGCTCAAGACCTGACAGGCTGGTGGCAGGTGGGATAAACTAATATTTCTTATATATTTTCTAGTCCCTAATGGGTGTCACTAGGAACCTAATCTTTCATCAGAGGCTCAGGTGCCTAACACAAATATGAACTTAAAAAGCAGCTGACAGAAACACTGGACTGCACAGACAAGGTCTTAGAATGCACAGGTTGGAATCTCTGGACAAAAAGGCTAAATAGTTTATGTGGCATTCATTCTTTTTCCTCCAATCCATGGCCCAGGAACTGGGACACTCAACATGAAACTATCTGAGTGCTTTTCATCCTCTGGATAACCCAGAATCTCCTTCTGCTGGTTATAAGTCCATTTCAGTCATACAGCCTGTCTAGATAGGTATTGTCTCCCTTGTGTCAACTGCTCACTTTGCTCTCTGTCCTATGTGCTCTTCCTATCAGAAGCCTGGTGTGTGAGTGTGGGGAGGAAGTCAGGCACCCGTGAACTAGAAACTTGCTTGTGGAATGGCTATACAGTGTACACCCATGTAAGTATTGGACACTCTACAGCAATGGTTCTCAACCATCCTTATGATGTGCCACTTCAATGCATTTCTCATGTTGTGGTGACCCCTCCAACCATAAAATTATTTCATTGCTACTTTATAACTTCAATTTTGCTACTGTTATGAATTTCAATGTAATGATCTAATATATGACCCCTATGAAAGAGTTTCATTCCCAAAGGGGTCTTGACCCACAGATTAATAACTGCTTCACTGTGGGTTACCATGACACTCAGCATAAAAATTCTAGCTATGTTCATATGGACAGGATATTGAGGGGATCACGCTCAGCACAAGGTCCAATCTCTTCCTATAGCTTCTTCTGACTGTTGTTTTTCTTTTTGGGGTTTTTAGTTTAGTTTTTCTTTATGATCCTTAGATTTTGAGGGCATGTCATGATCTTGGAATTAGATTTTAAAACCTTTGGGGTCTATAACAGATACTGTCCATACAGGAAGGCTCCAACATTAATCTCTGGTCCGAAGAACTCAGCCATCTTGGAGACTAGTGATAAGTTGCTGTACTTTTGTGTCTCTCTTTTAAAAAAAGAAAACAGAGAATGGTGGATGGAGAGACCCTGCCTTCTACCTTGGCATTCCTCAGGCAGTACTGACACCAAGCAGACTTACTTCCCTATTCCTGCCAACATCCCAGTGTGCTGATTCTCAACAGGACTGAAGTGGTGGATGTGAGGAATGCACCCCAAGACTAAAATGAAAGGGACTTCAGTTAGCCCAGTCCAGGGATTGAGGGCCTCATTATTGCCACTCTTAGAAGTAGCCAAGCCTTAAAAGAGTAACCAGAGCAACACAGGAAGTACATACAAACTTAGATTTTCTGTAGCAGCCATGTTTGTTAGGATGGAGAGAAGTTGTTCAACTAGGAGTCACATCCTTGGAGCAGATACGTTGGCAACATACTTTTGACTCCTTCATACCCACTTACTATTAAGGAAAGACAGCATAGGTACTTGTGGGCACAGCAGATTCCCTGGACTCATGACTATTTTATTGAACTATCACCTCTACCTTCCTCTCATTTCCTGGAATTTTGTCATTCATTTTGGTTCTTTAATAATCTTCTGTCCTTTGGGGAGTGCTTCAGGTAGAGTTCAGTGACCTGTCCTGTCAGCCAGGTGCTCACCATCAAAACTAGATTTCCAATACAATCTTGTTGGAGGCATCGAGCAGTGACCTTTTCATGGTTTTTAAGCACATTGCTTGCTGGCAAGAGATTCTTTCCTGGTTTTGCTAAGGCAGTTCTCTAAAGAACCACAAGATGTCCCTTTCAGGCTATTTCCTGTATTGTTAAGCACAGTGGCCAAAAATAGCAAGTCACTCACCCCTCCCTGCAACTAACCGCTCCCCGCTCCTTCCTGGCTAGCTATTGTAAGGGCGGGGAAAAAATGGCGCGGCGGACCAGTTGAGAACAGAACAAAGAAGACGGGGTTCCCGCCTTACCCTTAAACCCCTCCCCACTGGGGGCTTCGGCCCCTATTGGTCCGTGCACATACACCTAATTTGCATGGGCGTGCCTATAAATATTGCTGCCTTTTGTTCAATAAAAGAGACCTTGACAAAATCCAGACTGACTCTGTCTTAGCTTGCTTGGTCTATTTTCTTTCTTCCCCCCATTGGTATTTCAGGTGACACCTCTTCGAAGACCCATGAATAACTAGTCTCGCTGGACGAGGCACAATCTAAGGGTATAGAATAAATTTAAAAGTGATTGCAAGCATTCGGGAGTGCATAGCAGGTAGGTAACTGTGTCCTGTGAGTCAATGTGTGAGAGGGAAGAAGGAGAAGGCAGAGTCCTCCCTTAGTATAAGCCAAGAAGGAAGATAAATATAAAACAGAAGAGGTACCACATGGACTGCTTTCACTACAAGTGCCTCCTTAACAAAACCCACTGGACACAAGACTCTCATAAGGTTTCCATTCTTGGAGGACACTCCTTCCTTGCCCAAGATTCCCATACAATCCTTAGTTAATCACAAGAGGTTGTCCTCCTTCCTCATGTGTTTACTGTCCTAAATGGTCAGCTGGCCCAAGTTAAACTAGTAAAATTATGGGTAGAATAGAACAGGTACCACTTTTACAGTTGGTGGTATTTAGGCTATGGTTCACCTCCATCTGAGTGTAATGCAGTACCTGTGTTTACACATTTTGTGTGCATTCTGAGGGTGTACACTGTAGAAAAAGCAGAGCAATAAAGGGTCTAGATACTATAGCAGAGCATCCTGACTAATGCATATTGAAGACTATTTCAATTTCTAAAACAGAGGGACTGATGCTGCGAAGGTCTTTATGTAGCCAGCCCTCAACAAAACCACAGATTGAGGCATGTGTTTGGGATCAAAGATGGGATGCATATACTTTTGTCAGGAGGTGGGTATCTTTTCATATGATATGCTGCCCAGAACATCACACTAGACAGTATGTATGTGGAAGGCACTAGGACAAGTCTGTAGATGTGGGTGGCCTTATGCCAGTGAGATGTTAGAGCAAGGGAGCTTCATTTCCATCCAGTGAAGGCTTATATCTGGGTGTTTATAGAGATGGTGAGTCTGGAAGCACTGAGGGTTGTCTGAGAACAAAAAGCAGGCATTTCCCATGGGTATTACAGAAAATCTCAACATGGAAGATGGGGTCCTCCATGTTGAGGTTCAGTCCATCAGGCCATGAAGCTTCCTATTTGGTAGTGAAAAATATTTTCTAAAAGAAAGTATTAATTCCCCCAAGAATCCTGTGAGGTCTGTATATACTGGATACATGTATATGAAATTAATGTTATTGTAGGGGTTCATATGTGTCTCTCTTTGTATGTGCCCAAATATGTTAACAGCTTGGTGTGGGAACATCTTTTGAGTCTTAAGGTCACTTTGTCATTGACCATGTATAGAACTCCCTGGGAGAAAGAGAGATGTAGTGGAAAGTCGTGGGTTTCTTTTGACATTCCTTACCTGTGACACAGAACATCACCTAGTGTTTGATTAGTGCTGACATCCTTGCAGGAACCGGAAGGACTGGCTTCTCTAGAATGTGTCTGGGTGCTATTCAGCCAATGTATATTTCATCAGAGAGCCATTCTTTGCATGCGTGGAAGGTTCCACAAATTGGTAGGTTGCTGGATCCTAGTGATAAAGGTCCATGTTCAAGAGGAACTGCATGATTTTAGACAAAGGAACTAACAGCAAATATCCCGACTAGTAATAGCTGTGTGGAGAAGTGTTAATTGGTTAAGCACAGTGAGATCATAATGATTGCTAGGCAAACCCAAAGAGATGGTTTGTAGTCCCAGCCCAGGGCCTGGGAGGCAGGTAGCGGCTGAGATGAAGGAGTTTGTTGTTTGTTTGTTTATTTTCATTCACCTATTCAGGATCCTGGGGAGCCTACAGCAGTTTCAGCAGAGGCTGAGAATATCTCTAAGCAACAAAGTCCTGTGAGATGTAGAATATGGCTGACTCCACTGGAATGCACAGACAGGGTATAGGAATACAGCTTGGGTCCTTTGGAACAAAACCTCCAAAGGGTTTAAGCAGTTGTTGTCAGACATGGAGAGTTTGAGGACACTGACAGGGCTTCTCAGTGAGAAAGGAAGAGAGTTCTTTTGCTGATAGGTGGTACAGAAAGTCTCAATAAGCAGGAGGTGGGCCTTAAGGCTCAGGTTCAGTCCTTAAGGACAGGAAGGTTTCCTGTTGGGTAGTTAAACACATTTCTCAAGGGAAAAATGGTAATTCTCCCTTGAGAGAATAATCTAACAAGGTCTAGCCTCCCTGAATACATGGTCATGAGATCTATGTTAGATTGGGAGGGTGTGTACATGTTCACTGGTAGTCATAACCAGCCAAAAAAAAAAAACCCAAAAAACAAAACCAACCAACCAAACAAAAAACCCAAAACTACATTCTTCTTCCTAGACCTATACTTGTTTAGTCCTGAGCCATGTGTTCAGACCCTCAGGGAATATGAAGGAAAGTCATGGGTTCCTTTTGAGTTTGTCCCAAGCACAAGTGACTACCTGAGGCAGGAGTGCTGGTAGTCTAGTATGGTGTTGTCATTCTGTCTTGACCATGATTAGGTACCTCTTGGTCTATGTAAATGCCGCTAGAGAGCTTTCCTTTGCCTGTGCTGAGAGAGGCAGAAATGGGTAGATGGCCTGATACACATAATAAAGATAGGTCCATATAAAAGAAGAATTTCACATGTTTTATAGATAGGAAATAGGGAGGAAGTAATGATTGAAAATAAATGTGTGGGTTAATGTAGTATGAAGTTTCTGGCCCCGCTTTTCTGGCTTGGCCCCAAGGTTTGGACCCCCCTCACAGCCCCGCTGCCACTTAGCCCCAAATAACAACACAAAGGCTTATATTAATTTCATGCTGATTGACCTATGGCTTCTGCATATTGCTAGATAACTCTTAATTCTTCAACTAACCCACGGTTAGCCAAGTGGCTTAGTACCTTTTCTCAGAGAAGCATCCTGGTCTCCTTTCCTCTGCATCTGCTGGTGTCTCTGCCTGACTCTCTTCCCAGAGTTTTCTTAATCTGATAGTTCTGCCCATACTTCCTGTCTGCCTCTGACCAATCAGCATTTTATTAAACCAGTAGGAGGGACAAATATTTACAATGTACAAAAGCATAATCCTACACCAGGTTAATAAGAGTGATTAATTACAAATGATGAGATCATATAATAGTGGCTGGTCATGTCCCTAGAGATGGTTTGTAGCCCCAGCTCAGGGCCTAGTAGGCAGGTAGCGCCTTGGATAGCATAAAGGTTCTTTTGATATTTTCTTATCTCAAGATCAGAATCCAGCAGAGCCTTAACTTTCAGCGGAGTCTTCCTCTACTCAAACATGCATAATATGGAGGACAGCCCAGAGAATTCATTCACTTGAATACAAAGTCAAGGTAATAAACTCTGTAGGTTGAAGTCTCTAGACAGGAAGACCAAAGTGTTTTGCTGGCAGCTGTCCCCTCTATGCTGTTCCTAGCAGTGGTCTAAGACGCTAAACCCTCACATTGGAAACTTGCTGTGTAACCCAGAGTCTCATCCTACTAGATAGCAATCCTTCCCTAGTCCTAGGCCCCATGTGGGGAGGTAGTTGTCTCTTTTGTGCCAATGTTCCTCATTCTTCTCTGTTCTATGCATTTCCCTGTCAGGAGCTTCCTATGTGAGGGAGGAGGTAACATCTAACCTTGAATGTGAAGCTTAGTTATGTCACCGTATTCTAGAACCTGCACAAACATGGAAAGCCTGAACACATCTTGGTTTCCCTTGACCTCCAGAGTCAGGATAATAGCGGAGGCTCTAGGGCACCTTTAGTTTTCCTACATGGCGTTTATGGCTTCATTCAGGTTGTGTCATACCCTGTAGTGGAGTGACTGAATATGGGTGACCTGAGGACAGTTCTCTCTGTCTCTGTCTCTCTCTTTCTCTTTTTCCCTCCCTCTTTCCCTCCCTCTTTCCCTCTCTCTCTCTCTCTCTCTCTCTCTCTCTCTCTCTCTCTCTCTCTCTCTCTCTCTCACACACACACACACACACACACACACACAGACTGACAGAGAAAAAAAATAGAGAAACCCTACCTACCTCCAGGCAGGATACCTCCACACCCCCATTTCCCCTACCCACCTGAGCAGGCAGATCCAGTCTGCATTATCTACTTCAGGGTTAAAATATTCAAAATTGAACTCAACCTCCTTGTAGTCTAGGGGCAAGTTCTCTGTTGTTTTGTTGTATTTTTTTTTCCTTAGGAGTGGAGGGAGAAACCATGAGAATAAAGTGCCTGGGTATTCTTGGTTCAGCATTGCCATCAAGTGGAATTACTTTCCTGTTTCTGCTAACACCTTAGTGTGCTGCTTCTTAGCAGATCTGGGTGTGTATGTTTGTGTGTGTGGGAGCAGATGAATGGAAACTCTGATCCTGAAACAGAAGTGAAGGACGCTCACCATGCCTCAGAGCAATAACCAGAACTACACTGGAAGTACAGGCTTGCATTTCCTGTGGCAGCCATGTTTGTCAGCATTCTGAGGAGCTCTATTCTTGGGACTCAGCTCCCTTGAAGCAGATATGTGGAAAATCAGCTTGTAATTCTTTCCACAGCCTCCTGCCATCATCTATGAGTGGAGACAGCCCAAGTAGCTGTGGGTAAGACACTGTCTCTGGCTTCATAATTTGTTTTGAACTCCCATCTGTTAGGATTCTGTTCTAGCCTCTGAAGTCACACCCTGCCCTGAGTTCTGATGTCAAGCCCCATTTTAGAATTCCTACCACAGTGTCTCTCTCGTTTTTTCTCTCCTGGGAGCACCCTCTACCCCTCTATCTTTCCTCCCTTTTCTATTTATCTATCTACCTAGCTAGCTACCTACCTATCTCTATTTCTTCTCTCTCTTTTATAATAATAAAGTCCTTCTACATAGAAGTGAAAATGGCAGGTTATTGATAGGGATCAATGAAAACACAGAATTCTCTGTCTTTGCAGATTTAGGACAAAGTAGGGAG
The DNA here is from genome assembly GCA_033318265.1 of Phyllotis vaccarum. Lineage (NCBI taxonomy): Eukaryota > Metazoa > Chordata > Mammalia > Rodentia > Cricetidae > Phyllotis > Phyllotis vaccarum. Next base: position 104,910,270 of record JARWLC010000013.1, read on the forward strand.
ATAGGGTCACAGGGTAAAGAGACATCTAGCTATATGTTACCTTGGAGATCTTCAGGTATCTGTCTTTTGTAGGAGCTGAGAATCTCCTCCAATCTTTTGGAGTCACACTCAAATTGCAAAGAATCTGTAGAAATCTAAATATAGTTGGAACAGGTTTATATTTTGGTGTGTCAAAGCACGCTATGGTTTCTATTTTAGTTGAAGTAAGCCGATCATCATTTTTAATTTTGGCAGAAGTCACCTTTAATTTTGACAGAAATCAGTGAATCATTATTTTTGCTTTCATGAAAGTCAGGTGACTGCAATCTTTGCTCCTAGCAGAAGTCAAGCAACAGAACTGGGTCTACCATGGTCAGCCATGCCTCAAGAAAATCTCATTCAGCTGGTACTTCTACAGCCTGTTCTGTCTCTGGGCGGCAAGGTACCCCCTTTAAAGCTCTGATTATGACAATGACAACCAATCTCAGCTTGAAGCATCTATAGAAAAGAATGCATTGTTCCTTGCCCCTGAAAGCAGCTTTTTTTTTTAAAGCCCACAGCCATAGCCTGAACGATAACTAGTGATTAATTCCATGGCCTCAGCCCACCATAAAGAAGCATAAATAGTGTCCCTGGCTTCAAAATATTTTTTTCTGAACTGCCATCTATACCTACCCCTCATTTCCCAGAATCATTAATAACCTTTGGGAGTCTAACCTCTGTTCATGGTTTTGGGATCTCAAGAAATTCCATAAAGAGTATAAATATTCCTCATTCCTTTTTCTTCTTTCTTCATTCCCTTCTTCCATGGGCAGTTTATCCTTCCTCCATTCCTTCTCTCTTCTCATTTTTTACCTTTTTTTCTCCAGTCCACGGTCACATCCTCATTCTGTGCTTCCAGTAAACCTGTGTTGAGAAAGGTGTGTGTGTGTGTTCATATGTGTATGAGAGAGAGAGAGAGAGAGAGAGAGAGAGAGAGAGAGAGAGAGAGAGAGAGAGAGAGAGAGAGAGACCCTGCATTTCTTCTTCTGATGGATACACTGATGTTGTCCTTCTCCATGTATCCAGATCCTGAGGAGAAAACAAGATAACGTCATAGATTTCTTTGGAGTGTGTCCCAAATGTGACACAATGTGGCTGCCCAAGGAAAGAATGATGGTTGCTGGTGTGGTACTGGGATCAGGATGTGACAGAAACCCAAAAGACTGGGTTCCCTATGGTGGCCCTGGTATCCTTGAGTCTGCTTAAATGCCACCAGACAGCTTTCCTTTGTGTGATGGAGGGTTAGGTACATCTGGCTATGGCTCCACGAACATGATGAAGAAAGGTCTATGTTAGGTAGGATCAACATAGTAAATTTGCCTAAAGCAATATACAGATTCAATGCATTCCCCAACAAAATCCCAACACAATTTTTTTTATAGACCTTGAAAGAATAATACTCAGTTGCATATGGAATAACAGGAAACCCAGGATTGCCAAAACATCTTGCTCAATAAAATAACTTCAGGAGACATCACCATCCCTGACTTTAAGAGCAGGAAATGATAGGCTGGTGGCAGCTGTAAATGGACTAAGAGTTTTTCTTTGATATTTTCAATCCCTAATGAATGTTCCTGGGAACCTAATGTTTAATTAGAGGCTGAGGTCTGTCAACACACAAAGCTCATGTGAACTTTGGAAGATCACTGACAGATACACTGGAATGCACAGACAAGGTCTTAGAATGCATAGACTGGGTCTCTGGACAAGAAGATGAAAGAGTTTTAGGGGACATTTGTCTTTTTTACTCTGACTTTGGTCCATAGCCCAGGAACTTGGACTCTCAATGTGCAAACTGTCTGTATGCTTTCTGTTCTCTGTGTAACCCAGCATCTTCTGCTGAGTATAAATCCATTGTTGATCCTATGGCCAATATGGATAGGTGTTGTCTCCCTTGTTCCAACTGCCCAAATTGTTCTCTGTGCTCTCCCTGTCAGGAGACTGGTGTGTGAGTGTGAAGAAGGTATTAGGCAGCCTTGAACTAGAAGTTGGCTTGTGGAATGGTTGTACAATGTCTGTACACCTATGTGAGCACTGGACACTTTATGGATTACCATGACACTCAGCTTCCAGAGTCCCTCTGAGGGCCACACATATGTGGACCAGTTTATGTATGTCTTAGGAGCACACACAGCCTTGGGTTGTGCTCAGCCCACGGTCCAGTTTCTGGCCAAGATTTTCTATGCCTTCTTTTGACTTAAGATTTTCATTTTGGGGTTTTCCAAATTAGCTGTCTATTGTGGTCCTTTTCATTGTAGTTCTTAATCATATTTTGTGTTGAAGTGGAACTGAAGAAACTGTGGAGTCTGTGACCCCCAAGAAAGTATGCGTATAGTACGGTTTCAAGGCATATCTCTGGCTAAAAGAAGCCATGACTGAACTCACCCATCTTGGAACTTAATGGCAGATTTTTTTTTTGTTTTATTTTTTTAATTTGAGAAGGGTGGAGGGAGAGACCCTGGAAGCCTGGTACTCCACATTTTGGTGCAATACTGACATCATGTGGTATTCCTTTACTGTTCCCACCAGCATCCCAGTGTGCTTTCTCTGAAAGGGTCTGGGTATGAGGGATTTAGGAATACATGGCAGCGAGGGGAAGGGGGTAATAGCCCAGCCCCGCTGATAGGTGAGGGCCCACCACTGCCAATTCTAAGTGTTTTTACCATGGAGTAACAATCAGAGCTACACAGGAAGTACAGGCTTTGATAGTTTGTGGCAGCCATATTTATCAGGCGGGGGAGGAGCTCTCTACCAGGAAACAGATATGTGTGCAAAGTGTCTTAAATCAGGTCGTTGACTTGTTTTCCCCTGTCTCTCTGTCTATGTCTCTGACTCTCTCCCCCTCCCTTTCTCTGTCTCTGTCTTTCCCTCAAGGAGGCTAGAGGGAGAAATGCTGAAAGAAGGGTCCCTTGGCATTCTTGGTGCAACATCGCCATCAAGCGGAATTGCTTTCTTGTTTCTTCCGACACCTCAGTAGCCTATTTGTCAGCAGGTCTCCGCGTGAAGGGATGAGAAGTAAATGGGGCCCGTGGTTCAATGACAGAACCAAAGGGGGCTCCAGTTACCCCCATTCAGGTAATGAGTGAGGGCCTCACCGTTGCTAGCCTTAGAGGTTTATTGTACTCCAGAGCCGTCACCATAGTGACACAGGATACTTGCATAGCCTGTGGCAGCCATGTCTGTCAGGGTAGGAGGAGCTCTCTGCCAGGGTAAAGCAGCTTTGGATCAAATATGTGAGTAAACTGTCCGTGACTCCTTCATATCCTTCTATCATCAAGAAACAGAGTCTGTTCATGGGCATACGGTTACAGCAGGCTCCCCAGCTTCTTGCTATTTTTTTGAACTCTCAATTGTACTTACCTCTATTTCCTGGAAACAGACTTCCCATGGGACTCTACTCTCTGCTCGTGGGTTTGGGGCCGGCACAGAAATGCCACCAAGAGGTCAGATCTTCATTCCTTCTTCCCTTCCATCTCTTTCTTCCTTCTTTCCTTCTCTCCTCCTTCCCTCACACACTGCCTCCTATTCTGATGTCCTCAGCTGTTTGTGCTCCGTTCTCCCTGCATATGTTTTCCATCTTTTCTGCATTTTGACTTTTTTTTTTGGTCCCCCTTGTACTTTTGCTGTCATCAGGAGTTCTGCATGGAGATTCCAATATCCTTTACCTATCAGCTAAGAGTTCACCAAGAAAATCAGGAAACAAGCACAACCAAAGCATCTGGGAAATAAATGCAAGGGTGGGATGCAGTTGGGATGTTCTTGTTGTATGAGCAGAAAGAAGGCAGAGTCCTTCCTTGGGTGGTTCTGAGTCATCAAGGAAGGGAGATGTGACAGGAAAGGTGCCGTGTGGACCGGTTTCAATGCCAGTGACTCAATGGCCCAAACCACCAGCTGTAAAATGGACTTAAAGTAGGTCACCCTTCTTGGAGGCTTCTTTTTCCTAGGGCAAATTGCTCAAGAGTGCCAGAGAATATCCAGAATCAAGGTCAAGAAAGCTCCCCCAATACACATACTATGTGATGGTTGCCCAAAGTGGGAAGCTGATTTGTCATCAACAAGAAAAATTATGAGTAGAGTCTGGCCCAACTTTAGCAAGTAGTTTAGGATGAGTATGTTTTTCCTCAACTTGATGGTAAACTGGTACGTGTGTTTGTTTGTCAGTCTGTACATTCTGAAGGTGTGCGCGGCAGAGAAGGAAGGCCATTGATGTTCCAGACACCATGGCAAAGCATCCCACCTCTAGTAGGCATAGAAGACAGACCTAAGTTCAAACACAGAAGGCCTATTGTCTGAAGTCAAAGCCCTTAGAGTCCCAGCCCTCAGCTGAAGCACAGGTGGGTGAGAGCTAGGATCTAGAGGTGTGGCATTTGGTCATATGAGAGGGTGTGTGTCTGCTTATGACATGGTGGCTGGGACCTTTTGATGAGGATTATGTTCCAGAAATAGGTTCTATAACCAGTCTATAATTATGAGTGGACTCGGGTCTGTGAGAAGTCAGGCCAACCACAGTGAGTTCAATGACCATCAATGAAAACATAAAATGTGATCTTGCTAAAGACACATAGATTTAAATCTCTGACAGGACTGTATGGGGGAGAAGGGGTAGAATTCTTTTCATTTGGGCATTACAAATAATTTCAATAATGAGGTGCTAGGCCTCTGGAAGTTCAGTCCTAGATAGTCTATGGATCAGACTTGATGCTCCTTGTTGAGGATTCTGTCCTCATGTATCAGCTAGAGTTTTTCTGGCAGGATGAATGGGGTTGTATTTAGCCCCAGGACTAGTTTCTGCTCCATTTTTTGTTGGGAGCCGCTGGCCCCAGCTCCTCAAGGTGGCGCCATTATCTGGTGCTGGCCAACCCGCCTGAGTCAGTAGAGAACGCATGCGTGCTCTCGCGAGACTGGTTTCTCAGCCTCTTCCGTGGCGTCATGTGGGATACTGGACTGCAACCTATAGGAAGATGACACGTCCAAAGCAGGGGCCTTTGGTCTGTATAAAATCAGACTCTTCTACCTCGTGGCTCTCTCTGCCCTCCCCTCCATTTTCCGTAAGCTGAATGCTCTCCCTCAAGATGCATTAAAGCTGTACTGCAGAAGGATCCTACATGTGTCGCGTCTTTTCTTGTGGGCGAGAAGCGGGCGCGGGACATTTGGTGCCGAAACCCGGGAACTAAACACCATTTGCACCATCGGAGAGCCCTCGGAGACGAGGTGGATTCAGAACTGCAGGTAAGTTGCTCGGAGAGATATGTCTGAACTGGACTTTAATTTGAGATTTTTGCTGCTCTGGAAAGGGTTTTTTGAGGCCTTGGTGCTTGTCTTAGTAGTGTTATTGTTTGTGGTTGCTTTTTGCTTCTACCGGACTGTGAGATCCTCCCAATCTATCGTAACAGCACTAGACTCCTTGCTTAAGCAGTGTGATATTAAGATGGCACAGCGTACCCTAAAGAACTTTGTAGAAGATAAGGCCTGTAAAGATCTGATAGCTAAAGGGCGAGGCGTGATGGAAAAAGTTCAGGACAGCATGTCAGAAACCGAGGGCCATGTGAGGTTAGGCGCGCACCGTAATATAAGGGAAAAGGACCCCCGGTAAATATGGGGGAATTGAGAAACCAGAAACTACTTCATAAGGAAAAAGGACCCCCCGGTAAAGTAAAAAATTTGGGGGAGCTGGGGAACCAGAAACTAAAGCCTGGTTCCCCCACTTTGTACCCGGTACGGAAACTTGAAAATTTAGATTTAAAATGTGGCTCCTCTAGTGGCTCTGATACATCGGAGCACTCAGGAGATGATGAGTTGAGCCCTGATAAGGAGAGTGAACTAGAGGAAGAGGCGGCTAAATATGAGACAGAGAGATATTATCCTGATGAATTTCCCCCCGAGGATCAGAATATGAGAGTTAGAAAACGACAACTGACCGTCGAACCTACACGGCCAGTATCTACCGCTCCCCCTCCTTATGAGGGACGAGTCGGGACCCTGTCCTTTTTGTCCGAGAAGATTAAGAGAAAGCTCCGCTTGGCCTATCCAGTGTTTGAAGCGGCGGAAGGAGGACGGATACATGCCCCTGTAGAATACGCTCAGATTAAAGAACTAGCCGAGTCAGTCCGAAAGTATGGTGTAACCGCCAATTTTACGGTTGCTCAGCTAGATAGGTTAGCATTGTCAGCTATGACGCCTGCTGATTGGCAGACAGTTGCTAAGGCCTCCCTGGTTAGTATGGGTCAATATCTAGAATGGAAAGCCTTATGGCACGAGGCTGCCCAAGAACAGGCTAGGGCCAATGCTACTGCACTTACCCCCAAACAACAGCTCTGGACATTTGAGATGCTGACAGGGCAAGGACCACATGCGGCTGATCAGACTAATTACCCCTGGGGAGCTTATCAGCAGATTGCTAATACAGCCATTAGGGCATGGAAGGCTTTATCCAGAAAAGGAGAAGGGAGCGGTCAATTGACTAAAATTGTTCAAGGTGCGCAGGAGCCCTTTTCTGATTTTGTAGCTCGCATGACAGAGGCAGCAGGTCGAATCTTTGGTGACCCAGAGGCGGCTGCCCCTCTGATAGAGCAGCTGGTATTTGAACAAGCTACCAAGGAATGCCGTATGGCCATAGCTCCCAGAAAAAATAAAGGTCTACAAGACTGGTTAAGGGTATGCCGAGAGCTTGGCTGTCCCCTGACAAATGCCGGTCTGGCTGCAGCCATTTTGCAGTCCCAGAGGCGCCCTCTAGCGGGTCCCGCCAAGAGAGTTTGCTTTAAATGTGGCAAGCCCGGCCATTTTAAAAAAGAATGCTGTGTCTCTGAGGGGCCTACCCACTCTTTATGCTCTCGATGTAGTAAAGGATACCATAGGACAGATCAGTGCCGCTCGGTCCGAGATATTAAGGGGAGAATTCTACCACCATTAGAGACTACAGAGCCAAAAAACGAGATGGTGGGCCCCATGTCCCAGGGCCCGCAAAAGTATGGGGCAAAGTTTGTCAGGGAAAGCAAGAGTGTGAGCCCTCCGGGAGAGCCCGACTGGACCTGTGTGCCTCCTCCCACTTCTTATTGACACCACAAATGGGAGTGCAGCCTGTACCTGTCTGCCTGCCTGAGGCGATCCCCGAAGCATGTGTCGGGTTGCTGTTGGGGCAAGGTTCCCTCACTAAGCAGGGACTTGTAGTTCACCCTGGTTTAATAGATCATCAGCATACTGATGAAATTCAAGCCTTATGCTCCTGTCCCACTGGGGTGTTCACCATTAATCCTGGGGATAGAATAGCACAGCTAGTTCTGCTCCCCGCTTATAGATCAGACACTGCAACAGGCCTCACAATGGGCTCTTCAGGACAAGACTCAGTCTATTTATTGGTTGACTTGAGACAGCGACCTAGCCTAACTCTTTGGGTTAAAGACAAAAAATTTGAAGGGGTTTTAGACACAGGCGCGGACAAGAGCATAATTTCCTCCCATTGGTGGCCAAAATCATGGCCCACTACTGAGTCTTCCCATTCCTTACAAGGCCTTGGGTATGCTTCTCATCCCACAGTTAGTTCATCTGCTCTAGCATGGAGAACAGAGGAGGGTCAGAAAGGCTGGTTCACACCCTACGTCCTCCCACTACCAGTAAATCTATTGGGACGGGATATTATGCAAGAGCTAGGACTAGTATTGTCCAATGAATATTCGGTTCAAGCACAAGAGATTTTAAAAAAGATGGGGTATGAGAAAAGATAGGGCCTGGGCTTTTCTTAGGTGCCACTGAGGCAGCACGACCCATACCTTGGAAAACAGAGGTGCCGGTATGGGTTCCTCAGTGGCCATTGACCTCTGACAAGCTTAAGGCAGTGATCGAGCTTGTTGCAGAACAGCTTGTTGAAGGACATATTGAGCCCTCCACCTCTCCATGGAATACGCCCATTTTTGTGATTAAAAAGAAATCCGGAAAATGGCGTCTGTTGCACGACTTAAGAGCTATTAATGCGCAGATGCATCTTTTTGGGCCAGTTCAGCGGGGAATTCCCAGAAAGATATTACAAGAAGAAGAGCCCTCGCCTTCTCCAGTTGACGCGTTGGATGTTACTAACATATCACATCCAGAGAAAACAGCGGTGGAAGATAATGTCCACCTTCCCTCTGCCAATGCCGGTGATGTATAATACCACTGATAAAGATTTAGGCATAGCTTTAAAGAAAATAGAAGTTTGGGGTTAAAGGGAGGTTTATGTTTTAGTTAAAAATAGTTCATATATATTACTAAAAAATTTCTCGGCAGCCTGACAAAAAGAAACAGAGTTTGATAAAACCAAAATTGGCTCCCTTTTGCTCAGGCAGGCCAGATAAAAATTCAATTTTACCATGTAACAGTTGCCAATCCAGGAATATAGGTTGGGCCACACCTAAAATATTTTCATTTTCTCCCAATTTAACCACCAGTTATTTAGATTGTTAGCAATGCTTCAGAAATTATAGATAAATTGAGATGCAAATTTGATAATTGCCTTTATGCCTTATGCTGAGATGCTCAGCTTTATTTCTTTGCAGTAGTGGCCCACATGCCACGATTTGTGCCCATACCACCGTGGTTCCCCAGTAGCTCGCAGCTATTTAGACAAAAAAGAGATTTTGGAATCTCTGCTGTTATTGTAGAGATTGTTGTCACAGCTGCCATGGGGGCCTCAGTGACTGCCTCAGCTGGTGCACTTTCAAAAATAGTGCAGACTGCACAGGCGGTTAATGAATTGTCCACCTCAGTAAATGGCACAGTTGAGGTGTGAGCAAAAACTTGCTGGCTTATGCATAAGCTCTATTCAATATAAAAACTTTACAAAGACAGCTAATCTTTCGAGAAGCCTTTCTCAATTTTCTTACAGAATTGGTCGTCTGAGTTTGAACAGACCCTTCGTGACCTGCAGGTGGCGATCGTCCAGGTCAATTCCACTCGGCTAGACCTGTCACTGACCAGAGAGCTTTCTCCGTGGATTCCCTCAGCCTTCCCCTACTCCAAAAAATGGGTGGGGGTGGGTATGTTTGGCCTACCCTTTTGCGGAGGACTGGTCATTCTTCTCTAGATGGTTTGCAGGTTCAGAATCCAAAGTCAGAGAAACAAAACAGTTTCGGCTCAAGCCTTAATGGCTCTAGACTCAGAAACCTCAATAGAGGTATGGCTAACTATGCTAAAGCAATAGAGATATTATGGCTCGGACAGCTCCTACACACCTAGGACGCTCCTGTCCATTACACTAGGTAGAGCGTTCGGCCCGTTTACTGAGAGGGGTGTTGAGCCAAGGGCATCACACAGGACATAGCTATGTCCTGGGAGATATGTTATCCTGCATAAGGGTGCCTGCCTTAACTCCCTTCCCAACAAAAGGCAGAGGACAGGCTGGGGACATCTCAATCTGTCGAGAGATTAGAGATGACGCCCACGCAAGTCCACAAGGTTTTCTGGGGGATAACCACTGCCTCCGCCCTCTTACAGAATTCTCTCATTGCTTAGAATATAAAAAGGGTGAGTTGTTGGGAGCCGCTGGCCCCAGCTCCTCAAGGTGGCGCCATTATCTGGTGCTGGCCAACCCGCCTGAGTCAGTAGAGAACGCATGCGTGCTCTCGCAAGACTGGTTTCTCAGCCTCTTCCGTGGAGTCATGTGGGATACTGGACTGCAACCTATAGGAAGATGACACGTCCAAAGCAGGGGCCTTTGGTCTGTATAAAATCAGACTCTTCTACCTCGTGGCTCTCTCTGCCCTCCCCTCCATTTTCCGTAAGCTGAATGTTCTCCCTCAAGATGCATTAAAGCTGTACTGCAGAAGGATCCTACATGTGTCGCGTCTTTTCTTGCGGGCGAGAAGCGGGCGCGGGACAATTTTTACCCCATGGCTTCTCCTGCTTTTTGTATCTAGTAAAGGGAGTCTCTATTCAGGTATTGTGTTTGGCTCTATGCCCTGAGGCTGGGCCCTGTCTTTGTAGATGAGTGTCACAATGAAGTGAGACAGAGATAGTTCTCTATGGGGTCTGAGACCCCTTAGATCAGAGCCATAAGGTAAGGTTCCAAGCCCAGTTCTGGCTACAAGAAGCCAAATTATAACCAAGATATCTTGAAGTCTAGTGTCAAGTTGAATATTTTAAGAGTTTTTTTTTCCTAAGAGAAAGGCAGAGGGAGTGAGCCTGGAAGAAGGGTATCTTTGCATTCCTGGCATTATACTGCCATCAAGCGGAATTGCTTCGCTGTTCCCAACAACACTTTAGTGTGCTTTTTCTGTGCAGGTCTGGGGAGCGAGTGCATCAGGAATGCTTGGTGCTTCTGGTCCAAATAGTGAAGTAAAGAGGGCTTTCACCAGCTTGCTAGTTCTGGGGTAAGTTAGAGTTTGGCGCCCAGGTGGGACTTAGCCAGTACCAGTCCCCTGGGCAGCACATACTTTAGAGGAATAAAGTCAGGAATATGAGCCTTGCGATCTTGTGGCAGCCATGTTTGAGACAGTGATGAGGAACGCTCTGCCCTTGATTCATCACTGAGGATGCAGATATGTGAATAATCTTTAATAATCCTTGTCAAGGCCAGAATAGTTCCAATTGTCCCTGAGCTTTTATCTTTTTAGACACCCACCTGCACTATATATGTCATTTCCTGGAATCAGCCACTGCCCTTGGGATTCTGGTCTCTGCTCATAAGCTTCAGGGTCTTTAGGTGGAGTTTCACCTACAGGCCATACATTTTTCAGTCAGTCCTTTCATTTTTCCATCCTTCTGTCTGCTCTACTCTCCCTTACTTTCCCCCGTCTTTTTACACTTCTTCCCTTTCTTTCATGCTTAGATACTCAGTCTGTTGTCTATGCTTCATTCTCTCCCCCGTTGCTTTCTATGTGTCTGTCTTTTGGCTTTCTTTTTATTCCTTTTATACTTTTGTTGTTCTTCAGGAGTTCTGTAGAAACTATCTACAACCTGTAAACCAAAAATTCAGCAACAAAAACAGGTCCCCAGAACAATGCAAGGGCATGGAAAATAACTGTAGGGGGTGAGATACAGGCAGGCAATCATGCAGCCATGCCACCTTCAAAGCAGATGGGAAACTGGCTCAAGGGAGACAAACATCCCATTTTTTTCTGAGGACTTGCAATGGAATCATACCTGGAAGCAGACTCCATGGTGCAAAGAGAACAAAGGGCACATAGGAGGTTGCCATTTTGAGCTTCAGTTCCTTAATCCGTAGCCAGGAATTGGAGCTGAGAGGACAGCTGCTGGTCAAGCCCTTTTGTCTTTCTGTCCAGAGACCTCAACTAGCATTGCTTTTTCAATAGTGGCACGCTCAACCTCTGCTGAAAGAGAAGGCTCCCTAGAACCGCGATCTAAGGATAACAAAATATCAAAATAAAATTCTTATTTCATCTCAGCAGCTACTTGCCTACCAGGTCCTTGGGTACAACCTAAACTGTTTCTTTGGGCTTGCCCAGCAATAATTATGATCTCCCTCTGTGTAAACAATAGATCCCTATATCTAAAGTACCCAGACCTACTAAGATATTTATTACTGTTTTATTTCTCCAAAGACACAAAGTCCCTCTAGAACATGGAACTTTCCTTATTATGTGCATCTCTGCCATCTATCCATTTCTGAGGCCATGCATAAACATAAAGAAAGGCTTTCTGATGAAAGCACCAGTCTGCTTGGTTCATGCCAGGATGCCAGCACTACAACAAACCACCAATGCCCCTTAATCCTCCAATCAGGGCGACTCCAAAAGAAATCCCCAGCATATCTTCATCTTTACACCCAGAGCACAGCACACATGAGGCAGCCAGGAATGAAGTGAATATAGATATCAGGAGAAGGAAGGTGTTTCACCACTTGGTGCTGTGTATGCATGCCTGCATACGTGTGTATGTGTGTCCCCCCCCATGGGCATGTGTGTCCAATAAGGAGAGGTCTCAATGGATTTGGGGGGGAGTTATCTATCAGTTTAGCTAGTGAAATGTTCTTCACTACCCAACAGAAAGCCTTCTTGTCTTTAAGGACTAAACCTTCAGAGAAGCATCTCCTCATTGTTAAACTTTTTGTACTACCCGAAGGAAAAGGGCAGCTTTCCCTTATTTCTCGAAACAGCCCTCTGCCATTGCTTTCAATGTCTTCATCTCTATCATCTCCCAGCTGGACATTTGCTTTGAATGATGGCAGACGAGTTCCCTTTCGAGGGGCCTTCTCTGACTGCTCACAGGCCTGAGGCCAACCACGCCTGGTCTGGCAACCTTCCATATATTTTCCAGCCAAAGTTCCTGGCCACCAAGCCAAAAGCATAGACACCCAATCTTTGATAGGACTGGATGCCACTCCTCTATCTACCTGACAGAAACAACCACCAGTGCGCCTGCTGAATAAGGGTCCATAGACAGCACACACTTGAAATCAACAGCCATGCTTTTGCCATGCAACCTGCTTGTGTGCAGGTTTTTGGCAAGGGGCTGATGTCAGGGTAGTGTCTCAGAGTGAAGGCCAGTAGGAGAAGCAGGCAGAGTAGGGTGTGTGCCAAAAGGTGTCCAGAAGAGACCGGGCAGTCCCATAGTTGCCATCTAGGACAGGCTTCACTTCCCCTACCTCCCCTGATAAGCCTCCTCTTTGTGATGTGGGCACCCACCAGGGAAGGCTGCGAGCTCTGGCTTAGCTCACTTTGCCTAAAATTCACAGGGGCCTGCCTGCCTGCCTGCCTGCCTGCCTGCCTGCCTGCCAGGGTCAAAAATGAACAAGTCTCCTGTCCTGACCTGTGCTGTGTAGGCAAGATCTCAACTGTGAGCGTACTTAGAGCAGGCTTGGACATTAACAGAGGGCAGTCACTATCTGTAGGATAGGAATGGTGTGTGCCTGTGTGTCTGTGTCCCAGTCTGTGCGTGTGAGGGTGTACTTCGTCTCTGATTCTTCTCTGAACCTGAAGCTAGCCCTCTGAGAGCCCACAAGCAGTGTCAGAGAGGGCACAGTGTGTAACAGTTACTGTGTTCAGTTAAGGATTCCAAGTGCAAAGATTGGTTGGCATGTAGGGGAAGCGTTTTGGGTAACCATCCCTCAGGTGCAGCTGAGCTAGGCACGAGTTATGCAGTGCTCCTGTCCTGTGTGCCTTTGGGTCACAGGTGGTGGGTTGTGGAGGTATGTGGATTTTCTTTTCTCCTGGCTCGTTGAAGCAGAGCATTTTGTGGTAACCATAGGGAAGGTGGAAGGATTGGTTTTCTGGTTTGTTTGTTTTTATATTTTTACTTTCCTGGAAGCTCTTGGAAATTAGCCTCTACACACACACACACACACACACACACACACACACACACACACACACACACACACACACCAGTTCATAGTCAAGTTTAGGTGAATTGAAGCTTATCTTCTACTGTCTGCTGGAGCTGTGCCATGCTTGACCCATTATGTCACTGGCTGATCACAAACAGGCTTCCTGCTTAGGGTAAACATCACCCAGGGGATTGAATCTATTTTGATTTTCAATTTGGTATTCTCTGGGAATCCTGAGCAGGGAGGCCCACAAAGAAGACTCCAAGAGTGTTGATCTGCCTGTGAGTCGGTTTGCAGTTGGGTCTGGCAGTGATAGTAAAACCAGACCATGTGATACCTCTCCTGGGTCCCTTCTACCTTCCCTGCTTGACTGTAGCTACCTCTGCATAGAGTCATCCTAAGGAAGAACACTGACTTCTGCTCCATTCTGCTGGGCATCAACTCGGCTCCCACAGGAAGGGTACCTTGCATGAAGATCACACTTTAAGCTATCCTTAAAACCCTTGGGTTGTGTTAGGGACCTGGTTAGGTTGCCATAGCCTTGGCTAATATGTATAGGACATTGAACTTTACCTGCAGAAATTCTGAAGGACAATAAAATAGAAATGAAACATAGAGAAAGTCAAAATATAGAAAGATAAAGCAAGGGGAGTTGGAGAGAAAATGAAAACAAAGCAGAGAGAAAAGGGCATGGATGTCACCATGATAGGGAGGGAGAGATAAAGGAGAACAATGGAGGATAGAAGAGAGAAAGGGAGGGATTGAAGAAGGGAATGGAGGATGGAGAAACATAAAAGAAGGAAGACATGAAGGGTTCACAAATGAGGTGATGGAATATTTTGTAGAGCCCTCAAGCCCAGGGGAAGAGCAATGTTTGATTCCAAGAGAGAAGTATATACAGCTGGTGATCACCTCTCCCAATACATACTATCTAAAATTGAAATAAACCAAAACCCCCAAGGGCCTAGGACCTTGTGTATGCTTATGGGTACTCACACAGACCCTTTGTTTTTGTTAGGAGAACATGATGGAGTTATCCAGCTCCCCACATATGCTGATAGTTGAGCAGAAAGTTCTTCTCAACCCTGCCAGACATTGTCACAAGACCTCCAAGGTACTCCTATGTGGCTGAGGCTATGAGGCCCAGGGAATCTTGGGGACTGTCAATAGCTGAAACTCTCACTTTGCGTCACCTGGATGCTGGCTTATCCCAGGAGTAGCAACCTTCCTGGAGACACATTCCAAGTTGAGCTTGGATTAGAGACACCCATTCATCTCTTATTTCCTCACAGAAATAAAAATAGAAAATGGATCCATAAATGAGTATATCCCACCTTACTGCCTGCCAGAATTATTATACCAGGCAAAATGTGGTAAGGACTCTCAGCAGTTATCTTGATGATGGGGTCAAAGGTGATGCATAGAGTGTTCAGTCCTGCAATAGATATACAGACACTGTATAGCCATGCTGTGGTGAAATATTTTATATTTAATTAAAAAATCTGTAATGTCAGAGGACAGAGCCACCCACAGGGCCAAGTCATATAGGCCAGGAAGTTGTGATCCAAATCTTTAATCTCATCACTTGGGAGGCAGAGATCCATCTGGATCTCTGTTAGTTCAAGGCTTAACAGAGCCAGGCAGTGGTGGAGCACACCTTTAATCCTAACTAGAGGAAAGTTGAACCAGAAAGTAAGTTAGCTAGGCAGAGACAGATGCGGGAGGAGTTAAGCTTCTCCTGACACTTCCCTTTATGGCTGAGGTTGAGAGACTTGTATTCTCAGAATTCTTATAGTTGGCATGAGGAGTTGGCTGGGTGAGAAGTGGTCATGGTTTGTTTCTCTGTCTCTCTGATATTTCAGCTTTTCCTCAATATCTGGCTTCAGGTTGTTATTATAAAACCAAGTAGAATTTGTGCAATATGTGGCACCCTTGGAGAATTAGATCCAGGATACAATAATACAGAATTTTATAACTATTGTGATAGTTGGGTAGGACAAGTTATTTCTAGAGGTTTGAAAAAAATAAAAATATCAAATGTTACAACTCTGGAAAACAAGGTTACCTAAAAGGGACTGTAAACAAGGTGCTCATAGAAACAATATTTTTGATAACAATAGTCCCAACAGAATGCTGCTTCTTTTTGGAGTATGCAGAAGGTGTAGCAAAGGTAAGCATTGAACCAAAGAATACAGGTCAACAAGGGAGAGACAAGTAACTTTTTGTCTTCAGGAAATTCTCTGAGGTGCCTCTTGCAGGATCTCTCTATTAAATCCAGTTTTGTCTTATCCTGTCATCATGAAGGAAACACCTTCCCAAAGTAATTAAAGAACCTAATGTTGCACGAACAAATGAGACTCAGGGATAGATCTCTGAGAAAGTCGGAGATATTAGAGAGGATAAACACCACAGTCAGATCTTACCCAGCTGTCTTCCAGCTTCCTCAGCCTTGCTTCCCTTGGCTTGGCTTCCCCTCCTGTGTTTCTATCCTGTCTTAAATACCCTTTTGGTAAATTAAGGTGTGGCCCCACCACTGCCTGCTTGGGAGCCTGGAATTCTTTCTAAAATCTAAAGTGACCTCTACTCAGGATACTCCCTGTGCTGGGATTAAAGGTTTGAATCACCACTCTCTGATTCTCCTAGACTGACTGTGGTTAGATCTCCAGAACTTCTAGAGCTTTTATTAACTCTCCACATAGACTGTGGGTAGATTTCTTCTGATATCTCTGAAACTTCTGAAGCTTTTATTGAATCCCCACAACCTAAAGCATATTCTAAAAGACCACACTGCTCTGGATGGTAGAACAACTATAGAAAAGAAAATTTAAAAAATGGTAAAAGCTATAAAGTATATATTTTAGAAAACTTTTATAAATAAACAGAGACAGGTATGGATGTAACAGTAATTTCACCAGAAACTTGAAATATACAATGTTCTTTTCAGGACTTTACTGTTCGGCTTTTGGAGATTGGAAAGTTATCCCAGGTAAAACAAAGCATGAGATGGCTAAAATATGTAGGGCCAGAAGGCCAGTGAAGAAAATTAAAACCATATATGGTTAAAATTGCCATAAATTTATGGGGGTGTGAGTTATTACAACACTGGAACACTAAGGTTAACATTCCTTAAATCTCAGAAATGGACCACAAATTGACATGTGTTTCTGGAGAAAATATTAGAAGGTATTATGGAAACAGTCACCAAACATTCAGGATGTACAAAAACAAGGCGTAAACAGCTGCTGATCTTTCAAAGGTACCCACCTTTAAAATAGTTAACAGATAAACCTATGTGGGTTCAGCGATGTCCTAAGAGGGACATTCATGGGTCATCCTAGAAAGTGTAAATAAATAAGATCGTCTCGAGAGTAAATTTGGAGTATATATGTTGGGAGGGGAGTGGGGATGAGAACATGAGAGAGTGGATGGTTGAGTTGGGAGAGAAACAGGGAGGGGGAGCAATGAAAGAGATTACCTTGGTAGAGGGAGTCATTTGGGGGTTAGGAAGAAATTCAGTGTTGGTGAAATTCCCAGGAATCCACAAGGATGACCCCAGCTAAGACTCCAAGCAATAGTGGAGGGGGCACCTGAACTGGCCTTACCCTGTAATCATATTGATGGCTACTCTAATTGTCATCATAGAAGCTTCATCCAGAAACTGATAATAAATGTCATATTCTGTGGATCTATGAAGTGTTTAAAGGTGAACTTTTTATCTAAAACTTATTTGTTTGACTTTGAAAACATAATTTACATACCTACAAGTCTGACTGTAATAGGTGACTAACTACTAACCTGCATTTCTTTATTATCTTAAATAGCTCATAATAATGAATTTCAAAGGGTAGCAATGTGTATTACATTGTTAAATGAGCTGTGTAGGCTCAATACTTTGAACAAGAGTATGAATGTATGTACAGTATATTATAACAAATGTATGTACCATATGTTATAACAAAGATAATCTCAAAATTGTATCAATATTCAAAGTTTGTTTGCAATAAATAAAAATACAATTCAATATAAAATATTTAAACTAGTGGTTGCTTTTTAAAAGTTGATTAATAATCTACCTTTTAATTTTGTCATATCTGTATCTTCCATTTTTTTCTGTTTAAAGTAAATACAAGAATCTACCCTTTTATCCTATCATTTCTATATATTTTTTTCAGAGAAGATTCAATAATCTATACCTTTAACCTATCATATCTATATCCCTCATTTTTTCAAACAGAAAATAAAGCAGAGAGAAGATAATGGTAATGTCACCATGGGATGGAGGGAGGGACCCAAAAATGAGACTAGGAAAACATGGAAGGATGGAAGAAGCATAGACTGAGAGAGAAAGATGGAAATGAAAAGGGTAAGATGAACTGCTAAATATGTAGACTCTTGTTGGGATTTCTGGCATCTGCAAGTCCATGAATAGAGGACAGAATGCCAAAAGCAGCATCTGATTCCAGAAAATGAATGGTAGGTGTAGATGGGGTTTCAGAAAAAAAATATCATGAATCCAGGGACACTGTTGTTTCCATGGCTACTTGTGCTGTCTCTACTCCTTGATGGTGGTAGATGCATATGAAGGAGTCACAAGTACATTGTCCACACATCTGTTCCAAGGAAGCTGACTCTTGGGAAGAAAGCTCTTCAGCAGGCGTATAAACATGGTTTCCTGTGTGGATCTGGTAATGTTCTGGGATATGGCAAGCCTCAGGAGTTGGCAAGGGAGCACCTCCACAGGCTTACCCCAGGAATGGCAAGATTGCTAGAGCTGCCTTCCCTTCAGTCTGTGCACCAGAGTTTCCATGCATCCTAATCCCCTTACCCTAGGTCCTTCTGAGAAAAAGCACCCTGGGGTGTAGACAAAAATAAGGAAAGCAATTTTGCTTGATGGCAGTATGGCACTGAGAATGCTTAGTAACCATATTCCAGGGTCTATCCTTCCACCCTTCTCTGAGTGAAAACAAAGCCAACTTGTCAATAGACTACAAGATGGGTGAATTCAATTGTGTCCTTTAAGACCTCGCTGTATTTATTCTGCATCATACCTCCTAGCCCCCACCAATTCCACTATATTAAGACACTCAATTATAAAGATGTATCACATGCTCAAGGCATATACAGCCTAAGAACAACTAAACTGGAGACCCCACCACTAAATACAAGAATCATGAGAAGGCACAGAAACAAAACTTTGGGCAGAAACTGGGAGTAGAGCTAAACACATTCCCCTCACACCCCAGAACAAAAACACTAACTGGCTCATAAATTCATGACTCTTAGATAGCATCTTGATTCTGGGGGTAAAGTGTAGCCAAACATAGTCAATCATCCCATGGTTATGCAGACAATGGATAATCAAGACATAACTAAACTTCAGGATCTAGGCTATGGTACACTTCCTCCCAAAACTTGCATACCAGGTTTCTGACCAGGAAGGTGTATAGGACAGAGATCAAGGTGGCAGTTGTCACAAGGGAGACAATACCAATGCACACAGGCCTTAGGATCAGTAGTGATAGACTTATATGCAGCAGGAGATGCCAGTTTGTAAAGAGGACAGAAAGCACACACATAGTTTCAATGTCAAGTGCCCCAGTTTACTGGGCCACAGAAAAGAAGCCAGAATGGAAAGAAGAAATGTCATCCAAATCCTTTGGTCTTCTTCCTTGTGCATCCTACAACCCTGTCTGTACATTCACGTTTTTCTCTCAGCCAACTTGTTTTGTGTTGAGGCACCTTAGCCTCTGATGAAAGATTAGGTTCCCAGGGAACTTCATTGAGGACTGGAAAATATCAAAGAACTTTGAGTCCATCCCAGAAGCTACCAGCCTGTCATGGGCTGTGGCTCCAAATCATCTCTTTCAGCCTTCCCAGAAAACATTCTGTTCTCCTAATCTGTAAACAATAGTACTTTCTACCTCACACCGCCACTGGCAAGTCAAGATGTTTGCAACTACTTTCTTTCTCTAAATGACAGAGTCCCTCTTATACATGGATATTTCTTTATCATGTGCATGAAGCCACGTACAGATGTACCTAACCCTCCATCACACAAAGGAAAGCTGTCTGGTGGCATTTAAGCAGACTCAAGGATACCAGGACCACCATAGGGAACCCAGTCTTTTGGGTTTCTGTCACATCCTGATCCCAGTACCACACCAGCAACCATCATTCTTTCCTTGGGCAGCCACATTGTGTCACATTTGGGACACACTCCGAAGAAATCTATGACGTTATCTTGTTTTCTCCTCAGGATCTGGATACATGGAGAAGGACAACATCAGTGTATCCATCAGAAGAAGAAATGCAGTCTCTCTCTCTCTCTCTCTCTCTCTCTCTCTCTCTCTCTCTCTCTCTCTCTCTCTCTCTCTCTCTCAAGTATTTCACAACACAAGTTTACTGGAAGCACAAAAAATGAAGCAGAGAGAACAGAATGAGGATGTGACCATGGAATGGAGGGAAAGAGTAAAAAGGAGGAACAGAGAAGAGAGGAACGATGGGTGGTTCATGATGGAAAGGAATGAAGAAAGGAAAGTATGTAAACTCATGAAATTTCTATGGATCTCGAAGATCATCAACAGAGTTCAGTTCCAAAGACTGTTTCTGATTAGCCAGGGACATTATTTCTGCTCCTTGATGGTGGTAGCAGACTATGGAAGGAGTCACAAGCAGGTTTTCCACGTATCTGCTCCACGTCTCAAGGAGAAAGCTCCGCGGAACCCTGACAAACATGGCTGCCACAGGAAACCCAAGCCAGCACTTCCTATTTAGTTCTGTTTATTGCTCTGTGGCATGGCAAGCCTCGGGATCTAGCTTGAGAGTGCTCTACAGGTGACCTGGACCCTATATTACCTGAGTACTGGAATGCTGGCTAGAGCCTCTTTCACTTCAGTCTTGGGACCAGTGTCCCCATGTACCCTCATTTCCTCCCAGAACTGCCAACAAAAGCACACTAAGGTGTTAGCAGGAACAGGAAAGTTAATCCACTTGGTGGCAGTGTTGCATCAGGTATGTATAGGTAACCTTCTGGAGTTTTTCCCTCCACCCTTCTCTAAGGGGGAAAAAAAAAAAGCCAACAATTTGTCACTAGACTACAAGGTGGCTGAGTTTGATCTTGTACTTTTCTGCCCAAAGGTAGCCCTAGCATATTTCTATGAGAATCCTGCCAGTGGATGGGGGTGGTATTGAAAGTGGGGGATGTGTCACAGACTAGGATCCTTAGTGTAACTATAAACAGTCACTCCACCAAGACATAAATACCATCTAAAAAAAACTAAATTGGAAAACCACCACTAGATACAAGTCACTAAAAGCCAAGAAATTAGAAAAATTGGGGCAGAAATTGGACTCAGGGAAGAACACAGCCAACACTTCCCATAGCCCAGGAAGAAGACTCTAACCTGCACTTATTTGCAGGAGCTTCAGCTAGCATTATGTTTGACTCTGGGAAGTCAAAGGTAATCACACACAACTCTACTTCACATTCAAGGTTAAATGTCCCCTTCTCCTCACCCTCACACAGGAGGCTCCTGACAGGAAAGTGCATAGGACAGAGAAGAATGTGGGAAGTTGGCACAAGACAGACAACCACCGGCCCACATGGGGCCTAGGACTAGGGATGAATTCACACCAGGCAGAAGAAAACCCTGGCTTGTAAACAGGACAGAATGCACAGGGATTGTTGCTATTTTGAGTTCCCCAGTTTTTCAAGCCATGGATAGGAGACAGGGTAGAAAGGAGAAATGTCAAAAGATCCTTTGGTTTTCTTCCCACTGCCCTGAACCTGTGCTTTCTAGGACCCTATCTGTGAATTCCAGTGTTTCTGTCAACCACTTTCCAAGTTGAAATGAGCTTTTGTGATGATGTACCCCAGCCTCTGATAAAGGTTTCCAGGGACCCTCTTTGGAGATAAGAAAATATCAAAGAGCTGTTAATCTATCCCAGATGCTACCAGCCTGTTAGGTCCTGGGCTGTGGCTCCAAACCATCTCTTTCAGCCTTCCCAAAAACCATCATGATTTTATGATTTGTAAACAATAGTACTTTCTACCTCACACAGCCACTGGCAGTCAAAATATTTGACCCTCCCTCAGAGGCTGTTTGGAAAGGTATGTGATGAAGCCACCCCAATGTGCACATGAACACACATACACACACCTATGTCCTGTTCAATCTACTAAGTTACAAAATCAGGCACAGGCAGCAGCAACACATTACAAAATGTAAATGCTCTATTTATAACTGAACCCACACTATGATGAAGCACATTTAGAAGCCATATGATCAGGCAGTCTGGAATCCCAACTCACAAATCATGCCTGCACCCATTTCACAGCCTCCGCTCACTGGAGGAAAATGTTCAAACACAAGCCACTCAGAATAGGAAGGAGTGAAGGGCTGCATTGCCAAGGTGGGCTTTTTTTTAAAAATCACTTTGGATGCATTTCCACATGGTGTGAGAGTAGATGAGATCTAGGTGTAGAAATTTCAGTATGCAGAAATAGTTGTGAAAACTGCGTGAAAAATACATAGATGTTCATTACACAATTTTGTTTTAAGAAACAGCTGTTGAGCATAATTATGAAAAAGTGTTTAAATGTAAAACTGAGGTAAAGAAAAATACAACAGAAAATAAGGAAGTACTCAATGAAACCCCACACTATTAGGCTTTCATAGATAATGCCATTTCTTGGACTGTTATTGCCTACTTTTCCATTTCCAAGCTAATTGACCTACCAAGAAATTCCCTGTGATGAATAGCAGTGGCAAGGAATGTTGTGATACTCAAAAGATTTTGTGTGGAGGGGGTTATTTCAGGCCTAATCTATTGGCAGGATCCCACTGTTGAATTAAACTGTGGGTATGAATTATGCCTTTATGCCTAAAACTTAAAACTTACAATATAAAAAACAACAAAAGGTATTTGACACTATTTTCTTTCCCCAAAGGACTCAAAGTCCCACCAGTACATGGATCTTTTTTTTTTTTTATCATGTGTATGCAGCCATGGACAGATGTGTATAACCCTCCATCCACACAAAGGAAAGCTGTCTGATGCTGTTTACATAGACTCAAGGTCACCAGAACACATAACATAGAACTCAGTGCTCTTGGCTCCTACTGGGATGATAGCACCACATCAGCACACAAACACCATTTCCTCAGGCACTCACTTTCTTTTACAAATGGGACAAACTCAAAAGACATCCATAACTTCATCTTGTTTTCTCCTTGAGATCTGAACACATGGAGAAGGACAAAGTCAGAGTAGGCATTAGGAGAAGGAATGTAGACACACACACACACACACACACACACACACACACACACACACACATCTTTCATACCAGAAGTATACTTGAAGCATAGTCTTTTGTGGATTCCCAGGGAAATAACATTTTCTCTAGTTAAGTATTTTTCACTGCCCAACAGGAAGCCTTCTTGTCCTTAAGGACTGGATGGATGTATAGGAGACACCTCATCACTGCCAAGTAAGTCTTAACAGCCCAAAGGAAGAAAGACATTTCTTTTTCGCCTCTTAACAAACCTACCAGTGCTTTTCGGCACTTTATCTCCGTCATTACCTAGGTGAGGAAGTCCTACTCATGATAGCAATTGAGTCCCCTTGTGACTGGCTTGCTACAAGTTTCTCATGGCCTAAGGGCACCCACACCCATGGATTGTGACTGGCACCTTCCACACACCTTAAAGTGGAATGTCTTGGACATTCCATCAAAAACAAAGACCCCACCTCCTGAACAAACAGGATGCTACTCTGTGACCAGAATCCTACCTGCCAGATATTCTCACCCCACCCGTGCATCTGCTGAATGTTGAGTCTCTAATGGGCTTACACTTGGATCAACTGGTCCCCTTTATTTGAGTTTGGGACTGTCTTTCTTATCTACTAGAGGTGAGATGCTTTGCCATGGTTTCTGGACACTCTAGGGCAGTGGTTCTCACCTTCTTAATGCTGCAACCTTTGAATACAGTTCCTCATGCTGTGGTGATCCCAAACAACAAAATTATATTTTTTGCTATTTCATAACTCTAATTTTTCTACTGTTATGAATCATAATGTAAGCATCTGTGTTTTCTGGCAGTCTTAGGTGACCCATTTGAAAGAGTCCTTCTACTCACAAAAGGGTCCAGAGTCAGGTTGAGGACCACTGTTCTATGGTCATGCTTCCTAGGCAGGGAACACATTGAGAATGTACAAACTAAAATATAAATACACACAGTAATTTATACTCAAGTGTAGCAGAATATAGCTTCATTTCTTTCAACTGTCAACTTTAGGCCTTACTCTACTCATAATTCCTCTGGTTGAACAGACCAGCCTCCCACTTATAATAATCACTACATGGTGAGGGAATCAGTCTTCACCTTCAACATGGTATTCTCTGGACCTCTTCAGAAAGGAGGCCTGGAAAGGATAATCTTGTGAGAGTTGGTGACCTCCATATATGTCCATTTTTCAGCTAGAGGGTTTGGCCAACGAAGCCTTGGTAGTGAAACCAGTCTATGTGGTACCAGTCTTACCTCACATCTATCTTCCTTACTTGACTGTGATTGTTACTATCCTGACACTAAGGTAGCACACTGTGTTAGTAAGATTATTTTTGCAGTAATGAAATACCACAGGCAAAACAAACATGGGATGGAAGGGTTTATTGTGGCTTACACTTTCACATCACTGTTCATCATTGGAGGAAGCCAAGACAGGAACACAGACAGGACAAGAACCCGGAGGCAGGAGCTGATGCAGATGCCATGAAGAGATACTGCTAATGAGTGTGCTCCCCAGGATTTCTCAGCCTAATTTCCTATAGTGCCCATGACCACCAGAGCAGGGTTGCATCACCCACTATGGGCAGGACATTCTTCCATTAATCACTAATTAAGAAAATGCCCTACAGCCTTGCCTACAGCTGGATCTTATTGAGGCATTTTCTTTTTCTATTTAAGACATTTTAAAATTAATTTTACACACAAACCATAGATGCCCCTGTCATCCTTCCTAGTGTTCCCCCACAGTCTTCACCCTCCCCACTCTCCATGCCCTTCTCCAAAGGGGTAAGGCTTCCCTGAGGGGGTGTCAGAAAAGCCTGGTACATTCATTTGAGGCAGTTTCAAGGCCCTACTCCTGCATCAAGGCTGTGCAAGGTGTCCCACAATTGGTAATAGGCTCCAAAAAAGCCAGCTCATGCACCGAAGATAGATCCTGATCCAACAGCCAGGGCACCGGAAACTGATAAAACTACACAACTGTCTTCCATATGCATAGGGCCTAGTCTGGTCCTAGGCAGGCTCTACAGCTGTTAGTCTAAAGTTCACAAGTTCCCAGGAGCTTAGCTCAGATTTCTCTGTAGATTTCCTTATTACAATCTTGATTCCCACCCTGCCCCTGCTCATATAATTCTTCTTCCCTCTCTTTGACTGGATCCCAGAGCTCAGCCTGGTGCTTGACTGTGGTCCTCTGCATCTGGAGGCTTTTTCTTAATTGAGGTTCTCTGTTCTCAGGCAATGTTAGTGACTCTCAGGTTGACATAAAGCCCCCCAGTACAGATACCATCTTCTGCTTCTGACTTCTGCAAAGTGACTTGCCTGGTAAGTGTATTCCACACACACTTGTATTATGCTGGGGACCTGATTTTGCTGCTGAATCCTCCACTAACATATACAGGACACTGAATGCTATCGACATCACTCCTGAAATAATAGCAAAAGTTCAAGGGGGAAGAAAAACTTAAAACTTAAAGCAGAAAAAAAAGAGAGACAATGAGGTACACACAACAGACTGAGAATATAAACATGGAAGCAAGGATAAATAAAGGGCAAACGAAAAAAAGATGGAAGGAACACTGGCTGACATACATGTGACTTTTTGGTGGACTTTCTGGGGACCTATCCTCCAATCCCAACAGCAGAGGTCAGAAGCCCCAAGGCAATGTCTGATTCCAGGAAAGTAGTGATAGTCACAGGTGAGGGTACAGAAAAGTTAATTATGATCTTAGAGTCCCTTTTGTGCTTCCAGGCAGTTGGGCTGTCTCTGTTTTTTGATGGTAAGAGAATTTGAAGGATTCAAAAGTATGTTGCCAACGTATCTGCTCCTAGGCTACTGATTCCTGGGAAAGGAAGTCCTCTACAAACTGACAAATATGGCTGCCACAGAAAATCCACACATACACTTCCTATGTAGTTCTGGTTATTGTTGTGAGGCTGAGTGGCTTTCAGAGACTTACAAGGAAGCTGCTCTATCAGTCACCTGGACTATGGATCACCTCAGGACTGACTAGAGTTCCCTTCACTTTATACTCCGAGCCATGCATTCCTTGCTTCCCTCAACAGCAGATATACTGAGAAACAGCAACCACATGCTGTTGCCAGGAACAGGAAAGCAATTCAGCTTGCCGGCCAAATTGCTCCAAGTATGCAAAAGGATGTGTCTGGTTTTCTTCCTCTGCCCTCTTCTGAGGAAAAACATGAAAAAAGAAAGGAACAAGTAAAAAAACTTGACATGAGAGTTCAAGATGGCTTAGATCAACCTTGGACAACTCTGAACACAGAAAGGCCTTGGAGCCTTACTGTATGGGTCTTGCCTCAGTGTGCATGTGGTGGGGGGTGAGTAGAAAATGGGGGCCATCTTCAGCTCCACAATTTTGAAGCACTTTAACACAATGCCATGTCACACCAACAACATAGAAATACTATTCTGAAAAACAAAATTGGAATTCTCATCATTAGATGCAAAAGTCAAGAGAATCCATGTAAATAAAATGCACGGAGAAACTTGTCCCAGGCCCAAGGACAGCCTTTCCTGTCATACTATAATAGGAACACTCTGACACATGGGCACAGGGCCCTCAGCTGGCACCTTACACTGGAGGAAACAATAGCACTTAGAGTGTCCAAGTGTGACTGTAAACATAGCCTTGCTACAATCAAGATTCTAGGTCAAGGCCACCTGATGTCACTCCCACTCTCATACATCTGCCTGCTGGCAGATAGGATGCAGAGGACAGACAATATGGGCAGTTGACATGAGACAGACAACCACCCACCCACCTGTACTAGGACAAGCAATGGCTTATTTCTTGGCAGAAGGAGGATCCAGAGAGCAGAGAGGACAAGGTCCTATGGGAGGTCTCCCTTGTGAGAGCCCCACGTCTTAAATCCATGAATCAGAAAAGAGGGGATAGTTTCTGCTTAAACCCTTTGGAGGTTTTGGTCCAAAGGAACCAAGCTGCATCCCTGGACCCTATCTGTGCATTCAAGTGGAGAGTGTTAGCCATATTCTATAGCTCACAGGACTTTATTGCTTAGAGGTATTTTCAGGTTCTGCTGAAACTGTAGGCTCCACTGGTGTGGAGATGTCTTTCTATATGCTGTGAATATCAATCTTTAAATAAAGGAGCTGTTTTGGCCATGGAAGACACCATAGAAGTAGGTTGGGAATCAGAATAGTTGGAAAAGAAGGGCGAGTCAGAGACAGATTGAGCCAGAAGCCCAAGAAGAAACATGTAAGGAACACAGGTGAGACACAGGCCACGTGGCAGGCAGGTTAATGAGAAGGGGTTGAGTTAAGATGAAAGAGCTAATCAGCAATGTGCCTGAGCCATAGGCCAAGCAGCATGAAGCTATATAAGTGTTTGAGTCATTTCTGGGGGCCTAGACAGCGACGGGCTGCTAAGCGGTCTGGGACCGCAGGTCTGTGGGTCTGGACTCTGGTCTGATGGGGTTGGAAACCTCATTGTAACACTTTCCAGAATCCTGATTGGTGGAATAGACAATTAAAACAAACAAATACAACAAAACTTAAATCCATCTCAGCATCTACTTGCCTACCAGGCCTTGGGCTTAGGCTCAAAACCATCTCTTTGGGCTTGCCTAGCAACCATTATGATATCACTGTGTGTAACCAATAAATTGCTATTCCCCTCATAGCCATTGACATCCAAGATATTTAACAGTACTTCATTTATCCAAAGCCATGGAGTGCCTCTTGTTCATGTACCTCTCTTTACCATGTGCATACAACCAGGTAAAGATGTCAGTAACCTTCCATCCATACATAAAATAATCTGTCTGATAGTATTTACATAGACTCAAGGGCACCAGAATACATAACAGAGAACCCAGTATATTTTGATACTTCTAGGATGATAGTACCACACAAGCACACCAGCATCCTTTTCTCAAGCAGTCACTTGTGTTACATTTGGAAACAATCTCAAAAGAAATCTACAATTTCATCTTGTTTTCTCCTTAGGATCTGAACATATGGAAAAGGAAAAAGTCAGTGTAGGCATTAGAAGGAATGCGCTGCTACACACACACACACACACACACACACACACACACACACACACACACACACACACATACACATACACACACACACACACACACACACACACACACAGAGAGAGAGAGAGAGAGAGAGAGAGAGAGAGAGAGAGAGAGAGAGCGCCAAAATAACGTCTTTTACAACCTATGTTGTATGGAAGCAAAGTAAATAAATCAGAGAGAACAGAATGGGAATGTGAGCATGGATGGAAGGAGCTAGTAAAAAAGAATAGGTAAGAAGGAAGGGATGGAAAAAGGATGAGCTGATTGAGAAAAAAAGGGAGGGGAAAAAAGGGAAGGTCTGACAGATATGTACACCTTTGGAAATTCTAGGCATTCCTTCAAGCCCATAAACAGATGCCAGACCCCCCAAAAGCTAAATGTGATATCAGAAAATGAGTAGTAGGTACAGATGCGAGTTAAAAAAAAAAAAACACCCATGAAACCAGAAACAGTGTTGAACTCAGCTACTTCGGCTGCCTCTACTCACTGATGGTGGTAGGAGGCTGTGGAAAGAGTCACAAGTGGGTTTTGCACATATCTACTCCAAGGCAGCTGAGTCCCAAGTCAGAAGGCTGACAAACATGGCTGCCACAGGAAATCCAAGCCTGTACTTCCTATGTTGCCCTGGCTATTGCTCTGGAGTATGCAAGCCTTAGGGGCCAGCTTGGTAGGAACCCATAGGTGACCAGGACCCTGGATTATCTTAGTTTTAGAATATTGGCGAGAACCTCCTTTGCTTCTGTTTAGGGACCAGAGTCTCAATGCACCCTCAATGCCCCCTCCCTTGACCTGCTGAGAGACAGCACATTGAGGTATTAGCAGAAACATGAAAGCAATTCTGCTTCATGGCTGTGTTGCAACAACAATACACAGGCACCTTTTCCCCACGGTCTCTCCCTCTGCCCTTCTCTATGGAAAAAAACAAAAACAAAACAAAACAAAACAGTGAACTTGCCACTAGACTGCGAGGGGGTTGAATTCAATGTTAAATTTTTCTGTCCAAAGGTAGGCTTTGGAGTATAGATCTGCCTGCCCAGTGGATGGGGCTGGGGGAGATGGGGGTGGAAGAGGTATTATGCCTGGAGTGGTGGTCCCTCTTTCTCTCTCTCCCTCTCCCTCCCTGCCGCCTTCTTCTTCTCTCTCTCTCTTTCTCTCTCTCCTCTCCTCTGTCTGACACAGAGACTTTATTTCTTCTGACACAGCTCACAGGACTCTGTTGCTTAGAGATATTCTCAGCCTCTGCTGAAACTGCTGTAGGCTCCCCAGAATCCTTCATAGGTGAATGGAAATAAAATAAACAAACAAACAACAAACTCCTTCATCTCAGCTGCTACCTGCCTCCCAGGCCCTAGGCTGGGACTACAAACCATCTCTTTGGGTTTGCCTAGCAACTATTATGATCTCACTGTGCTTAACCAATTAACACTTCTTCTCCACACAGCCATTGCTAGTCGGGATATTTGCTGTTAGTTCCTTTGTCTAAAATCATGCAGTTCCTCTTGAACATGGACCTTTATCACTAGGATCCAGCAACCTACCAATTTGTGGAACCTTCCACGCATGCAAAGAATGGCTCTCTGATGAAATATACATTGGCTGAATAGCACCCAGACACATTCTAGAGAAGCCAGTCCTTCCGGTTCCTGCAAGGATGTCAGCACTAATCAAACACTAGGTGATGTTCTGTGTCACAGGTAAGGAATGTCAAAAGAAATCACAACTTTCCACTACATCTCTCTTTCTCCCAGGAAGTTCTATATATAGCAAATAACAAAGTGACCTGAAGACTTAAAAAATGAAATGTGTTTCTCCACCAAGCTGTTACCATGTCTGGGCAATACACAGAGAGATACATATGTACCCCCACAATAACATAAATTTCATATATATGTATCCACAGGATTATAGGGGGATTTACTACTTTCTCTTAGAAAAATGTTTTTCACTACCAAATAGAAAGCTTTCATGGCTTCTGGAGCCACATCATACCAAAGACACAACAGATGGAAGAGAATGCACAGACCCAGGCTTGCATTTTGCAAAAGCCTCCACCACTGCTGGTTTTATCTTCAGTAGGCTCATATCTAATTAATTCAAAATGTTTTGTTTTAGGAACTAAGGGTAAGTCAAAGTTTCAGGGACATGGACATTGGAGGGACTCATTTCTCTTCAGGTTTTAGCAGGCACTCAGCACAAACAACTGTCTGAGCTGAGTCCAGGAAAGGATGGTGTGGCACACTGCAAGAATCTAAGCATCCTAATCCTTCCTGTCTCTCAAACCAGGACCACTGACTGAGAGACTACTCATCTAGTCCTTCTTAATGTATAGCCACTCTCTCTAGGAGGCTCTAGGCAAGCTGTCTAGATCATAAAGCTCAGCAAGCATCCTGAAACTCAAGAAGGTAGCTGACCCTGAGGAAATGATCAGATCTATAATGTGGCAGTAACGGCTCATGCATTTGTAATAATTTTCTTTATAGTAATACCTATAATAATTGGAGGTTTCAGAATTTGATTAATTCCTTTAATAATCAGAGCTCCCTCTATAGCATTCCCATGAATAAATAGTATAAGTTTCTAACTATTTCCACCATCATTTCTTCCTCTTGCATCTACAGTTGAATCAGGAGCCAGAACAGGCTGAAGTGTTTACCCCCCATTATTTGGAAATCTAGCTCATGCAGGAGCATCAGTAGATCTATTTTCTCCCTCCATCTAGCTCGTGGTTCCTCTCTCCTTGGGGCTATTTTTACTATTACTACTATTAATATAAAATCACCAGCTATAACACAATATCAAACTCCCTTATTTGTATGATCAGTCCTTCTTACAGCCATCCTTCTACTTCTAACTCTCCCTGTCTTAGCCGCAGGAATCACTATGCTATTTACAGACCAAAACCTCAATATAACTTTCTTCAACTCAGCTGGAGAGAGAGATCTATTTCTATATCAGCACTTATTTTTATTTTTTGGTCACCCAGAAGTTTATAATCTTACCCAGATTTGGAATTATTTCCCATACTGTCACCTACTCCTACTCAGGTTAAAAAAAAAAAAAGAAGAAAAAAAAAAGAACCATTTGGTATATCGGTGTAGTCTGAACTATAATATCTATAGGATTTACTGGCTTAATTGTATGAGCCCATCACATATTCACAGTTGGTCTAGACGTAGACACACGAGCTTACTGTCCAGCAGCTACTATAATCATCGCCATTCCAACTGGAGTTAAAGTTTTTAGATGACTAGCCACACTTCATGGGAGTATCATCAAATGATCTCCAGCTATACTGTGAGCCTTAGGCTTTATTTTCTTATTTACAGTAGGAGGACTAACTGGAATTGTCCTAACCGCTCACTTGATATAGTCCTTCACTCCTACTATGTTGTAGCCCATTTCCACCATGTATTATCTATAGGAGCGATATTATAGCCAGATTCATACACTGATTTCCCCTATTTGCAGGCTATATCTTAGGTGATAATTGAGCTAAAATACACTTTGCTATCATATTTGTTGGAGTAAATCTAACATTTTTTCCCACAACATTTCTTAGGTGTTTCAGGAATACCTGGCCACTACTCTGATTATCCTCATGCCTACACAACAGGAAACACAGTCTCTTCTATAGGATCATTTATTTTACTTACCACTGTTCTCATAATAATTTTTATAATTTGAGAAGCTCTAGCCTCAAAACATGAAGTATCATCCATAGAGTACTCTATAGAAAACCTAGAGTGTCTTCATGTCTTCCCCCTACCATATCACACATTTGAAGAACCTGCTTTTGTTAAAGTAAAATAAGAAAGGAAGGATTCGAACCCCCTGAAACTGGGTTCAAGCCAATACCATAACTTCTATGTCTTTTTCAATGAGATATTAGTAAAATTAATACATGACTTTGTCAAAATCAAATTATAGACTTACATCTATATATCTTACATTGTGTACCCATTATAGCTAGGCCTGCAAGATGCCATTTCCCCTATCATAGAAGAATTAATGAATTATCATGATCACACTCTTATAATAACATTCCTTATTAGCTATTTAGTACTTTACATGATTGCACTCATACTTACTATAAAACTTACTCATACCAGTACTATAGATGCTCAAGAAGTAGAGACTATCTGAACTATTCTTCCTGCAGTTATCCTAATCATAATTGCTCTCCCAACCCTGTAAATTCTATATATAATAGATAAAATTAATAACCCAGTCCTAACAGTAAAAACTATAGGCCACCAATGACATTGAAGCCACAAATATACAGACTATGTTCATGTATACAAATATACACAAATATACAGACTCATGCTTTGACTTTTATGTAATCCCAACAAACGACCTAAAACCAGGTGATCTTCATCTCCTAGAAGTGGACAACCAAATTATTCTCCCTATAGAACTTCCAATCCATATGCTCATCTCATCCAAAGATGTACTTCACTCGTGATCTATCTCCTCTCTAGACTTAAAAATAGATGCTATTTCAGGTCACCTAAATCAAGCTATAATCTCATAATATCATCCAGGATTATTCTACGGTAAATGTTCAGAAATCTGTGGAACCAATTTAAGCCTACTGTCTTAGAAATAGTTTTAAGCCTACTGATTTAAGCCTACTGTCTTAGAAATAGTTCCATTAAAACATTTTGAAAACTGACCTTCATTAATATGAAGCTTAAAGCATTAACCTTTTAAGTTAAAGTTAGAGAACCCTCACAATCTCTATAGTGACATGCCACAACTAGACACATCCACATGATTTACTACAGTAGTTTCTTCTACAACCACCCTATTTATCCTTATAAAACTAAAAATTTTCTCACAAGACTTCCCATATAACCCTATAACCAAAACTATAGAGTTTATAAAAACTGAGAACTAAAATGAATGAAAATTTATTTACCTCTTTTATTACCCCTGCAATAATAGGTCTTCCTATCATTATCCTTATTATTATATCTTAATCTATACTACATCTAAATGTACTTCAACTGACTGTTTCCTCACCTTCCAACAATGACTAATTGAACTTATCATTAAACAAATAATATTGATTCATTCACTAAAAGGACAAACATGACCCCTTATACTAGTAGCTCTCATTATATTTATTGGATCCACAAATCTCCTATGACTCCTTCCACACACATTTACACCAACAACTCAACTCTCAATAAATCTAGAAATAGCAATTTCCCTATGAGCAGGAGCAGTAATACTAGACTTTCACCATAAAACAAAATCCTCACCAGCCCTCTCCCTATCGCAAGGAATCCCAATTCCCTTAATCCCAATACTAATTATTACTGAAGCCATTAGTCTTTTTATTCAATCTATAGCACTATCAATCTGGCTTACAGCTAACATCACCGCAGGCCACCTTCTAATTCACCTTATTGGAGGGGACACACTAATTCTTACTAGCATTGGTCTTCCCACTGCTATTATTACATGTATTATTTTAACTCTACTAACAATTTTAGAATTTGCTGTAGCCCTAATTCAAGTTTATGCATTTACCCTTCTAGTCAGCTCCTATTTACATGATAATACATAATGACCCACCAAGCTCATGACCTCATGACCCCTCACAGGAGCACTATCTGCTCCATTACTAACCTCTGGTTTAGTAATTTGATTTCACTAGAACTCTTCCATTTTATTATCTGTAGGCCTACTAACTAACTCTCTCACAATATACCAAAGATGGCATGACATAATCTGAGAAGGAACATACCAAAGTCGTCAACCCCTATTGTAAACAAAGGGCTTCTCTATAGAATAATTCTATTTATTATCTCAGAAATCTTCTTCGCAGGATTCTCCTGAGCCTTCTACCACTCAAGCCTAGTGCTAACCCATGATCTTGGTGGATGCTGATCACCAATAGGAATTACTCCCATTTAACACTTTTGATGTCCCTCTTCTAAACACATCAGTACTCTTAGCATCAGGGGTATCTATTACATGAACACATCATAGCCTAATAGA
The DNA here is from genome assembly GCA_033318265.1 of Phyllotis vaccarum. Taxonomy (NCBI): domain Eukaryota; kingdom Metazoa; phylum Chordata; class Mammalia; order Rodentia; family Cricetidae; genus Phyllotis; species Phyllotis vaccarum. The sequence goes on from JARWLC010000013.1 coordinate 104,943,909, forward strand.
AGGGAAATGAATCAAGTCCTCTTAATTACTATTGTTTTAGGTATATATTTTACAATTCTTCAAGTCTCAGAGTACGTAGAAGCATCATTCTCTGATGGAATTTATGGATATACATACTTCATAGCCACTGGATTCCATGACCTCCATGTAATCATTGGTTCTTCTTTCCTTACAGCTTGCCTTCTACATCAGTTAAAGTACCACTTTACATCTAAACACCACTTTGGGTTTAAAGCAGCAGCATGGTATTGACACTTTGTAGATGTAGACTGATTTTTTCCTATACACATCCATTTATTGATGAGGGTCTTACTTTCTTAGCATAATTAGTACAACTGCCTTATGATTAGTTAGATCTAGGAACTTAACCTAGAAGAAAGTAATTAATATAATATTAACTCTACTTATTAATATTACCCACTCACCCATAACTCTATTGCCTTCTGACTTCCCCAACTTAACATCTATACAGAAAAGGCAGGTCTATATGAATGTAGATTTGACCCAACAAGCACAGCCTGCCTTTGATTCTCAGTAAAATTTTTCCTTGTAGGTGTAATGCTACTCTTTTTCAATCTTGATATCACTTTATTTCTGCCCCTAGCACGAGCCATCCAATCTACAAAGCTAAACTCTGTCATAATCATATCTTTTATCCTTGTATCTGTCCTATCTCAGGGCCTAATCTATGAATGATTACATAAAGGACTAGAATGAACTGAATAATGGTAATTAGTTGAATTAAAATTAATTATTTTGACTCATTAGATTATGGTTCTTACCATTATCATCAAATTGACCCATACTACTATAACTATCATAGTAGCCTTTATATTTTCACTTCTAGGAACATTTATATTCCAATCTCACCTAATATCCACTCTCCTATGCCTTGAAGGAATAATATTATCACTATTCATTATAACCACTATTACAGCACAATCAATAAATACATATACTATTCCCATTGTAATTTTAGCATTTGCAGCATGTGAAGCGGCTGATGGTCTAGCCTGACTAGTCATAGTCTCCAACACATACAGCACAGACTATGTATAAAACCTAAATCTACTTCAGTGTTAAAAATTATTTTTCCCTCCCTTATCCTTCTTTCCCTTACTGGATTTTCTAATAATAATAAAAAAATTGAAACAACCTCACACAGCCTCATAATTACCTAATTACTATCACTTCATTATGACAAAATAGTGAAAATAACCTAAACTTTTCCCTTATATTCTTTACAGACCACCTATCAATCACTTTATAAAGCTTAGCAACTTGACTTCTACCACTAATATTACTTGCAAGCCAAAATCACATAAAAAAGAGATCGAGTTAAACAAAAAATTACACTTCTATACTTATTATCCTACAAATTCTGCTAATTATTACAGTTTCTACAAGTGAAATAATTATATTTTGTATTTTATTTTAAGTAACTCTCATTCCTATACTTATTACCATTACTCAACCAGACAGAATGATTAAACTCAGGACTCTATTTTCTTTTTATAACCTAATTAGGTCTATTCCCCTCCTCATCACCTTAATTTCATTGCAAAATTCATTAGGAACCTTAAACACATGAATGATATCACTAAAGACACATCCCATGAACCCATCATGATCAAATAATATCCTATGACTAGCATGCATAATAGCATTTCTTATTAAAATACCTATATATGGAGTTCATCTATGACTACTCAAAGCCCATGGAGAAGCTTCTATTTCCGGATCAATAATTCTAGCAGCTATTTTATTAAAAGTAGGAGGATACAGAATGATATGTATTTCCATAATTACAGATTCAATTACAAAAACAATAGTTTACCCACTTATTCTTCTGTCCTTATGAGGCACAATTATAACAAGTTCTATCTGCCCACTACAGACAGATCAAAAATCACTAATCACCTATTCTCCAGTAAGCGATATAGCACTAGTTATTGCAGGTATCATAATTCAAACACTGGGAAGCTTTATAGGAGCAATTGCACTTATAATTGCTCACAGACTAACTTCATCACTTCTATTCTGCCTATCAAATACCAATTCTGAATGCATTTGTAGCCGAAGTACAATTTTAGCACAAGGACTTCAAACAGTATTTCCACTAATAGCTACTTGATGAATTCTAGCAAGCCTAACAAACCTAGCCCTCCCCCACCTTCAATTAATCTATTTGGAAAAGTAATAATTGCATTATCTATATTTTCTTGCTCTAACCCCTCAATTATTTCCATAGGGACCATCATCTTAATTACTTCTCTCTATTCTATATACATAATTATTACCACTCAATAAGGAATATTAACCAACAATATAATTAACCTTCAATCCTCCCAGACCCAAGAACTAACACTATGGCCCTTCACAATCTTCCATTAATCTTCCTGATATTTAACACCAAATTAATTCTAGCCTACACATTATGTAAAATAAAATTTATGATAAAACTTCAGATTGTGGATCTGATAATAAGAGGTTATAATCTCTTTACTTCAACTTATAAATAAAGATATATAGAGGTTAAGCAAAGAGATTAAACCCCATAGAGTATACTGGTAACAATAGGTCCGATATTCTTTTGCTTGTAAATTTTTCTGGATAGCCTCCCTTCTACTTTAGATATTTAGATGTCCACGGTCTTTTAACTTCTTGAAGATGGGTATTTCAAGTTTTCTGTAAAGACAAAAGCAAAAACCTACACTAACCCTTTGTTTTTTCTTACAACTTAAAGAATTGTAATATGAGATGAGCCATCAATTCTTAGTTTCATGAAGTTTCTCTGGTTCAAATAGAGTCTTTATTCATTTTGATGGTATTCATAACTTTTCTTTACCTGTGGAAACAAAAGCAAAACCCCTTCCTCAATGTAACACATATCCTGGCTTACATTCTGAGGTCAGTGCATCATTGAAGTAAACAGGCTGATTTAGCTCAGCTGTTTCTTCTACAGTCCCTTTCAGCAGCTGTTGTTCCTTTCTCATTCGCATTAAGAAAAATTAAAGTTAATAAAACATTATGTACTCTATTTCTAGGGGTCTTTATTATTCCTTTCTGTTCATTTAGGATATCCTTTAGAGTTTGGTTTGATCTTTCTATGACTGCTTGCTTTATAGGATTGTGTGGTATACCTGTAATATGCTTTATATTATAATAAGCAAAAAATTGTTTATTTAATAGAAACATAAGCTGAAGCACTGTCACCCTTAATTTATACAGGTATTCCCATGCTGGCCCTAACTTCTAGCAAATTTGTGGTTACAGAATCAGCCTTTTCTGAACTCAAAGCAGTTGCCCACTGAAGTCCTGAAAATGTATCTATTGTATCATATGCATATCTTAATTATCTAAGTTCTGTAAAATGAAATACATCAATCTGCCAGATTTCATTTCTATGTACTACTTCCTACTGACAATAGGGTTTGGTTATATAAGGTGAGACAACTTTATACAATGTCTTTAGCTTCTTGTCACGTGATAGAGAAATCTTTTTTTAATCCTTTGCTACTGATAGAATTTTTTTTATGAAACTGTAAGGCCTCTAGTACATTTCCTACTAATAATTTATCAATTTCATCATTACCTTATGCTAAAGGACCTGGAAGACCCTTATGTAATCAAATGTGTGTTATATAGAAAGGATGGTTCCTAGTCCTGATTATTTCTTGTAACAGAATAAATAATGAAGTTAATTATGACTCACCATTAATAAAATCAGCCATTTCAATGTTTAAAACAACTCTTTCTTCATACTGAGGGTCAGTGACAACATTAAGAAGTTTGGTAAAATCCATTAATAATATCATGATAGCATATAATTCTGATTTTTGAACAGAAATATAAGGGCTTTGGGTCACTTTACTTATATGTTCTGATTTGTAGCCTGCCTTTCCTTATTTGTTTGCATTGGTATAAAATGTAAGGGCTTCAGAAATTGGTTTATTTTGTACACCATGAAGAAGAATCCAATTAGTTTTCTTTAGAAATTCAATGCTTTTGCCTTGAGGATATCCATTGTTAATATTTCCCCCAAATTACTGCAGGCTCTTTGCCAAGGTTCACTTTGTACCCATAATTGGCCAATGTCTTTGTTAGTTAAAGGTACAACAATTTCTGCTGGGTCCATTCCTGTCAATTGACAAAGTCTTAATTTTCCTTTAAAAATAAGTTCAGGAATCTTTTCCACATATGTCTTTAACTTTTTACTCAGTTTATGTGGAAGAAATATCCATTCCAATATAACATCTTCCCTTTGCATTAAAATTCCTGTTGGAGAATGCTTAGAGGGAAAGATAACTAGAATGCAATTAAGGCCTGGATCCACACTATCCACATGTGTCTCCTGTAATTTCTTTTCTCCCAATGTGAAGATGATTTTTTCTTTGTCTTGTTCTTGTAAAGGTATTGTAAAGAAACAGTAATAATCAATAACTGTAATAGGCCATTCTTTAGGTAACAGAGAAGGCAAAGGAATTCCAGACTGTAGAGTGCTCATTGGCCAGATCACCTTGTTTGTTGACCTTAGGTCTGTTACCATTCTCCACTTTCCATATTTATTTTTAATAACAAATACAGGAGAATTCCAAGAGCTGGTTGATTCTCCTACATGCTCAGCATTTAACTGCTCCAGTACCAGCTCCTATAAAGCCTGTAATTTCTCCTTTGTTAGAGGCCATTGATGAACCCATATAGGCTTCTCTGTTAGCCATTTTAGAGGTAGTGCTGTGGGTGTTTTTGAAAGATCAGCCACTGTTGTGCCTTGTTCTATATAACCTGAATGGTCTGTGACTATTTCTCATAATACCTTCTAATGTTGTTCTCTGCAAACATGTTCTAGTTTATGGTTTATTTCTGTGTTTGGAGGAATACTAATCTGTGGATCCATTGTTGTAGTAAATTTCATCCCCATAAATTTATAGCCATGTTAGCCACATATGGTTTTAATATTCCTCTCTGTCCTTCTGGTGCTATACACTCAAGGTATCTTGCACTCTGTTTTACCTGGGATAATGACCCAATTCCCCAAAACTGAATATTTACCTCCTTAAAGGTCCAACTTGAATGCCATGAATCTGGTGAAGTTATTGATACATCTGCCTCTCTGCCCAATAAACTTTCAATAATATCATCATTTATTTGTACTTTTAATTTTGGCCTTTGTTCATTGACAGAAGCTTGCCAGAAAATTTGCTTTATATTTTTCCTCAATTTTTTTCTTTTTCTATAGATTTTCTATCATTCAGTATAGTATAACTTTAATTGTTATTGGAAGGTGTTTCTTCCATGGTAGCAAGGTAAGATTGAACTGGATTGTATATGGGGGCTTTTGAAAGCCCCCTTGGTGCATTTCCTGAAGGCAGAAAGTTACTTTGCCTGTCCCTTTTTGATCTGCACTCATTAGTCGAGTCCAATGTCTTCCCTTTTCCACACCTTCTGCATACTTCAGAAGTGAGGGGTGTTCTCTCAAGATTATTCCTGACAAAAGCACTGTTTCTGGGAATGCCTTGTTTACAATCTCATTTTTTGTGACCTTGCCTTCTACAACTGTAACATTTAACATTTTGACTTTTTCTTCTACCTCTAGAAATAAGCTCTCCTACCCAGTTATCATCAGCATCACAAGACTCTAGATTAATTGTCTCAAAAAGACTCTAGATTAATTGTCTCAAAAATCTAATCCTCCAAGGGGGCTGACATTGCTTTTTAATGGTCTAAGTATTCTTCTGCATTGTGTATTATCTTTCTCAATAGCCAGAGATTCAATTATTATTCACCTAGCTTATGAGTCTGGTACTATTCTCTTTACTACTGTAATTAATCTCTACAAAAGTCTATAAAAGTTTCTTTTGGGCTTTGAATTATTTTTGTAAAGGATTCAGTTTTCTTTCCTTTTTCTTCAATCTGATCCCAGGCATTTAACACTGCATGCCTTAGTCAACTAGATACTCAGGTCTCAGGATACTTCTCAGTAGCTATAGTAACAGTATAACAAAAACCTACAAGTATTCTACCTAAATAATTTAGAAATACTATAAATCCTAAAAATGACTCACCAAATCCTCACACTGCTAAACAACCCAAACACCCATTAATAATTAAACATAGACCTCCAAAAATAGGTGAAGTCTTCATTGATGCACCTAAACAACCTAAAGCAATTAATTAAATATAAATATATTCTTAAAATATAAACATATTCTGCCATAATCTCTATATAGGCTCTAGGACTAGTGACATGAAAAATCTTTGTTGTAATTCAACTATAGAAACTACTAATGATAATAAAATGAAAGATACTTTCACTATTTAAAATTATTAATCATTTATTTATTGACTTACCAGCCCTCTTTAACATTTAATCCTGATGAAACTTCAGATCATTACTTTCTGTCTATTTAATAATCCAAATCATTGTAGGCATATTCCTAGCTATACACTATACATCAGACACAGCATTCTCCCTAGCAACACACAACTGTCAAGACGGAAACTATGGCTGATTAATTTACTACCTCCATGCCAACAGAGCCTCCATATTTTTCCTTTGCCTATTCATTCATATAGGATGAGGAATCTACTATGGCTCTTATATACTCTCAGAAACTTGAAACATCGGTATTATCCTCTTTCTTACAGCAGCAGCATTCATAGGTTATGTCCTCCCATGAGGACAAATATCTTTCTGAGGAGCCACCATAATCACTAACCTATCAGCAATTCCATATATTAGAACAACTTTAGTTGAATGAATTTGAAGGGGCTTCACAGTTGTTAAAGCTACCCTAACATGCCTCATTGCATTCCATTTTACCTTACCATTTGTCATTAGAGCTTTTGTACTAGTTCACCTACTTTTCCTTCATAAGACTGCCTTTAACAGTCTTTTGGGCCTAAACTCAGACTCTGACAAAATCCCACTTCACCCTTATTATACAATTAAAGGCTTACTAGGGGTCCTCCTTCCGTTAATAGTTCTCATAATTTTGGTTTCATTTTTCCCAGATATTCTCAGAAACCCTGATCATTATAGTCCTGTAAATCCACTTAATACTCCTGCACACATTAAACCAGAATGATACTTCCTCTTTGCCTATGCAATCCTACAATATATTCCTAATAAACTAGGAGGAGTCCTAGCCTTCATTCTATCCATTCTTATCTTAGCTGCATTTCCCCTACTAAACTCTTCCAAACAACATGGCCTAGTATTCTACCCAATCACACAAATCATATACTGAATTTTCACAGCTAATTGTATTTTCGCATGAATCGGAAGCCAACCAGTAGAATATACGCTCACAATAATTAGACAAATTGCCTCACTTTCTTATTTCACAATTATTGTAATCTTTATACCAATCACCAGCATAATCAAAAATGACATTCTCAAGTTACACATATGTCCTGATAGTATAATTATTACTCTGGTATTGTAAACCAAAAATGAAGTATTTAACTTCTCAGGACATCAAGAAGGGAAGACTAACCCCCAATGCCAGCACCCAAAGCTGATATTCTAATTAAACTACTTCTTATACATAATTTTATTTAGTATATAATGCATATGTATGTATATCATATATTACATTATCTAACCCTAGCATATAAGCATGTAATTCTTAATTAATGTAAAAAGACATTCTAAGCTTAACATACAATTATATATACCATGACTACTATACAGTAATAATTAATGTTTGTTAGACATATCTGCGTTATCTTACATATACCATTTCCATCATAAACCTTTATCTTCCGTATGACTATCCTCGTCACCATTTGGTCTATTAGTCTACCATCCTTCATGAAAACAGTAATGCCCACCTCTACCCCTCTTCTCACTCCCAGCTCATTTTAACTTGGGAGTAGCTAATGTGAAACTTTATCTGACACCTGGTTCTTACTTCAGGGCCATCAATTGGTTCATGTTCCATAAATTCCCCTTAAATAATACATCTCAATGGTATGGGTCTAATCAGCCTATGATCAACATAACTGTGGTGTCTTAAATTTGGTATTTTTTAAATTTTATATATGCTATGACTCACCATAGGCATCGAGGCATGAAGAACAATTTATTATGTAGCTGGACTTTTCAGTTAAGTGTCATTTAACAACATACACAAATCTCTATTGTCATACTTTTAATGCTTGTTAGATATATAATTCAAATTAATACTGATTTCCTAGGTCAACTCCCCTCCCCCTAAACTGAAATTTACTACCCTTGACAGACCTCAAAAGCAAGGATTTCAATAGCAGATTCTTTAATCTAGTCTAGTAATTCACCAAATTTAACTTAAAATTCAGTACTAGGCAAAAAATTAATTAAATTTTCACCATTCATTCTACACTTAAAATCACTATAATTTCTGAGTGTCTTTTTAGTATTGAATTTTGACTGTTAATGTAGCTTATAGTAAAGCAAAGCACTGAAAATACTTAGATGGATGGATATTTATATCCCATAATCGTAAAAGGTTTGGTCTTAGCCTTATAGTTACTAATAGGTAAAATTACACATGCAAAACTCCCTAAACCAGTGTCAAATCCCACAAAATTTAGCCAAATTTTAAGGAGAACGCATCAAGTACATTTATATATAGCTAAAGACGCCTTGCCTAGCCACACCCCCATGGGATCCAACAGTGATAAAAATTAAGCAATGAATGAAAGTTTGACTAAGTTGTAGCTCTAAGGGTTGGTAAATTTTGTGCCAGCTACCATGGTCATACAATTAACCCAAATAAACTATTACCCAGCCTAACAATTATCTCTTGAAACTAAAAAAAAATAGAATTAAAAATCAACCAATGTGTGAAAATTCATCACTAAAATTAAACTTAGAAACAAAAGTATTTCTAATTTACTTAATACACAATAGCTAAGACCCAAACTGGGATTAGATACCCCACTATGCTTATCCCTAAACCTTAATAATTCTATAACAAAATTATGTGCCTGAGAACTACTGGACATAGCTTAAAACTCAAAGGACTTGGTGGTACTTTATATCCATCTAGAGGAGCCTGTTCTATGATCAATAAACCTGTTACACCTCACCACTTCTTGCTAATTCAGCCTATATATCACCATCTTCAGCAAACCTTAAAAAAGGATAAAAGTAAGCAAGAGAACAACCATAAAAACGTTAGGTCAAGGTGTAGCCTATGAAGGGGGAAGTAGTGGGCTACATTTTCTTAAAAAGAACATTTACACTACCCTTTATGAAATTAAAGAACAATGGAGGATATAGTAGTAAACTGAGAATAGAGAAACTACTTAAATAGAGCAATGAAGTTTGCTTGCACTGTTTATAACTCTCCTTAAATTAAATAAATAGAACCTTATAACATAATTATTTCTAATGAATTTATTAGAGGAGATAAGTTGGAACAAGGTAAGCATACTGGAAACTATACTTGGAATAACCACAGCATAGCTTAACTTTAATAAAGATGTGACTTACACCCAGCAGAAGCCAAAACTATAGACATTGTGAACTAATTCTAGCCCTATATCACTACATTATAATTATCTTTTCAGAAAGATTAAATCATTTAAACTTGAGAGTATTGAAGAAAGAAACTTTTATTAGAAGTTATAAAGTACCGCAAGGGAATGATGAAAGATTTATTAAAAGTAAAAACAAGCAAAGATGAAAATTTGTACCTTTTGCATAATGAGTTAGATAGAAAATTACTAAGAGAACTTTAGCTAGAGACCCCAAAACCAAAGAGCTACTCAAGAGCAATCTTTAGGATGCACCCATCTATGCAGCAAAATAGTGGGAAGACTCATAGGTAGAGGTGAAAAGCCTGTCAAGCTTAGTGATATCTGGTTAGCCACCCAATGAATTTTAGTTCAACGTTAAGCCTACCATATGGTTTATTAACCAAAATGTAAGCTTAAATTATAATCTAAAGAGGCACAGCTATTTAGAAATGGAAACCATCTTAAACAGTGAATAAGCCTAAATATAAAATCATTGTTGGCCTAAAAGCAGCCACCGATAAAGATAGCATTGAAGCTCAAAATTTTAAAATCTTAATCCCTTAATTTATAGACAATTTTCTGAATTCTAGGTGGGTTAATCTATTTTTTTTTTATAGATGAAATTCTGCTAACATACATAACAAGAATTTTATTCTCTTTGCACAGGCCTAGAACCCGTATAACCATTGTTAGTTAACAAAATTTAGGAATATATTTATACATAAATTTTACCTTAAATATGTTAATCCAACACAGGGGTGCATTAAGGAAAGATTAAAAAAATAAAAGGAACTCAGCAAACACGATCCTCACCTGTTTACCAAAAACACCACCTCTAGCATTTCTTTATTTTATTTTATTTTTATTTTAAAAGTTTCATCTTCATCAACATATCCCTCTACTCCCCCCTCCCAATCCCCCCAAGACAGCCCTCAGCCTGGTCCCTCCTCATCCACCCATCTCCTCTCCCAAAAGGGCAAGAAGTTCCAAGGTGGGCCAGCCCAGTTCAGCACATCCACTCCAGGTGCCACTGATTCCCTCATCCCAAAGTCAATGCTGGGCTGGGTGTTCCTCTATAGGGAATGGGCTTCAAGGTTCCAGCCCATGAACAGGAACACAGTCTGATCCCACCCCTCATGGCTCCAAACAATGCTCATGTCAGTCGAAAGTCATGAGGTAATCATGATCATGTGTTTTTTTTTCTTTCAGTTTACTTATATGATAAATGGAATTCGAAGTTTTACATATGTTAAACCATCCCTGCATCTCTGGGATGAAGCCTAGTTGATCATGATGGATCATTGTTTTTTGATATGTTGTTGGATTCGATTTGCCAGAATATTATTGAGTATTTTTGCATCAATGTTAATAAGGGAGATTGGTCTGTAATTCTCTTTCTTTGTTGCATCTTTGAGTGGCTTGGGAATCAAGATGATTGTGGCCTCATAAAGTTTTTGGCAATGTTCCTTCAGTTTCTACTTTATGGACTACTTTGAGGAGTATTAGTATTAGTTCTTCTTTGAATGTCTGGTAAAATTCTACACTGACTCTGTCTGGTCCCAGGCTTGTTTTTACTTGGGAGACTTTTAATAACAGCTTCAATTTCCTTTTGGCTTATAGGTCTCTTTAGGTCTTTAATCTGATCTTGATTTAATTTTGGTAAGTGGTATCTGTCCAGAAAGCTGTCCATTTCTTTTAGGTTTTCCATTTTAGTGGAATATAGATTTTCAAAGTATGAACTCATAATTATCTGGATTTCCTGGGTGTCTGTTGTTATGCCCCCCTTTTCATTTCTGATTCTGTTAATTGGGATATTCTCCCTCTGCTTCTTGATTAGTTTGGATAAGGGTTTATTTATCTTTTTTATTTTCTTAAAGAACCAACCCTTTGATTCATTGATTTTTTTGTATTGTTCTCTTTGTTTCTACTGTATTGATTTCAGCTCCAAGTTTGATTATTTCCTGCCATCTCCTCTTTTTAGCTGAGTTTGCTTCTAACTGTTCTAAAGCCTTCAGCTGTGCTATTAGGCCTCTTGTGTGAGATTTCTCTAGGTTTTTCATATAGACATCTAGTGCTATAATTTTCCTCTTAGCACTGCTTTCATTGTGTCCCATAAGTTTGGGTATGTTGTGGATTCGTTTTGATTAAATTCTATAAAGTCTTTGATTTCTTTCTTAATTTCTTCCTTGTCCCAGAGGTGGTTCAACTGAGAGATGTTTAGTTTCCACAAATTTGTAGGCTTTCTGTAATTTTTGTTGTTGTTGAACACTAGCTTTAGACCATGGTGGTCTGATATGATACAGGGAGTTATTCCCATTTTTTTGTATCTATTGATATTTGCTTTATTCCGAGTATTTGGTCAATTTAGAGAAAGTTCCATAGGGTGTTGAGAAATATGTGTGTACTCCTTTGTTTTTTTTGTGGATGGTTCTTTATATATCTATTAAGCCCATTTGGGTCATAGCATCTGTTAGATGCCTTATTTCTCTGTTGAGTTTCTGTCTTGTTGACCTATCCAAGAGTGAAAGTGGGGTATTGAAGTCTCCCACTATTAGTGTGTGGGGTTTGATGTGAGGTTTAAGCTTTACTAATGTTGCTTTTACAAATGTAGGTGCCCTTCTGCTTGGGGCATAAATATTCAGGATTGAGACTTCATCTTGGTGGATATTACCTGAGATGAATGTCATGTCTGTCTTGGTCTCTTGATTGATTTTAGTTTGAAGTTTATTTTGTTAGATATTAGGATGGCTACACCAGCTTGTTTCTTAGGAACATTTTATTGGAAAGTCTTTTCCCAACCCTTTACTCCGAGCCTGTGTCTGTCTTTGAAGGTGAGGTGTGTTTCTTGTATGTAGCAGAAGGATGGCTTCTATTTTTGTATTCACCGTGTTAGAGGGGAATTGAGTCCATTGATATTAAGGGATATTAATGACCAATGTTTGTTCTTTCCTGTTATATTTGGTAGTAGTTTCTGTATATTTCCCTTCTTTGGGTTTTTTTTTCCTGTCGCATGATTGATTGCTTGTGGTTTCAAAGGTGTATCTGGTTTCCCTAGGTTGTAGTTGTTCCTCTAGAGCTTTCTGTAGGGATGGATTTGTGGATAGATATTGCTTAAATCTGTTTTTGTCATGAAATATATTTTTTTTTTACTCCACTTAGAGTGATTGATAGTTTTTCTGGGCATAGTAGTCTGGGTTGGCAGCCATGTTCTTTTAGTGTCTGTATATCATCTGACCAGGACCTTCTTGCTTTCATTGTTTCCTTTCAATAGTCTGGTGTTATTCTGATTGGTTTGCCTTTATAGGGAATTTGGCCTTTGTCCTTTGTGGCTCTTAGTATTTTTTTCTTTGTCTGTAGATTCAGTGGCTTGATTATTGTATGGTGAGCAGATTTGGGGGGGGGGCTAGTCTATTTGGTGTTCTCTAAGCGTCTTGTATCTTCATAGGCATTTCCTTCTTTAGGTTGAGAAAGTTTTTTTCTATGATTTTGTTATGTATATTTTCTGTACCTTTGAGCTGGTGTTCTTCTTCTTCTTTGATTCCAATTATTGTCAGGTTTGGTCTTTTCATAGTATCCCAGATTTCCTGGACATTTTTCTATTATGATTTTTTTGGTTTTAGTATTTTCTTTAACTGATGTATTTATTTCCACTATTAAATCCTCCACTCCAGAGATTCTCTCTTCCATCTCTTGCATTCTGTTAGTTATGCTTGCATCTATGGTTCTGGTTCATTTCTTTAGGTTTTCTATTTCAAGATTTGCCTTGGTTTATGCCTTCTTTATTGCTTTTATTTCAATTTTTAATTCCTGGAATGTTTCTTTCACCTCTTTGTTTTCTTTTTCTTGGTTTTATTTTCTTTCAGGAATTTGTTCATCTCTTCCAACTTTTTGTTTGCATTATCTTCTATTTCTTTAAGGTGTTTTTAAATATCTTCTTTTAAAGCTTCTATTATCTTCATAAAGTTGTTTTTAATGTTACTTCTTTCTGTTTCTTCTTCATTGTTATGATCATATCTTGATGTTATATAGCCATCAGCTTCTTCTGGGGATGTCATGTTGTTCTTTATATTGTTATATATATTCTTGCACTGGCATCTGCCCATTGCTTTCTCAGTTCACTCTTTGTGGGCTCTTAGTCAGTTGTGAGCCTGGAGCCATTAGTCAGCTCTTAGATAGCACTTAGTTAGCTCTTGGTTAGCTCTTGGTTAGTTCTTGGTCAGCCTTATACCATGAGGGGGCTTCTGGTTATCCAGTTGTTGGTCCACCTCTAGCATTTCTAATATTAGAGGCATTGTCTGCCCAATGACTAAAGTTTAATATTCACAGTATCCTGACCATGCAAAAGTAGCATAATCATGTTTTCCTTAATTAGGGACTAGAATGAACGACTAAACAAGGGTTCAACTATCTCTTATTTCTAATCAGTGAAATTGACCTTTCCATGAAGAGGCAGAAATTATACTATAAGATGAGAAGACCCAATGGAACTTTAATCTTTTAGCTTAATTTTAACCTATAAATTCTTAATGCACTAACATATAAAATACAAAGTAGCGATTTTGGTTGGGGTGAACTTGCAGATTAAAAAAAAAAACACTGAATGATTATAACCTAGACATACAAGTCAAAGTAACCTATATTGTAGCAGTGAGGTTTCTTGGTCCCGGGCGGCCAGAGGCCCAGACCCACAGACCTGCGTGCCAGACCCATTAGCTGCCCGCTGCTGCTGCTCAGCACCCCCACCCCAGAAATGACTCAGATGCTTATATTAACTTTATGCTGTTTGGCCTATGGCTCAGGCACATTGCTAGCTAGCTCTTACATCTTAAATCAACCCATTTCTATTAATCTGTCTGCCATGTGGGCCGTGGCTCACCTGTGTTCCTTACATGTTGCTCTTTGGGCGGCTTGCTCGATCTGCCTCTGACTCTGCCCTTCCTTTCCTACCTATTCTGATTCCTCTGCCTACTTTTTCTACGGTGCCTGTCAAGGGCGAAAACAGCTCCTTTATTTAAAGATTGAGATTCACAGCATACAGAAAGGCATTTCCACATCACTATATCTTATTGACACAATATTTTTGGTCACTGGACCAAGTTACCCTAGGGATAAAAGCACAATCTTATTCAAGAGTCCATATCAACAATTAGGATTTGTGACTTCAGTGTTGGATCTGGACATTCCAATGGTGCAGAAGCTATTAAAGGTTTCTTTATTCAACTACTAAAGTCCTACATGATCTGAGTTCAGACCAGAACAATCCAAGTAGGTTTCTATCTATATGTGATTTCTCCCAGTATGAAAGGATAAGAGAAATGAAGCCACCTTACCCAAAGCACTTCTAAGCAACACATGAAATTATCTAAATTTAGTAAATCTGTAACAACCTACCCTACATAAGGGTATGTTAGGGTGGCAGAGACTGGAAATTGCATAAGAGTTAAAACCTTGTTCCCAGAGGTTCAAATACTCTCCCTAATAGTGCACCTTATTAATATTTTAACTCTTTAAATCCCCATTCTAATTTCTATGGCTTTTCTTAGTCTTGTAGAATGAAAATGTCTAGGTTATATACAACTGTGGAAACACCCAGACCAGCATTGACTTTGGAATGAGTGAATTGGATGTGCCTGGAGTGGGTGCTGAGCTAACCCACCTTGGGACTTCTTGCCCTTTTGGGGGAGGGGATAGATAGATGGGGAGGGGCTAGGCTAAGGGCTGTCTGGGAGGAATTGGAATGGGGAGGGGAGGGATAGCAGGGGATACATTGATGGAGATGGCTTTTTAATGAAATGTGTATATATACATATGTATTTATAGAAAGGAAGGAAGAAAGAAAGAAAGAAAGAAAGAAAGAAGGAAAGAAGGAAAAAAGAAAGAAAGAAAGAAGGAAGGAAGGAAGGAAAGAAAGAAAGGAAGGAAGGAAGAAAGAAAGAAGACAGAAAAGGATCTAACATTGTTGGACCATACATAGTCCTACAACCATTCACAGAAGCTATAAAACTGTTTATTAAAGAACACCTATGCCCATTAAATACTTCTACAACCTTTTTGTTATTGCTTCAACCCTATCACTATTTCTGGCCCTTGGCCTATGAATCCCCTTACCTATACCACACCCACTAATGAATTTAAACATAGGAGTTTTATTTATTTTGGCAACCTCAAGTCTTTCCATCTACTCTATTCTCTGATTAAGATGAACATCAAACCCCAAATATTTTATATTTTGGGATCCTCAAGCAGTAGCTCAAACCATCTTCTATGAAACAATAGGGATTATTCTCCTCTCAGTACTATTAATAGGTGGATCTTTCTCTCTACAATCTTTAATTTCTACTCAAGAACTCCTATGACTTCTCATTCCATCATGACCCCTAGCTATAATATGATTTATCTCAACTCTAGCAGTAACCAATCGAGCCCCATTTGGCCTCACAGAAGGAGAATCAGAACTAGTATCTGAATTTAATGTTGAATATGCCACAGGCCCTTTTGCCCTTTCAACAACTGTATTTATAGGGCTTTTCCATAGCCCATCCTTCCCAGATCTATTTACAACAAACTTTATAATTAAAACATTACCATCAACCTCCCTATTCTTATGAATTCGAGCATCGTATCCACAATTCCACTATGATTAACTCATATACCTTTTATGTAAAAATTTTTCTTCCATTCACACTAGCATTCTGTATATGATCCATTTTCTATTCCCATTTTCCTAGCATGTATCCTCCCTTACATTTAGGAATGTCTGATAAAAGAATTACTTTGTAGAGTAAACAATAGAGGTTTAAATCATTTTATTTCTAGGACAATATGAGTTGAACCTATACTTAAGAACTAAAAATTCTCCGTGCTACTTAGACACCCCATCCTACTTAGTAAGGTCAGCTAATTAAGCTATTGGTCCCATTTCTCGAAAATGTTTAAAGCCCTCCTGTACTAAGTAACTCCTTAGCTACATTAGTCATCTACCTTATTATTTTCTCGGGCCCAGCTATCATGTTAGTTAGCAATAACCGATTCCTTATATGAATTGGCTTAGGAAGAATCCTATTAGCCATTATCCCCCTAATAATCACTAAATATAGTCCACAATCAACAGAAGCTGCAACGAAGTATTTTGTCACACAAGCAACAGCCTCAATAGTCCTTCTTTGATTAATTATCCTAAATTACAAACAAATAGGTGTCTGAATATTCCAACCACAAACTGACTACCCTGCATTTTACTAGCCATCATTTCACTAGCAATTAAAGGTCTTGCGCCTTTCCACTCATGACTTCCAGAAACTAAATACAGGCTTAATCCTCACGTGACCAAAACTAGCTACACTTTCCATTCTATTCCAAATCTATGAATTCCTTGACCCAAATATTCTAATACCCTTAGCATAATTTCAGTCCTGATAGGAGCACAAAATGGTCTCAACCAAACTCAAGCATATAAAATTATAGCATATTCATCCATTACCCACATAGAATGAAGAGTCTCTGTATTTCCATATAACCCTAACTTAAAACTATTTTCAATTTAATTATTTATATTATATTAACAATCCCAATATTTATAACATTTGACCAATACTCATTTATATTAATCAACTCCTTATCGTTAATATGAAATAAAATACCAATTATATTTCCTATTATCTCAACTATTTTCCCATCTACAGGAGGACTATCCCTACTAAAAGGATTTATACCAAAATGATTTATCATCTACGAACTTCTAAAAATAACTGCTTTACCCTATCTACATTCAAAGCAATTATAGGCTTAGATATGCATTATCTATTAAACCTACTTACCATATTTCCTACAAAAATAACTATAAAATAATTACACACAACACCAACTGAAAAATAGTATTACTCTCCCTTCACTCATTATTTTATGCACACTAATTCTTCCACGTGCATTTATCTCTATTTATCAACAGAGGAAGATTCGCCAGAGACTAACAAACTTCAGAGCTCTCTTGCTGAGGCAGCCACACTGCAGGATCCATCCTTTTTGCAGCAAAGATTACCGCCTGGGAAACATGAGCCACAGCTAGCTGCTAGACTAGGAGAATCGAGATTCGCTAAAATAAAAAAATATTGCAGTCTGTTTGCGAAATAAAATACTAAGAAAGAGGGCTTGCGAAATATACAAGGCAAAAAAAGGAGGCAGGGACTGTGAATTTATTTCCTGTGGTGGGCCCCAAGTGAGAGAACAGTGAGTTGCCTGAACGAGTCCATTCTGCCTGTCTTCAGGGGCACAGGATATAAGCTTTGGATATAGAAATGCACAACAGCTTATTCTTGCAGGCTGGATAACAATTTTGAGATTTGTATGGATTTTGGAAGTCAGGTTTGAACTATCTCAATGTGCTTGGGGATGTAGCTAAGCTGTTTCTAACGTTATCACTAATAATTTACATACCTCATATTTCCATTAAACCTTAAGGAGTTTGTGACCCAGAGGTTGAGAACCCCTTGCCCTAACTGCTTAGAAAGCCTTTTCTGGCTATGCATAGTTTTGGGTGTCTCTGGAATGAATGAGCGAGCTCCCAGACAGTACCACAAACACTGATGCTCCCTTTGCACACCCATGCTTTAATGTTATGTGCCCTTCCCTTGAACCACTGTCCACTCCTCTAGCAAGGCAATGAAACAACAGTAAAATGGGGTCACAAACACCTTACACAAGAACAGGGAAATAAAAATTTTAAATAAATTTGTGTTTTAGACCAGGTCTAGCTTGACATGTCGCTACTTTTTTTTTTTTTAAATTTCCACCATTGTCATATGCTTTGATAATCTGTTTTTTTTTTAAACTTGTAACGTTCACGAATAAAAGTTTGCAAGTAAATTAAATAAAATTCTCCAATCTAACCCAGCCAGATATATGGGCATTTCAGTGACCCCAAAATTTTTAGGAATTCAGACAGAATTTTACACATTTACACTGAATATTTTTAATACCCTTAACCATCCACCAGGCATGAATAGTAGTTACAAGACCGACAGAGAACTAGAAAAACAACTCACTCTATGGCCTCTTTGTGAACTCATGTGCATAACTTGCATCAATCTTCCTTCACCCCTGTTGCAGGAATAAAGGAAACTCAGGGCCAGATCTCTGGGAAAGTCGGAGATATTAGAGAAGAAACCCCACAGTCAGATCCTACCCACCTGTCTTCCAGCTTCCCCAGTCTTGCTTCTCCTGGCTTCTTTCTCCCACCAGTCTTTCTATGTCACCTTAAATACTCTCTTCCCTCAGTTAAGGAGTGGCCCCACCACTGCCTGCCTGGGAGCATGGAACTCCTTTTGTAAACTAAGGTGACCTTGAACTCAGACTGGATCAAGGGCATAAGTCATAACTCCCAGGATATTCCCTGTGCTGGGATTAAAGGCATGAATTACCAGTGTTTGATCTTCTGAGAATAACTGTCAGTAGATCCCTCCGGTATCTCCGAATATTGTTATTATATTACAAAATATTGTCCCCCGCACCCTTTTCTCTACTAATCAATTTCTTCTAGATATGCTAGTACATTGGTTTCATGACCCTTGTATATTATTCACCAAATCCCATCTTTAAAGGATAACATCCATATTCTCTATGAGATTGTTCCAACTTGTTCAACATCACACTTTGTATGTGCTTCGCTTATTTGTCTCCCAATTTCAGAATCTTACATTTTTAGAGTCAAAAATGTAAATTGCAGGAAAATATGTGTTCTTTCATCTTATAATCTCAACTAAACGAATTTTCCCAATACAAAATTATTTCAAGATCACCCATGCTAATGCTGGATATGGAGACACTTTAAAAAGAAAGTGATTAGGACCTAAAACATCCTAGGGCAAAATCATCAGCATGTACTTATAAAGTGTTTTGTAAATGAATTTTATTTTTCACTTTAGAAATATTTTGGGGGGGGAAGTCATCCCTTCTCCATCATTTTATAAATTACAAATTAATTTTTAAAGAGGCAAATTCATATACTGTTTTTCTTTGTTGTTTTTCCCCCCAACCATTCATTAAAAACCAACATATAAATTAGTAATTTGAATTCAAAGAAAACGTACCTGGAGAAAAGGAGTTTCTGGGCTGTCAGCAAGTTTATTGGCCAGGCTACTTCCAATTTCTTAGAGATATATTTCAAGTGAACATTGGGCTTCTGGGTTACTTCCTATGGAAGACACACAGATGAAAGAGAATGGACAGATCCAGGCTTGCATTTTGTAAAAGCCTCCACCACTGTCGATTTTATCTTCAGTAGGCTCATATCTAATCAATTCAAAAATGTTTCGTTTTAGGTCCTAAGCGAGGAGGTTCTAGGCAAGCTGTCTAGAAGATAAATTTCAGTGAGCACCCCCAAACTAAAGTAGTTTTCACTCTCTTAGGAGGGAGATTCGCCAGCGGTTCTCAGAACCTGGAGCTAGTTTGCCGCCGCAGAAAAGCTGCCAGATCTATCCCCTTTGAGTTGGAAGCCTGCTGCTCGACTAGGAGTGTATAGAGCCCACAAAATCAAAAATATGGCCCTCTTTTTGCAAAAATAAAATAAAAACAAGATATAGAGACATGTGACTTCAGAAATATACCAGGAACAGGAATGGAGGCAGGGACTGTGAATTCCTTTCCTGTGGTCTGCCCCAAGGAAGGGAAGGGTGAGTTAGTTGCATAGTCCAATCTGCCTTCTTTCAGGGGCTCTGGAATTAACCTTTGGATGTCCAGGTATGGGATGGCTTATCCTTGCAGGCTGCATATTCAACTCTTCTGGGTACTGTAGGGATTTTCGCTTGGAGTTGAGGCTCCCTTGCCGTGGAGTCTCTGGGCATAAGTTTCATTTTAGGTCCTAAGCAAGGAGGTTCTAGGCAAGTGGTCTAGAAGATAAATTTCAGTGAGCACCCCCAAACTCAAGTAGGTGTTTTTCTCCTAGGTGGGATATTTCGCCAGCGGTTCGCGTGACCCAGAGGTAGCTTGCTGCGGCAGCCATGCTGTGGGATCCATCCCGTTTGAAGAAAAGAGTTCCACCTGATAAACATCAGCCACAGCTAACTGCTAGACTAGGATTGTATAGAGTCCACAAAATCAAAAATCTGTTTGCAAAAATAAAATAAAAATAAGATACGGAGACAAGGGGCTTAAGAAATATACAAGGAACAGGAATGGAGGCAGGGACTGTGAATTCCTTTCCTGTGGTCTGCCCCAAGGAAGGGAAGGGTGAGTTAATTGCATAGTCCAATCTGCCTTCTTTCAGGGGCTCTGGAATTAACCTTTGGATGTCCAGGTATGGGATGGCTTATCCTTGCAGGCTGCATATTCAACTCTTCTGGGTACTGTAGGTA
This sequence comes from Phyllotis vaccarum, assembly GCA_033318265.1. Lineage (NCBI taxonomy): Eukaryota > Metazoa > Chordata > Mammalia > Rodentia > Cricetidae > Phyllotis > Phyllotis vaccarum. The sequence goes on from JARWLC010000013.1 coordinate 104,964,764, forward strand.
TTTTCGCTTGGAGTTGAGGCTCCCTTGCCGTGGAGTCTCTGGGTATAAGTTTCGTTTTAGGTCCTAAGCAAGGAGGTTCTAGGCAAGTGGTCTAGAAGATAAATTTCAGTGAGCACCCCCAAACTCAAGTAGGTGTTTTTCTCCTAGGTGGGATATTTCGCCAGCGGTTCGCGTGACCCAGAGGTAGCTTGCCGCTGCAGCCATGCTGTGGGATCCATCCCGTTTGAAGAAAAGAGTTCCACCTGATAAACATCAGCCACAGCTAACTGCTAGACTAGGATTGTACAGAGTCCACAAAATCAAAAATCTGTTTGCAAAAATAAAATAAAAATAAGATACGGAGACAAGGGGCTTAAGAAATATACGAGGAACAGAAACAGAGGGAGGGACCGTGAATTCATTTCCTGTGGTCCGCCCCAAGGAAGGAAAGGGTGAGTTAATTCCAAAGTCTAATCTGCCTGCTTTCAGGGGCTCTGGATTTAAGCTTGGGATGTCCAGGTACGGGACAGCTTATCCTTGCAGGCTGCATATTCAACTCTTCTGGGTACTGTAGGGATTTTCGCTTGGAGTTGAGGCTCCCTTGCCGCGGAGTCTCTGGGCATAAGTTTCGTTTTAGGTCCTAAGCAAGGAGGTTCTAGGCAAGTGGTCTAGAAGATAAATTTCTGTGAGCACCCCCAAACTCAAGTAGGTGTTTTTCTCCTAGGTGGGATATTTCGCCAGCGGTTCGCGTGACCCAGAGGTAGCTTGCCGCAGCAGCCATGCTGTGGGATCCATCCCCTTTGAAGAAAAGAGTTCCACCTGATAAACATCAGCCACAGCTAACTGCTAGACTAGGATTGTATAGAGTCCACAAAATCAAAAATCTGTTTGCAAAAATAAAATAAAAATAAGATACGGAGACAAGGGGCCTAAGAAATATACGAGGAACAGGAATGGAGGCAGGGACTGTGAATTCCTTTCCTGTGGTCTGCCCCAAGGAAGGGAAGGGTGAGTTAGTTGCATAGTCCAATCTGCCTTCTTTCAGGGGCTCTGGAATTAACCTTTGGATGTCCAGGTATGGGATGGCTTATCCTTGCAGGCTGCATATTCAACTCTTCTGGGTACTGTAGGGATTTTCGCTTGGAGTTGAGGCTCCCTTGCCGTGGAGTCTCTGGGCATAAGTTTCATTTTAGGTCCTAAGCAAGGAGGTTCTAGGCAAGTGGTCTAGAAGATAAATTTCAGTGAGCACCCCCAAACTCAAGTAGGTGTTTTTCTCCTAGGTGGGATATTTCGCCAGCGGTTCCCTTGACCCAGAGGTAGCTTGCCGCAGCAGCCATGCTGTGGGATCCATCCCCTTTGAAGAAAAGAGTTCCACCTGATAAATATCAGCCACAGCTAACTGCTAGACTAGGATTGTATAGAGTCCACAAAATCAAAAATCTGTTTGCAAAAATAAAATAAAAATAAGATACGGAGACAAGGGGCTTAAGAAATATACAAGGAACAGAAACAGAGGGAGGGACCGTGAATTCATTTCCTGTGGTCTGCCCCAAGGAAGGGAAGGGTCTGCCTGCTTTCAGGGGCTCTGGATTTAAGCTTGGGATGTCCAGGTACGGGACAGCTTATCCTTGCAGGCTGCATATTCAACTCTTCTGGGTACTGTAGGGATTTTCGCTTGGAGTTGAGGCTCCCTTGCCGTGGAGTCTCTGGGCATAAGTTTCATTTTAGGTCCTATGCAACGAGGTTCTAGGCAAGTGGTCTAGAACATAAATTTAAATGAGCGCCCCCAAACTCTTTTTTTTTTCCCCTTGTGGTCTGCCCCAAGGAAGGGAAGGGTGAGTTAGTTACATAGTCCAATCTGCCTGCTTTCAGGGGCTCTGGAATTAACCTTCGGATGTCCAGGTACAGGACAGCTTATCCTTGTAGACTGCATAAGTCACCCTTTCTGGGTACTGTATGGATTTTAGCAGTCACGTTTTTCTTTGGATGAAGGATATCATGTTTTGTAGATGAGGCTCCCTTGCCATGGAGTCTCTGGGTATAATTCCTGCCAAAGGTACATGCATGAAAAGTAATGGACCTAGACCAGGCACGCACTTGCAAGACCCTGCAGCACTGCCGAATTAATCTTCACCAGGCTGGTATCTAATCAATTCAAAAATGTTTCGTTTTTGGTCCTAAGCGAGGAGTTTCTAGGTAAGCAGTCTAGAAGATAAATTTCAGTGAGCACCCCCAAACTAAAGTAGTTTTCTCTCTCTTAGGAGGGAGATTCGCCAGCGGTTCTCAGAACCTGGAGCTAGTTTGCCGCCGCAGAAAAGCTGCCAGATCTATCCCCTTTGAGTTGGAAGCCTGCTGCTCGACTAGGAGTGTATAGAGCCCACAAAATCAAAAATATGGCCCTCTTTTTGCAAAAATAAAATAAAAATAAGATATAGAGACATGTGACTTCAGAAATATACAAGGAACAGGAAGGGAGGCAGGGACCATGAATTCATTTCCTGTGGTCCGCCCCAAGGAAGGAAAGGGTGAGTTAATTCCAAAGTCTAATCTGCCTGCTTTCCGGGGCTCTGGATTTAAGCTTGGGATGTCCAGGTACAGGACAGCTTATCCTTGTAGACTGCATAAGTCACCCTTTCTGGGTAGTGTGAGGATTTTTTCAGTCAGTTTTTTTTTTTTTTTTCAGGAACTATATCAATGTGTTTAAAGAGGAGCCTCCCTTGCCATGGAGTCTCTGGCCATAATTCCCACTAAAGGCACAAAGCATGAATGTTAGTGGACATAGACCGGGCCAGCATTTGCAAGAGACTCCACAGCTGCCGAATTTATCTTTGGTAGGTCCATATCTAATCAATTCAAAACGTTTCCTTTTAGATCCTACTTGTTTGTAAACTTTCCCTGAGCAAGGCTATGATGCACTGAATCTTGGGTTGGTGCATTCAACAGGAGTTCAGTTCAAACAAGCTCATTTCTGCCCAACAGAGATTGTGGGATCTTCCCGAAAGAATACAAGCATCTGGGCACCTTCCTCTTCCTCACACCAGGGCAACTACCTAAGGCACTAGCCTTACAGTTGTTTCCAGCAGAATGCTGATCTCTAGAAAGAGGTGTGCAAGCTGTCCAAAACCGCTGTGAGCACCCATAAGCTCAAGATGCTGGCTCACCAAAAAATTCTCTCTTAGAAGGGCGGTTATACAGAAGCTTACTGAATCTGGATGTTGCTTACCGCGGCAGCCATGCTGAAGAATCTATTATGTTTGCAGCAAAGAGCTGCCTTGTGGGAAAGAGCAGATTCAGCTTGCTCCTAGCCTAGAAGCATTCGGATGCCCTGGGATTAACACTGCAATCCCATAGTCAATAAGACAAAAATACACCCTACAGAATGGGGAAAGATCTTCACTAACCCTCCAAGGGAAAGAGGACCTATCTCTAAAATATATAAAGAACTCAAGAAACTAGAGGTAAAAAATCCAAAGAATCTAATTGAACAATCGGGGACAGAGCTAAACAGAAAGTTCGCAAAGGATGGATGCCAAATGTCTGAAAGATACTTAAAAATCTGCTCAGCATCCTCAGCCATCAGAGAAATGCAAATCAAAAGAAATATGACACACCATCTTAGGCTAGTCAGAATGGCTACAATCAAAATCAAAGATGACAACCTATGAGGAACACCCCTTTATTGCTGGTGGGAGTTTAAACTTGGACAGCCACTTTGGAAATTAGTATGGTGGTTTCTCTGAAAACTAGGAATCAATCTACCCAATGATACTGCAATACCACTATTGGACCTGTACCCAAGGGATGCACATTCTTGCCCCCAAGGGGAATTGCTCAACTAATTTAAAGCAGCATTATTCCTAATAGAATCTGGGAACAACCTAGAGGCTCCTAAACCGAAGAAAGGCTAAAAGAATGGAGAACTACTCAGCATTCAAAAAAAAAAAAAATGACATCCTCAAATTGGCAGGCAAATGGATGGATTTGGAGAATATCCTCCTGAGCAAGGTATCACAAGCCCAGAAAGAAAGGCATGGGATGTACTCACACATAAGTAAATTATATATAAAAATCCAAGAAAATCCAAGCTGCAGACCACAACCCCTGAACAGCTAGGCATGATGATGAATTTAAGAGAAACATCCAGAGAATCCCCTAAGAAGAGAAAATAGAAAAGGTCATCTTAGCAAATTGGGGTTATAACGGGTTGCAACCTAGAGGAGCTGGAAAGCAATCTTGAAAGGAGGAGATGTTGGAGTGAGAGGAGCAAAGAGAAAAAGAGAAAGAGATGGATATCTCCATAGAGGGAGCCAATGTTGGGTTGGAAAGAGACAGGGTGCTAGAGAAATCTCCAAGAACTCACAGGATGACCCTGGCTAGGTATCCAACCAATCAAGAAGGGGTGCCTAAACAGGACTTCCCCTATAATCAAATGAATAACCACCCTAAGTGTCATCACAGAACCTACATCCAGCAATGAATAGAAGTGGAAGCAGAGATCCATGGCTAAACACTGGCCAGAGCTCCTGGTCCAGCTGGAACCTGGGGAGGAAAGTTGGTATGAGCAAGAAGCTAGGGATTATGAGAACAATTCCCATAATGATGACTGAATGGGGTGCTAGGGACCTCACTGAATCAAGAACAGCCCCTGGAGATCCATTGGTAAAAGGAGCTAGGCCCTCCAAGGGTTGGTAACTGTCCATTGTCATGAGCAGTATGTGGAGCCTCAAGGGGTGGGATCAGACTGTGTTTCTGTGAGTGGGCTGGCACTTTGGAGCCCATTCCCTGCAGAAGATCACCTAACCCAGTCTTTTCTTTGGGATGAGGAAAATGAAATTGCCTGGAGTGGATGTGCCATGCTGAGCTGACCCACCTTGTGACACCTTGCCCTTTTCGGGGAGGACATGGGTGGATGGGAAAGTGTAAGCTAACTTGGAGGGATTGGAAGGAGGGAAGGAAAATATATGTTCTTTCATCTTATAATTTCAACTGAACGAATTTTCCCAGTACAAAATTATTTCAAGATCACCCATGCTAATGTTGGATATGTAGACACTTTAAAAAGAAAGTGTTTAGGACCTAAAACGTCCTAGGGCAAAATCATCAGCATGTTTTTATAAAGTGCTTTGTAAATGAATTTTATTTTTCACTTTAGAAATATTTTTGGGGGGAAGCCACCCCTTCTCCATCATTTTATAAATTACAAATTAATTTTTAAAGAGGCAAATTCATATACTGTTTTTCTTTGTTGTTTTTCCCCCCAACCATTCATTAAAAACCAACATATAAATTAGTAATTTGAATTCAAAGAAAACGTACCTGGAGAAAAGGAGTTTCTGGGCTGTCAGCAAGTTTATTGGCCAGGCTACTTCCAATTTCTTAGAGATATATTTCAAGTGAACATTGGGCTTCTGGGTTACTTCCTATGGAAGACACACAGATGAAAGAGAATTGGACAGACCCAGGCTTGCATTTTGTAAAAGCCTCCACCACTGTCGATTTTATCTTCAGTAAGCTCATATCTAATCAGTTTTAAAATGTTTCGTTTTAGGTCCTAAGCGAGGAGGTTCTAGGCAAGCTGTCTTAGATGATAAATTTCAGTGAGCACCCCCAAACTCAAGTAGGTGTCTCTCTCCTGGACTGGAGATTTCGCCAGCAGTTTGTGGAACCGGGAGCTAACCTGCAGCAGCAGCCATGCTTCCGGATCCATCCCCTTTGCGGAAAAGAGTTCCACGTGGGAGATATCAGCTACAGCTAGCTGCTCGACTAGGAGTGTATAGTCTACAAAATCAAAATTATGGCCCTCTGTTTGAAAAAATAAAATAAAAATAAGATACGGAGACAAGGGGCTTAAGAAATATACGAGGAACAGGAACGGAGGGAGGGACTGTGAATTCCTTTCCTGTGGTCCGCCCCAAGGAAGGAAAGGGTGAGTTAGTTGCATAGTCCAATCTGCCTTCTTTCAGGGGCTCTGGATTTAAGCTTGGGATGTCCAGGTATAGGATGGCTTATCCTTGCAGGCTGCATATTCAACTCTTCTGGGTACTGTAGGGATTTTCGCTTGGAGTTGAGGCTCCCTTGCCGCGGAGTCTCTGGGCATAAGTTTCGTTTTAGGTCCTAAGCAAGGAGGTTCTAGGCAAGTGGTCTAGAAGATAAATTTCAGTGAGCACCCCCAAACTCAAGTAGGTGTTTTTCTCCTAGGTGGGATATTTCGCCAGCGGTTCGCGTGACCCAGAGGTAGCTTGCTGCGGCAGCCATGCTGTGGGATCCATCCCGTTTGAAGAAAAGAGTTCCACCTGATAAACATCAGCCACAGCTAACTGCTAGACTAGGATTGTATAGAGTCCACAAAATCAAAAATCTGTTTGCAAAAATAAAATAAAAATAAGATACGGAGACAAGGGGCTTAAGAAATATACAAGGAACAGAAACGGAGGGAGGGACCGTGAATTCATTTCCTGTGGTCCGCCCCAAGGAAGGAAAGGGTCTGCCTGCTTTCAGGGGCTCTGGATTTAAGCTTGGGATGTCCAGGTACGGGACAGCTTATCCTTGCAGGCTGCATATTCAACTCTTCTGGGTACTGTAGGGATTTTCGCTTGGAGTTGAGGCTCCCTTGCCGCGGAGTCTCTGGGCATAAGTTTCGTTTTAGGTCCTAAGCAAGGAGGTTCTAGGCAAGTGGTCTAGAAGATAAATTTCCGTGAGCACCCCCAAACTCAAGTAGGTGTTTTTCTCCTAGGTGGGATATTTCGCCAGCGGTTCGCGTGACCCAGAGGTAGCTTGCCGCGGCAGCCATGCTGTGGGATCCATCCCCTTTGAAGAAAAGAGTTTCACCTGATAAACATCAGCCACAGCTAACTGCTAGACTAGGATTGTATAGAGTCCACAAAATCAAAAATCTGTTTGCAAAAATAAAATAAAAATAAGATACGGAGACAAGGGGCTTAAGAAATATACAAGGAACAGAAACGGAGGGAGGGACCGTGAATTCATTTCCTGTGGTCTGCCCCAAGGAAGGAAAGGGTGAGTTAATTCCAAAGTCTAATCTGCCTGCTTTCAGGGGCTCTGGAATCAACCTTCAACAGGCGTTCAGCCCTAACAAGCTCATTTCTGCCATCAGAGATTGTGGGATCTTCCCGAAAGAATACCAGAATCCGGGTACCTTCCTCTTCCTCACACCAGGGCAACTAGCTAAGTCGCTAGCATTACAGTTGTTTTCAGCAGAAGCGTACTGAATCTGGATCTTGCTTGCCTGCCGTGGCGGCCATGCTGGAGAATCTGTCATCTTTGCTGCAAAGAGCTGCCTAGTGGGAAAGAGCAGCTTCAGCTTCTTCTAGTCTAGGATCAGTCGCATGCCCTGTGATTAACATCATAGTCTCACCTTTTCCATAAAGCGAGAAGAAAAAATGGTTTGAGATACTTACCTGACACAGTTTGAAGTCTTACAGGGCTTTATTCTTTGTGCTGTTTAAGGAAAGTGTGCCTGGAATGACCTCACACTGGTGTAATCCACTCTGCCCCTAGTGGTGAGCCTTCTATGTTGGGGGGGGGGGGTTAAAATGTCAAGACACTTGTCTCCCTCCCTTACAGGTTTGTCTCCAAAGGGTTTGGACATTCGTTGCATGCAGAAAGCAAGTGGGCCATTGAGATATTGAAAATCCATTTGCAGTGGTATCCCCCTTGCTGAAGAGGAGAGTTTGAGCAGTACTGGATCATGGTGTCTGTTTGAAAAGGCTTCGTGGTTGAGCTTGGGATAGCCAGCTGCTCAGAAGCTCATTCCTGAAAAATTCACAGACTAACTACATCAACTTACAGACAAACAAGTTTTCTGCTACTAACCACAGCAAGGGTTTACCAAATCGAAAGTGACAAACAGAAACTGTAAATTCAACAGTTGTTATTCCCTGAACAATAAATTGCTTTTGTTACCACTTCAAAACGTAAAGATTGCTAACATTATCACTCATAATGTAGATATCTCATATTTTCATTGAACCTTAAGAAGTTCATCCCCAAAGAATGCAAAAAAAGTACTTATTGGCTTTCAAGCAGACAAGTTCTCTGCTTTAGAGAACAGTGAGGAATGACCAAATCAAAAGTGACAAATGTATATTGTAAATTCAACGGAGGAGAAAGGATAAAAAATAGAGGCCATGCCATCATTTTGCATTGGGGTTATTAACTACGGGTTTATATTTTCTGGTTTTTTTTTGCCAGTATCAAACAAGCTAGAGTCATTAGAGATAAAGGAGCCTCAGTTGAGAAAATGCTTCCATGAGAACCAGCTGTAAAGCATTTTCTTAAGTAATGGGCAAGTGCTCAATCTATTGTGGGTGGTACCATCCCTGGGCTGATGGTCCTGGGTTCTATAAGAAAGTTGACTGAGTAAGCCATGGGGGTAAGCCAGTAAGCAGCTCCCTCCATGGCCTCTGCTTCAGCTCCTGCCTCCAGGATCCTGCCCTGCTTGAGTTCCTGTCCTGACTTCCTTTGGAGAGATGTACTGCAGTGTGGAAGTGTAAGCTCAGTAAACCTCACCTTGCTCTTTCGTCATGTTTTGGTGCAGCAACAGAAACTTTTAGTGTAACAGACCTTGATTGCTTATTGTCCAGGTGGAAAGTGGGTACCTAATGCTGTTACTCCTGCACTTACCCTGAAACCCCTAAAGATTATCTAAGCACATGACAATAATGGAAATATAAAAAGAGCCAATAGTCCAAGCTAGACTTGATGTTAAATACAAATAATTTTCCTACTCGTGTCCAAAAGCAGGAATATCTAGAATTCCAGGTCAGCAAGGACTTCATAGTGAAAATTATTCAAGCGAAGTATATATATTAGCAATGTCCCCTAATTCTGTGACTTTTTAATAATGTTCCTCATGTTTTTTATGACCCCCCAAACCATAAAATTATCTTTTTTGCTTCTTCACAATTGTAATTTTTCTGCCATTATTAATAGTAATGTGATATCTCAAATACAGCCCTTCGGTGGTTTGTGACCAACAGGTTGAGAATCCCTGCCCTGTGTGGTAGAGAACTATCCACTATCTTTTGTGTACTACCCACAAAGCTAACCAAAGTCCTTTCCTGACTTTGGGATGGGAGAGTTCCCAGAGAGTACCACAGACACTAAAGTTTACCTTGAACACCCATGCCATACTGTAATGCCCCCGTTGAAACACTATCCACCTCCTCTAACAACACATCCATGAATAGGTGAGTGGGATCACCTACACATTATTCATAAACAGGACACAGCTATTAGAGACCCGCAACCTCCACTCCTACAGATGTAGTACTTTCCTCTTCAAGCCTTGTGGAGAAGGGGGCTGGGTCCAAAGAAATCTTTTAAAAATGTCTGACCACTCTCCCATGTAACCTTTCCACTATTTGGCTACTCAAAAATTTATTCCCAAACCATTTTTGTTGCTAATGATATTTGAGCATGATTGAAGTCCCCTCCCTTGTAAGGTAGGGACACGAGGGCTGGAAACTCAAGGTCCTCCTTTTATAGAGAGACAGAGAGGTACCAGTTACAGGGAGTGGATTCCTGCCTTTTGTGGGAAAAGTTCTTTGTGTGTTGAATTTGCTTTTCAAAATGTTTCATTTGCATTATCCTTCCCCAAACTCATGCCACATTCTAACTTCCTTACTCATCCAACTATGTAATCTTTCCCTCCTGTAGCAAAAAAAAAAAAAAAAAAAAAAAGGAAAAAGAAAATTTAAAACACATACACCAATCAAAGTAAGAAAGCAAGCAGTGTTTGTTTTGTGTTGCACAATCTTGGCATGAACCATGTTCAGGGACATTGCTAATATATATCATTTGCTTGAATCATTTTTCACTATGAAGCCCTGGCTGACCTGGTATTCTAGATATTCCTGCTTCTGGATGGGAGTAGGAAAATTATTTGTATTTAACATCAAGTCTATCTTGGCCTATTGGCTCTTTTTATTTTTCCATTATTGTCATATGCTTAGATAATCTTTTTAAAAAATTATATCATTTGTAAAAAAATCTTTGGAAATAAGTTAAACATTTCCCAATGTTAGGAGACCCAAATGTAGAGATGTCTTAGTTAGTATAGCTACCTGGAAGCAGTGGAATTTCACAGTGAATTTTCCAAGTTCATGATTTTATACACTCATTCTCCACCAACATAAAAATTCTAAGACAGACAGACTGGGAACTAGAGAAACATTTGGCTCATGGCCTCTTTCAGAATTCATGTACAGCGCTTGCAGTTAGTTTTCCTCACCCTGTTATATTCAGTTTTCCCCATTCCCTACTAAACACACAAATACACAAAAGTATGTTTGTTTCCTTACTATATGTGTGTGTGTGTGTGTGTGTGTGTGTGTGTGTGTGTGTATAATTGACTAGATTCTGTATTAAAGGATAACTCCATTCTCTTTATGAGATTACTTTACCTCACTTAACATCACACTTTCCAATCCCACCCTTTTAGTAGCCAATTTAATAATTTTTACATCTCTTTAAGCTTAAAAACAATATGAAATTTAAAGGAAAAGTGGGTGTTCTTTCATAATCTTAAAAAAAAAGCCTTCCAAAAAGAAGGATTTCAATATCACCAATGCCATTGTTGGCTTCTGGGAGATTTTAAAAAGCACAGCCACACGCAAATTCATAGGCATATTTTTATAAAGTCTTTTGTAAATGAATTTTGTTCCTAGCTCTAAAAAATGATTTTTTTAGGTAAATTGCCTTTAAATTGCAATTTTGCCCATTGCCTTTAAATTACAAATCATCTTTTAAAAGGTAAAATTATTTGCAGCTTATTGTTTGTTTGGTTTCCCTTTCCTTGGTGAGAAACCAATAAGAAATGCAACAATTTAAGGAATTATAATACTACCCACAGAACCAGAAGTACCTGGGCAGTAATTAGGGTTACTGACAGAGCTATACTTCAATGATTAGAGAAGTGCTTCTCTTGGCCAGTGAACTCTCCGTGGCTAATTCTGAGAGAATGCACAACAGATGAATGAGAACATGCAGAAGCCTGGTTTGCACTTTGCATGAACCTCGATCACTACCCATTTTATCTTCAGTAGGCTCATATCAAATCAATTTCAAAATATTACATTTTAGGTCCTAGTCATTCACCAAACTTCCAGGAGCCAGAGCAATGAACAAGATTCACTGTCTGGGTGCTTCACAGAAATACATGGGTCAAGTCTCTGGGACCAGAGATTCTGGGACCATCTAAGAATCCAAGAATTCTGCATCCTGTAATCAGTTTCTCTGGCCATCAGTTTACTCTTCTAGTCATCCAAGTGGATACCCACTCTCTAAGAGGCTCTAGGTAAGCTATCCAGATCATAAAGTTCAGTCATCATCCTCAGACTCAAGACACATACTGATTCAGGAGGTCTGTCTTAGGAGGGAGGTTCTCTAGAAGCTTACCAAACTCAAAGCTCGCTTGGGCAACAGCCATGCTGTAGGATCAATCCCTTTTTGTGGCAAAGACTTACTTGCCTTCTAGGAAAGAGCAGCCACAGCTAGCTGCTAGCCAAGGTGCATGAACATGCCCTGGAGTCAAATAATATTGTCCTGTGTTTGCAAAAAAAAAAAAAAAAACTATAAGAAGTAAAATGGCATGAGAAATTTACCAGGTAGAGAAGGGAAGGCAGGGAAGGTGAAGTCTTTTGGAGTGGTCTGCCCCACCAAAGGGACTGGTGAGAAACCCTAATCCATTCTGTCTGCTTTCAAGGGCACTGGATATAATTTTCAGAAACCAAAGTACCCAACAGCCCACCCTTTTAGGATACACAAGAAAACTTTTTTGGTTTTTCTATGCATTTGGCAGTCAGGTTTTCAAAGCACTTGGAGAAATGGCTCCCTTAGCCACTAAGCCTCTGGGACTACTTCCTACCTAAGATACAACAGATGTAGGAGAATGGACCGACCCAGGCTCACATTTGCAAAAGCCTCCACCTGTAGGGAATTGTGTTGTTTCATGGTAAATAATTGTCTCACCCACTGGTTTAATAAAAAGCGCTGATTGGCCAAAGGCAGGCAGGAAGTGTGGGTGGGGCTACCAGACTAAGAAAACTCTTGAGAACAGGAAGCACAGAGCAGAATGCCAGAGAGAAGCCAGAGGAAGCCGACTACACCCATGTGAGGACAACCATGCTGCTATGAGAAAAGGTACGGAGCCACATGGCTGAACAGGATTAAGAGTCATGGGTTAGATGAAGGGTAGAGAGCTAGCAAGTTATATACCTGGGCCTTAGGTCGATCAGCCTAAAACTACTGTAAGCCTCTGTGTGTCTTTGCTGTCTGTGGGTCCTAAACCTTGAGGTTAGGCGCAAAAGTCAGGGCCAGAAACCTCATACTACATCCACCACTTCCGATTTTATCTTTAATAGGCTCATATCTAATCAATTTTAAAATGTTTCATTTTAGAACCTAAGGATAAGTCAAAGTTTCAACAACTAGGGCAATGGAGAGAATCAACTCTCAGCAGATTTAGCAGACTATTGGCTGAGTCCAGGGAAAAGATGGTGTGGCACCCTGCAAGAATCTAAGAATCCTGGTTCATTCCTTTCTGTCCCTTAAATCAGGGCCTGTAGTTGGAATTATGTTCCATTGTATATAATTGTCCCACCCACTGGCTTGATAAAAATGCTGATTAGCCAAAGGCAAGCAGGTAGACAGGGCTATCAGACTAAGAAAATTCTGGGAACAGGAAGAACAGAGCAGAAATGCCACAGAGATGCCAGAGATGCAGAGGACAGCTATGCTGCTCTAAGAAAGGTACCAAGTTGCATGGCTGAACAGGATAAGAATCATGGCTTAGATTAAGAGCAAGAGCTAGCAAGTTATATGCCTGGGCCCCAGGTCAATCAGCATACAATTAATACAAGTGTTTCAGTGGTACTATTTGACTGTGGGTCTGAAAGTCTGGGCCACCAGGCTAGGCCACAAAGTTTGGGCCAGAAATATAATACAACAAAGGCCTCTGGCCGTGGGGCCACTTGTTTAGTCATTACAAGTGGAAGGCCACTCTCTATGAAGCTCTAGGCAATTTGTCCAGATCATAAATCACAGCAAGAATCCCCAAACTGAAGAAGCAGGCTAACCCAGATGTCTCTCTTAGGGAGGTTTGCCACAAATTACCAAATCCTGAGCTTGCTTGCTGCAGCCATGCTACAGTATTTGTCCCTTCTTCAGTAAAGGGTTGCATCCTATAAAAGAGCATCCCAGCTAGCTGCTAGCCTAAGAGTATGGAGATACCTTGAAATCTAAAATATCAAAGTGTTTGCACAAAAGAGTAAAAGAAAAATGACTTGAGAAATTTACCTGGCAGGGAAGGGGAGGCAGGGACTGTTAATTCATTTTCTGTGTTCTGCCCCAAGGGAGAGAAGGGTGAGTTTATTTTCATAGTCCACTCTACCTGCCTCCAGGGGCTCTGGATTTAATCTTGGGATGTCCAGGTACACAACAGCGTATCCATGCAGGCTGCATAAGAGAACCAGTTGTGGTTTTGGATGGGCTTGAGGAGTAAGCAGGTTTTCTGGTGGAGCTGTCTCAAAAAGCAAAAAAGACTTATGTCTCACTGGGACATAAATGGATACCTTCTATCATTTTGGTTTTGGTGTGCAAATGAAGTGGCCACTGTATTTCATATGTCCATCTTTGGTTTCCTCTTCATCTGTTGACACAGTGCCTTTCTGTTGTTTGTTTTTGTTTTGTTGTTTGAGACAGGATTTCTCTTTTTTCCCCCATGAGTTCTCATTTCCTTTATTTTTCAATTTTTGAAAACATATATATTTTTTATTTAAAAAGGTATTTTTCCATGTATCCCCCTGCCTGCCCTCTTTTTCCTCAGCCTCCCCACACCTCATCCAAACATCCATTCCACAAGGAGGGCAAGGAGTCCTAAGGTTGGTCAGTTCAGTCTGATGTAGCCATTTGAGGTAGGCCTGATAACCCTCATCCCAATATTAGGTCTGGGTTAGGTGTTTCTCTGTAGGGAATGGGCTTCAAGGTGTGAGTTCATGCACATGAACATGGTCTGATCCCACTCCATGAGGTTCTACATACTGCCCATGACATTTGACAGTCATCTACCTTTGGAGGGTTTAGTTTCTTTTTCTAAAGATCCCCCAGTGGCTGTTTTTGATTCAGTGAGCTTCCAAAAGCTACAGCCAGCCATCTCTCTGGGACTCCTCCTCATAATCACATCCCTTTGCTCATATACGCTCTCCTCTCTCTCTGTTTAGCTGGAGCAGGAGCTTGATCTGTTGCTCAGCTATGGATATCTGCTTCTGCCTCTATTCATTGTTGGATGAAGGTTCTATAATGACAATTAGGGTGGTCCTTCATTTGATTCTAGGGAAAGTCCTATTTAGGCAACCCCCTCCACTATTGCTTGGAGTGCTAGCCAGGGACTTCCTCTGGGTTCTTGGAGGTTTCCCTAGAACCCGCCTCTTTCCAACCCTACATTGGCTTCCTCTATCAAGATACCATCTCTTTTTCCTTCCTCTTTGTTGCTCCTCCCACTCAACCATCTGCTTCCTTGATGTTTTGTTTCCACCTTTTCTTGGTTGCAACTCGTTATGATTCCAATTTAACTGGGAGATCTTCATTATTTTATTTTCCCAGGGGAATTCCTAGATGTTGCTCTTAAATTCCTTCGGATCTCCGACCATTCAGGGGTTGTGGTTTGCATCCTAGATATTCTTTGCTTTTTATCTAAAGTCCACTTACAGGTGAGTACATACCATGCCTATCTTTCTGGACCTGTGTTGCCTCACCCAGGAAGGTACTCCCCAAATCTATCCATTTGCCTGCAAATTTTAGGATGTCATTTTTGTAAATTGCTGAGTGGTACCACACTGTGTAAATTAACAATTTGTTAATCCATTATTCATATGAAGGGCATCTAGGTTGTTTCCAGGTTCTTGCTATTATGAATAATGCTGCTATGAACATAATTGAGCGCCTTTGGGGTACAAATATGCATCCTTTGGGTATATGCCCAATAGCGGTATTGCTGGATTCTTGGGGAGATTGATTCCTAGTTTTCTGAAGAACCTCCATACTGTATTCCAGAGTGGCTGTACAAGTTTACACTCCCACCATCAATGGAGGCGTGTTCCCCTTGCTCTTCATCCTCTCCAGCATAGGCTGTCTTCTCTGTTTTGAACTTAACCATTCTGACAGGTGTAAGGTGCCATCTCAAAGTTGTTTTGATTTGCATTTCTCTGATGGCTAAAGATTTTGAACAATTTTTTAAGTGCCTTTAAGTCATTAGTAATTCTTCTGTTGAAAATTCTCTTTTTTAGTTCTGAACCCCATTTTTAATTGGGTTATTTGGGTCTGGGGGTTCTAGTTTCTTGAGTTCTCTATATATTTTCAAGAACAGCCCTCTGTTAGATATAGGGTTGGTGAAGATCTTTTCCCATTCTGTAGGCTGTTGTTTTGTCTTATTGACTGTGTCCTTTGCCTTATAGAAGCGTCTCAATTTCAGGAGGTCACATTTATTGTTGTTCTTGGGTGTCTGTGCTACTTGTGATATATTTAGGAAGTGGTCACCTGTGCCAATGCATTGGAGGATATTTCCCATTTTCTTTCTATCAAGTTCAGTGTAGCTGGGTTTATTTTGAGGTCTTTGATCCACTTGGATTTATCTGAGTTTTGTGCAGGGTGATAGATATGGATCTCTTTGCATTCTTCTACATATTACCATCCATTTATGCCAACACCATTTGTTGAAGATATTATCTTTTTCCATTGAATATATTTGGCCTCTTTGTCAAAAATTAGATGTTCATAGGTGTGTGGGTTAATGTCAGGGTCTTCAATTTGATTCCATTGATCCACAAGTCTGTTTTTATGCCAGTACCAGGCTGTTTTTATTCCTGTAGCTCTATAGTATAGTATATATATAGTATATAGTATAGTATAGCTTGAAGTCATGGTGATTCCTCCCTAAGTTCTTTTATTGAAAAGGATTGTTTTGGCAATCCTGGGTTTCCTGCTATTTTATATGACGTTGAGTATTGATCCTACCTATTCAGGAGCATGGAGGATCTTTCCATTTTATGATATCCTCGTCAATTTCCTTCTTCAGTGTTTAGTCAAAACCGGTCTTTATAGGCATGTCCTTCTTTAGGTTGGGAAAGTTTTTTTCTATGATTTTGTTGAATATATTTCTGTGCCTTTGAGCTGGTGTTCTTCTTTTTGATTCTGATTATTCTCAGGTTTTGACTTTTTATGGTGTCCCAGATTTCCTGGAAATTTTGTGTTATGAGTTTTTTGGTTTTACTGTTTTCTTTAACTGACATATCTATTTTCATTATTGAATCTTCCACTCCAGAGTGTCTCTCTTCTTGCATTCTGTTGGTTATGCTTGCATCTGTGGTTCCACGTTGTTTCTTCGGTCTTTCTATTTCCAGCATTGCATCAGTTTGTGCCTTCTTTATTGCTTTTATTTCAATTTTTAATTCCTGGAATATTTCTTTCACTTGTTTGTTTTCTTTTTCTTGGTTTTCTTTATTTTCTTTCAGGGATTTGTTCATCTCTTCCAATTTTTGTTTGTATTTTCTTCAAGTGAGTTTTTAATATCCTCTTTTAAAGCTTCTATTATCTTCATAAAGTTGTTTTTAATGCCATTTCCTTCTGTTTCCTCTTCATTGTTATGCTCAGATCTTGATGTTTTAGAGCCATCAACTTTTGGGTGTTCTTGTTATTCTTTATATTGTTATATGTATTCTTATACTGACATCTACTCATTGCTTCCTTGGTTCACCCTTTGTTGGCTCTTAGTCAATTATGAGCTCAGGGCCTGATAGTCAGCTCTTAGTCAGCTCTTAGGTGTGGACCAGGAGAGAAGCTTCTGGGTATCCAGTTGTTGGTGGGTGATGATGTAGATTGTGGTTTGGGGATGGTTTTGGTGTGATTTGGCCCATTGGATGTCCTTAGAGCTCTGTTTTGCTGGGGATTGGGCTGTGGGGTCTCTCTCAGATTTCTTTGGTTTAGGGTGGGGTTGGGTGTTGATAGAGTGCCAGGGGTAGTGTCCTCAAGCTGGGGTTCAAAGACCATGGTCTCTGCTTGACCTGAATGTCAGGGCTCTACTCACTTCTTAGTTAGTTGTGGACCAGTAGGGAGGCTTCTGGGTATTCAGCTGTTTGTCAATGATGATATAGAGCTGGGTTTTTGGGGGATTGAGCTGGGGGAGGCTCTCCCAGATTTCTTTGGTTTAGGGCAAAGTTGGGTATGGATTGGGTGCGTCACTCACATAGGCATTTGGCAAATGCAAGATCTGCTAAGACAGTCAGAAATAAAAATACAGAACAAAAACCAATCCATAAAACACCTGGTCAACAATTGTAAGGCTTATGCATTATGTAATTCTGTCCCCAAATCCAAGAACCCCAGAAGACAAATAAGAGGCAAGAAGCCAGGCATATCCTGAGAAGCTGACTTCACTGAAATCAAACTTGATAAGTTTGGCTATAAATATCTCTTTAGTGTTTGTTGACACAGTCTCGGGATGATCCAAGGCATTCCCCATAAAGCATTAGACAGCCCAGACTGTGGCAAAAAAGCAGAGTTTGTATGAGCAAGGGGATAGGGATTATGAGGAAAAGTCCCATAGGGATGGCTGGCTGAAGCTCTGGGGAGCTCACTGACTTAAGAATAGCTACTAGAGGTCCATCAGAAAAAGGAGCTAGGCACTTCAAGGGTAGGCAACTGTGGATTGGCATGGGCAATATGAGGAGCCTCGAGGGGTGGGATCAGACTGTGTTTCCGTGTATAGACTGGCTCTTTGGAGCCCATTCCCTGCAGTGGAACACCTAACCCAGTCTTGACTTTGGGATGAGGAAATCGGATTTACCTGGAATGGATATGCCACACTGAGCTGACCCACCTTGGGACTTCTTGCCCTTTGGGAGAGAGGATGAGTGGATGGGCAGGAAGGAGGCTGAAAGCTGGACTGGGAGGGATTGGGAGGAGGTAAGGGAGGGGGAGCAGAGGGATACATGGATAAAAAAGACATTTTTAATAAAAAAATAAAATGATAAAAGTAGTTATATGTTTAAGTAGAAGCTTTATAAAAATATCAACCAAGTAACCTCAGCAGATAACCCGTTGCCTGACATATTTTGAATTTGTGAAGCAAAAGCATCACAGAAAATAAATAAAACCTTTCTTAGTTAAACTACTTAAAAAAAAGATATCCTGCCAAGTTATGTGTTCCTGGCAATGATAGGGTCAGAAAACGGACCAGCATTTGCGTCCCAGGTAGGTCAGAGCCTAGCCACTGTCCTGGAGATTGATTAAAAGTTACATTGTTCATACAGACCCCAGAGTTCAGGACAGGATAAAAACACCAAATAAAAAACCTGAATAAGACTCTGAAAGAGATTTTGGCCAAATTAGGCTTTGAGACTGGTATAGACTGGGTTACTCTCCTTCCCTTTCACTGTGTAAGAAACTCTTCCTAACAGATGGGACTAATCCCATTTGAGATCCTGTTCAGTAAGTCCCTCCCATAATCCTTAACCTCCTCTCATAATCCCTAACCTTCAGTCTGCCCTCGTAGCTAAGATTGATAATTGAGACATATTTGATTCTCTATACTGCCTCCAGAAGACACGCAGCGATGTTTGGCTCAAACTCAGAGCTCTTCATCAATCTGATAAGGCCCCTGAGCCCCACAGGATTCAGCCCAGTGATTGTGTTCTTATTTGCCACCACTGCCAGTGAACTCTTGAACCACAATGGAAGGGGTCCTTTGTTGTCCTGATGACCACAGGCATAACAGTAGGTCAGCCAAGCTATCTTGCAACTTTTGTATGGGCTCAAGCAAACCCCTTGACTGAGCCTGCCAGGTAGCTGGAAGCTCAAGTGGTTTTTCTACTACACCCACTTCTATGTACTACTTTATCCATTTCTTGAGTTCTTACTCCTTGGAGAACATCTGGATTTCCTAGTCTCAGAAATTTTGCATAGAAAACAGCAGGAGTTTTTTAAAACAAGTTACAGGGTTTAGAGTCTGTAGAAATCTGTAGACTAGCCCATCACAAAAGGAGTGAGCAGTAGCCACATTGTTTTCCTAGGGTTAAAAGAACTTCTACTCAGCCACAGTCAAGAAACCACAATGCTCTGATTACACAGAATGGAACACTCCAGAACGTGCACACTAGGATACCACCTATCTGCAACTATGTTAGGTGAATGTACCCAGTGCTTTAACCCTTGACTATGTTTTCTTTCAAAAGCTTGTATTAATTCAGAACAAATTTAAAGTAGTAAAATTGATGGTATAAAGTATCCTGACCCACAGGACTTTAATGGGGTCCCTGTCACTTGTAGGGAGAGAATGATAGGGGAGAAGACACAGAAGAAGGACCACAGGTCTGAGAATCTGATCGAGTAGTCTGTCTTTATTATTTCCAGACTGCGTATATATGCTTCTGCAGGGCTGTAGGTGCAAGGGTAAGGGAGGGCTAGTGAGGGGGCGAAACTGTGAGCCAAGGTCAGTGTGTTAGGCCATTATGAGTCAGTGGTCAGTGGGTTCCCTTGTGGCTTTTCCAAGGACTATATTAATCTAAAGAAGGCTGTCCTATCTAGAGAATAATGAAGAAGGGAATTCTTTAGTTGTCTCTTGGCTAATGAACTGGCTCCTGACAATAAAGGATTTACTACTGTAAACTTGTTTAGACAACATTAAGTTACACACAAAAGAATTTAGCTAGAGGCCACAGAGTCACGAATAGCTAGAAGATAAGTAGTGAACTAACAGGGTTTGTTAAGAAACAAAAAAACCAAAAACCAAACCAAAACAAACAAACAAAAAAAAAAACTTCTACTACAATGGAAGTATAAGGGTGTTGAGGAAGTTTCTGCTGATGCTTATTCACCAAGATTGTCCTCCAATTAGGCTCCATTTTAATAACAAAGAGAAAGGACTCTGACTTACAATCAGCCATTAGGTCTATCCCCACCCATATCAAAGAACATGCCTCTAACACGCAGCTAAAGGGGGCAGGACAATGCCACAACCATCATTAAGTCCTGGTCTGCCATTAAGTTCCCAGTACTCTTCTCAGAAAAGCACAATTCTGCCAGCTGGACAAGATGAGCCTGAGTTGCAACTATTGGAAAAGAACACCGCTGTACTTAAAACATCTTGTTATGTCCTATTTGGTTGATATGCCGGGGAGACCTGCTCTTTCTGAAGGGAAACAGAGGAACACTTGGGCAGGGAAAGGGGGGAGCAGGGAGAGGGGCTGGGAGGAGCAAAACGAGAGGAGGCTGTGGTTGGGATGTATTTTTGAGAAAATAATAAAATAATAAAAAGAGACATGATTCTCATAATATCCTTGCTTTGTAAATCCTCCATCTACCAAAGTGGTCAGACTTGCCTCTGCTAAGTTTGTTAAAATTGCTCAGATCCTGGGGTGTGACTCTAAAAGAGATTTAAGGATGCTAGCCTATGTGGAATGCATAAGCCTAAGGTGCACATACATTCATGGTTGGCTCCTCTTTGAGTGTTAGAGCTAGACATGAGCTACTAATAGAGTTTTCCTTTATTAATTTCTTGTGGAGTGTTTCCTTCCTGGGTAGGCATATTAATTCTAGAACAGTACTGACACACTGGTGGCCCCAGCATGAGAGCTGTATTTCAGCAACTCAAATTTTTCTGGATATCCTGGTAGGCAGCAATGTCAACCCAAGCACTCTCTCCTCCTTTACTTTCCTATCATCTTCCTTTTCCATTTTGTAACAGTGAGATTTTTCATCTCCTGTGTAGAGACAAATGTTCCCCTAAGAGATATACCCTCTTAGGGGATAGCTACCCCTTTTTATACTTATTCTTTACCAGAATAGTCAAATGTTCCAGCAATTTAGGGCTCCCTTAGACACTGGAACTCATCATTGTTGTGCACAACTATCGTATAAGTTAAAAAGGGATGCTTCTAGCCAAGTGTTGGGGTACATTCATTAATTCCATAATATAAGAAGCCAAGGTTAACAGGATAATGAGTTAAGGCCATCCTGGATTACACAGAGAGTTCAAAGAAAGCCTAAGGGAAATACAAAGTTCTGCAAAATGTAGTCTGGCTTGATAGTAAGACACCATTTCAAACAAAATAAAACAAAACTAAAGGCTAGGCATGATAGCATATCCTTTAAATCCCCATGCTTGAGAGGAAGGGGCAGGCAGATCTCTATGAACCAACTTAGTCTACATCACAACTTTCAGGTCAGCCAGAATTAAAATGCATCGTTTTAAGTATAGAGCATTGTGAGAAATACATCTGGAAGATCGAGTTCTTGTATATAGCTCAGCTAGAACTATTTTTATCAAGAAATTGTCAGTAATAGTCACCTCATGAATCCTTTATTTCCCTCTATAGGAAGAATGCTTTTCCTCCCTTGTCCATGCACGTGGGATAACTCAAGCCACTGACCTCTAGTAGAAATCTGATGGCTCAAGGAGAAAACCTGTACGTCTCCTATAACTATGCATTGTGGTGATATATTTTATATTTAATAAAATCAGCCTGGAATATCAGAGGACATAGTCACCCACAGTGAAGCATTGGTGAATACTTCATAATGTTGTTAATTGCTTTTAAAAAAAAGTTACCAGAAAACATGGGCTTATATTTTGTTAATCATTCCCATTTCTGCCCCAGTGTTGGAGGTGGAACTCGGGGGCCCCACATATGCTAATAAAGCATTTCACTATTGAACTTGACTCCAACCATTTTCTTTTGTATCAATCCTGATATTGCAGCACTTATGCTGCCTACCAAAACTGACATTTACATTTCAACTAGTGGCCATCAAACTTTAAAATTACAAATCCATCCCAACAAAGCTTTCATTTTTATTATTTCATTTAAAAATATTTAGTTATTTTTATTTTATGTGCATTGGTGTTTTGCCTGCAATTATGTCTGCATGAGGGTGTTGGATCCCTGGAGCTGGAGTTAGACAATTGTGAACTCTCATGTCAGTGCTGGTAATTGAACCTGGATGTTTTCTGGAAGAACAGCTATATTCTTAACCACTGAACCATCTCACCAGCTCATAGCTTTTGTTTTTAACCATGGTAGATTAATTCACAGATGGCAGGGCATATTTTAAATGTTCCTTAGAGGTATTCTTGTATACGTTTTATTCATTACTAATTGCTCTTCCTTCTTTCCTCCCTCCTTCCGTCTTCCTTCTTTTCTTTTTTCCTTCCTTCCTTCCTCCCTTCCTTCCTTCCTTCCTTCCTTCCTTCCTTCCTTCCTTCCTTCCTTCCTTCCTTCCTTCCTCCCTCCCTCCCTCCCTCCCTCCCTCCCTCCCTCTCTCCCTCCATTCCTTCCTTCCTCCCTTTTTTCCTTCCTTCCTTCCTTTATTTTGAGACAATGTTTCTTTGTGTAGCCCTGAGTGTCCCTGACCTTGGTCTATAGACCAGGCTAACCTGGAACCCAGAGATCTGCTTGTCTCTGCCTCCCAAGTGGTGTGGACCTCTACCATCCAGCTTTTTCAATTGGCATGTGATAATGTAGTTTATGATGTAGAGTATGATATTTTAAGATGTGTATATGGGTATTGACCATTCATCACTTCAAACAGATTTTTAAATGTTTATTTATTTAGTGTTTATGTGTGCATATGCACTACCACTATGTGTGTTTGAGAGTCAGTTCCCTGCTGCCACCTTGTGGAACTAGGGCTGAAACTCAGGTTCTCAGGCTTGGTCACAAGTATTTATTCCTGCCAAGCTAATTCTCATCTCAAATGTCTGTGTATGTGTGTTAAGAATGTTAGAGACTCTTTTCTAGTGATTTTGAAATATGCAGTCTAGTGTTAACAGTAGTTACTTTACTTCACAATAGGATGCTAGAAACTATTCCTCCTATTGAGTCTGGGATTTTATTTCCATTGACCTACCCCTACTGTGGTCTCCTGTGCACTATTTTACTTTGGATCTGAATAATGCCACATTTCAGCTTCATTACAGAAGTGAGGCATACATGCACTCTCAGTAATTCACATTTTAAGTTATGCTACCATTTAATATCTTTTGGGAAGCTAGAAAAACTGTGTCTCCTCCCCCAATTCCCATCTCTCTTTGTAATAGGACTCATACGTGAAAGTGTCCCTGGATACATTTACGTAGTGCCCTGTCCAGCACAACATGTGCATTGTGCTTTTTGTAAGAGAAGTTGTTCTGAAATTTCTATGCTTATAGAACTCAAAGACTAGCCATTTCACTGCCAACTCAAAAAACATTTTAGATTGGTTTTATGGTTATGTGTATGAGTATTTTGCCTGCATGTGTGGATCTATATTACATGTGTGAGTAGTACCTGTAGAGATTAGAATAGAGTGCTTGATTCCCTGAAATTGGACCTATGGATGGCTGTGAGTCACTATGCGGTTGCTGCAATTCTGAGTCTTCTGCAAAAGAAACCAGTACTCGCAACATGGCCAGATTTTAATGGGTGAAAAATTTTGGTTTGAAGTTTGGGTTCAGACATGGATTTCCATTTCATCATTTCTTTCAGGTGGTTTACAGAGTGAGTGACAGTAGAACATCATTTGGGGGACTGTTGGTTGAGATCGTTTTTCACCACACTGAAACATTAAGGCGGACTTGTAAAGAATGCTGATAGTCTATCTCCATACTTGTATATATGAGTGAAAAAAGAGGGAAGTGGAGGAATAGCAAGAGATGTATTGAGCTATTCCCAATTTGGATGTTGTAGGAAGTGCTATTCATAGGTTTAATAGGAATGAATTTTAAAGTATGTACAGTGAGTAGTAGCTGTGTTTTGATTTGCGAGAGATGCAAGGCCTTTTTACTTTAATTCCTGGTGAAACTGTTCCACTGGGTAAACATTTGGCTCCCCGCACCCCAGTTGGAATGTATATGTCTACTAAATAGGCATCATATTTGGCCTTACAAAACCATAACGAAGTCTTCCAATTCACTCGCTGGGAATTTGGAAGGTGCTTTCCTCTGGGGAGCAAATGTATTTGTATTGATTTCTTTGATTGGTTTTGTTTTTGTTTTGGAGATAGGGGTTTCTCTGTGTAGTCCTGGCTGGCCTCAAACTTATTTCCCCTGTCTCTGCCTATGGAGGCAGCCGACACCACCCCATTTGGCCCAGCTTCATTGATTGTTAACAGCAGTTTTTCCTCTCATCCAACAGATGTGGATGGTAATTTCTACTTTGGTCATCTTGCCTATGTTATTCCTGATTTGAGGCTTTAAAAATCCATATGCTGGCAACTCAGTGCTTGCACCGAGAAATTGGCTTCTTTATTTAGCCCTGGGTAAAGTTATGAAAGCTTATGAGGATTTTATATAAATCACTATGGAAATTAATTATGAATCTAGGTAGGTAAAAGGGTCGAAGAAAAGATTTTTTTTTGTA
The DNA here is from genome assembly GCA_033318265.1 of Phyllotis vaccarum. NCBI lineage: Eukaryota > Metazoa > Chordata > Mammalia > Rodentia > Cricetidae > Phyllotis > Phyllotis vaccarum. The sequence goes on from JARWLC010000013.1 coordinate 104,989,153, forward strand.
ACGAAAAAGGATATTTATTTCAACTTTCTCAGAAGTTAAAGGTTTTAAAAATCTCGACAGACTTATAACTTCGCTAATAATTTAGGCACGTGCTGTCCTCTAGTGGCAACATTTGATAAAGCAAGATACTGGTGCCATGGTGAAATGATTCAAGTGTGTTATTCTGTTCTGGCTACTGTGGCAAAATGCTTTAGCAGGATAATTTGTAAGAAACATTGTTTACTATTTTTTGAGATTGGGCCATCCAAAACTAGTGCGCTAGCAGATTTTTGTGTCTGGTGGGGATTTTCTCTGCTTTGAAGCCATAGTGGAAAGGGTAAAAAGGCTTCCGCCACTTTCCCTTCAGGGTTATATTTTTCACTCATGAGACCAGAGCTTTCACAAAGGCCCTGATTTCTTACTATTCTAACCTTGAGGATTTAGTTTTATTTGGAATATGCAAAACAGTTATACCCAGCATCACTTCATATATAGTAACAACTGTGAAAGAAAGGCTGGGTGCTTCAGCACAAAACTGCATGTTGGAGCCCAAGATGAGTAGATTTTTCTTATTCTGTATATTACAGTAGAATGCTCAATAGAAGCAGGAAATAGGACATGAGTTTCTGGATCTATTTGTTATTGTGAACTATTGTATATGACTATTAACTCACCCGCTTTTACTTGGCATTTATCATTCTGGGACCCACTTGCTTCTACTGCATTTCCATGTCCTAATAGTGTGACCAAGTAAGGCTTGGACTACAGAGAAGAATGATGGTAAAGTTCTTTGAGGGTACAAGAGATCCTGAGACATTTGTTTTTCAGTCATTGTGAAAGTCATGTCTCTGGACCTTCTAGAGTGGGTATAATCACAAATGAAAGGTGCATTTCAACATTTAAAAAGTTATTTCTATTTGTCTTTTCTCTCTCTTTGTCTCTCTCTGTCTCTGTCACCCCCCTCTGTGTGCATTACACATGTGTGCAGTTGTTCTGGGAGGCCAGAAGAGTATGTGGGATCCTTCAGGAGGTGGAGTTAGCAGAAATTGTGAGGTGCCTAATGTGAGTGCTAAGAACAGAATTCTGGTCTTTTAGAAGAGTAGCAAGCCCTCTTAATTGCTAAGTTATCTTCTAAGCCTGACCTTTCCCATACTTTACTATTTAATTTCCCTAAGCTTTTGGTTTTCTTCCTCTGTAATGAACCAAGGCAAGGGCAGGAGAGATGGCTCAGAGGTTAAGAGCACTGAATGCTATTCAGAGGACCTGAGTTCCATTCCCAGCAACCACATGCCATGTGGCTCACAACCATCTAGCATGAGATCTGGTGCCCTATTCTGATGCAAGGCAGAATACTGTATGCATAATTAATAAATCTGTAAAATAACAATAAAAAATAAGCCAAGGAAAAATTAGTCTTTGCAGCATGTTTTCTGTGGAACACTTCTTAGTTTATTGTTTTCTTTTCTCCCCCCAACATTCCTCTTGATTATTTAAAAATTTCGTACGTTCCATCCCAATAAAACTCACTTCCCAATTCCTCCCAGGTCCATCCTCCCACCCTTGTACCCTCTCCTCTGGGTTCATTTTTAGCCAATCAAGAATTAAAAGTAACTCATCTACTAAGTTAGCTAAAGTCAATAAATTCAGAGTCATGATTCCTCTACCACTATCACACATCCTATATATTTAGTGTCCATTTCTATAAATATCCTTCATCTTTTTCTGTAGGTACTAGAGAACTGAAGTCATTTTTTTAAAAGACACATATAGGTTTATTTGTGATGACTACAGGATGAATTTTCCATTTGCAGAACTATTTATTTGAGACCTGGCTTCTGGTACACCATGCTGCCTTTGAAGTTTTCATGTACCGAAAAGAAGATAACCTTGAACTCCTAATCCTGCTGCCTCTACCTTCTGAGTACTGAAATTATAAGTCTATGCCAGCATCCCTGGTTTATGTTTTGCCCAACCCTACCAACTGAAGTACATCTATTGCTTTGTGTTTTTTCAGACAGTGTCCCATGCAACCCAGGGGCTCACCTCAAATTCACCCTGGAGCCAAAGCTGACCTTGAACTTCTCATTCCCATGCTTTTGCTTTCCAAGTGCTGAAGCTAAATATGTATGCAATCTCCTTGTGGCTGACAATTCATATTCCATCTTTAGTGGGTTGTGATGATTGAAATCTAGTTCCAAGTTCAGACACAGAGAGAAGCACTAGAGTTGAGTTCTGAAAAGATTTGCAAAGCCTGTAAAGTCATTTCAGATTTCTCAGGCAATGCATTCTCCCACAGGAAGTATGCCTGCACTAAAAAAAAAGAGATTCATCAGTATTTTGTGGGGGATATGTTTCGAATTTAATAAAAACAGCCTGAGATATCAGAGGGATGTACTCACTGTCAGTCTAGGAGGATCAGACAGTGGTAACTCACACCTTTAATCCCAGCACAAGGAATTTCCGGGGGTGGTGACCTACACCTTTAATCCCTTTAATCCAATTAAATCTGAGTTTGAGGTCATCTTAGTTTACAGAGAGACTTCCAGGCTCCCAGACAGGAAGTGGTGGTGCCATACCTTAACTCAGCAAAGAAGGTATTTAAAGCACTCATAGAAAGACAGAGCAGGCAGAAGAAGTCATGGCTCACACTGTTAGTCCCAACACTTGAGAAGCAGAGGTAAGAGAATCTCTGTGAGTTCAAAGCCAGCCTGGTCTTCAAAGCAAGTTCCAGGACAGCCAGGACTGTTACACAGAAAACTCTGTCTGGGAAAAACAAAAACAACAAAGACTGGAGGAGATAGATCTGTCCTCTGATATCTGAGACTGTTTTTACTAAATTTGAAATAAATCCCCACATATCCCCTTTTGTGTAAAAATTTAAAAAAAGATTATAGCTAACATATGAAAAACCATATACAATAGGTACAATAATTATATACAATATATACAAACAATAAATGAATAATGTGCAGTCCATTAACAATGGACAATTCAAAGAAAATATTTCATTAATTATCCTATTTTGATGAGTCCAAAGGATTATACCTAATTCACTTTCTTTCTAACTTGTATTACTAACTAAAACCTATTGTTTTGATGTCTCTTAAACTTATACACTTTAACTTCAAAGTTTCTTTTTAAAACTGCCACTAGAAAACTATAACTTTAACTATCTCATCTTCAACTACCTCAGAGACCCAAGAAGGAAATAATATTTACCCAAATAAACAGGAAGTGCAGGCAATTTCCAAAATCTATAAATGGCAGAGATGACATCTATCTGCCTGGACAGTCACCCAAAGTTCTTTATAAAGTTGGGGCATCCATCTTCAGCCTACAGGCCTAGAGTCTCTTTTCATTTCAGTGAAGCAGAAAATCTGCTCTGCCCATTCTGGTATAGTTCCACAGTCACTTCTCCTTGTGTCCTGAAGAATATCTGACCATTTTCTCTGAAAAGCTGGAACCTGAAGTACCATATGAACTTGTTCTGCCAAAGTTCAGAGGTCACTTTCCTAGGGAACCTGCATATCAGTTTAAACAGCATACTGTCAAGCAGTCAATACAAGAGCAGGCTAAGGTAATTGTTACCACAAAGAGAGTAGACTCCATATGGAGTTTCTTCGATATCTATTTTTCTCTTGAAGTAGATTGGTGCTGCCAGGAGCAGACCTGTCTCACTGTCCAGAAAAGTCTAAGTTCTTAAAATATTTTAAATGCCATATTCTATGGAACTCTGAAGTGCTTGAAGAAGACCTGTTCATCTAAAATATATTTGTTTGATCTTGGAAACATATTTAAAGCTATAAATCCTTTTAAAAGAAGATTCAATAATCTATGCTTATGTCCTATATAAATTTAAAACATATCCCCACAGTATTTCGTGGTTCAAGTCTTCAGTTTCAACTGCATTTTCATATACCTCCTTATCTGAACATCCATGATCCCACTTCTTCACAGTCAGTTTCTTCAGTTCGATAGCAGATAGCCTACAAGACTAGGAAATCAACTTCCATTGGAATTTAGCCAGTCACATGAGGATCCTAGATGTTTGGTTTCAGTAGCCTCACCTTAATGGCTACAGGAGATAAGGACCTTCTACAGTAAATGCCTGGAAACATTCAGAGCTCCAGGAGGGAGGTACTTCAACACCTGAGTTCATCTGCTTTGCCCTGTAATTTTAGGGACAACAGTCAGTCAATACCACATCCACTAATTTGCTAAAAATGTTTTGATGTATCATATACACAGTCACCTGAATCCTTGCTTCTTATAAGTGCTTGATTAGGAGTAGCCAAAGGTATTTCAAATGTCTCTATCCTAAGAGTACACCTTCAGCTATCAGTGCTTACTTCACTGGAAATAGCTTTCTGGTGTCCTTAAATCTAATCAGATCAGAGAACAAATGCCAGAAAATTCTCCCTAAAAGTCTCTTCCTTTAGAAACACTCTCAATAGCAAAATCTGAATTAATCAAGGTTCCATAGGGGCACAGAATAGAACTGTTAGGAGATGTTTATAATTCACATACATATATCCACAAATACATTCATACATTTATAAGGAATTGGCTCACCTGAATACAGAGACAAGTATATTTGAATAGACATATTTATTAAGCTGGAGATCCAGGAATACATGTGATTCTAGCCCTAGTACAAAGGCCAGAAAATGGGAGAGGTAATCATGTAGTTTTAGTTTGAAAGTCAGCAGGCTCAAAACCCAAGATGATCTTATGTTCCAGATGGAAGGCAGAAGAGTGACATCTCAGCTCTAAGGTACATAGGCAGGAGGAATTCCCCTTCCTGTGAATATTTGTTACATCCAGGCTTTCAACTGATTCTACAATGCCTTCCTTATTATGAAGAGTGTTATGGTTTATACCTGGTTTTAATGGTCCTGTATCTTGGCATGTAATGTCATACATCACCTCAAGACTCAGTCAGCCAGATGAGTAACCTGCATGTAATGGAATTGGGCCCTGTGAATGTGGGTGATAGTTGTGTAGCTTGGGCAGTTTGTGGGGTCTCTGGTAGGGGGACTAGATTTTATCCTTTGTCCATGGACTGGCTTTTTGGAGCCCATTCCCTATAGAAGCATAGAAGCTCAACCTTGATACAAGGGGGGGGGGGGAGGGCCTTGATCCTGTCTCAACTTGATGTGCCAGACTTTGTTGACTTCCCATTAGAGGACTTGCCTTCTCTGAGGAGTAGTTGAGGGGGTGGGTCAAGGGAAGCTGAGGGTGAATGGGAGGAGGAGAGGGGAACTGTGGTTGGATGTAAAATGAAAAAAATCTTTAAAAAAAGAATAGCCATTTTGAAGCTAGGGAGGTTCACAATAGACTTTACACTTTCACTATCAGATGTATTTTTATGCACTTATCCATCACAACCACAATGCAGGACAGAGTTAAAAACCAGAAAAAATTTTTCTTTACATCTTCTTTCATGACTCAAGTAACCAAGAGAAAAACTGGAATGTCATCCATCATATGGAGATCTCAGAATGTGTGTTTGCATATATATGTATATGTATATTTATATGTATATATATTATGTAAACAGATGCACATGCAGGTGTATTATAGCAAGTAGAAAGGACAACAAGAAATACTGAGTGATGAGGAAGGATCGAATGCAGGCAATTGTGTGAGCTTTTAGATGAAAGGAGAATTTAACTTTTAGTATATAATATAACTACTATGGAATTTGCTTTATTTCATGGATTTCTAGTCACTCAAGCAAGGAAGAAACATCTCACCTAAAGAGTTTTCAAAGAACTCATGACTCTAAGTGCTTTGGAACATAGTTGTAATTTCTTTACCCTCTCTGCGGAGTGAATCGGGGAGGGATGGGGAGAGGGAGAAATGAAATTGGTATGCAAAATGGAGGAAAAACAAAACTCAGTCAGCAAGAAAGTTCCCACTGAATACTTCTGACTTCAAGTAGCACAGTAAGATTCCTTTCTCATAACTTAACAAGCTTCTGATATTTTGTTGTTAGTAATGGAAAATGAATGATGACAGAGGACAATACTCTCATCCCAAAACATTTTTACAGGCACATTCAGAATCATGTCGAACCACACATCTTGAACTTTATAGTCTAACTAATTGACATGTAAAAATTAACCCTCACAGAGTGCATTTTTGATTGCCTTTGAATTATTTAACAACTAATAAGTTCTGGATAGTTAATAGTGATGTGGATTCATTGTGGTTATAGACTCTTTGCCCCAGATTGTGGCACTATTGGGTGGTGAGGAAATCTTAAATGGTGATTCTAGTGGGACAATATTGCTGGGGACATGATCTTAATGAGGATAACAAGGCCCCAGCCTCTGTCTTTTTTGCTTTGTTTCCTGGCCACTATAAACAGGTCTAAAAATTAACTCAAAACTGGGAGGTGGTGATGCATGCCTTAAATCCCAACACTTGGGAGGCAGAAACAGTAGATCTTTCTGAGTTCAAGGCCAACTTGGTCTACAGAGTTGTTCCAGAGTAGCCAGAGCTGTTACACAGAGAAAGTGATTGTTAGAGGAGAACTGTAATGACCAGGTGAGGTGACAGGAGACTGTGCTTGTTAGGCTATGCAAAGCCTCCTCAGCCACCTTTGTCTTTTTAGCTCCCTGAGATGGGCACAGCATGACCTCCGAAGTCATTGTGGATACCAGTTATTCTCTACACAAATCTGGAATCATGGTGGTTACTGTCCTAGTCAGGCTTAGTGTCTTGTCTCAAAAAAGAAAAAAAAAAAATCAACTGTGCTAAAAGCTATTTACATATTCAGTTCAAATCTACAGCTGTGTCTTAATTCTTCTTTGAATTGTTTGGCCTGTGTTAAAGAACCCTCTCTGCCTTAAAAAAGTAAACTATGTGTCCAATCAAGTCTTTAATACTTAATCATTTTACCCTTATATGAATAATTATAGTTTAAACATTCTTTGATACTCACACCTTTTTGGGGGTTGGGAATTTGACACAGGATTTCTCTCTGTAGCCCTGGCTGTCGTGGAACTCACTCAGTAGTCCAGGCTGACCTCAAACTCAGAGATCCACTACCATCCAACTATTGAACATCTTTTTTAAAACACACACACACACACACACACACACACACACACACACACACACACACACACACACAGTATCCTTCAGAATTGAATGAGGAACAGGAATTTTCTGAGGAAAAAAAAGCAGGAAAAAACCCCTTAGAATAAAATTTAATGTATTAGATTTCAGAGCTGGCTGCTTCATCTTCAACCTTTGCTTTCTTCTATAATAGCTTGCATCTTTGTTCAGAAGTGTGCTAAGGTTCTCAGGTTTAATAATTTTTTCCACATTTCTTCATACTCTCTTGTCACTTTTTAGGATGAAACATCACAACTTCTAAATGTGAAAATTACTTCTTCAGCACTGTCAGTGATGTTCCAAATTTACATAAACTTCTACAAGCTGATTTGTTTCTCAATGCTGTATAGTTAATTTGCATGCCAAATGGAAATGACCGTGAGATAACTTCACTAATGTATGATTATATATTGAATTACATTTTATGAGGATCAAAGCTCGGCCATGATCTACACTGCCAACCCTGTATGTTGCAAAGTCACTAACTTGGATCTAAGGTCTTAATTAAAATAAAAGGTACCATGTGCTGTATAATTAATAGGAAAATGGTAAAAGGATTCCTGGTCTGGGATAAAATTTTAGACTTTTTTCTACATTAGAATTCAATCATAAATAAATGATTGAGATATTTAAATGTGTATGTGCAGCAAATAATTCATCATTAATATATTTCTGTCAAATGTAAAACAAAAAGATTTCTATAATTCACATATTTTATTTCCTGTTTTATAAATTTTTGTTTGCCATAAGGGAATGAGGTAGTCACCTAGAAAATTTTAAGATATGTATGTTGAGTCTGTTACATTTTAATTATTTTTCCAGGTTTATTGAGTATAATAATAACCTAATTGAAATATATTTCAAGAATGAAATGTGATTACTTGATATATGTACAGGGAAATTATTGGCACAATCAAATTAGTAGGTATATCCATCACTTGGGAGGGGACATTGGGACAGGATCTATGTATCTCTATCTGTACTGAAACTTGCTATTTAGGCCAGCATGGCCTCATACTGACAGAGATCCACTTGTTTCTGTCTTCAGAGTACTGAGATTAAAGATATGTGCCACCATACCTGATCTGTCGTCTTTCTTGGTACATGTTTGCTGAAAACATTTAAAATCTCCTCAAAAAATTTAAGTATATAGCATTATTATTATTATTATTTTATTATTTGGGTTTTCTTTTTATTTATTTATTTATAAAAAGTCTTTCTCCATTTATTCTCCTTCTCCCCCTCCCTTCCCTCCTCTCAATCCCTTCCGGTAAGCCTTCAGTCTTCCCCCTCCCCAGTCCCCATTTCGTTTCCAAAAAGGACAAGAAGTCCCAAGGTGGGTCAGCTCAGCATGGAGCATCCACTCCAGGCAAGTCCCATTTCCTCATCCCAAAGTCAAGACGGGGTTAAATGTTCCTCTGCAAGGAATGCGTTCCAAGGTGCCAGCCCATGCACAGGAATAGAGTCTGATCCCACCCTTTGAGGCTCCACATACTGCCCATGCCAATTGACAGTTGCCTTCCCTTGGAGGGCCTAGCTCCTTTTCCTGATGGATCTCCACTGGCCATTCTTGATTCAGTGAGCTCCCCAGGAGCTCCAGTCAGCCATCTGTGGGACTTCTCCTCATAATCCCTATCCCCTTGCTCATACAGACTCCCCCCACCCCCTGCTCTCAGCTGGACTAGGAGCTCTGCCAGTGCTCAGCCACAGATCTTTGCCTCCACCTCTATTCATTGTTGGATGTAGGTTCTGTGATGACACTTAGGGTGGTTATTCATTTGATTCTGAAGGAAGTCCCGTTTAGGCATCCTCTCCACTATTGGTTGGAGACCTAGCTAGGGACATCCTGAGAGTTCTTGGAGGTTTTTTTTCCAACCCCACATTAGCTTCCCCTATCAAGACACCTCTATCAAGATATGGGTCACTTTTTTTCTCCCTCTTTGTTGTTCCTCTCACTCAACCATCTCTTTCTTTCGAGATTTGTTCCCAACTCTTGTTGGTTGCAACCCATTATGATCCCAATTTGCTAAGGAGATCTTTTCTATTTTCTCTTCCTAGGGGAATCTCTGGATGTCTCTGTTCCTTCTGATCCCAACCTGTTAAGGAGTTGTGGTTTGCAGCTTGGATATTCTTTGCTTTTTGTCTAAAATCCACCTATGAGTGAGTACATCCCATGCCTATCTTTCTGGGCTTGTGATACCTTGCTCAGGAAGATATTCTCCAAATTCGCCTGCAAATTTTAGGATGTCATTTTTTTTAACTGTGGAGTAGTACTCTATTGTGTAGATGTACCACAGTTTGTTAATCCATTCTTCAGTTAAGGGACATCTGAGTTGTTTCCAGGTTCTTGCAATTACAAATAATGCTGCTGTGAACATAGTTGAGATAATGCCTTTGGGGTACTAGTGTGTATCTTTTGGGTATATGCCCAATAGTGGTATTGCTGGATCCTTGGGGAGATTGATTTCCAGTTTTCTGAGGAATAACCATACCACATTCCAGAGTGTCTGTACAAGTTTACACTCCTACCAACAATGGAGGCGTGTTCCCCTTACTCTGCATCCTCTCCAGCATAGGCTGTCTTCTCTGTTTTGATCTTAGCCATTCTGACAGGTGTAAGGTGGTATCTCAAAGATGTTTTGATTTGCATTTCTCTGATGGCTAAAGATGTTGAGCAATTTTTAAAGTGCCTTTCAGCCATTTGTAATTCTTCTGATGGGAATTCCTTTTTTAACTCTGAACCCCATTTTTTAACTGGGGTTATTTAGGTTTTGGGACTCTAGTTTCTTGAGTTCTCTATATATTTTACAGATCAGCCCTCTGTCAGATGTAGGGTTGGTGAAAATCTTTTCCCATTCTGTAGGCTGTTGTTTTGCCTTATTGACTGTGTCCTTTGCCTTACAGAAGCTTCTCAGTTTCAGGAGGTCCACTTATTGATTATTGTTCTTGGTGTCTGTGCTACTTGTGATATATTTAGAAAGTAGTCACCTGTGCCAATAGATTGGAAGGTATTTTCCATTTTCTTTTCTATCAAGTTCAGTGTAGCTGGGTTTATTTTGAGGTCTTTGATCCACTTGGATTTGAGTTTTGTGCAGGGTGATAAGTTTTGGTCTAGTTGCATTCTTCTACATATTACCATCCAGTTATGCCAACACCATTTGTTGAAGATACTATCTTTTTTCCATTAAATATTTTTGACCTCTTTGTCAAAAATCAGGTGTTCATAGGTATGTGGGTTAATGTCTTCAATTTGATTCCATTGATTCACAAGTCTGTTTTTATGCCAGTACCAGGCTGTTTTTATTACTGTAGCTCTATAATATAGCTTGTAATTAGGGATGGTGATTCCTTCTGAAGTTCTTTTATTGAGCAGGATTGTTTTGCAATCCTGGGTTTCCTGTTATTGCATTTGAAATTGAGTATTGCTTTTCAAGGTCTGTAGAAAGTTGTGTTGGGATTTTGATGGTGATTGAATTGAATTGATTATGGATTGCTTTTGGTAAAATTACCATTTTTACTATGTTGATCCTACCTATTTTGGATCATGGACGATCTTTCCATTTTCTGATATCCTCTTCAATTTCTTTCTTCAGTAACTTAAAGTTTTTGTCAAACAGGTCTGCTACTTATTTGGTTAGATTTAGGCCAAGATATCTAATGATATTTGCAGCTATTATAAGGGTGATGTTTTCCTTATTTCTTTTTCAGCCTTTTTATCTTTAGTGTATAGGAGGAATATTGATTTTTTTTTTTTTTTTTTTTTTTTTTTTTTTTTTTTTTTTTTTTTTTTTTTTTTTTTAGTTAACCTTGTATTCTGTTCCATTGTTGAAAGTTTTTATCAGCTGTAGGAATTCCCTGACAGAATTTTGGGGGTCACTTATGAGATGATTACATCATCTGCAAATGGAGATAGTTTGACTTTTTCCTTTGTAATTCCCATTCCCTTAATTTCCTTTATTATATTTAGGTATTTTCTCTGTATTCATGATCTCTCCCGGACTTTTATCATGAATGAGTGTTGGGTTTTGTCAAAGGCTTTTTCAGCATCTAATGAGATGATTATGTGTTTTTTTCCTTTCAGTTTGTTTATATGATGGATGACATTCACAGTTTTTCCTATGTTGAACTATCCCTGCATCTCTGGGTTGAAGCCTACTTGATCAAATCGTGTTGGATGATTTTTTTTAAATATGTTGTTGGATTTGGTTTGCCAGAATTTTATTGTGTATTTTTGAATCAATATTCATGAAGGAGATTGGTTTGTAATTCTCTTTCTTTGCTGCATCTTTGAGTGGCTTGGAAATCAAGGTGATTGTGGCCTCATAAAGTATTTGGCAATGTTCCTTCAGTTTCTACTTTATGGAACAGTTTGAGGAGTATTGGTATTAGTTCTTCTTGAATGTCTGGTAGAATTCTGCGCTGAGTCTGTCTTTTCTTGGGCATTTTTTACTTGGGAAACTTTTGATTAGTGCTTCAGTTTCCTTTGAGTTTATATGTCTGTTTTTGTTTTTAATCTGATCTTGATTTAATCTTAGTAAGTGGTTCCTGTCCAGAAAGCTGTCCATTTCTTTTAGGTTTTCCATTTTAGTTGAGTGTAGATTTTAAAAGTATGATCTGATAATTTTCTAGATATCCTGGGTGTCTGTTGTTAGATGTCCTTTTCATTTCTGATTCTGTTTATGTGGATGCTCTCTGTTTTTTGATCTTGTTGACTTTCTCAAAGAATCAACTCTTTGATTCATTGATTCTTGTATTGTTCTCTTTGTTTCTATTGTATTGATCTCAGCCCTAAGTTTGATTATTTCCTGCCATCTGCTCCTCTTAGGTGGGATTGCTTTTTATTGTTCTAGAGCCTTCAGCTGTGCTGTTAGGTCTCTTGTGTGAGATTTCTCTAGGTTTTTCCTTTTAGCACTGCTTTCATTGTTTCCCCATAAATTTGGGTATGTTGTGAATTAATTTTCATTAAATTCTATAAAATCTTTGATTTCTTTCTTAATTTCATCCCTGATGCAGAGGCGATTCAATTGAGAGATGTTCAGTTTACATGAGTTTGTAGGCTTTCTGTGGTTTTTGTTGCTGTTGAACTCTAACTTTAGACCATGGTGATTTGATATGATATGAGGAGTTATTCCCATTTTTTGTGTCTATTGATGTTTGCTTTATGTCTAAGTATGTGTTCAATTTTAGAGAAAGTTCCATGCAAGTGCTGAGAAATATGTATATTCTTTTGTTTTGGGGTGGAAGGTTTTGTATATGTCTATTAAGTCCATTTGGGTCATAACATCTGTTAGATCCCTTATTTCTCTGTTGAGTTTCTGTCTGGCTGACCTATCCAAGGGTGAAAGTGGGGTATTGAAGTCTCCCACTATTAGTATTTGGGGTTTGATGTGAGGCTTAAGCTTTAGTATTGTTTCTTTTACAAATGTAGGTGCCCTTGTGTTTGGGGGCATAAATATTCAGGATTGAGACTTCATTTTTGTAGATTTTTTTCCTGAGATGAATAAGTAATGTCCATTCCTAGTCTCTCTTGATTGATTTTAGTTTGAAGTCTATTTTGGTGTTTTCTTAGTTATCACCGTGGGAGATCCCAGCCCTTATTCACTGCAAGAAATGAAATCTGTTGAATTGTTTGCAAAATACAAGTATTCTGAGTTCTTCTACTTACAGATATGGATGAACAGATAACACTAGGAGTCTGGTAAGCCATGCATTTATCCCAATCACAAGTTTAAAGTGGACAATCACTAGCAGCCAAACTTGCATAACAACCTGCAGGTGTGACAAGCCCATGAACCTGAGAAGCTTTCTAATAGGCACAGGAGGTGAAATGTAGAGAGTAATTCACAAATTTTTGTTTTGGTGATTGAGAAAAAGGCAAAAAGAAGTGGTAGAGTTGAGCAGGTGGTGGTTGTGCACACCTTTAATCCCAGCACTAGGGAGGCAGAGTAAAGTGGGTCTCTGAGTTCAAGTCAGCCTGGTCTACAGAGTGCATTCTAGGACAGCCAAGATTTCACAGAGAAGCCCTGTCTCAAAAAGCCAAAAGGAAAATGTGGCAGAAAGGAAGATGAGCTGTAGATGTTGGTAAGGTCATATTCCTTGTCACTCAGCCAATGAGGAATGGCAAGAAGGGCCTTGTGTTAGAGTTATAAAAATTAGGCTCTGCACTCAACCACTACTGCATCTGCCATTCTATTCTGATATCTGGCTTTAAAAAGTCATATAAATAGTCATAAACTGCCTCACTATCACTACTCTTGAGTGTCCAGAGTGGTTATATATTGTATATTTAATAGAAAAATAGCCTGAAATCTCAGAGCACAGATATCCATGAAGGCCACGGAATAGTGAGCCAAGATTTTAATCCCAGCACTTGGCAGGTGGAGATCCTCTGGATCTCTGCATTCAGACCCAAACAGAGCCAGGTGGTGATGGCACCCACCTTTCATCCTAGCTCTAGGAATGTTGAATGAAGAAGTAAAATTGCTGGACTTAGAACGATAAATAAAGCAAGAAAAGGCAGCAGTTCTTCCCTTTTGCCTGCAAGTCCAATCAGTCTGAGGACTTATGTAAAGATAGAAACTACCCTGTTTAGCCTAAAGAGTTTACTGGATGAGAATTGGTTGTGGTTTGTTCTCTGTCTCTCTAATCGCTCATCTTTTCTCCAATATCTGGCTCCAGGATTTATTATACAATAATAAGTTTGTGCAATAGTCCAGTGCTCCAAAATGTTATTTTAAGCTGTTACTTTTGTTTATGTTTTATTTGTTTGGCTCAGTAATAACTGTGCTACTATGCCTGTCTAAAATACCTGATGGTCTAATAAAGAACTGAACAGCCAATAGCAAGGCAGGAGAGAGAGATAGCCAGGGCTGGTAGGCAGAGAGGGCAAATGGAGAAGAAAAGAAAAGTATTCAGAGAAGAGGTCAGTAACTCAGCCAGGAGTAAGAGTTAGAAATAAGATTTACAGTAGAGAACAGTAAAAGCCCAGAGGCATAAGGGTGACAAGATAATTTAAGGAAAGCTTGCAAGAAGTAAGTCAACATAAAGCCAGGCAGTTATAAGTAAGAATAAGCCTCCATGTGTGATTTATTTGGGAGCTGGGTAGTGGGCCCCATAAGAGAATAAAACCAACCAACAACAACTCAGTGCTCTTACTATGGAAGAGAGGATTCACATTTCTTTCATTCACTAATGGTGCAAGTGTAAATTAGCCCAGCCACTAGGGTAACCTGTAGGAAGGTTCTTCAAACAATTAAAAGCAGCAGCTTCAATCATGATCCAGGATAGGAATACATTTTCAAGTCGGAGTGCATTTAGAGTTCATCAATGAATCACAGAAAAACTAGACACTAGACTAAGCTCCTGTCTTCCCTAGTTAGCACAGGTCACTTTGGATGCTTTTTGGTTTAACTTACTATTGAAAAGTTACAGTCTGCTACACTACTGAGTCCATGTATAGTGAAAGATAAGTAATATGGAGGATTTATTGTGGCCACTGTGATAGGTCACTGGGGGAGATTGTAGCTGTGAGAGAAAGACAGAAGAAATTTTCTTGTGATTAAGAACTACAAAAATCACTTTACAATACTCTGAGTTTCAGTATTTTTTTTTTTTTAGTTTATCAACTTTTAAGTTCACCAATTTCACACCATGCATACTATAAAGTAAGGGTCATTGTTTCTTCCATCCATCTATACTGCTCCTGGCTACATATCTGAATGGATTACATCAGCCTAGATGGAGATAGTTGCTTACATATATTTTCCCTGTTACTGAAAAGAGACTCTTTTTCATACCTCTACTCTTGCCAGTTCTTCACCTCCTGTCCATTTCTGTCTTTCAGTCAAAGAAAACAGGCTTCTAAGAGTTAACAACCAAACATATCAAAATAAAATATAAGATGAAACAAAAAATACATTGAATTTGAACAAAGCAAACCAACAGAAGGCAAAGAGTCCAAGAGGGGCATGATAACCAGAGATCCACCCATTCAAAAACTCAGGAATCCAATAAAAACACTAAACTGGAAACTGTAGGATTATCTCAGAAGACCTGGTGCAGTCATGCAGGCCCTGTGTCTGCTGCTTTCAGTCATTTTTAATGGCTGAGTAATATTCCATTGTGTAAATGTATCAGTTTTCTTATCCATTCTTCTGTTGAGGGACATCTAGGTTGTATTTGATTTCTGGCTATCGTGAATAAAGATGCAATGAGAATTGCTGAACAAGTGTCCTTGTGATAGAATGGAACATCCTTTGGGTTTATGCCCAAGAGTGGTACAGCTGATTATTGAATTAGATTGATTCCCATCTCCCCGAGGCACAGCCACAGTAGTTTCCATAGTGGCTATACAAGTTTGGGCTCTCACCGACAATGGCTTGCTCCACACCCTCACCAGCATGGGTTGTCACTTGTAGTATTGACCTTAGCCTTCTAATAGGTGTAAGAGAAAAATCATAAAGTAATTTTGATTTGCATTTCTCTGATGGGTAATGGTTTTGAGTATTTCTTTAAGTTTTTCTCAGCCATTTGAAATTGCTCTACTGAGAATTCTGTTTAGATCTGTACCTCATTTTTTAATTTGACTATTTGGTTGGTTGATGTCTAATTTCTTAAGTTCTTTCTTGAAAATTCTTCTTTTTTTTTAAATCAATGTGTATTTTTGTCTTCTTTATCAAAAATCAGGTGACCAAATGTATGTGAGTTCACATCTGGGTCTTCAATTGATCAACCTATTTTAATGCTAATACCATGTGGGTTTTTATTACTATAGTTGAGCTTGAAATCAGGGATTATGATATCTAAAGGAGTTCTTTTAGTGTATATGATTATTTTTTTAGCTATTCTGGGAGTTTTGTTTTTCCATATGAAGTTAAGAATTATCCTTTCAATGTAAATAAGGAATGGTATTGGAATTTTGATAGGAATTGCATTAAATCTGTATATTGCTTTTAGTAGGATGGCCATTTTTACTACATCAATCCTACTGTCCTATGAGCATGGGAGATCTTTCTGTCTTCTGATATCTTTTTTGTTTGTTTGTTTGTTGAGACAGGGTTTCTCTGTGCGATAGCTCTAACTTTCCTGGACCTTGCTTTGTAGACCAGGCTGACCTCCAACTCAAAAAGATTCACCTATCTCTTCCTCCCAAATGCTTGGCTCAAAAGCGCGTGCCTCCATGCCCAGCCCATTTTCTATCTTTTTCAATTTCTTTCTTGAAAGATGTGAAGTTTTTGTCATACAAGTCATTCATTTACTTTGTTAGAGTTACCCCAAGATACTTTTCATTATTTGAAGCTATTATGAAAGGTATTGTTTTCCTGATTTCTTTGTCTTTTTTCTATAGGAAGGCTACTGATTTTTGTGAGTTAATCTTATAGCCAGTCATATTGCAGAAGGTGTTTATCAGCTGTAGGAGTTCTCTGGTGGAATTGTTAGGGTCATTTATATATACTATCATATCATCTCCAAATAACAATACTTTTTCTTCCATTCCAATTTGAATCCCTTAGTTGTCTTATTGTTTTAACTGAAACTTCAAGGACTAAATTGAATAGCTATGAAGAGAATGGGCAACCTTGTCTTGTTCATTATTTTAGTGGAATTTCCTTCCATTTAATTTAATGTTGGATATAGATAGGATTGCTGCAAATTGTCTTTACTATGTTTAGGTATGGTTTTTTTTTTTTTTTTAATCCGTAATCTCTCCAAGACTTTTTTCATGAAGAGGTGTTGGATTTTGTCAAAGGCATTTTCAGTATCTAAGGAGGCGATCATGTGGATTTTTTTCAGTTTGTTTATATGGTGGATGACACTGAAAGATTTTTATATATGGACCCACCCCTGCATCTCTGGGACAAAGCCTACTTGATCATGGTGGATTATCTTTTTTATGTGTTCTGGAATTCAGTTTGCAAATATTTTATTGACTATTTTTGCATTTGTGTTCATAAGGGAAATTGGTCTGTAATTCTTCTTGAGTCCTTATGTGGTTTGGGTATCAGGGTGACTGTGTCCTCATAAAATGAATTGAGTAATGTCCCTTCTGTTTCTATTTTGTTGAATAATTTGAGGAGTATTTTTTTTTTTAACTATTCTTTGAAAATCTGGTAGAGGGCTGGAGAGATGTCTCCGTGAATAAGAGTACTGATTGCTTTTCCAGAGGACCTGGGTTCATTTCCCAGCACCCACATGGCAACTAATAATTGTCTATAACTCTAAGATCTTAACACCCTCAGACAGACGTACATGCAGGCAAACACCCATGCAAATATAATAAAAATAAATATTTTTTAATAAGGAAAGTCTGGTAGAATTTTCTGAGCTAAAGCCACCTGTCCTTGGGTTTTGTTTGTTTTGTTGTTTGTTTTGGTTGAGAGATTTTTAATGAGTGATTTTTAATGGCTGCTTCTATTTCACTACGTATTATAGGTAGATTTCAATTGTTTATGTGATGTTGATTTAACTTCAGTAAGTGGTACATATTGAGAAAATTATCCATTTCTTTTAGATTTTCCAAATTTGCGGGGTCCAGGTTTTCAGAGTCTGTCCTTATTGATTCACTGGATTCTTTGGTGCCTGTTGTTTCCGTTCTCCTTTTCTATCTTGTTGAATTTTCTCAATGAACCAACTCGTTATATTGTTATTTTGTTTCTATTTTATTGAGTTCTGTGCCAAGTTTGATTATTTCTTGCCATCTACTCCTCTTGGGTGTGCTTATCTCTTTTGGTCCTAGTGTGTCCAGGTTTAATGTTAAGCTTTTAGTATGAGGTCTCTCCAATTTTTTATGTAGTCAGTGCTAGGAGCTTTTCTCTTAGCACCATATTCATTGTATCCCGAAGTCTGGATGTACTATGTATTCATTTTCATTGAATTCTATTACGTCTTTAATTTATTTCTATCTTGACCAATTTTTCATTCCGTAGATAGTTATTCAGTTTCCATGAGTTTGTAAGCTTTCTGTTGTTGATATCCAGCTTTAATTGTAGTGGCCTAATAAATAGGATATGGTGGTTGTCTTAATTTTCCTATATCTCTTGAGATTGTGTCTGAGTATGTGGTCAGTTTTGGAGAAAGTTCCATGATGTGCTGAAGAAGGTATATTCTTTTGTGTTTATGTAAAATGTTCTGCAAATATCTATTAGGCCCACTTGGCTTATATGTTAGCTCCAGTATATCACTGTTTAGATTTTTCTAGACAACCTACCTGTTCATTAGTGAGAGTATGATATTGAGGTCTCCCATCACAAGTGTATGAGAGTTAATATGTGATTTAAGGTGTATTCATGTTTCCTTTACAAAATCAGGTGGCTTTGTGTTTGGGGTATAGGTGTTAAGAATTAAAATGTCAACTTGGTGGATTTTTCCTTTGATAATTATATGGTGTCCTTCCCTATCTCTTCTAATTAGTTTTGGTTTGAAGTCTATTTTGTTTGATATTAATATAGTTAAACTAGTTTATTTCTTAAGTTCACTCACTTGGAGTATCTTTCTCTAACCTTTACCCTGAGGTAATATATATCCTTATGTTGAAGTGTTTTTCTTAGATGATGAAGAAGAATGGATTCTTTTTCACATCCATTCTTTTTCTTTTGGTTAGGAAAATTTTCTTCTATGATTTTTTGAAAATATTTTTTTGTGCTGGGACCTGTGTTTCTTCTCCTTCCTCTAGTCCTCTTATATTTAAATTTGGTCTTTTCATAGCATCCCAGATTTAGTGGATGTTTCTTATTGGGACTATTTACATTCAATATTTTCTTTACCCAATGTGTGCATTTCTTCTATTGTATCTTCAGTGTCTGAGATTCTCTCTCCTATCTCTTGTATTCTGTTGGTGAAGTTTGTCCCTGTAATTCCTGTTCAAATTTCTAAATTTTCATTTCCAGAATTCTTTCAGTTTGGGTTTTCTTTATTATTTCTATTTTGATGTTTAGGTCTTGAATTGTTTTATTTATTTATTTCAACTGTTTGTATAATCCTAGATTTTAAAAAGGGAATTTATGCATTTCTTTCCACCATATTTGTACAGGCTGTTTTAAGGTATTTTTCTTGTGCTTCAGCTACATTGAAATTCTCAGAGCCTTCTATGGCAGGGTTTCTGGGTTCTAGTGGAGACATATTGTCCCGGAGGTCATTATGTTTTTACACAGGCATCTAGAAATCAGGGATTGAAAAAATTATAGTTATAGGTGCTGATAATATCTGGTGGGTTTTTGTTGGGTAGCTGTTTGGTTTTCTCCCTTAGTTTCTGTTTCCTCTCTTGTTTTTATAGTGTAGTAACTGTGTGTTACTTGGTGGAAATTTTTTGTGGACCTGATAAATATGGCCTCTGGGGGATCCAGGCACAATGTATTTCTGGTTATCAGAAACTGTCATTTAGGGATGAGAACTGGCTAGGTGTTAGAGGGCAATTTATGGTAGAGAAGAAGTCAGTGTTCCAAACAGGATCTGCTTATTTAGACTCCTTGGAACTGGAGCAGAGAGTATAGAGAGGTCATGCTATAAAGTCTCCTATAGAGCCAAGGCTGAGACTGAAGGATTACCTGTAGGGATAGAAGAAAGGGTGTAATTCTGCAGTCAGTCTACAAGCTGACTGTAGGTGGCCTGTTGGTTAGCAGGAGATGCCTGCTGGAGCTGAGAGCAGGGATAAAGCAGCTAGCAGAGGGAGAGATGTTAGGAGTGGAAGAAGGTCTAGAGGATTCCCTAGAAATGGGGGTAGGGGAGGGCAGCTACATGTGTTCTGCTGCTGATCTGGGAATGAGACTGGGAGTGGATCTGGAGGAGCAGGGGAAAAGATGAAGATCTATAGTTAGCTTACCTGTTTCCCTGGCCTGCTCAGCTGGTGGATTCACAAACAATCTCTGCTGGTTTTGGAGGCTGGGATAGTGGGATGAGCTGGGGGAAGGAAGGGAACTTTGAGACCATTGGGCATAGAAAGAGAAACAACAGCAGGTGGTCTACAGAGCTGGGGATGAGACTGACAAATTTGGAGGAGCCAGAGAGGTGAAGATCTGCAGTCAGCCCACCTGCTTCCCTGGCAGGCAAGGTTAGCTTCCTAAGAGTTAGATTCCCTGTGGGTTAGCAGGGAGTCTGCATCCCCCTGCATTTCCCCGTTTAAGGCTGGGTAATTACCAAAAACAAAGTTATTCAATTAGTCTGGGCCATAAAGAAGGAAATTATGTTATATTCAGGAAAATAAATTCTAAGTAAAATAAGGCATTCCCATAAAAACAAGTAAGATGCTTTTCTGTCTTATCTGGAATCTAGAGAGTGTATTAAAAGCATATAACTTTTAGGGCAGGCTGTGGAATTCGGTTTGTTAGTATTTGAGAACTTTTACATCTACAGTCATTAGCATTACTGGCCTCTAGTTTTATTTTTTAAATCTTTTTCATTTACTTATTTTGCAGTGGAGGGATATGCACATGTATGCATGAAGGTCAAAGTACAGGCGTCAGCTCTTTTCTGTCATGTACACTGCAGGGATCCAAGTAAGGTCATCAGGCTTGGTGGCCAGCTTCTCTATGTGTTCAGCCAGCTCACAGCTCTATGTTTTTTTTTTTTTTTTTTTTTTTTTTTTTTTATGGTATGTGTCAAGGTGATCACAGTATTTTCTTTGGTATTATGTCAACATCAGTATATTTCGTTGGAATTATATCAACATCATAATATGGGTTTGCATTTTCTGATAGAATTTAAGAACTTGCACTGATTCTCTTTTAACATTTTTGTGCAGCTATGATAGTACATTTGTGTTTGTGCATATGTTAAGTGTGGTGCACGTATGTGTGGTATATCTACATGTGCATGTAGTCCGGAAGGCCTAGAGAGGTATATCTGACATCCCTCTCTATCTCTTCATTCCTCTGTTTTATTCCATTGAGACAAGGTCTCTCATTGTACCTGGAGTTTGGGATTATGGATAGAATGCCACAGTGGTTCTCTCATCTCTATCCATACAGCAGTGGAGTTGCAGGTATGATTGCAGCCACACTGGGATATTCAAGCTTTTCAGATCTATACTCAGGTTCTCATGCTAGAGCAAGAAGTGCTCCTACTTACTAAGTCAACTCTCTCACCCCTTAATTTCTATTTGAATATGTAGTAGAATTTATCAATAGAATTGAAACATTGGTCTGTTTGGGCTCAGTAAGTTGTATGTTTCTATAGGATTCATTGGTTTCTTTTCACTTCTCCAATGTCTTATAGGCCTTTGTGGTCCTTTTTTTTTTATTATTGAAACACATACTATAATTTCTCCTTTTTCATTTTATTTTCTGTGTGTGTGTGTGAGTGAATGTGGTGTGGGAGGAAATATATATGAATCACCTTTGGATGTCAGAGGTCAAAGAATAAGTCATTTTAGGGGCATGAGTTGTCTTCTTCCAATTTTTATATAATTTATTTATTTTCATTTTATGTACATTGGTGTTTTACCTGCATGTATGTCCATGTGACGGTGTCCCTTGGAACTGGACAGTTGTGAGCAGCCATGTGGGTGCTGGAAATTGAACCCAGGTTCTTTGGAAAAGCAGTTAGTGCTCTTAACCACTGAGTCTTCTTTCCAGCCTCGACTCTTTCCACTCTTACATGGGTTTCAGAAATTGAACTCAGATCACCAGCCTCCTGAGGCAATCATTTTTACCTCTTGAGTCATTTCAAGTCCCCATTATTCTTATTCATTTGTTTAAATGAGTATTGTCTCTTTCTTAATGGCTAGTTTAGATAAGACAATTTAGATATTTTATTTTACTTTAGCATATAAAGTAATTGGCTTTATTATCACATTTAATACAGACATGCCATACTTTTTTTTATTCATTCCTCTCTTCTAAAATCATCTCCCTATTATTTTGCTTTTTTGTTTGTTTTGGTTTTTCAGATAAGTTTTCTCTGTGTAGCCTTTGCTGGCCTGGCACTCCTTTTCTGTATAGATCAGACTGGCCTTGAACTCATAGAAATCCACCTGCCTCTGCCTCCTGAGTGCTGGGATTAAAGGTGTGCACCAGTGCTCCTCAGCTTGTTTTAGCTATTTTTAAAGTCAGCTTTTAGTGATGCTTCCTCTACTTCTCTACTTCCTGAGTGCTAGGATTACAATGTACACCATTATGCCCAGCATAGAGTGAATTCTTCTGTACAGTATGCAATTGACTTTGATCTTGGAAATTTTTTAGCCATATATTTACTCTGTTTTTTTGGTGCTCAAATACCCATAATAAAATCATAAATAAAAGGGGATAAACATACAGTTGATAGCACAGAAATACAAAGTATTATGAAAAAAGACAATGACCAATTTTATGTCAATAAATTTAATAACATAAAAGAAGTCAGTAACTGTAGAAATAGGCCCTACCACCACAAAGTCATGAAGAAACAGAATATTCAAATAGGGTAACGAATAAGGAAATTGAATCAATCATCCAAAAAAAAAATCCCAACAAAGGTTAGAGAGACTGTTAAGTGGTTAAAAAGTGCTTGTTGCTTTTGCTGAGGACATAATTTCTGTTCCCATCTCTGAATGACAACTCACAATTGTCTGTAATTTAGTTCCAAAGGATCAGACACCATCTTCCAGCCTCCATAGAGGCAGGCATATGGTGTACATACATACATGCAGGCAAAATACATATACACATAAACATTAACACAAAATCTTAAATTAAAGATTTATTGTTTGTAATATAGAAAAAATGGTAATCAGCCAGCTCCTAGTTACAGGCATAAAAACAAACATTTGCTCCAGAGGGCCAGAGCAGCTAGAAAGTGAAGGTTTCATTTCTTGTGCAAAAGTAGTGGCAAGGGGGACATTTATAGAAACAGCAGAGATACTACTTTGTTCCTATTTTTTTTTTTGCTGATCAATAAACTTTGATCCCTATGCCTAGCAACATTTAAAAATGTAGTTGGAGCACATGAGTTTCCTTTTTAGATTGCTTTGTTGATTTATCTTTAGTTGACCCCCCACCAGAAAAAACATCTACTAGCCACTCCCACTTTGTGTCATAAACCAAAGCTGACAGTTATTGCCTGTGTGTGAATTTTATCACCCCTCTCTGTGACATTGAGGAATTCTGAACCCTGCATTGCCTTGCCAAAGAATGACTGCCTGTTGAGTATATATAAGCCATGCCTTCACTTTTGTTGTTGTCATGCCAATAAAGATGATGATAGTATGAGTATATTCATTAGTATTCCAGACAAGTAGATTCCTCAGCTAGGAGCAGTGAATCTCTTGGACCCTAAGAGAAGGCCTTTCTGGGGCTGGTACCCCAAGGCTTTAATTACAATAGTAAACCCTAACAGTAGTAAACCCTAACTAAGACAATAATGCTATATACTTGCCAAGCAGTGGTGGTACATGCCTTTAATCTTTGCACTCAGGAGGCAGACACAAGCAGATCTCTGGTGGTTTTGATGACAGCTTAGTCTACAGAGGAAGTTCCAGGACGGCCAGGACTATACAGAGAAACTCTGTCTTGAAAACCCAAATAGACACACCAACAACTGGATAACCTGAAGCCTCCAGGTCCACAGCTGACTAAGAGGTGAGTGGCACTCCAGCCCCTAGGCCAAGCAGAGACCCTAGGCCAAGCAGAGACACAGCCCCCAGAACCCCAACCACACCCACCTCTACCAATAAACCAAAGAAAGCTGGGAAAGCCACCCTAAGCCCAATCCAAACAAAACACATCTGGAGGGACATCCCCAGGTCAAACCCCACACAAACTGCAATTTGCATCATCACACACTGACAACTGGAGACTCCTAAGCCTCCTGGTCCACAGCTGACTAGGAGCCAACTAAGAGCTGACTAAAAGCAGCCCCTGCAATTACTGGAGGCACACAGCCTCCAGGCCCACAACTGACTAAGAGCAGACCAAGAGCTGACTAAGAGCAGACCAAGAGCTGACGAAGAGTGAACCAAGGAAGCAGTGGGTAGATAATAGTACAAGAATACATATAACAGCACAAAGAACAACAAAAAACCATTGGAAGAAGCTGGTGGTTCTACAACATCAAGACCTGAGCATAACAATGAAGAGGAAACAGAAGGAAATGACCTTAAAAACAACTTTATGAAGATGATAGAAGCTTTAAAAGAGGATATTAAAAAACTCCCTTAAGGAAATAAAAGAAAATACAAACAAAAACTTGGAAGAGATGAACAAATGCCTGAAAGAAAATAAAGAAAACAAAGAAAAAGAAAACAAACAGGTGAAAGAAAGATTCTGGGAATGAAAAATTGAAATAGAAGCAATAAAGAAGCACAAACCAAGGCAAAGCTGGAAATAGAAAATCTAAAGAAATGAACCGGAACTACAGATGCAAGGATAACCAACAGAATACAAAAGATGGAACAGAGAATCTCTGCAGTAGAAGATTCAGTAGAAATAGATATGTCAGTTAAAGAAAACACTAAAATCAAAAGAGTCATAACACAAAGTGTCCAGGAAATCTGGCACACTATGAAAAGACCAAACCTGAGAATAATTGGAATTGAAGAAGGGGAAGAATACCAGCTCAAAGGTACAAAAATATATTAAACAAAATCATAGAAAATAATTTTCCAAACCTAAAGAAGAAAATGCCTATAAAGATTTATAGAACACAAAATAGGTTAGATGCCCCCATAATTTTCCAAACCTAAAGAAGAAAATGCCTATAAAGATTTATAGAACACAAAATAGGTTAGATGCCCCCTCCCCAAATCCGCTTGCCACATAATAATCAAGCCACTAAACCTACATAACAGAGAAAAAATACTAAGCGCTACAAATGAAAAAGGCCAAACTACCTATAAAGACAGACCCACCAGAATAACACCTGACTATTCAATAGAAATAATGAAAGCAAGAAGGTCCTGGTCAGATGACAGACACCAAAAGAGCATGACTGTCAACCCAGACTATTATACCCAGAAAAACTATCAATCACTATAGATGGAGTAAAGATATTTCACAACAAAACCAGATTTAAACAATACCTGTCCACAAATCTGGCCCTATAGAAAGCACTTCAGGGAAAACTCCAACCTACAGAAACCAGATACACCCCAAACCACAAGCAATAAATAATCCCATAGAAGAAAAGCCCACAGAAGGGAAATACACACAAGGCTACCACCAAAAATAAAAGGAAATAGCAATCATTGGTCATTAATATTTCTTAATATCAATGGATTCAATTTGCCTATAAAAAGACACATCCTAACACAATGGATACAAAACCAGAAGGCACCCACCCATCTGCTGCATACTAGAAACACACATCAACGTCAAAGAAAGACACAGACTCAGAGTAAAGGGTTGGGAAAAGACTTTCCAATCAAAGGTCCCAAGAAACAAGCTGGTGTAGCTATTGTAATATCTAACAAAATAGACATTAAACTAAAATCAATCAAAAGAGACCAGGACAGACATTACTTATTAATCTCAGGAAAAATCCACTAAAACGAAGTCACAATCCTAAATATTGATGCCCCCAACACAAGGGGACCTACATATGTAAAAGAAACACTACTAAAACTTAAACCTCACATCAATCCCCATACACTAATAGTGGGAGACTTCAATACTCAACTTTCACCCTTGGATAGGTCAACCAGACAGAAACTCAACAGAGAAATAAGGGATCTAACAGATGTTGTGACCCAAATAGATATGTACAGAGCTTTCCACCCAAACACAAAGGAATACACATATTTCTCAGCACCTGCATGGAACTTTCTCTAAAATTGACCACATAATCAGTCATAAAGCAAATATTGAAAGATACAAAATATGGGAATAACTACTTATATCATATCAGACCACCACGGTCTAAAGTTAGAGTTCAACAGCAACAAAAATTACAGAAAGCCTACAAATCCATGGAAACTGAACATCTCTCAATTGAATCACCTCAGGGTCAAGAAAGAAGTAAAAAAAAGAAATCAAAGACTTCCTAGAATTTCATGAAAATGAATCCACATCATACCCAAACTTATGGGACACAATGAAAGCAGTGTTAAGAGGAAAACTCAGCACTAGATGCCTATATGAAAAACCTAGGGAAACTTCACACAAGAGACCTAACAGGACAGCTGAAGGCTTTAGAAAAGTTAGAAGCACACTCACCAGGGAGCTGGACCCTCTGGGTGTGGGCAGCTGGCATGAGCAGTGTGTGGAGCTATGAGGGGAGGGGTGGAATCAGACTGTGTTCCTGTTCATGGGCTGGTACCTTGGAGCCCATTCTCTATAGAGGAACACCCAGCCCCACAATGACATTGGGATGAGTGAATCAGACTTGCCTGGAATGAATGTGCTATGCTGGGCTGGTCCACCTTGGGACTTCTTGCCCTTCTGGGGGAGGGGATGAGTTGTTGGGGAGGGGTGAGGCTGAGGGCTGGCTGGAGCAGATGGCAGGAAATAATCAAACTTAGGGCTGAAATCAATACAATAGAAACAAAGAGAATAATACAAAGAATCAATGAATCAAAGAGTTGGTTCTTTGAGAAAGTCAACAAGATAGATGAACCCTTATCCAAACTAAGCAAAAAAGCAGAGAGCATCCACATTAACAGAATCAGAAATGAAAAGGACAACATAGCAACAGACACCCAGAAAATCAGAGAATTATCAGATCATACTTTGAAAACCTATACTCCACTAAAATGGAAAACCTAAAAGAAACGGACAGCTTTTCTGGGCAGGTACCACTTACCCAAATTAAATCAAGATCAGATTAAAGAAAGAAACAGGCATATAAGCTCAAATGAAATTGAAGCTCTTATTAAAAGTCTCTCAAGTAAAAAAAGCCCAGGACGAGACATATTCCATGCAGAATTCTACCAGACATTCAAAGAACTAATGCCAACACTAATACTAATACAATAGACATGGGATGTACTCACTCATAAGTGGATTTTAGACAAAAAACAAAGAACACCCAAGCTGCAAACCACAACCCCTGAACATAAGGAACTTAAGGGAGACACCCAGAGATGTCTTAGGGGACTAAGAAGAGAAAATAGAGAAGATCACCTTAGCAAATTGGGGTCATAATGGGTTGCAACCAAGAAGAGTTGGAAGAAATCTTGAAAGAAGGAGATGATTGACTGAGAGGAGCAACAATGGATATCTTGATAGAGGAAGCCAATGTGGGTTTGGAAAGAGACTGGGTGCTAGGGTAGTATCTAGAAACTCGCAGCATGTCCCTGGCCAAGTCTCCAAACAATGGTGGAAGTGGTGCCTAAATGTTATTTCCCCTATAATCAAATGAGTAAACACCCTGAGTGTCATCGAAGAACCTACATCCTACAGGGAATGGAGGTGGAGGCAGAGATCCATGGCTGAGCACTGGGCTGAGCTCCTGGTCCAGCTGAGAGAAGGGGAGGAGAGTCTGTATGAGCAGGGGGTAGGGATTATGAGGAAGGTCCTCATGATGATGGATGGCTGGAGCTTTGGGGAGCTCATTGAATCAGGAATTGCCTCTGGTGATCCATCTGGAGAGTGAGCTGGGCCCTCCTGGGGTGGGCAGCTGGCATGAGCAGTGTGTGGAGCCATGATGAGTGGAATCAGACCGTGTTCCTGTGCATGGACTGGCACCATGGAGCCCCTTCCCTGTAGAGGAACAACCAGCCCAGCACTGACTTTGGTGCTAGGCAAGCCCAGCACTTGTCTAGAATGGATGTTCTGTGCTGTGCTGGCTCAGCTTGGGACTTCTAGCCATTCTGGAGGAGGGGATGGGTGGATGGGAGGGGAAGGCTGAGGGATGGCTGGGAGGGATTGGGAGGGAGAGAGGAGGGGAAGCAGGGGAATACTTTCATAGAGATGACATTTTTTAATGAAAATAAAATATTTTTAAAAACTGAAATAATATAAAAAAGAAAGAAAACACCTTAACTAGTAATCACTGTGGGGTCTTGTGGAGGCATTTTCTTAATTGAAGTTCCTTCCTTTCAGATAAATCTAGCTTCTGTCAAGTTGATGTAAAATTAGCCAGCATACCCAGAAGCTTTCTTGGCACTACAAACTCTTAGATGTTCATTGGCTTTTTCTTTTCAAGGAAATCCTTTCAACTCTAGGGTGTCTGTTTCATCTTTCCTATTTCTCATTTTTCTTCAATTTCTTACTTTTCTGTAATTCTCCTTAAGAAAGCTCACATTCAACTTTGCTTACTATGACTGGAGACCATGTCTTTAATTTTCACTAGGGCAGTACAATGAATTTAGACGCCACTGTCCCAGCCCAGTCTTGGATAATTGGAAGCATTCAGCATTTCTGGTTCTTGGGTTAATCCCAACTAAGACAATAAAGGTACTGTTGCATACTAAAAGCTCAGTATCAATGTTAACATTTTGATTGGGGTGAGGTAGAATCTCAATGTAACATTAATTTATTTATTCATAATAAATATATCTAATCCTCTTCCATTTCTTCTTTAAAATCCCCCATATGCCATTCCCCAGGCTCCTTCGATGATTGTTATTGCATGACTATCTATCTATCTATCTATCTATCTATCTATCTATCTATCTATCTATCTATCTATCTGTCTGTCTGTCTGTCTGTCTGTCTGTCTGTCTGTCTGTCTATCTATCTATCTATCTATAACCTATTGAGTCTGTACAATGTTAATGTTACTTGTATATATGTTTCCAATACTGATTGTTTGGCACTGGAAATCAAATTGGTGTGCTTTTCCCTGGGGAGAACCACCTCTTCTGTGTTGTAGAATATTATTTTAAGGTGTTTCACTTATGTTTACATTGTATTTGTTCAACTCTGTGAAGCTGTGTTGCTGTGCCTGTCTAAAACACCTGATGGTCACATCAAGAACTGAGAGGCCAATGGGAGGCAGAAGAGAGGATAGGTGGGGCTAGCAGCAGAGAGAAAATAGAGAAATATTGAAGTTATAAAGAGCAAGAGAACAAGGAGAGAGGATGCTAGGTTTCGTCAGCCACCCAGCCACAGAGTAAAAGTAAGATTTGCAGGAGTGAAAAGGTAAAACCGTTTGTTACTAGTAGTCTCCTCAAACTGAGGTGCGAGCATTAAGTTGGTAAGGTAAATCCTGTGGCCTAACTCCAGGCCAAAGTGGTAAAGACTGCCAGCCAGCTGACACAGTTACAACTGTCCTCTTTCTTCTTCTCCTCCTCCTCTCCCTCTCTTTCAAGACTGGGTCTCTTTGAGTAGCCATGGTCATCATGTAACTTACTCTGTAGACCAGGCTGGCTTTGAACTCAGAGATCCACCTGCCTCTGCCTCCCAAGTGTTGGGACTAAAGGCATGTACCACCACTGCCTGGCTAAATCATCATCATCATCATCATCATCATCATCATCATCATCATCATCTTCTTCTTCTTGTTGTTCTTTTCTTCTTTTTTCTCCCCTTCTTTTTCTTCTTTCTACTCCCCCTCCTTCCCCCTTCCTTTCTCATACTTCTTCTCCCCTCCTCCTCCTTCTTCAGAAGTATTATTTTAGAGAAGGCTTTACTATATAAACCCAGGCTGTCCTAGAACTCATAATCCACCTGATTCTCTAAAGTAAAGTTGGGGAGGGTGACTAAACAGGACTTCCCATATAATCAAATGAATGACCACCCTAAGTGCCATTTTAAAACCTTTATCCAGCAATTGATGGAGGCAGAAGGAGAGATCCATAGCTAAGCACCAGGTCAAGCTCCCAGTCCAGCTGAAGAGAGGGAGGAGAGAGTATATGAGCAAAAGGATCAGGATCATGAGGAGGAGACCCACAGAGATGGCTGACCAGAGCTCTTGGGGGCTCACTGACTGAAATAACAGCTGAGGAACATTTAAAAAAAACTTAAAAAAACTCCAAATCTTGAAAAATGCACTTCAGAATTCTCAGACAGTTGAGTGATTCAAGTCAGAGACAATGGTAGGAACCTCACTAGTCAAAAGTACCATTGAGTTCATTTTATGTTGGTCATCTACTTCTGAGCGTAGGCCCCAAACCCTTAAGAGTAATTAAATTCCTGGTGAGACTTTCTTGGAGAAAACTAAATTTTATTTGCAAATGAAAATCAATTGGAGGCAGCTTATAGGTTAGGGATAGGGGTATGTATGTATTTCTCCTTTCAGCTTTAAAACCTTATCTGGTGTAGACCCTTACATGCTCTGCACTGCCCCACTCTCCGTGAGTTGTGTGTTGCCCCTTATGTGTTTAGAAGACCTTGTTCTCTTGGTGTCCTCCATCCCCTATGACTCTTACACTATTTCTGCCTCATCTTCCAGAGGGTTCACCAGCATATAAATGTGACTCTATGCTTCGGCCTCAGGTCTGGGGAGCTGGGCTTGGAGCTTCTGTGTTTCTGGGCTAAAGAGAAGAGAAGAATGAATGGTCAGTTCCTTCATTAAGGGAACCAGGGACCTGCAGACACCAAGGGTAAGGAAACAAACCTGTGGGAGGAGCTTGGGTGAGTGGGTCTTGTAGGCTTCATGGTGAAAGTGACTTTGGTGTACAGAAAGCACTTTTTGTGGCATGCACTGGAGCTGAGGTGCATCATGGGACACTCACTGTGGGAAGAAGGTATGGAGCACAGAAGGATGAGAGTGACCTAGGCTTAGAGTGGTCTTCAGCTAAAAGGTCTCCAAAGAAGTGCATTGTGAGAGTATCGTTGGAGACACTGCCACTCATGTCATGTGTTCTAGGGTTTGAATCCTGGCTCATGTGCTTTCACTGCAAGTGTTTTGTCCATTGAGCCATCTTCCCAATCTCTAAAATTCTCTTAACACTCTTAAAACTATAAGAATCATTCTATGGAGAGGCCTTTAGGACCCTCTTATTAATAGGTATGCATCCCACACATGTTAGTCTGTCCATATACCCAAAGTACATACTATGAATGTCTGCAGCAGATATTAACACAGGTGTGAACACATAAATGGATACTTCAGATGCAGCCAAAGGGAGATGAGCACATTATGGGACATGGAAGCCAGAGACACAGGTGGCTCCAATAGTGACAAGCCCCCTTGGAGACTCTTCCTCTTCCTATTCTTCCCCAAAGCCTAGGAGCACACTCCAGGGAGACCACACTGTCTCTTCACCCCTCTTAAAAGTAGAGATAATAATAACATTGGCAATGCCCATCTCACAATGTGGTGAAAATAAATCATTTAATGCAAGAAAAAGAATTTAAATAGTACCTGGTACAGAGTAGTAACACCGAACTATTGCAGCATCCTCCTTAACTAGTCCATGGCTGGAACAAAGGCTAGCACCAAACCTATACAATATACACAGTGACTTTCTCATGTATATGGACATAGGATAAATTTTAATATATAAGTTAAGTATTATAACATATTACCAATAATTTACTACAGATATGAGCACCTTCAGAGAATGATTCATTTTCTTGAGTTTTCTTGGGCACACCCAAATTTTACCATCACCAGTCCTTATTTGGGGCCCCATTTTTGCTGTTATTTTTGGTGTTTTTAAATTCTTTTAAATTATAATTACATCATTTCCCTCTTCTATCCCCCTCTTCAGCCCTGCTCATGTAATCACCCTTTCTCTCTCAAATTTATAGTCTCTATTTCTTTGTTACTTGTGTGTGTGTGTACATATATCCCCCAAAATATCAATAAAACTTGCTTGATTCATATAATGTTACTTTTATGGGTATGAGTTCAAAGCTGACTACCTGCTGTGGGTATTTGTTTCATATTTATTAAAAACCAGTCTGAAATATCAGAGGAATCTACCCACAGTCAATCCAGGAGGATCAGAGAGTGGAGGTTTACACCTTTAATCCCAGCACAGGGAATTTCGGGAGTGGTGACCTACGCCCTTAATCCCAGCAGTCTGAGTTTGAGGCCAGCTTAGTTTACAGAGGGAGTTCCAGGCTCCCAGGCAGGCAGTGGTGGGGCCAGGCTTTTAATCTTAACCTGGATGTGAAACAACTGTGCAAAGAAGGTATTTAAGGCAGACATAGAAAGACAGAGCAGGCAGAAGAAGCCAGGAGGAGCGAGGCTGAGGAAGCTGGAAGACAGCTGGGTGAGATCTGACTGTGGTGTTTCCTCTCTTTGATATCTCAGCCTTTCCCTGAGATCTGGCCTCTGAGTTTCCTTTATTTGTGCAACATTTGTCATCCAACTTTGGGGCATGAATTCCACCCCTCCCTTCTCAAAGGCACTTGCTGGCCAGAACAACACGTGGCCAAAGGAGTAATTACTGGTTGGCTAGGCTTTCTGTTCGGAGTTAACCTTCAATCTTAGAGTCTTAGGCAGACTGGCCATATGTGTTTCCATTTCACTTTCATCTGGGTAAGTTTTTCAGACAATGGTCTCTTTCTAGAAAACAACACCCACATTCCCCCAAAATGGATTATGGATGTTTATCTTACAGTGTTGATTATAAGTCGTTATAGGTATTGGACAAAAAGGATATTACATTTGGGGTTCTTTTTTTTTTTTTAAAGAGAAAATGGGAAATGTAGTGGAATTATGTTGTTACATTGTAAATAATTGTCCTGCCTACTGGTTTAATAAAAATGCTAATTGGCCAAAGGCAGAAAAGAAGTGTGGGCAGGGCTACCAGACTAAGAAAACTCTGGGAGCCGGAAGAACAGGGAAGAGATACCACAAAGACACCAGAGAAGCAGATGCAGAGGACACCTATGCCACTCTGAGAAAAGGTACCAAGCTGCATGGCTGAACAGAATAAGAATCATGGGTTAGTTTAAGAGCAAGAGCTAGTAAGCTATATGCCTGGGTCCCAGGACAATCAACATACAACTAATATAAGCATCTGTATGTTTCAGTGGGACTATGGGACTGTAGGCTGGAAAGTCCAGGCCACAAGGCTAGGCCTGAAAGTCCGGGCTACAAGGATAACCTGGAAAGTTTGGGCCAGAAGTCTAGGCCGGAAAGTCTGGAACAGAAACCACATACTATAACTTGCTATTGGATAACCAATCTAGGAACTCTTTTCTGGGGGATGACACTTGTCTCCAGATCGTGTGCCATGATTTTCCCCTTCCATGTCAGCATGCAAGTTGATTTTGTTCAGGTCATTTTAGGAAGCCAGGTTGATGAGACTTCACAGGCGTAGCTTCTCTGACATTTCTGGGAAACTCAGTCTCACAGCAAACATCCTGTTCCTCTGGCTCTTAGAATGTTTTTGTTCCCTCTTTGTATCTAAGCCCTGAGCCTGAGGTGTGGGACCTGGATAGCAGATGTATCAGCTGGGCAGTTGAGTTTTCTGTAATGGTTTTATTTTATTTTATTTTATTTTATTTTATTTTATTTGAAAGAGTTTTGCTATCATGACATGACTGGCTCAACACTCACTATGCAGCCCCAGGCTGGGCACGAAGTGTGGCAGTCCTCCTGAGTTAGCCTCACCAGTATTGAGATTACAAGTATACACTATCACACCCGGATTTGAGGCAATTATTAAGTAAAATAGTCTTTAATTCAACGGGAGCACTCAGTTGAACTCATAACCTAGACTCCTATCTACTAAGTGTCAACTAGGCAGGAAGTGTTACAGGGGGATGCTCCACCTCCTGGGCAGGATGGAGTGGGTTCAGCAGGAAGTGAGCAACTTAGAACATATGAACGGTTCACTTCTGACATTTTCAAAATAGTTTTCAATCTCAAGTGACTTGGTAACTGAAAATTTAAAGACGTCAAACTGTAGGCGGAGTTTCACTTACAAGGCACCAGTCCAAGATTAATATTACTCATGATATAGGTAACAGCTTATAGTGGTGCCTGAACAGGGACTGGAGTATCCGAGCGGTGGACGATGGATTCCAAGCTGGTCTCTCCAAACAGTCAGGAACCAGGAAAATGAGCTCCCAGGGTCCCAGCAGCCCCTTATCAATGGGGTTGGCCACGCCCCTTTCAGGGGCCTGGGACCCTGGGTAAACATCCTTGCATCTTATCAGCTGACACCTGAATCCCACCATATCAAACTGCTGATAAACAGAAACAAGTATTTTAAAAAATTAATCTATTTATTTTATATCTGACTGCTGTTTTCCCTCACTCCTCTCCTTCCAGACACTCCCATTTGAGTCTGCTATATCTTAATATTGGTTATTTTGTTAACTTCTACTGAGCCAAAATAATTTAAGTTTTAACACAGGTATGCCTATGAAAGAACACTGGGTTTGGTATTATCTTTAGCTGTAGACAGCTACTGGGGATCTTAGACAAGAGGGGACTGGTGCCAGCCATGATGGCGCACACCTAGAAGGCTAGGAGTAGGAACCAGAAGCAGGAGGAGAATGGATTTGAGGTTAGCGTGGGCAGCACAGCAAGACCCTGTCTTAAGACAAACAGAATTGTTGCACGAAAGAATGAGACTCAGGGATAGATCTCTGAAGAAGTTGGAGATACTAGAGGGAATAAACACCACAGTCAGATCTTACCCAGCTGTCTTATAGCTTCCTCAGCCTCGCTTCCCTTGGAATGGCTTACTCTGTGTTTGAATCCCTACTTAAGTATTCTTTCAGTAATTAAGGCATGGCCCCATCACACCTGCTTGGGAGCCTGGAATTCCTTCTATAATCTGAAGTGACCTTGACTCAGTTAGGATTAAGGGTGTAGGTCACCACTCCCAGGATACTCCCTGTGCTGGGATTAAAGGTTTGAATCACCACTCTGATTTTCCTAGACTGACTGTGGTTAGAGCTCTGGGACTTCTGGAGCTTTTACTAACCCCCCACATAGACTGCAGGTAGATTCCCTCTGATATCTCCAAAACTTCTGAAACTTTATTAAATCCCTACATATCCCCTTTTGTGTCAAATTAAAAAAAAGAAGGTGATAGCTAACATAAGAAAAACAATATACAATATGTACAATAATTATATACAATATATACAAACAATAAATGAGTAATGTCCGGTCC
This sequence comes from Phyllotis vaccarum, assembly GCA_033318265.1. Classification (NCBI taxonomy): domain Eukaryota; kingdom Metazoa; phylum Chordata; class Mammalia; order Rodentia; family Cricetidae; genus Phyllotis; species Phyllotis vaccarum. The sequence continues at coordinate 105,024,131 of JARWLC010000013.1, forward strand.
ATTAACAATTGACAAGTCCAAGAAAATATTTCATTAATTATCCTATTATTTTGATGTCTCTTAAACTTATAAACTTTAACTTCAAAGTTTCTTTTCTAAAACTGTCATTAGAAAACTGTAACTATAACTATCTCATCTTCAACTACCTCAGAGACCCAAAAAGGAAATAATATTTACCCAAATAACTAGGAAGTGCAAGCAACTTCCAAAAACTAGAAATGACAGAGATGATACCTATCTGCCTGGACAGTCACACAAAGTTCCTTTATAAAGTTGGGGCATCCATCTTCAGCCTACAGGCCCAGAGTCTCTTTTCATCTCAATGAAGCAGAAAATCTGTTCTGTCCATTTTGGTGTAGTTCAGTCATTTCTCCTTGTGTCCTATAGATTGAAGACTCTCTTTAAAGTTTTTTTCAACTTTCCCTTGCGGTACTTGTTGGTTATTGGTCTTGTGCCGGTATTTAGCTTTAGATGAAGTTTACCACCACTTTGGACTGCATTCCCAAGCACCTTGACTCCAGGAAGATCCAGGCCCAGTGCCAGGGGCCTCTACTGGCCTCACACCATCCACGGGCCATCTCTGACAGTTTTCTGAAAAACAGGAACCTGAAGGACCATCTCAGCTTGTTCTGTCAGAGTTCAAAGTCATTTTCTGAGGGAACCTGCATGTTCAGTTCAAATAGCACACTGTTAAGCAGTCAATACAGGGACAGGTTCTTGTCCAATGACTAACCATTGCCACAAGGAAAGTAGACTCCATATGGAGTTTTTTCAATGCCCATTTTTCTCTTGAAGTATATTGGGGCTGCCAGGAGCAGACCTGTCTCACTGTCCAGAAAAGTCTTTAAGTTCTAAAAATATTTTAAATGCCATGTTCTATGGATCTCTGAAATTTTTGAAGAAGACCTGTCTATCTAAAATATATTTGTTTGACCTTGACAACATATCTAACATGACTATGTCTGAATGTTATGTCTAACTACTGACTTGCATTGCTTTATATTCTAATTAATTGGAAATAAAAACTTTCATGAACTAGCAATTTGGATTATAATGTTAGATAAACTGATTAAGTATCCTACCTGAAACAAGCATAGAAATATTTGTACAATGACACAATTAATCTCAAGATACACAATTTGTATACAGAAAACCAATGCAATGTAAAATATTTAAAGCTAGCAGATCCTTTTAAAAGAAGATTCCATAATCTATCCTTATATCCTATATATCTGTATCCCCTTTTTCTTTATATTTTTTTAAACACAAATCGTGAATCTAATCATTCTTGTTTAACTTTTTTCTAACCATAACCATGAACAATTTTTAACCAATTAACCTAAACAATGGCAATCATCCATAACCCATTGAACAACCAACAGTAAGCCACCCTACTACTTGGGAACCAAAACCAACCCACCCCACCACTTGGGAGTGTGGGCACTGGTTCTTAAGTTTACTTGCTGCTGACTGGGGGTCATGGCCTCTTTTGGGGATCCTGAAAAGAAAAGTTTTGTTAAATGTCAAGTCCCGAAATAAGTAGCTGTGTCATTTGTTGTCCAGTCTCTGCATAACAGGAAAGCACACAGCTTGTCTCAAGTCCTGGACATAGTAGTCTGTGAAGCTGGTTCATCTCATCGAGCTGCTACAAAATTGTTGTGAGCAGTTTGTAGTCCAAATCTGATCTTTGATTTGGTGTTTGTCAGCCTAGTGGCTTTGTCAGAGCTCATGTGAAACCATCGTTGTGGGGCCCCATCTTCCTTTGGATATTTCAAGTTAGCAATTAGGCCTTGTCCTGGATCACTGCAGAAAACTGATAAGAGACTAAAAACCAACACAATGTACAGGAAACTAAACATATAACAATTTATTGAGCATAGGATCAGTAACAATAGAATAGTCCCTTATTTTTTGTTATTCTTCTGTCCCATATCAGGTGGCTCTTCTGATATGATACAGAGATTTTTTATTTTCCTCTAACAAGTAAGTATGCTTGAGTTTAGAGAAGGAGAGAGCCACAATCCAACTCTAAAACCAGCTTTAAATTATAATTAAACTGTGACTTTAACTAATAAAAAATGTTGTAAAGGTTAAGTAATGAGATTTTACCCTATCAAGTATACTGGTACCAATAGTTATCATATTCTTTTTTTTTGCAAATTTTCCTGGATAGCCTCTTTTTTGCTTTATATGTCTGGATGTCCAAGGCCTTTTAACTTCTTGAAGATGGGTATTTCCAGTTTCCTGTAAAGACAAGAACAGAAACCTGCCCCGACCCTTTGTTTTTATTTACAACTGAAAGAGTTGTAATATAGGTTGATGAGCTATCAATTCTTAGTTTCATGAAGTGTCTCCGGTTCGGTTCGAGTCTTTATTAATTTTGATGGTATCCATATCTTTTTCTCACCTGTGGAAATAAATCCAAAACCCCTTCCCCAACAGAGCACATACCCTGGCTTCCATTCAGAGGTTAGTACATCTTTGAAGTAAATAGGCTGATTTAGTTCAGCTGTTTTTTCTATGGTCCAATGCCTTTCAGCAGCTGTTGTTCCTTTGTCATTAGCATTGAGAAAATTCAAAGTTAACAAAGCACTATGTACTCTATCTCTGGGGGTCTTTATTATTCCTTTCTGTTTATTTAACATATCATTTAAAGTTCGATTTGATCTCTCTATGACTGCTTGCCCTGTAGGATTGTGTGGTATTCCTGTAATATGCTTTATATTACAATAAGCAAAAAATTGTTTCATTTTAGTAGAGACATATGCTGGAGCATTGTTAGTCTTTATTTGTGGAGGTATTCCCATGATGGACATAGCTTCTAGCAAATGTGTGATTACAGAATCAGCCTTTTCTGAACTCAAAGCAGTTGCTCATTGAAATCTTGAGAATGTATCTATTGTATGATGGACATATCTTAATTTCCCAAATTCTGTATAATGAAATATATCCATCTGCCAGATTTCATTTCTATGTATACCTTTAGGATTAGTTCCTGCTGGCAATGGAGTTTGGTTATAGAAAGAACAGGTGGGACACCTTTTTACAATTTCTTTGACTTGTTCCCAAGTGATAGAGAAATCTTTTTTTAATCTTTTGCAATTAACATGATGCTTTTTATGAAATTCTGAGGCCTCTAGTACATTGCCTATTAATAATTTATCAATTTCATCATTACCTTGTGCTAAAGGACCTGGCAGACCTGTATGGGATTGAATATGTGTTATATGGAAGGGATGATTTCTAGTCCTGATTATTCCTTGTAACTGAATAAATAATAAAGTTAATTCTGATTCATCATTAATAAAATCAGCTGTTTCAATATGTAGAACAATTCTTTCTGCATACTGAGAGTCATTGACTATGTTAAGTGGTTCTGTAAAGTCCATTAACACCATCACGATGGCATATAATTCTGACTTTTGAACAGAATTATAAGGGCTTTGAATCATTTTACTTAGATGTTCTGATTTGTAACCAGCCTTTCCTGATTTGTTTGTATCGGTATAAAATGTAGGAGCTCCAGAAATTGGTTTATCTTGTACAATATGAGGGAGTATCCAATCAGTTTTCTTTACAAATTTAATTCTTTTGCTTTTAGGATATTTGTTGTTAATATCTCCCAAAAAATTACTGCAGGCTCTTTGCCAAGGTTCACTTTCTACCCATAATTGGTCAATTTCTTCATTATTTAAAGGTACAACAATTTCTGCTGAGTCCATTCCTGTCAATTGACGAAGTCTTAATTTTTCTTTAAAAATAAGTTCAGAAAATTTTTCCACATATGTCTTTAACTTTTTGCTTGGTTTATGTGGAAGAAATATCCATTCCAATATAACATTTTCCCTTTGCATTAAAATTCTTGTAGGAGAATGCTTAGAGGGAAAGATAACTAGAATACAATTGAGGTCTGGATCCACACGATCCACATGTGCCTCTTGTAATTTTTTTTTCCACCAAAGCCAGTTCTTTCTCAGCTTCAGGTGACAACTCTCTCAGACTATTTAAGTCCCTGTCACCATTTAACCATTTGAACAGATTATCTAGTTCATCATTTTTAAGTCCAATAGTTGGTCGTAAGTTGGCAATGTCTCCTAGTAGCCTTTGGAAATCATTAAGTGTCTTTAATCTATCTCTCCTGATCTGTACCTTTTGGGGTCTAATTTTTTGTTGACCTATTTTATATCCTAAATAATTAATGGAATCCCCTCTTTGTATTTTTTTCTGTGGCAATCTGTAATCCCCAAGTAGGCAAAGTTCTTTTCACTTCTTCAAAAAGTTTTTCCAACGTATCAATATTTGAATCGGCCAACAAGATGTCATCCATATAATGATAAATTATAGATTGTTGGAATTTCTTGCGTATTTGTTCTATTGGCTTTTGAACAAAATACTGGGACAGAGTAGGACTATTCAGTATTTCTTGAGGGAGGACCCTCCACTGGAATCTCTTTACAGGCTGAGAATTATTTTAAGTGGGCACTGTAAAGGCAAATTTTCTTTGTCTTGTTCTTGTAAAGGTATTGTAAAAACACAGTCTTTTAAATCAATAACTATAATAGGCCATTCTTTAGGTAATAGAGAAGGCAAAGGAATCCCAGATTGTAGAGAGCCCATTGGCTGGATCACCTTGCTTATTGCCCTTATGTCTGTTACCATTCTCCATTTTCCAGATTTCTTCTTAATAACAAATACAGGAGAATTCCAAGGGCTGGTTGATTCTTCTATATGCTGAGCATTTAACTCTTCCTGTACCAGCTGCTCTAAGGCCTGCAATTTCTCTTTTGTTAGAGGCCATTGATGAACCCATATAGGCTTCTCTGTTAGCCATTTTAGAGGTAGTGCTGTGGGTGTTTTTGAAAGATCAGCAGCTGTTTTGCCTTGTTTCTCTATAACCTGAATGGTCTGTGACTGTTTCTCATAATATCTTCTGATATTTCTTCTGGAACCATGTGCTAGGTCATGGTTTATTTCTGTATTTGGAGGAATATTAATCTGCATGTTCCACTGTTGCAGTAAATCTCTTCCCCATAAATTTATAGCAATATCAGCCACATATGGCCTTAATATTCCTCTCTGTCCTTCTGGTCCTATACATTCAAGCCATCTTTCACTCTGTTTTACCTGGGATATCGACCCAATACCCAAAAACTGAACATTTACTTCCTGTAGGGGCCAACTTGGATGCCATGACTCAGGTGAAATTATGGATACATCCGCGCCTGTGTCCAATAAGCCTTCAATAATAACATCATTTATCTGTACTTTTAATTTTGGCCTTTGTTCATTGATAGAAGTTTGCCAAAATATTTGTTTTATATTTTTTCCTGAATTTTTTTCTTTTTCTGTAAATTTTCTATTCTTCCAGTTAGTGTGTCTTTTTAAAATAGGTTTTAACCTTTTTAATTGTTCTGGGAAGGTGTTTCTTCCACAATGGCAGGGTAAGACTGGATTGGACTTGATATGAGGGCTTTTGAAAGCCCTCTTGGGGCATTTCCTGAGGGCAGAAAGTTACCTGACCTAGGGGTTTTTGAAAGCCCCCTAGGAGCATTTCTCAAGGGCAGAAAGTTCCCTTGTCTGTCTCTTGTTGACCTGCATTCATTAGTCCAATGTCTTCTTTTCCCACACCTTCTGCATATTCCAGAAGGGAGGGGTGTCCTCTTGGGATTATTCCTACCAAAAGCATTGTTTCTGGGAATGCCTTGTTTACAATCTTTTTTTATGTGACCTTCCCTTCCACAATTATAACATTTGACATTTTGATTTTCTTATACCTCTTGAAATAAGCCCTCCTACCCAGTTATCATCACTGTCATAAGATTCTATATTAATTGTCTCACGAATCCAATCCTCCAAAGGTGCTGACCTTGCTTTTAAAGGTCTAAGTATTTTTCTACATTGTGCATTGGCATTCTCAAAAGCCAGTGATTCAATGATTATTCGCCTGGCTTCTGAGTCCGGCACCATTCTGTTTACTGCTGTGGTTAATCTGTGCAAAAAATCTGTAAAAGTTTCTTTGGGACTTTGAATTATTTTTGTAAATGTTTCACTTTTTTTTTTCCTATTTCTTCAATACGATCTCAAGCATTTAAAGCTGCCATGCGACATAAATCCAGAAAATGGTCATTGTATAATGACTGCCTTTCAATATCGGCATAATCTCCTTCCCCAAGGAGTTGGTCTTGAGAGACTTCTATGCCTCTGGCCCTGTTTCTTTGTTCTATTGTTTTAGCCTCCTCCCTCCACCATGACTTGAATTGCATGAGTGTCCCTGCCTCAAGAATGGCTGTAACCATATCCAACCTCTTTAGGGGTAACCCGGTTACAGCATGACCAGGAGTTCAGCATTTGCTTAACAAATGGTGAATGCATCCCATATGATACAATTGCCTCCTTTATTCTCCGTAATTCTAATATTTTTACTGGAGCCCAGCTAGCTTCTCTTTCATCTTTTTCATCCTTCTACTTTTTAAAGGTTACTGGGTATAATAATGTTGCCTGTTTTTGTCTAATTTTAGATGACCTTGCTGAATTTGGTTCTTCATATTCCTCTGTTTCAATTTGAGCATCTTTGTGTTCTCTCTCAACAGGCTTTTTAAAGACCTTTTTCTTTGGATTTACATTAGTCAACTTTTTCTGTGATATCAAACAAATATTCTTAGTAAATAGTATGATAAACATTATGATATCTCCATCTATCTTATCTATGTTTTGCTTTACTGGTTTTAATATCAAATCATCTAACGGGAGGTTACAGTATGACCAATCACCCTCCATTGCTTTAAACAAATTCCCTTTTATTAAAAAAAAATTGAGTTACTTACTGTTATTGTCCGTTGATGATTGTGAAGTGGGGCAGCTACCTAGTGAGATAGCAACCCAAAGAGGGGTCCAAAAAGGAAAAAGAAACAACCCACCAGGATAAAGAGGCCACTGTCTGAAAGACTTACCCAGATGAGGGTGAAACCGAAATATGTGTGGCTGGTCTCCCTAAGGCTGGAGGCTAACCCGGAACAAAAGCCTAGCCGCTAGTAATTACTCCTCTGGCCACGTGTTGTTCTGGCCTGCAAGTGCAGTTTTTTGGGTGGGGAGGAGAGAAATTCATGCCCCAAAGTTGGATGCCAATTGTTGCACGAAAGAATGAGACTCAGGGATAGATCTCTGGAGAAGTTGGAGATACTAGTGGGAATAAACACCACAGTCAAATCTTTCCCAGCTGTCTTACAGCTTCCTCAGCCTTGATTCCCTTGGAATGGCTTTCTCTGTGTTTGAATCCCGACTTAAGTATTCTTTCAGTAATTAAGGTGTGGCCCCACCACACCTGCTTGGGAGCCTGGAATTCCTTCTATAATCTGAAGTGACCTTGACTATTGGAGCTTTTACTAACCCCTAGACTGACTGTGGTTAGAGCTCTGGGACTTCTGGAGCGTTTACTAACCCCCCCACATAGACTGTGGGTAGATTCCCTCTGATATCTCCAAAACTTCTGAAACTTTATTAAATCCCTACAGAGAATAAACAGCAGAAGACTACTACATTATTAATCCAGGAGAGAGTAGGAAGCAGGTCTGCCTACTCAAGCCATCAGCCTCAGTTTACCAATGGTCCCATGTCTGATTAGTATAGCCAGAAATTTGAAACTTAAAAAAATATGTGTATATATATATATATATATATATATATATATATATATATATATATATATATATATATATATACATATACATGTGTGTGGGTGTGTAGGTGGGTGTATGTAAGTACGGTGACCAAGGAAGCAAGATGAAGAAGGTGCTGGATCTCCTGGAGTTGGAGTTACAGGGGGCTGTGAGCCACCACATTTGGGTGTTAGGAATCAGACTTGGGTTTTCTGCACCCTTAACCATTAAGGCATCTTCCCAAGCCCAGCATAGAAACTTAAAAAAGAAATGTTACAAAATTGTAGTTCCATTATGGTCCTGACATTTTTGGGGAAGTGCATATTAATACATAACGATTTGTGGCTGTTGTGGCTGAGTTGTCTTCATGCCCTAACCTCCATCTTCGGTGATGAAGCCTTTGCGGGGGTCATTCAGTTGAAAGTGGGACCTGGAGTGGACTCTGCTATGGTCTGACTGTGCTGAATAGTATTCTTCTAAGAAGAGGCGTAGAGAAAAAGTTTGTGAATATCAGTGAGGTGAGGTGACCTTCAAGGCAAGACAGAAGGAGATACCACACCCACAACCCCAATAAACCTTGACCGTCTCACATCCTCAACTGTGGGAAAGTTTATTCCTGTTGCTTGCATTTTCTGGTTGGCATACTTTGTTATTCTTGGTGTAATGGAATCTTTGACAAACTCAATTCATAAAAACTAACTTACTCACTTAAAAAAATTTTGGCCAAAAACCAAAAGCAAAAAAAAAAAAAAAAAAAAAAAAAAAAAAAAAAAAAAAACAAAACAAAAAAACAAAACAAAAAAAAAAAAAACAAAAAAAAAACAAAAACAAAAAACAAAAAAACCCAAATTCTTCATTTGTCTTTGAATATATGTGATCATTTTTTTTTGTTAGTGAGACTGTAGTTTCTATTATATGTTTAGTCTTTAATGACTATGGTATGAACTTTACAGTTACATAAAAGGTGCAGCCTATTTAACTTTAGGAGGAAAATACATTGTAGGAGCTATGGTTTGAATACTTATGCTTTCAGAACTGTATTTGCATCATTAAAGTTAACAAGTGTATAATGTTAAATTTGCCATAGTAGCTTCAATTTGCTCACCAAACCTGTGAAAACCCTTTTATATATGACTTTGATGACTCATTACCATTTATGAGTATGGGAAATGTCTACACATTAAATTTGAGATAATTTTTATTATTGTAAGTTGTTCCAATAAAGTAAGTACTGTTTGTAACAAGTGCTTCTCCAAAAAATAGAATGGAAAATATTTTGTTCTATATACCTCAGAAGTTAATAATATGCATGTACATGCATGTTATTAGGGATAAAAACGAACATTTGTATACTCAAAAACACTGTCCCCATAAGCACTAAAAAGAAATGTGATATACAGACTACCACTTTTCTTTTGGACACTAGAGGGAGATCACGATTCGTGGAAAAAAGAGTGAAAGCACCCTTTCAAAGACCTGAACAGATTTTTTTTTTTCTCCCTCTTTCCTACTGAGCCACTATTTTCTTTCCAGGGAATTAGTATTTATCTACTTGGCCCAGAAACTTTAGAAATGCAGGCATGAGAGGATTTATTGATGCCTGAGGACATAATAGGAGCTAGCAAAGTTAAGACTGTTTTATATGTTTGATTAGTTGCCAAACAGGCATACCACATAATTATGGTGTACATGCCCTATTCTGTTATAGCAATGGAAATGCTTTTTGGGTTACTCAAGCTACATAGGTTTCTTCTTATCTATTACACACACACACACACACACACACACACACACACACACAGAGAGAGAGAGAGAGAGAGAGAGAGAGAGAGAGAGAGAGAGAGAGAGAGAGGGAGGGAGGGAGGGAGGGAGGGAGGGAGGGAGGGAGGGAGAGAGAGAGAGAGAGAGAGAGAGAGAGAGAGAGAGAGAGAGAGAGAGAGAGAGAGAGAGAGGCATGAGCACACACACACACATTGCTGCAGATGGTTGAGCAAGGCTTAAGAAAGACAGCTAGTGGGGTGGGAAAGTTTGGTTTCCCAGTTGTTGTCACAGAAATACCATTTCAATTCAACCTCCGAGCACTTAAAACTGCAACAGGAGAGCAAAGGTCGATTCTTTAAAAACATAAAAGGACCTTATTATTTGTGAAATAATTTTCTTTCTCCTAGAAGGTAATATTCAATTTTCTTACTGTACCCATGTCTAGAAAAGTAAAGGATAGAAAGATAAAAAGCAAACATAACTTTTCAATTGAAAGCATAAATTAGAATCAATCTAAGAAAATTGTGGTATGAGTCTTGGAGAGATCTAGAGAGCTCCTGAGCTTTCTACTATGAGAATACATCTCAAGGCAAACTATTTTACAGTATTTGGTGATGTTAGAACTGTCATTATCTAAAACTGGGTAGATGTTCTAGGAAAGACTTAGCTTTGGGAGATTAGAGTAAGTTTGACTGGGAAGGCAGAAAAAATGGCTGCCTTGTTTTTAACATTAGATAACGAGTCTCAGAAGTGAACACTAGACCTAGGGGAGTGGATATGGGAGTCACTGTTGGAGTGAGCTGGTGAAAAAAGGGGCAACATCAAAAAGTACCCTGCTTCTCTCCTGTGTCTCAAGAGGTAACTGGGTCAGCATACTAACTTCAAATACTGTTAAGCACATCATGTTTTCCTTTGCTTATTCCTTAGCTAAACTTTCAGAACAAACAGTAAGATATTTTAATAAGTATCTAGGCAAGGCAGGGTATTTACCATTGCCAATGTTCAGCAATATATGTTCTTAAAGTGTAGACAAAGGAAAATAAGAAGGGCTTGAAGCGACTATTAAGTGATGTGTTGGACTTATGGGTATGATGATAGACTAGACACTGCCTCATGCCACCTATTATGGAGATGAGTTGGTATGAAAAAATATAGACCTATTCCAAATAGAGAAAAGGAGAACTTAGAAATCCATAAAGACAGTGATGGAAAATCAGAAAAGTGCCACCTAGAAGAGGAAAAAAAAATGCCACAGAAAAGAAGCTGGGTGCATCCAGAGCAGGGAGGGCTGGGGACGAAGCTGAAACCCCAGTCAACAGCAACACAGGGCTGAAAAGAGGACTCAGTGGTTAAGATCACTTGCAGAAGACCTGGGTTCTATTTCCAGCCCTCAGATGGCAGCTCCCAAGCGTCTGTCTCTCTGGTTCCAGTGGATACACTGTCTTCTTCTGATCTTCCTGGGCACCAGGCACCTACATGCTGCACAGGCATATGTATACACATACAAAACTCTCATATACACAGCAAATAAAATAAATCTAAAAGGAAGCAAGCAAACAAAAAGAGGCAAGGCAGGTGACCCTAGTGAAAGGAGATTGGCAGTCCTAATGTTACCACGAAGAGTGAAATCTCCCTCTGGGTGGAGACCTGCCATGAGCAAATGCTGCTTCCAGCTTTAATCAGAGAAACTTCTTTTAGAAATGAGTGATACTGAAAGCAGAGAAAGATGTGGTTGAGAATAACTGACAGTTTATTGTTCATCTCTAACCAGGATACTCATATCACCTTCTTTCTAGGGCCCAGGGAACACTGTGTAACAGGATCCAGAAAGAATGTATGAAATGCTTTGACATGCTACGTTCTGGGCATGTAACAGCCATTGCAGTCACAATCACAGGGCAGCTGCTGTTTCCACCACTGGGCCTTTAAAAGACCGGGCCTGTCAGTAGTCTATCATAGATCAGGGTGGAGCTCATGAAACCCTGCCCTTTCCTGCTGAACCATTAGCTACTGATGCATTCCAAGGGAAGACAGCGATTTTCTTTAATTTTATGCCCCTGGGTGAGTCTACCAGGCTCCAATGTGTCCAAACAGATATACCTGGTTATACTCAGTAGGTCACAGGACAAAAAAGAAAGACATAGAAACCAAAAAGACTTGCAGGGAAGGGATGCTTTGAAAGGACTAGGAGGAAAATTAAAAGGGCAGTGATATACCATATAGACATGTATGAAGTTCTGATTTTGTCATAGCCAAAATTTATTATGAAAACTACTGAGCTTCAATAGGCCACATGTTTCAGTTGGAATGGAAGATTAAAATAGTTTCAAAAATATTTTTGGGAACACTTACAGACACTTGTGAGAAATTATCCCCTATGGATTCAATGCCATTGAAACTTGCTTTGTGGAAACAAAGCAACGTTTGAGAATGTGAAGTCTACAAAGATGTAAATACAACATTTTGAAAGATAATAAATGGGAAAACACAGAAAGAAAGATTGCCCGATCGCTGGAGTAATTAACTTGATTTGTTTAAAAAGAACAGTTGGAAGTATTAATATGAAAATATATCAAAAGTGAGTTTTTGCTCAAATGCAGCTCTTGAAATAATGAGGGCTTTAAATAATCCAGTGTGAAAGAACATCAACATAATAGTGGTCTAACCAAAATTATGAAGAGGAGTCAGCTCACTAAATATATTGGCTTTATAACATACTTGGCAAAACATTCACATGATTTATGGAAACATTACTATTTTTGCAGCAGGATGCCAAACTCTCATTTTTTAAAGACATAGAACAATGCCTTCTGAATACTATTTGTGTTAGAGTGAGGAAGGATCACAAAAGTATAGGAAAGTAGGACAGACATGGAGCAAGTCACTAGGCTGCAGTTTGGTGAGGGTGTGACATGTATTGTTAACTTGTAGAGACTCAGCTGGGATGTAACTGATAGCTATGAGAAACTGTAGGGGGATTGTGTTGTTTCATTGTAAATAATTGTTCCACTCACTGGTTTAATAAACAGCACTGATTGGCCAAAGGCAGACAGGAAGTGTGGGAGGGGCTACCAGACTAAGAAAACTCTGGAAACAGGAAGAACAGAGCAGAATGCCAGAGAGAAGCCAGAAGCAGCAGAGGATAACTATGCTGCTCTGAGAAAGGTACCGAGCCCCATGGTTGAACAGGATAAGAGTCATGGGTTAGATGAAGGGTAAAGAGTCAGCAAGTTATATGCCTGGGCCTTAGGCTGATCAGCCTAAAACTATTGTAAGCATCTGTGTGTCTCTGCGGGTCTGTGGGTCTGCGGGTCTAAACATTGAGGATAGGCCTGAAAGTCCAGGCCAGAAACCTCATACTACAATCAGGGCTTCTTTATAATAGGCTTTCCTGGCTTCAAAATAGTGTTAAATTAACCTCCACAGATGTATTCTTGGTCTAGGTGTGTGAGGGTCTATAACATAATGGCATAGGACATGTCCAGTCTAGGAGCAGGCAAGGAGAGAACAGAGTGTAACTCCTGACCCACCAGTTGTACAAGAAAGAAGAGGTATGAGCCAGGCTATTCACTGGCAAGAAGGTGTTGATTTTGGAAGTGGCCTAACTGGGAGTGTGCATAAAGGGAGCAATAGAACACCTATTACCATTTGTTCCTGGCACAAAAGGAGGCTTTGAATGGGGTTAGAAGCAATTTCAATCTGTAAAACCTGGACCTTACAGTGGTTTTGCTTTTTCTGGAAAACCTTTCTCACCTTGCTTGGGGAGCCCAGTTGGCTGGTTCTACCAACGTGGTAGTTGGAAGCAACAGCAAGTAGCATGAGCAGAATGAAGCATTGCTGGAAGAATCATGGCAGAGCATGAAGTTCAGGCAGCATGGAGACAGAGGCTGCATTTGCATAGATTTTCTTTTCTTTTCTTTCTTTTTTCTTTTCTTTTTTTTGTAAGACAGCAGAGAGATTTGGCATATAGTATGTCAATCCTGTCAGCTATCATTATTAAAATTTCTTTTTGCGGTGGACACCACTTAGCAATGAAAGTCATAATTACTCAAAGCACTAAGAGCAAGTGAGCAAGTGACTGTTGAGTATGTACACTAAATGAGGCCGCTATATCACATCCTTCAAGATGCATGAACAACATGAGAGGGAGACAGAAAGAATGGATCAAATGCAGGAAGTGGAGGATTGATGTGAATGTTGCCTTCTGTACATGATAAGGCTTTTGCATGTGATCTGTGCAACTGTAGTCACTGGCACAAGATTGGACCATTACCACTTCATCATGCATAGCAGAAGAACATATGAGGCCCCCTTAGTGACTAAGAGGCTGTGGCTAGTTAATGGGTCTCTAGGGAGATGTACAGTTTTCTTTAGTGGTGTAGTCATTGAGAAATCATCTATGCTCCATTGAAAAATCCCAAACTCATGTTCCTGTAATACAACTCAATGAGTAAACAAAAAGGATAAAGTAGGGAGGGGGCTTCTCTGGAAGAATTTCCATAGGAGAGACAGGGTGTGCATGTGAGAGAGGGAAATAAGGGTGAAAACCAAGTATGCAATTGCCAAATAATTAAGAACCAGTTTGATGTTAATGTAAAAAAATAGCAACTTGGATTTATGGTATCATTAACTTTCCATCCATTTGGTTCCTCATTGTTTTCTTTAACAAATATCAGTTAAATACCTACAATGGACTAGTGTGGTAGACATTAGCATTACAGAAACATCGTCTTGTTTCACAGATTGTTTTCTCCTCATAGAATAATCATACAAGTAAACTGAAATTCATGCCCATTGTAAAAGGTGCAATTGGTAAGGTTTGCAAACAATACCAGAAGGGTAGACAAAGAGCCAGGGCAAATTTCCTATAAAAGCATGTGTGTGAGTTACATCCTGAAGGAAAGATGAAAAGCCAGAGAGGAAACTAAGAAAATTAGGAATGGAATAACAGAATGAATCGTGTCATACATTCTGGAAAGAGCAAGTACTTCAGAATGCCTAATGTCCAGGAGGCACAGGGAGACAAACAGGGACTCAAGTGACACTGGGAAGGACCTGTGAGCTAAATTTACTTTCTTTTGGCTTTTGAGACAGGAGGTAAGTGATATGATCAGACTTGTGTGTGAAAAATTTCCAGTGAGAGTTTTGTGACTTGCCCAGGGCCAAATTCCAAGGTGAGACCTTATTTGTTTTGTTGACAAGTAGTGTTGATGACATTTCTCTTTTGCACTGTTTACATGTATGATCTAGGACTATAGGCTCTGTATGGAGAGTAGGGTCACAGGCCTCAGAATGACTCCTACATTTCTGACTGGAGAGTTTGACTCAGTACTGATGTTATTAATGGAAAGAAGAATCATAGAACTAGGAGAGGGGAATTCAGTTTGAGACATGTGGAACTGTTAGTACCTTTAGATTTTCAAAACAGATATACCAAGTACAGGTTTGGATATTAGAGATCTAAACTGGAGAGCAATGCCTGGGTTAGAGGCTGAGTGTTAGGATGCAGTATTATGGAGCTACATGGGACTACACAAGAGAATGTGTTATATGGGGAGAGTATAGAGTTGTGATTGAAGTCCTGGACAATGATAACATATAGTTAGTAAGTAAGAAATAGCAGTGCTTTTGAGAGTTCCCTAAAAATGTAGACAGAAAGATAACAGTAAGATCCTGGGTATCAAGAGAACAAAGTGAGAAGAATAGAGAGAACAGTGAACATTGGGCAAATGCTGGAGCCATTAAACAAAGTAAGGGCAAATGATGTTTAGTTATTTTAGAAATGTGGAGGTCACTGGTAGTCATAAAAAATTTATAATGAAGAAGAGACATAATTCAATCAGAAGAATTAACAAAACACCAGGAGGCAAGGAATGTGTGCTGTTCTTCAAGAAAACAGCAGTCATTTGGATGTGGTAGTGTTTATCTACAATGCCCATGTAGGGAGATTGTGTTGTTCCATTGTGAATAATTGTCCCACCCACTGGTTTAATAAAAAGTGCTGATTGGTCAAAGGCGGACAGGAAGTGTGGGCTACCAGATGAAAACTCTGGGAACAAGAAAAACAGCAGAGATGCCACAGAGATGCCAGAGAAACCAGAAGATGCAGAGGACAACTATGCTGCTCTGAGAAAAGGTACTGAGCCACATGACTGAACAGGATAAGAGTCATGGGTTAGATTGAGGGTAAAGAGTTAGCAAGTTATATGCCTGGGCCTTAGGCTGATCAGCATAAAACTATTGTAAGCATCTGTGTGTCTCTGTGGGTCTGCGAGCCTAAACCTTGAGGCTAGGCCCGGAATTCCAGGCCAGAAACCTCATACTACATGCCCACACTTAGGAGCCTAAGATAGAAAGATTGCAAGTTCCAGGCTAGCCTAGGCTAAATAGAAAGACATTGATGCAAAACAGAATTAAATATGGCAGCAAGTCCCCAGCTTTGATAAAAAAACAAAACAGAACAAAAAAGCTTTGCCCTGCAGAAAATGGCTGATCAAGGGCTGAGATCAAGTTACTGTTGAGTGCTCAGTTTTAAATGGGACACTCATATCACACCTTCCATGTTTCAAGAAACATCAAAAAAGAAGTGTATGGAAAGGATTTATGAACTAGATGATAGGGAAATAGGACACATTGTAGGCCATCACACTCATGAAATCCTAGCAACTCTGATTGCCTGTGCGAGACTAAGACCCCTAATATTCACTCTTAAATGAGTGAGGAACACATGAGGCCCAGTCATTCCCAGAGGAGCTAAAGGCAGTTGAGGGTTGCTGAAAGTTGTTGTGTTCACTGGTGTAGATCCTGGGAGTTACTCACTCTCAAAACTAATGCTCATATGATTGGCTCTGGTTAAGACTCATGGATCATATACTAAAAACAAAAATGAAACAAAGATGTGAAAGTGAATGGGTACTTGGTGGAAAAATGGGAACTTCTGGAGGTAGAGGGGGATACATGGTGTGTGGTAGGGATGAGTATGATCAGAAGGTAAAATGTACATGAATAAAACTATCAAAGAATTAATAAAATATATATATAAAAGAAACACAGCAACAAGAGTGGCAATACGTAAGACTGTATACAGAAGGGAATTTGAGGTTAAGAGAAAATATTTTAAATGGGAAAACCTTGAACATGTTCCTATTTTGAGAAGAATAATTATATAGGTACAGTCAAATATTGGATGTATGAAATAAGAACTATTAATGACCTGGTAATCAAGATTTAGGACAGTGATTCTCAATCTGTGAGTTATGGGGGTTGCATATAAGATATTTGCAGTATAATACATAGCAGTAGAAAAATTGCAGTTATGAAATAGCAATGAAAATAATTTTATGCTTGGGGTTACCAACATGAGGAATTGTATTAAAGGGTCACAGCATTAAGAAGGTTGAGAAGGCTTATGATATAAGATATAGCAAGATGATAAACATTCAGGTGGGGGACATAATTTTGAATGAAGGCTGGACATTTGTGTCTCTGAGGTATTAGATAAAAGCTGGTGGAAATTTATATTTGTTGGTGTAGACAGAAATTTCTGTCCTTCCAGAAACTCTCAAATACCTGGCAGTCACTTCCTAAGTAACTGACACAGAGGCCTAATATTACTTATAAATGTTCAGCCACTAGCTCAAGCTTATTAGAAGGAACTCTTACACTTAAATTAAGCCATAATTCTTATCTATGTTTAGCCATATGTCTTGGTACTTTTTCTCAGTCCAGCACTCTCATCCTGCTTCCTCTGTATCTGGCTTGCAACTGTGTCTCTGATGTTATTCTTTCCAGAATTCTCATAGTCTGGTTAACCTGCCTATACTTCTTGTCTGCCTACTGGCCAATCAGCATTTTATTAAACCCATATTTTATTAAATACGAGAGACACATCTTTACAGACAAGAGCATTATCTCATTGCAGAGTAGGAAAAAGGTGAAGTGAGCAAGGTGTCGCCTTGTGGCATTTATCTTGGAATGCAGAGGTCGAGGTGGCCTCTGAAAGTGTGTCAAGAGAAGGTATGTATGTAGAGTTCAAAGAGACAGCTTTTATTCCAGCGTTAGAGGAAGATAAAAGAATGATATTTAGGAACTGAATTCTAATATTGGTTCTGAGAACTTGTGGTGTGAGCTTATCCAGCAGAGTTCATCACCATGGAGAAGGTTAGTGTTTGGACTGAGACAGAGATGAAGTTTGGTGATCAAGCAGGAGAGAAATTCAAAGGGGAAATGGAAGTCATTTAAAAAAAAACGGTGACATGATTGGTTTTTTAAATTATTATTTTGGTCAATTTGATACAAGCTAAAGTCATATGGGAAGAGAGAATCTCAGTTGAGAAAAAGCTGCTGACAGATTGGTCTGTGGGAAAGTCTGTTGGAGCAAGTTTTGATTAATGAGTGAAGTGGGAGGGCTCAGCCCCAGTCCATTGTGGGAGGTGTTACCCTTGGGCACATAGTCCTAGCTGGTATAAGAAAGACTGATTAAACTATGAAGAGCAAGCCTCTGCTTACTTTCCTACTTCAGGTTCTTGCTTTGAGTTCCTGCCCTGACTTCCCTCAGTGATGAACTATAAGCTGTAACATGAAATCAACCCTCTCCTCCCCACATTATTTTTGGTCATGGTGTTTGTCAAAGCAATAAAAAGCAAGCTAAGACAAGAATGAAGGACTTGGGAAGAGGCTAATAGAGTTGGAAAAGATGGTAAGAGTAAAAAACTTACCTTGTGGAGATGTAGACTTGCTGGAAATAAAAAGAAAGCTAGATGTAAACATATGCGAAAATATAAACATATAACTGAATCATGAAATGGATGTGATGAAACTTAAAGGTAGAAGTGAGGGAGACGGCTTAATGAATAAGAGCATTTGTTATACAAGTGCAAAGATCTGAGTTCAAATCTCCAACACCCATTTTAAAACTTTGGCATGGCTACATATACTTATAATGCCGTGGCTTGGTGGAAGACACATGGAGGCTGGGAACCCTGGATAGTTAATTTATCTAAACCAAAAAGTTCAGCATAAGATCTGTCTAGGGCCCTACAGTGTGTTCCTGCCATGGCTGTTTAACTTGACTATATCTGGAATTAACTAAAACCTGTGGTGATACATAGTATATTTGATAAAAATAGTCTGGGATATAAGAGGACAGAGCCACCCACAGAGCTAAGCCATGAAGATCAGGGAATGGTGACCCATGCCTTTAATTTCAGCACTCTGGAGGCAGAGATCCTTTGGATCTCCCCTCTCCTTTGAATCTCTGTGATTTCAAGGCTGAACAGAGCCAAGAAGTGGTGGCACATACATTTAATACCAGCACTAGGACAGTTGAACCAGTAATTAAGATATCTGGGGGAAGGGGGAAGAAAGATAAGGCAGGAGAAAGCAAATGTTCTTCTCTTTTACCAACAAGCCCAGTCAATCTGAGGTCTTGTGGAGACAGGACCTACCTCATTTGGCCTGAGGAGTTGGCAAGGTGAGACTTGTTTTGTTTTTTTCTCTGTCTCTCTGATATTTCAGATTTTCCCCCAATATGTGGATTTGGGTTTTATTATAATACTAAATAAAATTCATGCAATAAAAACTCAAACTTCTGGCTACATCTGTGAGGGATTTTTAATTAAAACATTTGAAGTGGGAAGATTCATTTTTAATTTGGGTCTTTTGAGGTGGGAAGTTACGCCTTTAGTCTTGATCTTTTGAGATGGGATGATCCGCCTTTAATTGGGTCACACCTTCTGCTGGCAGCATACATAGAAATCACGAAAGAAGAAAGTTTGCTTTTATGTTTTTTAACTTGTTTTTTTTTCTCACTCTGATTGGCAAGTCTATTCCTTCACTGGTATTACAGCCTATTTCTTTGGAATTCTCTAGTATACTGAAGACCAGCTGAGATTTCCAACCTCATAGACTGGACAACTTCTGGATTCTAGAAACTTCTGTTGATAGGCAGCCACTGTTGGACTAGCTGAACCACAGCCTATAAATCATTCTAATAAATAGCCTTCATAATGCACAGAGAGAATCATTCTATAGTTCTGTTACTCTAGAGAACCCTGGCTGATACAATTGCTAAAGTGGAGACTGTTGCAGTTTAGCAAGTTTTAGCAAGAGTAGAGCCCAGGACAGGATGTGAGGTGGAAGAGGATATACTGAACTTCAAAATTCTTTCTTATGGCGGCATTGACTAGGTAATGGTAACACAGAGGACAAGATCAGAGTACACATATCCCAAGTCTATAGAAGAGGTGAGTTATTTTATTGTGAGATTATAATTTAATTACAGCATTTCTCCCCTCCCCTATTTCTCCCCTCCCCTTTCTCCCTTCAAATCTTCCCACACATGCCTCCCTGTTCTTCAAATTCCTGAACTCCTATTCCATGCATATAAACCTGCTAGGTTTGTATAGTGCTACCTATGGTGGTTTGAATAGGGTGGCTCCCATAGCCTCATGTGTTTGAATGCTTGGCTTATAGGGAGCAAAGCAGCACTATTAGGAAATGTGACCTTGTTGGAGTAGGTGTGGCCTTGTTGGAGAAAGTGTGTCACCATGGGGGCAGGCTTTGAGGTCTTATATATGCTCAGGCCGTGCCCTGTTGCCCAAGGGATCAAGGTGTAGGACTTTCAGCTACCTCTCCAGCACCATGCCTATCCACATGCTGCTGTGTTTCCTACCATGTGGATAATGAACTGAGCCTTTGAAACTGTAAACCAGCCCATTTACGTGTTTTCCTTTTGAAGAGTCACTGTGGTTATGATGTCTCTGATAGAAATCCAAAGACACCACTCATAGGTATGTCTTCAGGCCTGACCATTTGCCACTGGACAACCAATTGATGTTCTCTTCCTTAGGGAGACCACTGCATCTGTCCCAGCTTTCCCCTGGTGCATGTAGTTCTTTGAATGGGGTTGAGGCATTATGGAGTTTTTCAGTACACTTTGGCATGTTCGTTGATGTCATTCTTGTTCAGCTCATTTTGGGTGACCACATTGGTGGAAGTAGGCAAAATTTAAGAGCAGGCAGGACATTGGGGGGGGGCAGCTACTGACCAGCTCTAGGTGAGAGTTGCCATTTGGAAGGATAGGCCTTGATTGCTAGAAATTTCCATTTTTAAAAGAAACGGTAAATCTTTTTTTTTTTTTTTTTAAATGTGAAATGTCCCGTTTTCAAATACTGGCAACTAGTTTTGAAAAATACTCTGACAGCCAAACAAAGCAATTTTTCTACAAACTGCCAGTTTTCAACCTCTAGGATAGAAAGGATTATATCCAGACTTTCTGAGATGCAAAGCAAGGCCAGCTTTTAAAATAATAGTGAATATCTTCATTTCTTTCTTCCTGGGATGTGATAGAGATTATTGCAGTAATTTCATCAGGTATCAAGGCTCCTGGACAGCTAAGGACCAGCCAGTTGCATTTGGCACTCAAGATGAAACCTAATTCATGCCCATTTCTGTCATTTTCAAGATCATTTTGGAGTCTTTTGAACTCTCTTTGGTCTTCATGAAAAAGAACAGGGATACTGTAATGTTCCAATTCTGTTTTGCCTTTCCAGAATTTTTAGGTGAGCTTTCTCATTGAATGTGTGCTTTGTATGTTCTCAGAAAACCTCTTCACACCAGTAACTGTGTTTTTAAATTTTCCAGTAATGTGCTCAGAGGTCCGGAGTGGGAACCGGCAGAAGGCTGAAGGTGAATAAATGAAGCCTTTCATCTGGTCCCAGGTATGCCTGGCTTCTAGCGACTTTGCCATTAATACTCAGAGGCTGTTAGCTGCCTGGAACACTGAAGGGCTGTTAAACAGCCCCAGCCTTTTAAACAGAGTGGGGCATCACTGGGCAGACTGAGGTAGGACTCGAAAATGTCACGCATGTTTAACTATATGCTTTCTGAGCTCTTCTACTGAAGTGTGTGCTTGATTTCTGTTCAGTCTTTCTAAAGCTGAGCATTCTTGCTATTGAGAAATCTTTCCTGTGGGTATTTAAATACCCCAATAACTCATTCATATACAATCCCTCCCATAGTACATTTCTGATTTATAAGCAAACACAGTCTTTCTTTGCTCAAACTGTTTTTGGTTCCTCAGCCCCAGGCGATTCCCTGAGCCAGATGTTTCCATTGCCTGAGCAGTAAACCCCCAGGCCACATTCACGTGGCAGGAGGGGCCTGAGCAGCTGACACTGGAACCCCTGCTGCCTCAGCTGCCAAACTCCACCAGACTCTGACGTAATGCAACTGCATTCTCTGCTTGTAATTTGTTCCCGTTCTGCTGTGGCTTTTCAGCCTCTGCCATGCTCCTCTTACCCTCATCCCACAGTTTCTGCCCACACCCCTCAGGTTTCTGAGGTACCGGGCCTGCTTGACTGTGCACAGCATCTAATTTGCCAGCATTGCCATGAATCACAGCTAGTCTTGGTCGAGCTCACACTTGCTCCTGAAAGGCCTTGGGCTCTGCTCCAGACTAGCTCCCCACACGATACTGTCTTTGGCTCTGGGTCCTATTCTGTCTCTGGCTGCCTGCCTGCCCCACACTGCCTTACTTATTGCTTGGTCTGTCACGGATTTGCTGATTTTCTGTGACACCTGAAACAATAGAAGCTGAGAAGTTTTAAGCTTGTCTGTTTCTCCCTAGTTTTCCTTGTCACGTCATTACGTAGTCCCAAATCACAAATGAAACTTTCCAGGTACCCAGCAATCTGGACTTTAGTCAAATGCCAGAGTGCATGGTAGAAGTGACCATGTAGGAACACGTCTCATCACATGGTGGGAAAACTTGTTTATGACGATTTCTAAATGGAGAGACAGTCCCTGGATTCGAGTGGGGTGATGCATATTTTTGTGTTTTCATGGATGATTTGAATACTGGCTTTCTCAGTTACCAGAGATAACCTGATTCTTGATGATCGGAAAATGTTTTTTTTTTTTGTTTGTTTGTTTGTTTTTTTTAAAGGAATGATGGCTCTTTAACAAATTATATAAAGATACTTCATAATTTCAGTCTGCCACATTTTTGTCTTCTGAATATAGTGTGCTTGCTTACAAAGGAAAAGATTTACATCATTTTTAGATATTTTCATTAGTTTACCATCTTTTTTGAGATTGAATTGACTTTTATTTGATTGAAATCTTAGAATCTGTCAACAGCATGACAAATATCAAAGCTATATTAAATGTTTATTTATTTGTCATTTTGTTATATGTATATGGGCATTTTGTCTGCATGTACATCTGTGCACCATTTGTTTCCTGGGTGCTTATAGAGTCAAGAAGCTTCTTTCATATCTTCTGGAACTGGAGTTGCAGATGGTTGCAATAGACAGCCTTCACGTGGGTGCTGGGATTGTACCTGGGACCTCTGGAAGAACAGCCAGTGCTCTTAAACATTGAGTCATCTCTCCACATCCCTATCTTGATATGTCAAGATAATTTGCCAGTTTTATTTTTTACCACACAATAAGGAAATTGGTACATTACTAATAATGTTAATGCCAATAGCAAATGGGATTATGTTTTTGCTACGTAGTAGACACCACACTAAGGGATTTATGTATTTTACCTAATTCTCTAAACTGTCATTTAACACAGTGCCTAATGTTACCCGTATTTTATAGTGAAGGAGCCTGAAACAGAAGGGTTGGTAACTCATTCAAGTTAACTTTGTGCTAGAGTGGAATTCGAGCCCAGATTTGAAAAGGTTCCCAATGTAAGCCTCTGAACAAAAAATGATTTATATATTTTCTTTGCTTCCACATTGGCCCTCAAATTTGTACACTTCTTCCACGCCCACACAAAGTGATATTTGGATATACTTTCTCATCCTACTAAGAATGCATTTATGCAAATTATTCTACACTAGAGGGGAGTATGTCAGAAGTCAAGAAATCAAGATGAGTCCATTATCTGGGATCATATTCTAATTTTTGCATGTATTAGGTATGTGTATTCTAGGAAATTATTTCTTTGTACCTCTGTTTACATTAATTATATAACTCCTGCTAGTATTTTGTTCATTTGGTGGCTGTGAAAATTAAATGAGTTGTTATAGTCATACATACATACATATATATGAATCACTTTCAACAGTGTTTGCATATCCTAAGTGATCAAAGATAAATTAAGATATACTTTACAAAAACTGAAAATAGATTGCTGTGGCGATACACATTTAATAAAATTAGTCTGGAATATCAGAAGAGAACCAACCACAGAGCCAAGCCGTGAAAGTCAGGGAGTGGTGACCCACAACACCTTTAATCCTAGTTTTAAAAATGTTGAAAGAAGTTATGATAGCTGTGCTGAGGGAGAAAAAGAGGTTTTTCAGCTTTCCCTGATACTTCCTCCATGGGTAAAGAGAGAGAGGTTTGGAATAGGAGAATTTAGTGGAGACAGGCCTGAGGAGTTGGTGGCTGAGAAGTGACTGTGCTTTGTTTCTCCTCTCTCTCTGATATCCCAGTTTTGCCCCAATATCTGACTCTGGTTTTCATTATATACCAAATAGAATTCAAGTAATAGTTTGCCTTAGTTATTTTTCTAGCATTGTGAAGAGACATCATGACCAAGGCAACTTATAAAAGAAAGCATTTAGTTGGAAATTTGCTTACAGTATCAAAGGGCGAGTCCATGAGCATTATGGTGAGCAGCATAGCATCAGGCGGGTAAGCATGACACTGGAGAAGCAGTTGACAGCATATCATAACTGCAAGTTGGAAAAAGGGAGGGAAGGAGGGAAGAGAGAGAGAGAGAGAGAGAGAGAGAGAGAGAGAGAGAGAGAGAGAGAGAGAGAGAGAGAGAGAGAGAGAGAGAGATATGAGCAATGAGATAACTGGAATGAACTAGTGAAATCTCAAAGCAAACTCCTAGTAAAACATCTCCTCCAACAAGGCCACACCTCTTAACCCTTCCCAAACACTTGTACTACTGAGGAGCAAGGATTCAAATATATGAGCATATGAGGCTATTCTCATTAAAAGCACTGCAAAGAACTACTGTACAACCAAGATATATGACTCTTGAGTATATATTTGAAGGATTCTAAGACAATCTGCCACAGACATATTGCCCACCAATTTTATTTATGCAGTATTCACAATAGCCAAATTATAGAACCAACCTAGGTATCTATCAACAGATAATTGAATACAAAACATGTGCTGCATATTAAGAAACAAGTCTTATGTAGCTGTAAAGAAAAAAAATAAAATTATGGCACTCTTAGGAAAATTGATGTAACTGGAAATCATTGCTAAGTAAAATATGAAGTACTCAGAAAGTCAAACATTATCTTTTATCTCATATGAATAACCCAGGTTTTTAGATTATACATGTGTGCATTAATATGTGTGTGTGTGTGTGTGTGTGTGTGTGTGTGTGTGTGTGTGTGTGTGTGTACCCATAAGTTGTGAAGCTAGAGACAGGGATGAAAGAAATCTTAAAGGAAGAAGGAAATAGAGAGGGTAAAGGAATTCATATAATAAGGATGCAGAAAGAGGCACTATCTGGAGGAAAAAGGGATCCAGCTGAAGGCAGGATGTGTACAAGTGATAACACTAGGAAAGAATAATGAATGAGAAAAACTATAAGAACACATATGTACAAAGATATCATAATGAGATCTATTAGTAATGGAAGGCAGTTGAACAGATATAACTAACATAACTTAAAAATAAACACAACATTCCAATTATGTTCTCTATTTTCAGTCTTTTACCATCCATATATTCATAATGTTCTCCTCCTTTCCACTTTCTGTCCCTTATTTTCTCTCTCCTTTCCTTCCTTCCTTCCTTCCTTCCTTCCTTCCTTCCTTCCTTCCTTCCTTCCTTCCTTCTTTCCTTCTTTCCTTCTTTCCTTCTTTCCTTCTTTCCTTCTTTCCTTCTTTCCTTCCTTCCTTCCTTCCTTCCTTCCTTCCTTCCTTCCTTCCTTCCTTCCTTCCTTCCTTCCTTCCTTCCTTCCTTCCTTCCTTCCTTCCTTCCTTCTTTATTCTGTTAACAGAGTTTCACACTGTAGCCCATGCTGGGCTCAAAGTTCCAATCCTCCCACTTCAGCCTCGCACATGCTAGGATTATGGGTTTGCATCATCATGTTTGGTTGAATCATTGCTTCTTGTAGCCATTTCTTCATTTTGCAAAGCTGCCATTAGTATTCTGAGCAATGCTTTCCAATCTTCAGTGTCAAATTCTGTACAAATTTTTAAAGCTCACTTTTTTTTTTAGTGAGATGCTGCTTAGAGCAATGGGTTGTACTACAAGATTCTGGGCATTCAAATTATTGCTATACATGTGAAAGGCTATTTCCACTACTTGCCTTGTATACACTGTCATAAAACTTCAGGAATCAAGTTATATAAAGACCACTGAAAATGTCATATAGGAGATAAGTAATCACGTACAGTACTACCATTCTCAAATGTCAGCTTCATTGCAATTTAGGTGATATTGGGTTGTGATGACCTCATGAGATGGTAAAATGTCTTTCTTATAAAGAGTTATCTTCCATATACTAGTGAAGGGCCTTGTCCATGAGATAAGGCCTATTGAGTAGGTGTACTTAGCAAATATGTGAACTATGGAATCAGAGTAAGTTTTGCTTTTGAAATGCCTGAGATGGAACCCAGGGTCCTGCACATACTAGGCAATTGATCTTTCATTGACCTATTCTATAACTTGTTAGACTGAATTTGTGATCACATAAGAATAGCTTAGAAACTCTTCTGACTTCTTGTGGAGAGTATATTACCAAAATCTTAAGTACCTTGGACCAGAGATAGAAAAATATTGCTTTCTTATGTGAGGTATTGCTTGTGCTAGTAGAAGATTTGTGTTATCAAGTAGAGCATGTAGATTTTCTAGAGGAAATTATGAGTGTCTTTGACCAAAGAGGCCAAGAACTAAGAAAAAAAACCCCAAATCCAAATTGAAATGACAATTTCAACTGCTTTGAAGTACTACTAAAGATCTATTAAGTTGTTGTGTAATATTTGATCACTGTGTAATGATATTTGTTTTACCTCACTGCCTAAGGCATCTTCTGGTTGGTTTAATAAAGAGTTTAATGGTGTATTCCTAGGCAGGAGAGGATAGGCATGACATCCTAGCAGATATAGGAACTCTGGGAAGAATCTGCGAGGTGGAAATTTCATTAGCCAGACGTGTAGGAAGTTGACTGTTCAGTACTGAGTAGAGATAATGAGCCATGTAGCAGAATATTGGTTAATATAAACAGGCTCACTTAAGTTTTAGAGCTAGTTGTGAAAAAGCCTAAGTTAAGGCCAAGCTTTCATACTTAATAGTAAGTCTTCATGTTATTCAGGAGCTGTCAGTTCAAAGTCCAAATATACTAGGTTGTTGTCATGGAACTGGTGTCTGACATGCCTTGGATCAATTCAGGTATATCAGGCTAGAACTTGCTTCAGCAAGTTGCCAGGTACCCCGTGACTTGTATTATTTGACTCTGAAGAAGTGTGCTCCAATGTCAGTAACAGGAGAGTGTGCTGAGTAGCTTAAATAATGACCCCATATTTACTTAGGATTTTCAAGGTTGAATTGCTCAACAGCAAGACACTACACATTTAATGTTTGCTGAGGACTCCCTTTCTAGTTTCCAGATAACACCCTCCAGTGGTGGCTTCTAGTGGTATCTCCTCTTCCATTCTCCCCACTTCTCCATTCATCCAACTCCACAACTTCTTTCTCTCTCTAGAAAACTAATAAACAAAAAAAAAACCAAAAAAAAAAAACAAAAACAACAAAAAAAAACCAAGACAAAGTAAAAAGCAAACAAACAAGACCAAAACCAAACCTAATTAAGAATTTAGTTTCATTGTACTAACTGAAAAGGGGATCCATGTGTCTTTGGAAAAAGTCTTGATTTCCTAGTTGTCGGTCTTACCTTTTCTTTAGCCTTAAGCAATGTCTTCCTTAGGAGGACAAAATTTAGAATGTACCGTTTCTCATCAACATGAGACCTGATGCTGTTTGTTTTTGTTTTTTTTTTATTGAGGGATACCACCCAGCTCCCAAATAAATCATACTTGGAGGCTTATTCTTAATTGTAAATGCCTGGCCTTAGCTTGGTTTGTTTCTTGCCAGCTTTTGTTAACTTAAATTATCCCACCTACCTTTGCCTCTGAGCCTTTTCCTTTTCTACTCTTGTATGCCTTTGTTTCTTTCTCTGTGACTTGCTGTGCAGCTGGGTGGTTGGCCTTTGATGTCTTCTTCCTCTGGCTATTTCTTTTCTTCCTCCTCCCAGATTTCTCTTTCTACTTAGTACTCTACTTGCTTCACTCTTGGTGTTACAGTTCTTTATTCAACCATCAGCTGTTCTAGACAGGCAAAGTAACACAGCTTCACTGAGTTAAAGAAATGCAACATAAACAAAAGCAACACATCTTTATGTCATTAAATAAAAGTTCCATGACATAAACAAAAGTAACACACCTTAAAATAATATTCTACAATTCAGCCCATTACTTGTTGCTTTCATGGACAGCTGAGTTTTAAGAAATCATGGCTTGCCTTCTCAATATGGTGTGAATGCTGACATTAGTTTTGAAAGAGATCCCTCATTTTGCTTAATGTATTTCTTGTTCTTAAATCATAATCAAATTAGTCTTTTAAAAAGTGCCATTGCTTACTGGGGAAACCTGACTCCATGAAAGTTTTTTGTTTTGTTTTGTTTTGTTTTTTCCTATCTTTAAAACATGCCCATCAGACTATAGCTAAATTTAAAGCTCCATCTTTGTCAGGAATTAGACCTTGAGTGTCAGGGATTTCTTAAGGAGCATAAAGGAAATTGTCACTCCTGAATTCACTGCTGTGAAGAAACATCAGATTCATTAAGTGTTTGACATTCCAAAACTGGACTGGGAGAGATGGTGAATTTGCAAACCAAAGCTAACAACACTTAACTTTGTTAAGACCTTTGGTTCTCTCTGCCTCTCATCACTGGTGATGAGTAGATTGTCCACGAACAATTGTTTATACACTCCCATTGAAGGCTCTCATTTCTCCTTAAAAATTTTCTTGGATCTTTTGTTTCTGTTTCTTTTGAAGATGTAGCAATTTTCAAAAAACACACATTAAAAAATGTTTGTTCTCTATCAAAATTCCACCCTCCCAACGGCAGTGATAGGGATTCCCTGTACTGGCTCAGCACTTGTCTTTGCACCACAAGGGAATAGTTATGTTAAAAATTGTCAGTTATTGAAAAAGTAATCCATACATCGTCCTACTATTTTTAACATTTCTTTCCTTTGATTTGTTGTAAATTATAGACTGGTTTTTTTTAGAACTTCTATAATAAAGAGATTTTTTACATAGGAAAAAGATAAAGAGAAACCTGGGATAGGAGAATTAAATTGAGAGGAGAATGAGATTTAAGGGTAAAGCAAGGAATATGAGAAGGGACAACTAACATTAAAAGCCTTTTGAAAAGCCATATGGAAATGGTCTACTGCAGAAATGCTCTAATATAGTATGGAAAGGAGTCACCATATAATGGGGAAGAATATACCCCAACTAGACATCTTAGGACACCAAGTAAATCTCCCAGTGTCAGGAATGAATTATGTCTTGTTGTGTTGTTGGCCAAAGGGGTCTCATAGATAGCCAAAACATCACAGGCTATTGCCAAGGCTATCATTTATTTTCAATAACACTTTTGTCTTTTAAAGACTCAATCATTTGTTTTATTTTTGTATGTGTGCCTGCATGAGTTTATTTGTATCATCCACGCGTGATGTCTGTGAAAGCCAGAGGTCATTAGATTCCCTGGAAGTAAATTATAGACAATTGCATTCTGTCTGGTCTGATGTGAATGCTAGCAACTGAACCTGTGTCATCTGCATGAACAATAAATTTTCATAGCTGCTGACTCATCGTCAAGCCCTGTTTAACAGTGCCTTATTCATCAGTGTATATCTAATGCCTTACATGGTCTCTGCTATATAAAAGCATTATATTAACTTTTCCCATGGGGAACTTAGCAGATGTCTATTCAGTCCACATATAGCACCAATGACAGAGCAAATCCTAATCCTACAAAGTTCAACTTGCTGTACTACTGATATGTTCATTGGGTTTATGTTGAGCTCAAGCTGTGTCTTTACTCTAAATTATTCCGTACTGTCTAAAACTGGTTTTTCAGACTATGCCATGATGGATTTTACAAGCAGCTTTTGACTCTATTTTGAGGATGGAGGATGACTCTACATGTGGGTGGATGTGTGTCTCATATCTCACCCACATACCGAATACCTCTCTGACTCTAGATTTTAGTTGATATAGGATGAAAAAGGCAAGATAAGCACTAAGTCTCTGGGTGGCTTTGAATGTCTTTGGGAGTAACACTATCTTGAGCTGTTCTCTATCTTTAAGCCAAGAGTCATATGCTTGGCAACTATGAAAGTTCAGGAATTATGTATCTTAAAGTAAGATGGTGGCTAATTCCCAACTTGAAAATAATCTGGAAATACTATTTAAATTATTTCTTAGCTTAATTTGTTGATTTTTTTTAGTTAGGAAGCTCTGAGACACTTTTCCTCCAGGAGGTTGCCCTTTCCAGCCCTCACAGGAAAGCTTTATTTTCTATCTTGCTTTGTCCTGTTTCATTGTCCTCTGAAGAGGAAATGGAAGAGAAGGAAAAAGAAGGAGAATTGGATCTGGGGAGAGGGGTTGTGGTAAGGGGCTGGGAACAGTGGAGGGAGACGAAATAGTGATTGGCATGTATTATAAAAGAGACTAATCTGTTTTCAATTTTAAAAATCTAAAGAAATTGATAAATTAAAAAGGAAGCTCTGGGGTACTCATTAGATTTTTCTGACTTTTAGAAAAATAAAGGCAATCAGGTATAGGTGATCCATGTGCTATGCTTCAAAAAGTTCTAGGCTCCATAATCAGCTGACACTTCCTAAAAGATTGTTTATGAATGAGCCAAAGCATTATACTACTTAGTTTCATTACCTATTATTTTATCAGCATTAAAAGGAGAAATTTAAGGCTTAGGGAATTAAATAAGGTGTCAAAATCACATAGCAAAGAAGTGATGGAATTTGGTTTCATTGCAAGTTTCTTCTATGCTGACGCTACACTTTTTTCCTTTCACAATTTAATCTTTCATATGATCTGACTATTGCTATAACTATGCTACAGTTTGTATGGACATATTTCATGTCGATGCCAGTGTTATGAATGATTATAACCAATATGAACATATCAGATAGATACCTGCACTTCCATCATTTTTGCTTCACTATTCACAGTAAGCAGGACATAAAACAAGCTTAGATGTGTACCAGATGATGAATGGATAATGAAAATGTGATAAAAATACACAGTGCAATTTTATTTAGCAATAAAGAAAAAAAATCAGATAGTGACATTTTTGGGCAAATAGATGGAGCTGGAGACCATTTTGTTAACCACAATAAGCCAGACATAAGAAGACAAATACCATATTTTTTGTATGCAGAATATAGATATAATGTATGTGTGTGCCTGCGTGCGTGCGTGCGTGCGTGTGTGTGTGTGTGTGTGTGTGTGTGTGTGTGTGTGTGTGTGTTTGTGTGTGTAAGAGTGGAATGCATATGACATGAAAGCTGAAGAGACCATGTGGGAGGATGTATGGAACCAGAGAGGGGGAGGGGGCAAGAAACATGGAAAGGGCTGTGGGGAAACAGGATGAAAAAGAACAAAGGAAAATAACATACATGGGTGAAAATTTCACAATGAAACCCATTTTTTATGCTATCTTTATAGAAAATGAAACCCATTTTTATGCTATCTTTATAGAAAAGACAGTGAATTGGGTAATCCAAGCTTTGTGGCTTTAGCCTCTCTTCCAGATCAGCACCTATCTAGATTGCTTTGGGTTATAGTAACTCACTTTATTTTTATTTCATTACTTTCTTTTTTTTATTAGTGTTTATGTTCAAGCTGAAACTCAGTGTCTCACATATGGTAAGTATGAATTCTACTACTGAGCAAAACCCTCAGCTCTAGAGGAACATCATTTGAGTGTCTATTCTGGTTGGAAGCAGGGAGGATTTGGACACAGGCATTAAAAAAAAAAACAAACTTATACCTTCTGGGGAAATTAAGCTAAAAAGAGGTCAATTGTCCAGTGAATGAGACAGAGAGGAGAGAAGCAGGTATTTCTGCTTTCCTTCTCCCAGAGTGTTGACCATACTATTCTAACTATTCTACATATACAAGGAAATTTAGGAAAGTGTTGATCACACTGTTCTAGCTGCTAAGCACATAAAAGGAGATAATGCAAATGTAATTATTTTCCTTGTAAAACTTAAATATCAGTGAGGTTGGAGACAGGTACATGGGTGCTGTAGGACTATGCTCTTGTATACTGTAAATATTTGTCACTTGTTTTGGTTTAATAAAACATTTATTGGTCAAGTAGCTAGACAAGAAGTAGAGGTAGGGCAACCAAACTAGAAGAATTTTGGGAAGCAGAAGAGCAGAGCAGAAGATGCCAGCCACATGTAGAGGAAGTAAGATGATAATACAAAAGGTACCAAACCATGTGGCTAAACAAAATAAGAATTGAGCTACTGGCCCGTCAATTGCTATATTAAGGCTTTGAGTCAATTATTTGGGAGGCAGCTTCTGGGTATTTGAGGGTTTCTGATGGGAAAGAAACTTCCAGCTACACATGGGAAATTTCTAAAACCTGAACTTGGGAATTAATGGAGGAAATTAGGGCATGGGTGACTGTATCATTAAACTGTAGCAATATAATCAGAGATCACCCATTATCAGTCATGCTTCTCTGACTATGTCCTAGAGTTCAAAGTAATCTATCTTATGATGTTGAAAATTAAACCCAGGGCTTTACATACATTAGCAAACCTTCTACTATTGAGTCATATTCTTATAC
The DNA here is from genome assembly GCA_033318265.1 of Phyllotis vaccarum. Taxonomy (NCBI): domain Eukaryota; kingdom Metazoa; phylum Chordata; class Mammalia; order Rodentia; family Cricetidae; genus Phyllotis; species Phyllotis vaccarum. The sequence continues at coordinate 105,056,431 of JARWLC010000013.1, forward strand.
CTCTACTATGAGAGCAAAGCCTCATACTGAAGGCTGTCCTGGTCCCACCATGTATCTTAGAGTGGCTTAAATTTATGGCAATCATTCTGCCTCAGTCTTTAAGCAATGGGATTCCAGACAGGAGCTACCACACCTGGATCCTTTAAAAATTATTGATAATAATAATTGCAATTCATTAAAGCTCCTGGTTTTTTGAAACAGGGTTTCATTTTGTAGCTTTGGCTATTTTGGAACTTATTTTGTAGATGAGGCTGGCTTTGAACTCACTGAGATCTGCTTGTCTCTGCCTTCCAAGTGCTGAGATTAAAGGCATGTGCCACCATGTCTGGCTGTTATCAAAACTTCTTTATAGAGAACACTGTGCTAGGCAGGTGATATACATTATCTTCTTCTAAAAGTAGATTATGCTCCTTTCCCAGATAAATTAGCTGTGGTTCAGACTGAGTAATGGCCTAAGATCAACTTCTAATGGAAGATCTCCGATTTAAATGTGGTTGATTTATTTTGAAATCAGTTCCTTTTATATATGATATGATAGCTTCCAAAAATCCCAGAAACTTAAATGTAGGGAAAAGATATTTAATACCTGTTAAAATCAGAACCACAATGGCTTCATTATTTATTTTATTAAAAATTTCCTTTTCTTTTTTAAATTTCTCCCCTTCTCCTTTGTTCTCCTTATTCTTCCTCTCCTTTTGCTTCTTCTTTTTTTTCCTCATCCTCCTTTTGGTTTTTTTGTTTTTCAAGACAGGGTTTCTTTGTTTAGCCTTGGCTGTCTTGGAATTCACTCTGTAGACAGGCTCACCTCCAGTACTGCCTGCCTCTGCTTCCTGAGTACTGGGATTAAAGGTATTCACCACCAACTCTGGAGATTTGTTTGTTTTAAATCAAAATATCAAATCCCCCATAACTTTCATTCCTTCATTGTCAATTCTGCCCCCCCCCCCGTTTCTGTACTATGACTCTCTCCCAACTTCATGTGTGTTCTCAAACTATTAAGAAGTCCACTTAGTGCTGTAAGGTCACCTGCTGGAGGATGGGTAGCTTCTCAGGGCTATATTTCTGAAGAAGATTGATTCTCTCCAAGTATTCATCACTTGTCAATTCTTCCTCAGTTAAGAGGACTTCATCACTCCCTCTCCCATTCAGGCTTGGGTTTTATCTGGCTCAGTCTTGTGCATACATTCATAGCCCATATGTGCAACAGTCTTCTCATGTCCAGAAAGAATCGTCTTACTGCAGCCACTACCCACTATCTCTGGCTTTTGCAATTTATCTGCTCCCTCTTACATGATGATCCTTGAACCTTGGAAAGAAGGAATATGATAAAGATGTACTATTTAGGTTTGAGCACATAGTTTCTCATTCTCTGCATACTGAATGCTTGTGGGTCTCTATATTAATAGGCATTTACCACAAAAAGAAAATTTTCTGATGAGGGTTGAGAGACAAACTGATCTATGAGTTTAAACATAAATACTTAGGGGTCAATTTAGAACAATGTTCACTTAGCAAATAACATTTTGTTCTACTCTATGATCTACCTAGCCACTAGTTTGTAATCCAGTTAGTATCAGGCATGAATCTTATGGGGTAGACTTTAAATAAAAAAATAGTAACTCCTATAACATTGATGCCACTGTTATGCCAATAGACATATCTTGCTAGGCTCTGGTTACTATAGCTCACAAGATTCACAGCCGGGTAAGACTGTTGATTCCTCTTCTTCCTCAGTAGCATAGAACCTTACAGCACCATTAAAATTAGCTAGTAGAGATGATCTTTCTGAAAGATTCACATCTTCAGCAATAAGGATGATACCATCAAGTTGGAGCATAATCAAGAGCAATATCAACAGCCTGTAATGTTTGAGGGTCTATTGAACCCTTAATGACAAAAAACTCAAAATGTGGTACCTCAGACCTAGAACTATACTTTTTATTTGTTACTCTCAGAAATCACACTAAAACCTTACTGCCAATGTGATAATATTTAGATGTGGGACCTTCAATAAAAGAAAATGTCAGCCTACAGAATGGGAAAAGTTTTTACCAACCCTACATCTCACAGAGGACTGATCTCTAAAATATATAGAGAACTCAAGAAACTAGAGTTCAAAAAACCAAGGAACCCAATTGGAAAATGTGGTACAGAGCTAAATAGGGAATTCTCAACAGAACTCCAAATGGCTGAAAGACACTTAAAGAACCACTTGACACCCTTAGCCATCAGAGAAATGCAAATCAAAACAACTTTGAGATACCATCTTACATCTTTCAGAATGTCTAAGATAGAAAACACAGGTGACAAACTATGATGGAGGTAATGTGGAGCAAGGTGAATATTCCTGCAATGTTGATGGGAGTGTAAACTTGTACAGCCACTTTGGAAATCAGTATGATGGTTTCTCAGGAAATGGAACCAATCTCCCCAAGGATCCAGCAATACCACTATTGGGCATTTACCCAAAGGTATGTCTATTCTTGTTATTAACCAAGAGAAATGAAAATATGTGTTAGAAAAGATTTGTATAAGATACCTACAACAGTTTTCATAATAATACTAAGATGAAAATAACTTAATTTTTCCTTCAATAGGTTTATGGATAAACATAATATAGCATACTTATATAACGAGTGAATTATAGATATTTACAAGTAGATGGTATGTTACAGGCATCATGTTAAGTGAAAGAAGCTAACCTAGAAAGCATGAACTGTGTTATCTAATTTACATGAAATTCTAGAATAAGAAAAATATTTATACTTATAGAAATAAGACTAGTATTTTCCTGTGTGTTGAGACTGATTGCAAAGGGACAAGTGGATGAGATAATTTTCTTTGACAATGGAGATACTTTATGTCTTGATTGGAATGGTGATAACTCATCTTTATACACTTGTCAAAACTCATTAACCTATATACTGAAGAACTGGTATTTTATTTTTTACATGAAATACATTTAAATGAGTTGGTTAGAAAATTATGAAGCAGTAAGATAAATTATTATGCAAAGTAGAATTGCATAATTCAGGTTGACAATGAAAAGATAAAAATATATGTTCCAGGAAGGTGTTTTCTTGACTGATATTTAATAAATCAGTAGGAATAAATCAAAGCCTGGGGAAGGGCATTTCTCACAATTTGGAAGCATGAGAGAAATACCATGTTTGTGGAACATTAAGAAGCTTGATTTAAGTGTGATATGATCTCAGTATAGTAGTGGCCAGAGTGAGTCTGAATAGAATGGTGGGACTAGAGAGCTACTGTCAAAATGGACACTTTATGCATGCAGCAAAAGTTACTGGAGTAACTGAAATATTGGAGATTCATCTTTTTGGAAGAGTAAGTCTAAGAATTGTGATTTGGCTACAGTACATAGTGAAATTAATCATCTCAAACTGAGCTGGAATCTTCCTCCCTGATGACTAGTTATGCAGGTTGTTGGAGGAGGAAAGAATCAGTAGTCTTATCCAGAGCTAAACACTGAGTGCTACAATAGTGACCTGCCAGTCAAGATGTGCGTACTGATGTAATAGTAGTATGACTGTTATAGGGTAACTAAATGCTTTTGATTGAATTTGAGGCCTGTTGCACAGGAGGAGATTTCATGTCTGATACTGTAGTCCTTGTTTCATGGATGAGGAGGTCATAGGCCCTAGATAGAACATGCTATTATTATTTTGCACCATGATAATGTCAAATTATCATCTAAACATATAGTTTTATACTTATTGACCTCAGTGTCTTAGAGTTTCTATTGCTGAAGAGAGACCATGACTATGGCAACTATTATAAAGAAAAACATTTAATTGGGATGGCCTATAGTATCAGAGGTTCAGTCCCATCATCACGGTGGGACATGGCACCATGCAGGCAGACATGGGGCTGGAGCTGAGAGTTCTACTTCTTGATCCACAGGCAACAGGAAGCAAACTGTAACACTGGGCATAGCTTAAACATAGGGGAACCCAAAGCCTATCCCCACAACGACACACTTCCTACAACAAGGCCATACCTACTCCAATGAAGATCCAATTCCTAATAGAGCTACTCTCTTTGGGGGTCATTTTCTTTCAAACCACCCTGCCCAGTTTCTCTTCACATTAGTCAAATAAGCTACTTTTGCAGTGGGCAACAGTTAGTGGAGAGAGTTATCAAAATACCGAGAATAGAAGACTGACTGTTCTTCCCTAAATGGGATATCTTTATCACAACCATTTCTATCCAAGGCTCAAGGAGCATTAAAGAAGAAGTGAAAAGAATACAAGAGGTTGAGGATGAGGAAGAGCACTATATATTGCATGGATATTGCAATCATGAACTCACAGTAGCTGGGGTTACCTGTACAAGACATACATAAGATCAATACAGCAAGTTCTAGCATGAATAGTAGAGGAGCTCTTTAGACATTGCTCCTTATTAAGGATCTATTGGCAGTTGATAGGTTCTGAAGATGGGAGAAGCACTCCTTAAAAAACAATATTTTCTTTGAGAATTTTATACACAGTACACTATAATTACATAATTTGCACCTTTCCTTCTCTCACCTTCAGCTCCTTCCATTCCCTCCGGGATCCATGACCTGTTCTGTACATATATGTACACACCTATTGAGTCCATTTAGTGTTGCTTATATATAGATATGCTTAGAACTGACCACTTGGCATTGGATAACCTATTAAGCATTTTGTGCCTAGAGGCAGCTTATTCTCCCTGCCCCTACAGCCATTGATGGCTTGCCATTCTCGATCTAGGAGTAAGGCCTTGTGGACTTTCTCTTAACAGCATTGCCATGTTGATTAATGTCATCATTCAGGTCTTGCTTAGGCAGCCATATTGTTCACATGTTATGAATACAGCTTCACTATGCTATATAGAAGACACCACATCACAGCAGGCAACCTTGTCCTCTGGCTTCTACAATCTTTCCATCCTCTCTTCCAATGTTCCTTGAGCTTTAAATTTAGGAGTTGTGTTGGGAGATATATCAGTTTGGTCTAGCTATAGTGGTTGTTCTTTTCATCTTGACCACTTGCGGCTTTCTGTAGTGGTTCCTCCATACTTTGATGAGGGGTGAGAGCTGCACTGATTTGTTGGTAGAAAGGCAGGTATTTCGAATACTCTTAGAAGTATTTTACACTGTACACACGCTCTTTTTTGAAGGTATTCCCACTGGTCTGTTTTCCATGCTCTACTGGATGACCCCACACCCGTGCACATATGGTCAGCACTAATTGGACGCAGTGGGTTATCAAAGTGAGAGGAGGACCCTTTGGGAGGACATTGGGGAAACTGTATAAGGGAGATGGAGGGTGGACATGATAATATTTTATTCAGCATGTATAAGAGATTCCCAAGATTAAACAAAAGTTACAACAAAAATAGAAAAAAAAAGCTAACTTGCAGCTTTAATATTATACTGCATGTAATGACTTTGGAGGGTGAGTTGAAGATGAAAGTTACCTTAAAAAGTCTATTGGCACAAATCTGAGCATTTAACAAAATATATTAAAGTAGCAAAAGCAGAAAGGAAAGGATGCAAGGAATAATCTCTGACAGGACTTTCAATAATCATAATGTGGAATCTAAGAGTGCAGATTACAAGTTGTTATTATAATCACATTGATTTAAGTAACATCTGCATTTGCAACAAGCCACATCTGCATTACCCTCAAAATATTCTTATAATTCCTTTGGATAGAAATACAGAGTCCTTTGACAGAGAAGCTGGCTTGAGAGAAAATAAATGACCATGGGAAGAACATATTCAGGATGACCCTCTTTTTTTCAGCAAGGAATGAAGGGTTGCAAAAAAAATAAGTTTCTGGCTTGCCAAAATAAAATTCCAGACAAAAGCTTGCTTACAAGATGGGACAACCCAACCTCATCAGTGCCTTAGTTTTATTTGTTTGACCTTCAGTGAAAACAAAACAAAACTGAGGTTTAAAATACAAATAATTTCAAACCTCTGAATAAAAGGCTGACAATTCTATTTCTTTTGGATTGAAATTTGGTTCAGAAAGATAAGATAACCACAAAACAAACAACACATCTTTCTGACATTAAAGTAGAGCACTGTTTTAATAGATTTGTAGATACAATAGTTTATTCTTTCGGGATGTGGGCTTTCATTTTATGTCATATGTAGTTTGGTTGTGTTTATTTCGAAGACTTACTTTTTAAGCCTATATCCCATTTAACTTTGATAATTTTTAAGAGTTGATCATTTTCCTTGGATGTCTTTCTTTGTCAAGTTCCACTAGGTAATAATCCACATACCAAGATTTGCATTCAATTATGCATGTGGTACACAGACATAAACATGGGAAATACACCATACACATAAAATAAAGCATTTCTCTGTCTCTGCCTCTGTCTCTCTGTTTCTCTTTCTGTCTTTCTCAGTCTCTTTTCTTCCCTCCTTGCCTCCCTCTTCTCTCTCTGTCTCTGTCTCTGTCTCTCTCTCTCTGTGTCTGTGTGTGTGTGTGTATAAAAGAGGGTTTAATGGAAGTAACCATACACAGAAGGTCAATGCTCTTCCTAGAAGCCATAGTATATCAGTGAAAAGGCCCAGAGCCAGGTGTGGGATTGTCCCCTTTCTTATTGCCAGTCACAGGGTCTTGCAGAGATCCCCAGAACAATTCAATACTCTTGCTTACTCTTCAGAACTCGACAGTAAGACCCTATTTTTGACGACACTAAATACATAGGACATAGAGAAATCAAGTGCTACTAACCTGGGAGCTTCCTCCCTGATAGCTATCTGCATTAGGGTTGGAAGGTGTTTTCTAGGCTGATAAGGGAGAAAAGCCGTCAGTGATCTTAGCTGGCTGTACATCTATGAGCTACAGTAATTACCAACTGGGCAAGATGTACCTGTTGGCACAACAGTAGGTGTTATGGGCTGTGCATGAAAGGATCTTTGCTTCTAGATTCACATAATGATGGATTTAAAAGAAATGTTGTTAAAATCAAAAGGAAACACACACACACACACACACACACACACACACACACAGAGACATTTTTAAAACATATTTTTAATTGATTCTTTGGGAGTTTCACTTCACTCCAATCCTAGTTATTTCCAAGTCCCTCTGTATCTGTCCTTCACCCTTATAGTGTCTCCCCAAAAAGAAATTTTAAAAATTAAAATAAAAAAGAAATAAAAGGAAACAAAAAAACAACAAAACCAACTAAACAAAAACCCAATATCACCCCTCCTTCTTTCCTGTCTCTCCATCTACATTTGTCTTAATGCAATGTGTAATACAGTAGACCTGTTAGTCCAAAGAGCTTTATTTGCAAATGGTCATTGTGTAATGAGCTGTAGGTTAGGTTCAAGGCCTCTAGTATCTCTCAGATAAACACTGGACCTTTCCCCAAACTCTTCTCAGCTATCCTGCTATTGCTGGAGTCATGGTGATCCTGCGGCTATACTTCCACAGAACCAAATGGAGATGTTGGGGTGGGTCAACCCAAAGCCCTGGAATACATAAGCTTTGTTTTTGTAACGATATATTTTATGTTGCTTTGGCAAATATTGATGTATGAATATGTGTATCACACATATATATATATTAATTTAGAAACAAACTGCCTTAACACATTCTCTTTTACCATATACTGTGGTGATCTTATCTATTTAATAAAACCAGTCTGAGATATCAGAGAAGAGATCTACCCACAGTCAGTCTAAGAGGATCAGAGAGTGGTAACTCACACCTTTAATCCCAGCACAGGAAATATCGGGGAGTGGTGACCTACGCCCTTAATCCCAGCAAACCTGAGTTTGAGGCCAGATTAGTTTACAGAGGGAGTTCCAGGCTCCCAGGCAGGCAGTGGTGGTGCCATGCCTTTAATCTTAACCTGGATGTGAAACAATTGGGTGAAGAGGGTATTTAAGACAGGCATAGAAAGACAGAGCAGGCAGAAAAAGCCAGAAGGAGCGAGGCTGAGGAAGCTGGAAGACAGCTGGGTGAGATTTGACTGTGATGTTTCTTCTCTTTGATATCTCAGCCTTTCCCTGAGATCTGACTCTGAGTTTCCTTAATTACAATTAGAATTCATGTTACAACGTATATTTAATGCAATAAGACAGAAAGCAGACTTAAACAGTATTATTAATCTTAACATTAATGGGGAATATTTTTACAAGTTGCATTAAAAGTATACTGTTAGCATGGAGAGGGAAAGAAAGAAGGATGGCAGTGACAAGAAGGAGACATAGGAGGAAGAGAAGGTGAAAAAGAAATGAGAATGAAAGGACAAACAAAGGAAATGAAAGATAAATAGGATAAAGCCAAGAACAAAATATACCATTTAAAGGCATGTTCCAGTAACCTGTTGCATGTAGGTAGGACCGTCACTTTAAAAATCTCTTCAGTTTCCTTGCAACAGTATCAGCATCAGATGATTAATCCTTCAACACATTGTTTTCAAAATGTTTTTCTATTTATTTGTTAATAAATAAATTTATTTAGTGTGTGTGTGTGTGTGTGTGTGTGTGTGTGTGTGTGTGTGTGTGTGTGCGTGCGTGCGCGCGCACCTACATGTGTATACCAAGGTATACATGTTGAGGTCAGAGGACAACTTGTGGGTGTTAATTCTTACCTTCTACAATGAGGGTTCTAGAAATTGAACTCAGGACATCAGGCTTTGTGATAAATGCTTTTACCTACTGAGCCAATTCTCCAACCCTAAGCAGTTGCATTGAACATACAGCACGAAGAATATTGTTAATAATATTGTATTAGGTACTGAAATTTTAATAGCAGAATACATTTTGGGTACTGTTATTAGTAAAATTATAACTATACTAACTTCCTTCACTACAGTGTATGAACATATACACTAAAAACAAGCATTATGTTGTACACTGTAAATATATATAGTACCAAAGAAACAGTTAATCTGTTCCTTATAGCGAGTACACTATTTTACACTGCCTTACATGACATTTCCCTTTGTTCTAAACTGCATTCTGTCACTTTACATATTTCTTTTCTGATGGGTTTGGGGAAGTATCTCATCCCAAATAGCTAAAGATAGCAAACAGTTTTTATATTTTCATTGACTATTTCTACCTCTGTTTTGGATGACTATTGAGGGTTTTTTTCTTTTGGTGTCTTTTTAGTACTGAATTATATTTTTTTATGTACTCTGGATTCTAGTCCCTAATTAGACATGTGCTTTACAAATATTTGCCAAAATCTTTGTGTTGTCTTTCTGTTTTCTTGATGCTGTCCTTTGACACACTAAAGAGTTTCATTTGATGAAATCCAATTTATCTCCAAGGTTTTTTGCATGTGCTTTCAACTTAATATCTACAATATTGTTGAAAAATGAAAGTTCATGAAGAGCTAAGCATTTTCCTTCTATAATTTCAAATATATTTTGTAGGACTACAGAAAAACTTCAGTCTTTTTATACACACTAATTTAATAATTAAATTTAGAAAATAGCTTCACTTATAATATAGTACCAGAAATAAAAAACCTTTAAGAATATTTTATCAGAAGAATATAAGACTTTCCCACTGAAAACAATGAAACATTTTGAAATAATATTGAAGGAAAACACAAATAAATGGAAAAGTAACTCAATGTCATTGATTAAAAGAAAGTATTTTAAGACAGAACTCTCCAAATTGATCTGCACGTTCAATTTAATCAAAATCGCAACATCAGAACTGATGTTAGACTTTTTATGAAATTGAAATGGACCCAAAGTAGTCAATACAATCTTGAAAAAGAAGAAACCAAAGAATTCTTGGGATTTGATTCCAGACCTCACAAAGCCATAGTAGTCCGGAGTGTATGGCACTACACAAAAATAAATATGCCTTTGGGGTTGGGGAGATGGTTTGGTGGGTAAAGCATTTGTGGCCTAGCATGAAAGCCAGACTTCAGATGCCCAGAACCTTTGAAAATCCCAGGGCCTTAGTAGCCTGCCTTTAGTTCCAGCATGGAAGACAGATACATAGAATATCTGGGCAAGCTGACTAGCTAGACTAGTCGAATTGATCAACCCTGAGTTTAGCTGAGAGATTCTTCCCCAATACATAAAGTAGAAACCGATTGACAAAGGCATGTAATGGCAACCTCTGACTTCTACATGCATGTGCGCATATGTGTTCACATATGTTTTCACACCTGCTCACACACATTTAAACACACATATACACATACACACACCATACACACACTCAAAGATAAGGCATTTTGGTCAAATGATGATTTGGACTTCCTCAAATTTACTGCTTCCAGTAGGCTTTAAACAATGGTGAGAGTACATATCATCTACGTATTAATGCTTTTATGGGAAGTACACAAATGACCACAATATTAATGTAGGATTTTTGTGTGATTTGTTTTACCTGTATAAGTAAGTTTCCATGTATTTTGAGTATTTCAAATTTTTTCCTTAACAGGGATATATAGTAAATTTTGCACGAGACTGCAGGAGCCAGAAGGGTCAATAACACCAGGAGAACATGGCCCACAATCAACTAAGCAAGGCTCATAGCAGCTCAAAGAAACTAAAGTGACATTCAGAGACCCTGTATAGGTCCCTGCCAGGTCCTCTACACATAGGTTAAGATTGTGTAGCTTGGTGTTCCTGTGGGACTCCTAACAGTGGAAACAAGGTCTGTCTCTGATGCTTGTTTTTGGGACCATTTTTCCTCTACTGTGTTGCCTCATCCAGCCTTAATATGAGGGGATGTGTGCCTAGTTTTATTATAACATTATATACCATGTTTGGTTGATATCCCTGGGTTGCCCTGCCCTTTTCTGAAGGGAAAGAGAGGAGGAGTGGCTCTGAAGGAGGGGGTGTTGTGGTGGTGAGGGTACTTGGAGCAGACAAAAGGGAAACTGAGGTTAGGATATAATTTTTAAGAGAAAAATAAATTAAAAAATAGGTCTTAAAAATTTGAAAATATTAGGAAAGTTGCATTTGTTATGTTTAGCTGAATCCTGTCTTTCATTCTTCCAGCTCATGAGTTTGAACACCTGTTGTATTATGTTTCTTGCTGGACTTTCTGGCCTAACCTTGCCCCAGACTTTTTGGCCTAGCCTCCTGGCCCAGACTTTCCAGCCTACAGTCCCATAGTCCCACTGAAATACACAGATGCTTACATTAATTGTATGCTGATTGACGTGGGGCCCAGGCATATAACTTGCTAGCTCTTAAACTAACCAATGATTCTTATCCTGTTCAGCCATGGGACTCAGGACCATTTCTCAGAGCAGCATTTCAACTTCTTTACTCTGCATCTGCAGCCTAGTTGTCCTCTGCTTCTTCTGGCTTCTCTCTGGCATTCTGCTCTCTTCTTCCTGTTCCCAGAGTTTTCTTAGTCTGCTGGCCCCGCCCACACTTCCTGCCTGCCTTTGGCCAATCAGCGCTTTTTATTAAGCTAGTGGGCGGGACAATTATTTATCATGTAACAACATATAAATCCCCTATGAACACCTGGTCCCTAGCTATTTTCAGAGGTTGCAGGACTTTGGCAGATAGGGCCTAACTGGAGCGAGAGGCTCTTGGAGAACAGGCCTCGACAATTTTTGCTTAGTTCCTCTTCTTGTCTTTGAGTTCTGCTCTGTAGAGAAGTGAGAAAACTGTCTGTGCTCCTGCTACCACAGCCTTGAATTGCTCTTGCTACCATGACTTCCCTGCTGTCATAAAGTCTGTCCTCAAACCATGAAACAAGATAAATCCTTCCTCCCTTCAGTTGCTTCTTGTCGGGTATTTCATCAAAGCTGTGAGCAAAGCTAGTGAGTTTTTAGATACAGTTTGATGATACTGTACAATAGGCTGATTTATTTATTTTGAACATTTTTTTCTCTCTTTTAGATTTTAATATAACTATACCTTCCTTTCCTTTCCTCCCTCCCTCCCATATATACCTTCTTATTCCTTTTCCAATCCATGGTCTCATTTTTCATTAATCATTGTCACATGCACATGTGTACATCCACATATACTAAATACAACCTGCTCACTCAGAATAATGTAAATGCTATGTATGTTTTCAGGGCTGACCATTCAGTATTGCATAACCAAGTGATGTGCTCTTTCCTGAGGAAGACTATTTCTGCCAGTCTCTGTAGTCCCTAGTTGTCCATAGTTCTTTGTGTAGGGCTGAGGCCTTGTGGGCTCTTCCCAGTCCCCTTTGTCATTCGTATTGGAACCTTCCTTGTTCACCTCACATTCTGGCAGTCATGTTAGTGAAATTTTATAGGTGCTGCTTCTGTGATTACTAGGAGACACAATCTCACAGCAAACTCCCTGACCAGTCTTTCTGCATCCTCTTCCACAATGTCCCCTGGGCCTCAGGGGAGGGAGTGCTGATGTATCCTTTGGGACTGGGCCTGATTTAGTTTTATCTGTAAGAGTTACTGATTTTTACTTTTATTTCCTGGAAGCACATTTTTGTCTGGTTTTGAAATAACTAATACATATTCATGGAAGTATTTGAGAAGACTTACTCTGTGTTGGAGGGTTTGTGTAGAATCATTACTTACCCATTACAGGTGACATTTCAGCCATGAATGAAAGCATCTTGGCTTGGAGTTCTACTTGTTGGAATGTTTTCAATTATGAATTCATTCATTTATTTAAATTTTTTTGGAAACAGTTTCCAGGTGTCCTAGACTTACCTCAAATTTATTATGTAGCCCAGTCCAGCATTGGACTCATGACCATTGACTAAGCTTCTTTATTGCCTTGATTGCTGTGATTACAGGTATATGTCATCACAGCTGGCTAATTTAAAAATTAAATACAGAAATATTTTCTTTACAGTTTTGAGTTTTGGCGTGTGTCCATAACTCATTTTCTGTGTATTAACATGAGACATGTTATAAGGAAGAAAAATATTAAGTTTCTACTACTATCAATTTCAACATAATCACTGTTTCCAGTGAATTCTATATTTTTAAAAATGTGGTAGCTGACTTCCCAGAATTAAAACAGAAGTTGCAACTAGGCCCTCTGAATGTGGGTGACAGTGGTGTGGCTAGGGAAGTTTGTGGGGTCTGTGGCAGTGGAATCAGGATTTACCCCGAGTGCATGAACTGCCTTTTTGGAGCCCATTCCCTATAGAGGGACGCTTTTCTCAGCCTTGATACAAGGGGGAAGGTTTTGGTCCTGCCTCAACCTGATATACCAGACTTTGTTGACTCTCCATGGGAGGCCTTTCTCTGAGGAATTGGGGGCTTGGTGAAGAGAGGGGAAACTGAGGGGTGAATGGGAGGAGGGGAGGCAACTGTGGTTGGTATGTAGAATGAAAAAAGATTTAAAATAAAAAGATAAAAAGAAAAATAAAGGTAGTCCTGGGACCTGCCCCACATCACTTGTAACACGTTTATTGATAAAAAAAAAATGGTGGAATACATAAGTCTAGCTTCACGGGTGACTGAGAATGTCCTCCATTTCTCTTTAAGCATAGAAACCTGCCTTGGAGAGTTGGGGGAGTAGTGTAGTGGTTTAGGGATCACTTACACCCTTGTATTTTGTACTTTCAGATGAATCACCAACTGGATTTTGTTTTACTCTTTCTCTTTTATTGTGATAAACTTTCTCCTAAAAATGATAGACATTTTTTCTAATGCCACCTTTACAAAGTCTGGGATTCTTCTTCTTTGCTTCCACAAACAATTTCCTATCAGGGGATAGTTAACTTTTACAGTCCCATCACAGTTCTGGTTTTAAAACTTAACTAATTAAATTTTTTTTGACAATTTCATACACGAGTATTTACATCTTTTATACATTCCTTCTCTAACCCCTTCTATGTCTCCAACTCTGTTCCAAATTCATGACATCTTTACCATTGACACACACACACACACACACACACACACACACACACACACACACACCACACACACACACACACACACACACACACACACCACATACACACTCACATACACAGACACCCAACTGAGTTAATTTAGTATTGCTCATATGTACATGTGTTTGGGGCTGACAATTTGGCGTTGCATAACTTATCAGGGAGTTCATCCCTGGAGGAGACTGGCTCTCTCCTCAACCATTAATTGCCTCTTCATCTAGGTGTGGGGATTTGTGAGATTTCCCTCATATATGTTAGTATGTCAACTGGTTTTGTCATTGTACAGGTCTTATTTATGTAACCATATTGTTATTATTTCATGGGTGCAGCTTTCTTGTCATGCATAAGAAATACTCTCTCAAAGCAGATGTCCTGGTCCTTTATCTCCTTCAGTCTTTCTGGCTCCCTCCTGTGATATTACCTTAAGCTTAGTTGTAGGAATTTATATTGTAGATTTACCAACTATGAATTAGAGTCCCATGGCCACTTATTCTGCAAATTTTGACTAGTTGTGACTATCTGCAGTAACTTCCATCTCCTGCATATAGAAGGCCCCTGATTGATGAGGGGTAAGAAATACACTCATCTGTGGGTATAAAAATAAGGATTTAGAATTAATTTAGAAATCACTGCGATTTAGGAAATGGCAGTAGACAATTGTTCTCTAGACTCTGACCACTGCAGCAGAGCTATTTGCCTTAGTTTATGGTAGTAGGCACTAATTCTTTCCCGCTGAGTTGGCCTTAAGCACAATTAGACAGCTTTGGTTTATGATCTTGGGTCTTCTCTCTTCCTTTTGATTAGTTTAGGTTTAGAGTTGGGAAGTCTTGTTAATGCTTACAAAGAACCCAGTCTTTGATTAATTTTTTTGTATTGTTCTTTTATTCTCTATTTCACTGATTTCTGCTCCAACTTTTATTATTTCTTTCCATTCATTGTCTCTATGTTTGGCTTATTCCTGCCTTTGATAGAAGTTCTAGATATATCATTAGGCTATTTGCTTGATATTGTTCTGATTGTTTTTAAAGACAAGGTCTTTCTATATTGTCCTAACTCTCCTTGAAACACAGACCAGGCTGGCCTGGAAGTCATGAGATCCTACTGCCTCTACCTCTTTAGTGCTAGGATTAAAGACACGGGTCACCATGATTGGCCTTCCTAAGTTTTATATTGTTTGTTTGGGTTTTCTTTTCTGGTTTTTTTTTTTTTGAGACAAGATTTCTCTGTGTAGCCTTGGCAATTCTGTTACTCTCTATACCAGGCTAGCCTTAAACTCACAGAGCTCCACCTGCCTCTGCCTCCTGAGTAGTGAGATGAAAGGCATGTGCTGCCACCACCCAGAAGCCTTCCTGATTTTAATATGAGCACATGTAACGTGTTCTCTTATAACTGCCTTTATTCTATCCCAGAAATTTTGGTTCATTGTCCTCTTATTATCAATTGATTCTAGGACATTTAAATTTTCTGTTGATTTATTCAGATCTGCTGTTTACGCAAAGTGGTTTTTAGTATTCAAATAGTTTTATTTTTATTTTGGCCTAGGTAAAGGTAGGGGAATTGTCTCAATTATGTATGCATATATAATTTTGTCAGTTTTATGAGCAGGAGTGAAGTGCCCACAGATGCCAGAAGAGGGCACCAGATCTCTTGGGACTGGAGTTACAAACAGCTGGGAATTGCCATGTAGCTCCTAGATATATGAAGCCGGCTCCTCTGGAAGAGTAGTGGATCCTTTTATCCTCTGAACCCTTTCTCCAGTCCCTATTTTTACTTATTTTTAAAGACTTACTTTGTGATCTCTAATGCAGTCAATTTCAGGCGATGTTCTATGTACTGCAGAGAAGAAAAATATTTTCCTTACTGGTTATATGGAGTGTTCAACTGACCTGTGGTTTGCATAATTTAGTACTAAGGTTTCTTCACTGATTTTTAGTTTACTAGATGAATTTAGATGTAAAAATGGTAAATAGAAACCCCCACTATTATTGTGTCTAGACTTATGAAGTCTTATGCTTTGTACTTTTTAAAGTGAACTTACCCTCTCTCACAAATGTGATGAATAAATATTTACAGTCATGATATCCTCTTGATGAGTTGCTCTTTTATCAACATGTAGTGGTCCTTCTTACAGGTTCATCCTAGTTTTGTTTGAAATCTACTTTATTACTTTGTAAGACAGGAGAACTGGTTTGCTGGTTTATTTGCAGCTTCTGTGAATTTGGTCCTTTGATTTCCAATCTTTGAATCTTAGTTTATGAATGTTTTTCCTAGCTTTGTATGTCTTTTGGGTTATGTTCAAAAATTCTAGATTATTAGTCCATACCTCTTAAGCTAAGGTTATTTGTATTTAAGATTAAAATGGATATATATGATGTATATTAATGTACATATATATATTTCTGTTTAATTGGTGAATTGGTAAACTGTTTTCTTCTTCTATGGGTCCTGCTGGCTATTTTATGGTTTATTCTGTTAGAATTGGTTATTTCTTCCCCCATTCCTTTCTGTTCATCTGTTTCTTTCACAGAATCTATTCTTCTTATGTTGTGTGTAAAATTGTCTTTCTTCTTTCTCTGTGTATAGTATTCCTTTCAGAGTTTTCTGCAATGTTGGATAAGTTGTTATGAGTTGCTTTAACTTATGCGTATCTTGATAATACCACAATTATATCATTTTACCCTGTCCCTTCCTTCTTTTCTAACCTTCTCTGTATCCCATTGCTTTCTTTTAAATACACAGTATAGTAGTTGGGTTTTTAGGTCTCGGGCGGCCAGAGGTCCAGAACCACAAACCTGCTGCCTGAGACTGCTTAGGAACCCGCCGCTGCTCAGGCCCCAGAAATGACTCAGACGCTTATATTAACTTCATGCTGTTTGGCCTATGGCTCAGGCACATTGCTAGCTTTTTCTTATATCTTAAATCAACCCATTTCTATTAATCTGTCTGCCACGTGGCCCGTGGCTCACTGGTGCTCCTTACATGTCCATGTCGCTCCTTGGGCTTCAGCTCGATCTGCTTCTGACTCCGCCCTGCTTCTCCTACCTAAGCTCTGATTTCTCCTCCTACTTCTTCTATGGTGCCTGCCATGGCCCAAAACAGCTCCTTTATTTAAAGATTGAGATTCACAGCATACATAAATGCATTCCCACATCACCACAGCCTCTTTTAAACTTAATTTTTGATTTTCTCTTTGTGTTAAGTATATAAATACAACCTGCTCAGTCTGATCCTTATTTATGTTTTCAGAGCTGACAATTTGGTATTAGATAACCAACTGGAGAGCTCTTCCTTGGAGAAGATGGTTTCCTTCTCTCAGCATTCCTTAGTTGTCTGTAGTTCTTTGTCTAGGGTTGAGGTGGAACCTTCCTTCCCCATTAGCCTAAGTGTTGGTGCCCTCCCTGCTCTAGCCCTCTCCCCTTTCTTGATTTGTTTGGTAGTCATGTTTGGGAGACTTTAAGAGCGCAGTTTCTCTGACATTTGTAGAAAACACAATCTCACAGCAAATTTCCTCTTCCTTGATTTTTGTTAATCGACCTTGTTCTCCATTCCTGATATTAATTTTTTCTGCTTGTTTTGTTTGTTGATGCTTTCTGAGTCATTATTAATTCTAGTATTTCTCTCCGGTTCTTTTTCTGTGTCTCTATGGCTGTGATGAATTTTTTTCATATTTATCTTTCCTTGAGGATATTGTGTTTTCATTCACATCTTATTTGTGTCTTCCATTGGGTCTTTAAGCTTCTTTTCCGTGTCTTGGATTAAATTTCTCATTGGCTTCAGTTCTCTACTTGGTCTTTAAGTCTTTTAGGACTCTGAAAATGTGTGTGTGTGTGTGTGTGTGTGTGTGTGTGTGTGTGTGTGTGTGTTCCATACATGTGTATTTGCCAGCTCACATGTATGTGGATGTATATGAGTGGAGACCATGGTAGAGGACTGTTATTGATGTTGAATGTCTTCCCGAATCACTTTCTAGTTTATGTATTAAGGAAAGGTCTCTTGTTGAATGCAGAGCTCAGTAACCTGGTTATTCTAGCTAGCTAGCTTGCCCTGAGGATTCCATTTCTGCTTCCTGAGTCTTCCTAGCTTAAAAAAATATTTATTTCACATCCTAACTGACTAAAGTTTCCCCTCCCTCTTCTCTTCCCAGCACCCTCACCTCTCCTCTCCTCTCCCAAAACATTCCTTCTCTGTTTCTAGTAAAAAAAAAAAAAAAACAAGCAGGTCTCCATGGATATCGACAAAACATGGCATATCAAAGTACAGTAATACTAAGTACCTCCCCATGTATTAAGGCTGGGCAAGGTGACCAAGTATGGGCAGTAGCATCACAAAAGCCAGTTAAAGAGTCAGAGACAATCTCTGCTCTCACTTTTTGGAGTCCCACAAGAAGACCAAGCCACACAACTGACATATATGAAGAGGGCCTATATCAGTCCCATGAAGGCTCCTTGGTTGTCATTTCAGTCTCTGTGAGTTCCTGTGAGCCCTGCTTAGCTGATTCTGTGGGTTTACTTGTGGTGTTCTTGACAGCCCCCCTTTTCCCTTTCTATAATCCTTTCTCCCTCTCTTAAGAAAGATTCCCTGAGCTCCCCCCTTGTTTTGCTGTGGATATGTGTATCTGTTTTTACCAGTTGCTGTATAAAGGTTCCCTGAGGACAGTTGGGTTAAGTGCCAATCTATGAATGTAGCAGAATATAGTAAGGCATCATTACAATGACATTTTTATCCTCTAGTTTTGTTTGGCTTTATTTGAGGTCTTTGGGCCATCCAGCTGTTGGGTCTTGGCGCTTAGGCAATGTCAGGTATAGTAGGCTCAACTCCTGTGGTATGGGTCTCAGAATGTACCAGTCACTGGTTGTCCACTCCTATAATCTCTGTGGCACCTTTAACCCATCACATTCCATAGGTTGGACAGACTGTAGGTCAAAACTTTGTGTGACTAGGTGTGTGTCTCCATCTCTCCACTGGTGGTCTTACCCAGACACAGGAAATGGCCAGTTCAGGCTATAGATCCCTTGTTGCTAGGAGTCTTAACTGGGGTCATCCTTTTAGATTCCTGTCCTTTCCAGTTTTTATGTGGATTCTGGGAATCTACACTCTGTTCCTCATAGTTTCATGGCAAACGCTTTATCCAGGAATCCATCTCCCCTACTCTGCCATCTTTTCCTAGTAGTTGTGAGTGTTGAGAAGCCAGCAGTTTGTGAAAGTATCCTAGTGGAATGTTGTCTCTTGTTTTTGTGTGCGTGTGTTTCTTTGCTGCACTTTGCATGCCTTTTGGGGTATATGCATCTTCTGGTTTGTGACTTTCCCTACTGCTTTCATTGGCTTTATTTTATATGATTCCTGTTGGTGAGTTGTTTCCACTTGGATTCATTTTCAGAGGAAAAGTTGACAGCAGTAAAGCTATGGTAGGTTGACAGCCGTCTTGGTGTTAGCTGCAGGGGAAGTTACTCTGTTCTTTATTTTTGTTCTCTTTAAATTTAGGAGACAGGAGTAATGTCCTGAGTGCGGAAAATATAGTATAGTTACATAGTAATGTGAAGGGGGAATTTAATTTTCAATGAGAGGATGTAGAAAATAAGTGAAAGGGAAAGTTAGAGATATGGAAAGAAAAGATACTATATAATGTTTGGGGAAAAATAGAGATGGGAACTTTTCTCAGCATTATTCAAGCTGCAAAACATCAACACTTAAAACAGAAAAGTGTACATACTAAGAAAAAAATACAACAGATTAAAAAGTCAAAGATTTAAAAATATAAACTGGATCTTTATGCACATAAAATAGATGATAAAATATTAAAGATTTAGGCTGGGCATGGTATGTATGCATTTAATTCCAGTACCCAGGAAGCAGAGGTAGACAGATCACTGTAAATAGGACACCAGCCTAATCTACATAGTGAGTTTCAGGATGGCCAGGGCTACACACAGAATCCTTGCTTCCATAAAAATCCCTCAAAACCACCAAAGAAACGACAACAACAAATCCCCACAACAATTAAAAGTTAAAGATAAATACAATCACAAATGAGCATTAAATTTAAATGTGGTTTTATCTCAGTTTGTAGAATGCTTGCCTACCATATATAAGACCATGAGTTTGATCCCAGCATCACATAAACTGGATATAGTGATACACATTTATAAACTTGCAATGTAGAAACAAGAGAAATCAAGAGTTGAGGGCTAGGCAGCCCAGTTGGTTCAGTGAGTAAAGACACTTGGTAATCAGCCTGATGAGTTTGATCCCTGAGACCCACATGGTAGAAAGGACAGAATTGACTCCCACAAGTTGTTCTCTGAACTCTATATATACATGTGTATATGGGCATGCTCATACAGAAACACAAATAAATATGTACAAATAAATGTGATAATATTTTTAAGTTATTAAAATAAGTAGTGTTGAAAAGTAGTAAGTTCTTCAGAGATAGACCCACAGACAAACATAAGGTGGAGCTCAAAGAATCCTGCAGAAGATGGGGAGGATGAATTGTAAAAGCCATAAGGGTCAAGGTTATCTCAAGGAAACCAACAGAACCAACTAACTAGATTCATAGGGACTCACAGAGACTGAATCAAGAACTAGGAAGCCTGCATGGCTATGGGACTGACCTAGGCCCTCTGTGTATATCTTACAGTTGTTATAACTTGGTCTTTGTGTGAGACTCCTAACAGTGAGAGCAGGGGGGCTGTCTCTGACTGTGTTTCCTGGTTTTGGAACCATTCCTCCTACTGGATTGCCTCATCCGCCCTTAATATAAGAGGAAGTACTTATTCTCACTTCAACTTGATATACTATGGCTGGCTGATATCCATGGAAGGCCCACTTGTATCTGAAAAGAAATAGTGGAGAAGAAGTGGATGGGTAGGCTATTGGAGAGGTGAGTAGGGAGGAATTAGGAAAAAGAAAGGTAGGAGAAACATTGGTTGGGATGTAAAATCAAAATAAACAAAACAAAACAAAAACATACACATAAACATAAACAAAATAATAAGTTCTTAATGTAGTCAGAAGTTTCTGTCCCACCAGAAACTGAAATATGTCGCAGCCACTGCCTCAATAATTGATTCAGAGGCTTAATATTACTTATAACTATTCAGCTAGTAGCTCAAGTTTATTACTAATAAGCTCTTACACTTAAATTAACCCATAGTTCTTATCTATGTTTAGCCACATTGCTTGGTACCTTTTCTTAGTCTAGCATTCTCATCTTACTTCCTCTGGGTCTGGCTGATGACTGCTTCTCTGCCTTTCCTCTTCTCAGAATTCTCCTAGTCTGGTTTTCCTGCTATACTTTATGTTTGGCCAGTGGCCAATCAGCATTTTATTAAACCAATATGAGTGAGAAATCTTTACAGTATAGAAGAGCATTATCCCACAGCACTTGACTTTCTTAAAATATGAGAGAATAGTGATCCAGTAATTATGTAAATCAAAATAAAGGAACATAATACAATTTTTGATATGCCTTTTTACTAATTATATTTATGAGAATTTCATACATGTCTATAATATATTTTGACCATATTCATGTCCATTACCTTTTATTGCTCCCTTCGCCTTCCCAACTAGTCACCCTTCTACTTTATATCTGTTTTCTAATTAACTAAGTTTCATTAGGATTGTTTGAATGAACATGGTTAGGGGACTATTTATTGTACCACAACAGCTTACCACGTATATAACACTGAAGAAAAATATCTTCTACTCCTCCTGCAATCACTAACTGCAAGTAGTTCTTCATGGAGGAATGAGGCCTCCTGAATTCCTTGTCCATTCATTATGGAATATTAACAGGCCCAGTCTTATGAGAGCCTTGTGTAGGTAACCATAGCTGTGTTGAGTTCAAGAATGCAAAAACCATCCCATACTAAGAAGGCTGTGTCCCATAGCACTCATCTCCTTCCTTTTTCTGACTGTCTTTGAAATCTTGGAGGGGGTAATATTAATGTCCTACTTGGGGTTGAGAACTGAACTATTGTAATTAAATAAGCAATAACTATTACTTACTATTAGCTCTTTGACTAGTTATGAATCTCTAGCATAATCATTATCTTCTAGAAAATAAGTCTTTTCTGACCAAAGCTAACATCAGCAGTAACCCATGGGAATAAATGTGATTATTTAGATGACACTTTAATATGCACATGTCCATCTGGCAAAATAACAATAGTAGCATCCCCCTCCTAGGGGGATATAGGCTTCTGGCCAGGTTTTACAGTACCAGACATGAATGCCCTCCTTCAGAGCAGCCTCAAATCTAATGATAAAGCAATTCGCTACTTCTACAACAGTCATGTCATTATTGTACCAATGGACAAATTTTGCCTTGGAGTTTAGTCATATAACACACAGGCTACAAAGCTGTATATGACTTTTAATGCCTGATGATGAAATTTTTAAAAAGATTTTTCAGTATACAATTTTAGTAACTCACCAGTAAACTGGTGATACAATTTAGCAGTGGTAGAAATATAAAATCATATGAATTTACTATAACTCCTTTGTAGAGAAAATTGTTTCACCTATTATAATGGAACAATGAATTGCCTGTAATACAGAATTTAAACTACATATATTTCCTAAAAAGAGCCATTAACTTTTAAGAAGATATTTTTAAAGATGCCCATTGTATTATAATGAAAAACATTGCAAACAGCCTTGAATATCTATCCCATAGAGAAATAATACATAATTAGATAAATTAAACTAAACAGACTTTCATAAGTTTATATGGGCATATCTGCAAACTATGTTGAAACAAGTACAGAATAACGTATAAAATATAATTTCATCTATATAAATTTTAAAAACCATGCCAATTATTTTACACATTTTTATGGTACACATATTATTTGGTAGAATTATCTTTACAAAATGATTTGTCATGTTACCACACTTACAGGAATATTTACCTCTAGGGTGTGAGTAAACTTTGGGGGATGATAGATGAATAAAATATTTTTATATACAAAAATTTGCATGTATGTAATTCTTTCGAATTGTTTTCTCTGTGATAAATGCTATCACCAAAAGCAACCTTGGATAACCAATGCTTCATTTGGCTTACAGATTATATTCTACCATTGGGAAGCCAAGGCAGGAACTCAAGACACTAGCTGATGCAGAAGCTTTTGAGGACTACTGCTGTGAGAGCCAAGGTCCCTCTATCTTGTAAATCAAAGCAATTTAGAGGAGTTAGATTTCTCTTTCCTGAAGGAAGATCAGGCCTGCTTCTGAGTAATCAGGAGAACATCCCAACCTGGTGTTCCCCTACCCTTAAGACGACCAATCAGCTAACCATTGTCCACCTGGCTGAAGAGATGTTAGAAAATTCTCCTAGACACCAGCACCACAGCAACACACTCCCAAGTACTTCCCAGTGCTTCCCAGCCCAGCTCGATAACAGTGCAGCTCTCCTCAGCACTCCCCAATGCCAGCATCCCTCTGGTTTTTTCCTTGAAAACCCTGCCCTGCTCCCTTCTCTCTACTGTCTGTGACGGCTAGGAGTTAGGTCCCTACTGCACAGTTTGAACAAACATACTTTGCATTTGCATCTCGGTGAGTCAGTGTGTTACTGGGGATCCTTCTGGGGGTCATCTAGGCTGGGCACAACACTGCTACTAGCTTGCTTTGCACCCAAGACCACCAGTCCAGGAGTAGCATGGCTCACAGTAGGATGGGCCCTTACACATCAATCATTAATGAAGACAACGTTCTACAGAGTTGTCCACAAGCCATCTGATGAAGCTATTTTCTCAGTGTGGGTTCCCTCTTCCCAGATAATTCTAGCTTGTATGAAGTGATATAAAAACCAACTGGGTATTTATGTATAAAGCTTGAACACATCAATTTTGTTTAACAATTGTATTCTTTTTTTTAAAAAAAAATTTATTTATATTATAACCTGGTCTCAGTTTCCCTTTCTTCCCCTCCCTCAGTCCCTCCCCCAACTTCCCTCTGTTCTAACCCTTCAATCCACTCCTCCTCTTTTTCTGTTTAGGAAAGGGCAGGTTTCCCATGATTATCAACAGAACATGGCATCACAAGTTGCTGTAAGACTAAGCAACTCCCTGTGGTGACATATTGTCTAATTAACAAAAATAGCTGGAACTATCAGAGGACAGAGCACCCACAAAGCCAAGCCATGGGGATCAGAGAGTGGTGACCCACACATTTTTTTCTTTGTTCATTTTTATTATTTTTTTTTAATAAAAGATATTTTTTGTCCATGTATCCTCCTAATCCCCCTCCCTTCCCTTATCCCAATCCTTCCCAGTCAGCCTTCAGTCTAACACCTCCCCATACACATCTCTTCCCCCAGAAGGGCAAGAAGTCCCAATGTGGGTCAGCTCTCAGCATGGCACATCCACTCCAGGCAAGTTTGATTTCCTCATCCCAAAATCAAGACTGGGTTAGGAGCTCCTCTGCAGGGAATGGGTTTCAAGGTGCTAGCCCACTCATAGAAACAGTCTGATCCCACCCCTCTAGGCTCCACATACTGCCCATGCCAATTGACAATTGCCTACCCTTGGAGGGCCTAGATCCTTTTCCTGATGGTTCCCCAGTGGCTGTTCTTGATTCAGTGAGATCCACAAAGCTCCAGCCAGCCATCACTGTGTGGGAATTTCCCTCATAATCTCTATTCTGTTGTTCATACAGACTCTGCTCCCCTGCTCTCAGCTGGACCAGGAGCTCTGCCCAGAGCTCAGCCATGGATCCCTGCCTCCACTTCTATTCTTTATTGGATGTAGGTTCTATGATGACACTTAGGGTGATTATTCATTTGATTATAGAGGAAGTCATGTTTAGGCACCCTCTCCACTATTTGTTGGAGACCCAGCCAGGAACATCCTGTGAGTTCTTGGAGGTTTCCCTAGCACCTGATCTCTTTCCAACCCCACATTGGCTCCCTCTATCAAGCTATCGATCTCTTTTTAGTCCCTCATTTAAGTCATTTCATAGAAATGACTTAAGTATTTATATTAAGTTTATGATGTTTGGCCTATGGCTTAGACACTTTGCTAACTTTCTCTTTCATCTTAATCCATTTTTATTAATCTATCTTGCCACGTGGCCCGTGGCTCATCTGTGTTCTTTACATGTGTTCTATTTGGACAGCTGGCTTGGTCTGTCTGACCCTGCTTCTCCTACCTATGCTGTGATTTCCCCTCCTACTTTTTCTATGGTGCCTGTCATGGGCCAAAACAGCTCCTTTATTTAAAAATTGATATTCACAGCATAGAGAAAGACATCCCCACATTACTGCAAGTCTATAAGTCTAGACCTCTAGCCAGACTGGGCCAAAAAATCTTATTATAACATGTTCCTCTCACTTTCTCCTTCTCGCATGTTTTGTTAAAACCTCTTCTTGGTTGCAACTCAATGTGACCTCAATTTGCTAAGGTGATCTTCTCTATTTTCTCTTCCTAGGGGAATCTCTGGATGTCTCTCTTAAGTTCCTTCCGATTCCAAGCTGTTCAGAGATTGTGGTTTGCAGCTTGGGTATTCTCTGCTTTTTGAATACATCAGATGCCTATTTTCTGGGCTTGTGATATCTCACTCAGGAGGATATTCTCCAAGTCCATCCATTTGCCTGAAAATTTTAGGAGGTCATTATTTGTTACTGCTGAATAGTAGTACTCCATTGTGTAGATGAACCACAGTTTGTTAATCCATTCTTTAGTTGAGGGGCATCTAGGTTGTTTCCAGGTTCTTGCTATTACAAATAATGTGCTATGAACATAGTTGAGATAAGGCTGTTAGGGTATGAATGTGCGTTCTTTGGGTATATGCCCAATAGTGGTATTTCTGGATCCTTGGGGAGATTGATTCCCAGTTTTCTGAGGAACTGCCATACTGTATTTCAGAGTGGGTGTACAAGTGTACACTCCCATTAACAATGGAGGAGTGTTCCCCTTGCTCTAAATCCTCTCCAGCATAGGTTGTCATCTGTTTTTTTGACCTTGGCCTTTCTGACAGGTGTAAGATGGCATCTCAAAGTTGTTTTGATTTGCATTTCTCTGATGGCTAAAGATGTTGAACAATTTTTAAAGTGACTTTCATGCACTTGTAATTCTTCTGTTGAGAATTCCCATTTTTATGTCTGAACCCTATTTTTTAATTGGGTTATTTAGGCTTTTGGGCTCCAGTGTCTTGAGTTCTCTATATATTTTAGAGATCAGCCCTCTATCAGATGTAGGGTTGATAAAGATCTTTCCCCATTCTTTAGGCTGTCACTTGGTCTAATCCCAGCACTTGGAAGGCAGAGTTCCTCTAGATCTCTGTTAGTTCAAGGCCAAACAGCCAGGAGATGGTGGCACATACCTTTAGTCCTAGCTCTAGGAAAGTTGAAAGAGAAAGTAAAATAGCTATGCTGGGAAAGAAATATAAGGCAGGAAAAGGCAGAAGTTCTTCCTCTTTGTTTGCACACCCAGGCAGTCTGAGGACTTGTGGAGACAGGACCTACCCTGTTGGGCCTGAGGAGTTTGCTGGAAAATAACTGGCTGTGGCTTGTTCCTTGTCTCTCTGATATTGCAGTTTTCCCTCCAATATCTGGCTCCAGGTTTTATTATAGTACTAAAGAAAATGTAATCCCCATGTATTAAGGCTAGTTATGTTCTTATTTGGTTTGTATGATTTATAAAAGAACCTCAAATTTAAGAACAAATACTAAAAGTAAATGTGTTAAGTATTAAGAAAACTTCTAATTGATGGGCCTATACCTATTTACTGTTCTTTTTTTCCTATTTTGCACTTTTTCAAAATGAATCTGTGCCTTTTTCCTTTTCCTCTGTCCTTCAAACATATATATATATATATATGAATACACACATTTTCACCAGTTACTCTATTTTTCAATATAGAGTATAGAGTTATTAGTATGTGCTTTTTATGGCATGACTTATAAGTATACTACCCTATTTACATGTACTTTGTTCAGAGAAACCATCAACTTTCAGCTAGACAACCACTTTCTATGGATTCCCTTGCTTCCCATACCTTCTAGTCCTGTTGGCTCTCTACATTGGTTAAAAATATATTTAAAAGAAATTAGCCATCCCATTTCATTTGTTTCAATCCCTTATTGTGCTTTTCATAGTTGTTTAAAAATGCATATACAGATATGAATTTTCAAATTATTCTGTGGGTCAGACAGAAGGCTCAAGAGTCAGCACAGTGCTCTTTACATTGTAGAGACCAACTGTCATCTCCAGTCTTCCCATATCTCTATAGTCATAGTTATAGTGATATTATGTCTCTCTGTGTCAAACATACCATATTCTGTCATTATTTATTGTCTTTATAAGCATAATCTTTTCTTTTTGTGTAATTCTTCAGGTAAACAAGTATAACTTTATGTCTAATATGAACTCTGTCTTTGCTCACTAGCATAAATTCATCTTTGTAAATACTGAAATCCCATGAGATTTGATGATACAGCTTATATTCAATATTGTTACTAATAATTTTTTATGACTCTCATCCATGTCAACGATTGTGTTTCTCCAGAGAAGATTTCTCTCCCTGTTTATTTTGTCATTTCCACTGTTTAGCCCTACATGGAGGGAAACGGTTCCGGGATAGTGCAGATAAAATAAAGAATGCATGTGAACTTTCCAGTAATGCATTTATTTATAGTTGGTGGACAACATTAAAATTTTGATTGGGATCTCAAATAAAACTTAGCCAATGAAAGGGAAAATATTTAGCAGTAGGAAAGTGATGTGGGATGTCTATATGCTGTGAATAAAGGACTGTTTTGGCCATGGCAGGCACCATAGAAGAAGTAGGCGGGGAAATCAAAGCATAGATCAAAGAAGGAGCATCTAGTCAAAGGAGAAATGCTCCAGCTGCACATGATGCAAGATGTAAGGAAATAGGAAAGCCATGGGCTACGTAGCAAGACAGTATAATAGAAATGGGTTGAATTAAGATGAAAGAGTTAGCTACGAATATACCTGAGATATGGGCCAAACAGCATGACATTAATATAAGCATCTGCGTGTTTCTTTGGAACTTTGGGATGGTTGATCCAGATAAACGGCTACAAGCAGGTCCAAACCATGAGTCTAGTTGGGCCCAAATCCTCTTGTTACAGATGGCATGATTGTGGTCTGTCCCATTATAAACAATGGTCCTGCCTATAGGTTTAATAAAAATGCTGACTGGCTGAATGCAGACAAGAAGTGTGGGTGGGGCTACTAGACTAAAAAAACTCTAACATCAAAAAGAGCAGAGTAGAGACACCAGAGAAACCAGCAGATACAAAAGACAATTGTTCTACTCTAGAAAAAAAAAACTAAGTTGCATGACTAAACAAGATAAAAATCATAGACTAGTTTAAAGGTAAAAGAGTTAACAAGTTATATGTCTGGGCCCTATGCCAATCAGCATAAAATTCATTTAGGCATCTGTGTGTTTCTGTGAGACTTTGAGATTGCTAGTCCAGATAAACAGTGGCAGACAGGTTCTAACTTTGGGACTGGTTCCAGCCAAAAACCTCATGTTACAGGAAGGGGACTGACAGGTGGGGTGGGGAGAAGGACATTGAAGAGGTGGATAAATGAGTACTAAGTATAATTATATATATGTATATAAATGTGTGTGTGTGTATAATGATCTCATAAGGAAGATCATTATATTGTATGCTAGCTTTAAAAATATTAATGAAAAGCTGTTGCCACTGGCTTGTAAGCCAGGAGTATGTATGTACAATTTAAAAAATTCACCAGTTAGCTATGATATGAATATAACATTAGGAATCATGACTAAAGATTATTTCCAAAATAGAATTAGACATTATTTAGAGAAACTTGATCCTTCATTGATGAATTTTAGTAGCAACCATGACAGAAACAAACAATCCTCGTGTGATATAACTGACTACCATCTATATTAATATACAATAGTCCACATGCCTTGGCTTATTTTTATTTATTCAACCATGAATTAGTATAATCAGAGTACTCCTGTATGCATTTTTAAAAAGGCTTCCAAGGTATTTCTAGTGCATATACTTGACTGACAGCTTCTGTTGAATGGATAGTTTTGGTGACAACTGATGAGAGCATTAAAGTGGACTACAGTATTCTGGGAGCCTTTACCTCATACTATTATTCATTTACTGGAAGCCTTGATTTCCTTCAGATTCTTAGTGAGGTCTGCGCTGAGGGACAAGCTCACCCACAAACTTACCGTTAGTCTAAGAGAGACAATTTGTCAGAGTTCCTGTCCATCCTTCAATAAGATTTATTCCTTTAGTTTAGGCACTACTTACTTTTATATGAGTGGCCTTTAAAAAAAAAATCAGTGTCCTCTTCTGGAATCTTTGAATACATGCATCAGATATTTCCCTTTACAAGGTAGATACTGGATCCCTGGAAAGAAGTCAGAAAAGACATTGATTGGAGCGTGAGAATACTGTCATCCAGGTCACTGGTCTTAGGATCATACACTTGCAGAAAAAGAAATCTGCGAACATTCTTGGGGTTTTCCTTTCCTAATAAGATCTCTCACATATCAGTGCTGCTGCTGACACACAGTAATAAGCTCTTTTAGTGATGGGGAGACTTCATTTCTGATTTTCTAACTCAATTTGGCAGAGGAAAACACATTATCTAAGAATATGGAGTTTGAAAAGACAAATAAAACCTAAGTATTACAAAGCTGAAGTACCACTTCCCTGTAAGCTAGTTCTTATTGGCAGGTACCAAAGAAACAAAAGCTCACTGTGGTGCCTGTTATCAAACCAAAATGCATGCTGGCTGCCAAGCTTACTCAGTCTGTGGGTCCCCTTAGCACTTCTTACCCAGATCTCTACCCTATACTTCTCCAGCCCAGGAGCTTCCCTTCCCTCTCCCAGCCCTTAATTCCCATAAAACTTGCCATTTCAGCTATGAGCTGTCGTGATTCTCTTGTTCCCTCTTTTGTTCCACCTCTTTTATCTCCTGTTTCACTCTCCTGACCTGTCTCTTCTCTTGGCCTGGTTCAGACTGAACTCCCCCAGATGCCTCTGGCTGAGCCGTTCCTCATATCTACAGTAAAATCTTTCTTCTCAACCACATCTTGGAGCAGACATGTCCTCCTTTCCTGCCTGTCATGTCCTTACCTGTATGTGTTCTGCTGTGGACTCATTTATGAGTTTTCTAACGTAGGAGTTTCTTACTTATTCTTTTGTGTCTTCTTTTTTATTTGTCATGTGAAACTAACAGTGGCACCTAAGTTTTTCCTGCTTCACTTTAGTACTTTCTCCATATCTTACATAACCTCTTGAATGCACCTTAACTGGAAATATGATCAAAATTCACATAATAGCCTTTATCTACCTATGGCTCGTTTCGATAGTTTTCCTGCATTATCAATATCAGAAATTACTTTTTTGAGGCCAGAGATATGACTCAGCAGGTAAAGACACTTGATGCCAAGCCTGATGACATGAGTTGAATTTTCAGGGCCTGCATGATAGAAGGAGAGAACTGAGGTTCCCTGGGGCTGGAGGGATGGCCCAGTCATTAAAGGCAAGGCCTACCTCTGACTTCTGCATGTGGTCTGTAGCATGCACACATCCTCAATAGATAGTTAAATGAATAAATGTAATAACATATTATTTTAAGAAGAAAGAAATGGCTTTATCCCCTAAGGCCCTTGGGAGTTGATTTTTTTCCTGCTATCAGACCAGAGGATAGCTGTATCTGGGGAAAGGAGTGTAAGCCCAGTATTTATATGTGTAAATGTCACCCCTAGTTCTGCCTGATAAACAATGTACAGTCCTAAATGCAGCCAAACAGTGCCTTAACAATTCATGCCTCATGCTGTGTCAGGAGCAGAACATGTCTCTTGTTTACATATTGGGAGATTTTACAACGGGTGTATTTGAAATAAACTTTTTTCATATCACGTGTTTAGATGAGGGAATCATCAGATACTCTAAGAGCTGAGGGAAGCTTGACTCAACGGGGGTGAAAAATTAATTTTCAGTGTGAGCTAATACATTGACTTTCTACTTTGCAGTTAGAGGTCACCTTCAGATGCCAGGCTCAGATAGACCTAAGCTGCTAATAGATGACTATGTTGCTGAGACTGAATTTTGTTGATTCCTTTTTCAGTGATTTCTGCCTTTGTGCATGTCTTGATGCTGAGAAAAATAAAGTGAGAACTCTACTTGAGAAATGAATAGTGTCCTTTCCACAGTATGCAACAGAGAATGATGCCCAGGGTTGTGATAAAGTGTTCCAGGACTATAATGAGACTCCGAAGAAATAACAGTGATGTCTCATTTCAGCCAACTATTTCTACTTTTTCCAAATCTTTAATACTGTTAGGGAATCATTGGCAGTAAACATTTCTCAGAAGCACATAAGAAGTGAGGTATAGTCTATAAATTACTTTCTTGGGAGGCTTTGTATGCTTCAGATGATTTAAGAATATGTAGATTCAGCTTCTAATAATGGCCAAGTGCTGGGATTGATCTTTGTCTTAGTTATTTTTCAGACGGGATAGATGTTTTCTCCATTATTTTGAGCTGGCAGAGGTCTTACTCTTTTTCTAGTTAGTGTACAAAACAATGATTGTAGTGTGATAGTTTTATCCCTGTATGTTATTGTATTTAATTTATATTCACCACTCCCATCACTATGCTTCTATTAATCTCATTCCTTCCCCCCAAAAGAAGTCTGTCTTTCATGTCTTTGTTTTCATCTCTCCTTCCTTCCTTCCTTCCTTCCTTCCTTCCTTCCTTCCTTCCTTCCTTCCTTCCTTCCTTCCTCCCTCCCTCCCTCCCTCCCTCCCTCCCTCCCTCCCTCCCTCTCTCCCTCCCTCCCTCCCTTCCTTCCTTCCTTCCTTCTTTCCTTTCTCTCTTTCTCCTCCCCTCACACACACACAGGGTATATTTTTAAAATCTTCATGTGAGAGTTCTTTTCTCAAAGGTATAAGGATAAATGTTTGGCCCATGTGTATGTGTGTGCACTATGTATCATGGGTATGCCAAGTGTTTGTGGAAACCACAAGAGGGCATCAGATCCCCTTGAACTGGCATAAGGACAGTTGTGAGTCACTATGTGGATTCTAGGAGCCAAACCTAGGCCCTCTGCAGAAGCAGATGGTATTGTTAATTATTGAACAATCTCTTCAGCCCACAAGGAAAGTTCTTTTACATAGTTGAAAGTATCTTCTATTTTTCTTTCAAATTTCTTCTTTTCTAAGCAAAGCATTCCAATCTCTTTATTGCCAGTAGTAATAAAATTCCCAAACTGTTACAATCCTGGTTACCTACACAAGCCACTAGAATTCATTGCATTATTCTTAAAGTGTATTAATTTTACAAAGCAAGGCATTTCATTATGACATTTCAATAATGCATATATTATACACTGATCATATTTACTCCGTTATTATTTCTTTACATCTCCTCCTTTCTTTTTTCCCCTTACAGATTATCCATAGTCCTCTTTTTACTTTCATGTCAAGTTTTCGTTCTTAGGACCCACCTATATTAGATATACTTATCTTTGCGAAGCTGGCTTATTTTACTTTACATGATATTCATTTTCACCCACAATCCTGAAAATGACATAGTCCAGTTCCTCTTAATGGTCAAGTAAAATATCTCTTTGTATAGATAATCCGAGTCTATTCATTTATCTGTTGGTGTAAATAGTGCTTCAGTTAACGGGGGTGTGCAAATATCTCTGCTGAAATTTATTTTTGTTCAATAACCAAAATCAAATAGCTGAACCATATAATTTTTCCTTTGTGTTCGGGAAGAAACATCCATGATTATTTCCATAGTAGCTGGCTGGACAAATTTACCTTCCCAGCACCAGCAGCAGTTACTAAGGGTTCCTCTCCTTCCACATTCTTACTGATAATTGCTGTCTTTTGTGCCTTTTTTTTAAGACAGGTTTTCTCTGTGTAACAGCCCTGGCTGTCTTGTAATTCGTTGTGTAGACCAGGTTGGCTGAACTTCATGAGTGCAGGATTAAAGGTGAGTGCCACCACTACTGACTTGTTCTTGATGATAATTTGTGGATCTCACTTGACTGGGGTAAGAGATAATCTTTGTATAGTTTTTACTTAATTTTCTCCTTATGGTCAAAGATGTTGAGAATTTTTACATGTATTTAGCTCTTTGTTTTCGGAACTATTCGATCTATTTTCCCATTTATAATGAGATTATTTGCTCTGATGGTATTTGATTTCTAAAAATTCTTTGTATATCCTCAGTATTAAACCCTTGTTACAGGAACAGTTGGCAATTTTCTTTCATTTTTCATACTCTGTTGATTGTGGGTTTTTTTTTTTTTTTTGCTGTGCAGATGATTTTCAAATTGATATAATCCTAGCTATTCTTGTTTTTATTTTTTGTGCCACTGGATCTTAACTCAGAAAGTCATTGCCTAAGCCTTGATTTTTGTTCTAAGACATGGTTTCCCTATGTAGCTAAGGCTAGTATTGAAATTTTAACTTTTCTGTTTCAATCTTTCAAGGCAGTGATCATAGGTGCGGACTACTATGACCAACAACTTTTCTACTGCCATTTTCAGAAGAAAGAATTTACTTTTGTGCAGCTATGTTTAACCTCTCTCCTTCATTCCCACTATCCCCCACCACATATTCTTCCTTTGAAGGCTAGAAGCCAAACTAGGTATACTAAGTAAGTGTTTGAGCATACTAGGTAAGTGTTCTTTTACTGTGCTATAACTTCAACCCCCTATACCTAGATTTTGAAGGCTTTTTCCTATTTCCTCCAGCAGTTTCAAACTTGCAGGTCTTAGCTTAAAGGCCTCATGCTAGCTTGAATGAGAATGTTCCTCCCAGCCTCATATTTGAACACTTTCTTCCTAGTTAGTGGCTGTATTTTGGGAGGTTATGGAGAAGTGTAGCTTGTTGGGGGAAGTTCATCACCGGGTTTGACAGTTTAGAACCGCACAGATGGCTGTCTCCTTTTCAGTATGTCTGTTTGGAGTCTCCACTTCCATCAATTGTTTGCTTGTTTTCATACAGGGCCCTCAAACAGCATCCAAAATTTTGTTCTCTTGTGCAAATAATCTTTTGTTTACATCCAGGTTTTACTGGTTGAGACTCATGGGCCTCCTCTTTTTTCCTGGAGGAAATGTTTCAATTTGGAGGCGTATGGCACACAGCAATACCCTAGCATTATGTCCTATCCCTCTGGGACTGTAAACCCAAATAAACTATTTCTTCTCCAAGTTTGCCTTGGGCAGGGCATTTTATTGCAGCAACAGAGAAGAAACTAGTCTTTGATGCATTTTGAGTTGATTCATGTACAGCCTTTGAGATCACAATTCATTTGCATCTTTGTCATGTGAATGTCTAGTTTCTCAGAACTATTTAAGAGGAATCACACTGTTCTCAATGTGGGCTTATCCAAGCACCGGAACGGGATAATCACCCTTTTATTCTGAACACTGTAGATCTAATTAATGTTGTCTAGACTCTGTCAGGCTTTTACTTTTAGTAGTAATATGCTCGTATTCTCACCTATTAATTTGTAAATAACTGACATATTCAGAACTTCTGAAACTTATGCTACTGTCTTTCTTCTACTGCTACCACTGTGACAATCACAGTGTGCTCTATATGCTCTTAGGGATTTTTTTTATGATACTATATATCTTTATCTTAAATATTTATTTATTTATGTATTTTATGTGCAAGAGAGCTCTTCTTGGATGTATGTCTGCATGACAAAAAAGAACATCTTATCCTATTACAGATGGTTGTGACCCTCCATGTGGTTGCTGGGAATTGAACTCAGGACCTCTAGAAGAGCAGCCAGTGCTCTTAACCACTGAGCCATCTCTCCAGCCCCACTATTTATCTTTTGAAACAGGATAAAGTCTTATTTTTTTACCCTAAGAATTCATAGAGAAGTATAATAAATTGTCCAAGATCATATGGCCAGAAAATTCTGGAGCTAGAATTTAATCATCTTGCTCCAATTTCTTTGAAACTTCCTGTTTAAATATTGGAAGTCATGTATCAGAAAAACTCTCTTTTCTTATCAATTCCAAATGATTCCTTAGTTTATTTGTATTTAAAAGCTCATGCTTTTAATCACTACATGTTGTTGCTTCCCTGTAATGATAGATGTATTCAAATATTTAATCTACTGCTATGTGATTCTATGTCACTCGATGTTTTGCTGTGTGTCTGGGTAGGAAAAGCTTAACCAGTGGACTAAAGCTCCAAAAGTGTTATGAATTTCTGGATAAACTCTTAACTTGAGCACTCTGGAGCAGGGACTAGATCTCTGTTAGTTAGATGCCAGCCTTGCCTACATAGCTAGTTCTAGACAAGCTATAACTACATAGTAAGACCCTGTTTCAAAAAATTATATAAGTATTTGAGGATTTAGACATGTATAATCTGATTTGAAAATTGTACAATATAAGTATATACATGTATCAAAACATTCAATTTACCCCAAAATATGTATGCTACTTTTGTTTTTGTTTATTTGTTAGGAATAAACTGAAATAAAAAGTTCATAGAGATTTATTTTTTTAACATTTCACGAATATATTCTGCAAAACGGGCATAGCATTAAACTCACTTCTAATGACTTATTCTTATGCCCATAGATTAGTGGCTCTTTCAGTGTTCAAAGAATAAGAGTATATAGAATTTTCAGCCGTAAATGGTATAACTGCACCCACAACCCTTAATCCCCAGGATCAGGAATCATTGCAGAAGCAAGGGTGAAAAGACTGCCATGGATGACTAAAAATAAGCAGTGATTTTTGGAGGCAGTATAGCAGTTGCACATAGAATTTATATAGCCATTGAGACAGCATGCGTAAGATGTACACAAGGGCAATCCAGGCAAAATGCTAGCATGGAGGGGGAAGATGAGCATGATGTCAACCTGTAGCTAAGGAGCTATTGGCAACTGATAATTTGTTAGGAGAGTCATTTTTCTTTAAGGGTGTGGTTCCTGGTGGGTTGACCATACTCTTATAGATGGTCACAATCCAATAGTAAATGAATAGCACCAACTGTAGTTGATGGATTCAAAAAAAATAAAAAAAAGATGACATGCAATTGTGTGGGTAGGGAAGTGGATTAGATCTAGGAAAAGGAGGGAAAGGAGGTGAATATGATCAAATACATTGTATAAAATTCTCAAAGAATTAATACAATGTTGCAGAATACTATTTAAGGTGTCTTACTTTTGTTTATGTTGTATTTGTTTAACACTGTGTAGCTGTGTTACTTTGTCTGCCTAAAACACCTGATGGTCTAGTAAAAACTCACCGCCTATATAGCGAGGCAGGAGAAAGGATAGGCAAGGCTGGCAGGCAGAATATATAGAAGGAGAAATCTGGGGAAAGGGAGGAAGAGACCAAGGAAGGGAAGATGTCAGGGACCAGCCACCCAGCCAGCCAGAGTAAGAGTGAAAGTAAGATTTACAGAAGAAAAAGAAAGGTAAAAGCCCAGAGGCAAAAGGTAAATGGAATAATTTAAAGTTAAGAAAACCTGGCTAGCAGCAAACCAAGCTAAGGATGGACATTTATAAGAAAAAATAAGTCTCTGTGCATGACTTATTTAGAAGCTGGGTGTCAGGCCCACCCAAAAAGTCAAAGCAACAATCTTTTGCCATTCCAATGTGGGGCTAGAATAAAAGAAAATCCAACAACCATATACAGAATAAGTATATTAAAAATAAAAACAAAGTAATCAAAAATTACAAGGTTTTCATTTCATTTATCACAAGAAGGTTTTTTTCTAACAATGAATTCTGTTCAAATATAGAGTTGATTGCCTCAAAGGGTTGTACTTGTGCCTTATATTATTTTAAAATTGAGTTCAAGATGCAAAATATTCTCCTGGTAATTTTTAGCTATATTTGCTTTAGCACATTGTTGAATGATGTTTTCAGTTCAGATCTTATCATCCAATATTATAGCTATACCTTTTAATTCAATTAATTTTTTAATAAGCTTTGTAGTCCTTCACCCAAGTCCTTGACATAAATGATATGTCTGATTATTTATTTATAACCCCATTCCAAAAATTTGAATTATTTTTAAATAATAAAAGTATGTAAGCTATAAGGTTAAAACATAACTATATTATTTTTTAAATACTAAAATTAAGATCATTTTGTAAGGAACTAAAATAATATTTGCCAAATAGTAATCTCTCACTGGGTTTTGATTATTTAAAAATTAAATGTTAGGGTGTATATAATAATGTCTTTTTGAAATTTTCTGATAATATGCATTTTCTTGAGTGTTTAAAAACAAGAAATATATAATACTCAATCTGAGACTATTATTTTACATTTCTGGGTGATATTTGAAATCAGAGAACTTAGTTGTACATTGACAAAAAGGTACTGATTTTTCTCAGACATATTTTTAAAAATAAATTTAACATTAAAATATCTATAAGCATTGAGAAAAATTTTATGTAACTCAGGCTGGCTTTAGACTCGATATGTAGCTGAGGATGACTTGAATTTCCAATCCTCCTTCCTGACTTCATTGCTTGAGTGTTGTGTTGAGACACAGGTGTGTATCACATCACTGGTTTCATGGGGTACTGAGTTTCAAACCCCTGTACTTCATGCATACTGCATAAGCACTCTGCTAATTGAGCATCATTCCCAGTCCTAAAGTTAACTTTCAAACAAATTATTTAAAGGCTACTAGGTAACATCTCTGACTCGAGATTTGGAGGCTGATAAATTTTTTGTTAGCGTTTGAATTTTAATTTGACTATCAATAACAGAGTAGTGTTACAACAGAACTATATTGCCTCCATTCAAAACTGATTCCCGTCATTTATTAGTTTCTGGCCTTAGGAAATAAACTTCATGTTTCTCTTCAAGAGTTTTCTCACTTGTAAATTATGATGGCTGTTGCTGTTGCTGTTGCTGCTGCTGCTGATAAAAAGTATTTGACATCAAAGGGCAATTGTACAGATTAAATAAACTGGCTGATCAAAAAAAATTCTCAGAGTCAGCTGCATATTGCAATCACCTGGTGATCTTAAGAACCACTCATGCTTGGATGGATGGATGCCACCCACAGACACACTGATTTAATTGCTTTCCAGTGAGACCTGGTCATCTGGAATTTTATGGCTATCCAGATGATTCTAATTTGCAGGCAAGGTTAAAAGCCCCTGATCTAAATTAATTATAAAAGCACCTGGCAAATATTAAGCACTTGGTAGCTGTTAATTATTATCATAAGGCTCAGACTTTCAGGTAATAGTTTTCTTGATTTTGCTAGAAGAGTAAAAGGTCAGGCGTAAGTGACAGATACATATTCTTGTTAACTTCCCTTTCTGATAGAATAATAGATTTGCAATTCTGTTTTGCTCTATTTACACATTTTCTTCGTCATCTATCCTACTTTTTTGTGGGGGGGGGGGCTGGCAGTGAGAGGCAAACTATAATCCAATAATGCTGACCCGATGGATACAGATAAGTGTGCAATTTGTTCCAGATTTATTCCATAAAACGTCTTTTAAAAGTATTAAATTCAAAAGTTTTTTCCTTGTCCCCTTCTGATTTATGCAGGTAGCTCTAGCTAACTGATTTATAGGGCAATCAAGCTCCTCTTCCAAGAGAGTCCATATGGAAGGTCTTGATAACCTTCCCCCAACCACAACATTAAAGCTGTTTGATTACAATCTTCTTATTTTCAAAGAATACATAGAGATGAAAGGATTTTCAAAATGCGGTCAGATCTTTAAAAACAGCATGGGTTTTAAGGGAAGATAAAAACACTAAGTTGTATTTATTTTATTAAGAAGATAACTCATAACACAGAAAGAGGAGGTTCTTGCTGAATGAGTGCATGATGTTCCTCTTGCACTTGCTTAAGCTTAGCATCTGAGCAGCCAATAACAAATTATCATCTTATGTGTTTTAAAGAAATATATCTGAACAACTTCAAAGTATGGACATTTATTTTCAAAAACACTTGCTTCATCTAAACAATTCAGTTGACTCTAACACTCAGAGGAAGTGCTTACATATTAGGATTTTTGCTCTAAAGTTTAGTTTACTGAGCCACATTCCAGCCACAAAATCCCATGCTTTATAATATATGAAAAAGACCTGTAACACATCTAAAAAGTTAAGTTATGAGTTTACGAGGACCAATTGAAACTACAGCTGCAGGTTCAGTAAGACCTAACATTGGCGAAGTTATTTCATTCAAGTGCAAGTCTGCTATGCATAGGCGGTTCTTTCATGGTTTGACTGCCTCGAGGTTTTTAAAATCTCAATTTCCTGCAAAGGGGTAGAAAATGACTAGAGATTCCACTAGATGAAGCAAGTCATCTTAAATCTGTTATAACTCAGTGATGCACTTCTATAGATGCCCAGACCCCTTAGCCACAGCAGAATCTCTGGGACTGCAAAAGAATCAATATATATTAAGCTCTAAAAATGATTTCTAATAAACACCAATTGTAGGGGGAAAAGTAGAATTTGATATTATTCAGGGATAAACTCTCATCTCCATTGGGAGATAAAATGTCTACTTTAATTTCAATAAGGGCATAGGCTTTTAGAGCAGTGTTCTGCCCCCAGGCTAAAATTCAGTCATTAGCTCCACTTTTTAGTGTGTTAATTTAATTAACTTTAAACTCACCCAGTAATAATTTAACTCCTATCTTCCCATTCCATTTGTATGGATTTAAAGAAAAACGTTTTTAAAATTCATTAGAAACATTTTACTTCTTGACATTAGTTTTATTTTAAAATCATCTATCTGAAAAACTTCAAATGGTTTATGGAAATGAAAAGAAAAAGAAACAGAAAAAGAGAGAGGTAGTAAATGTCTGTTCACGGAGTAATTCTTTCAAGTTTATTGTAACTTGTAATTCTCAAAGTAATAAAAGTGAGAAGAAAGTTAGGAAAATGTAGGAAGGAAATTTTGCCCTGATAACTGTATTCCAAACTCTGGGAGCACTTATTTTATAAGGTTCCTTGAGAAGCAGTATGCTCACAGATCTATCTTGTCTTTTGTTATAAAACAGTGAGGTAGCAATTATTTATTTCCAAATTCTTCTCTCCTGATCCTTTTTATTTGTTGGGTACTAATATACGGCAAGCACAATGCTGTGTATATGGTGATAATCACTCAGACATTTAAGATGTGTTTTCATGAGAAATTTCTATGAGAGTTTTACTATTCACCTTGCATTCTTAGATTTTTCTAAAATTATTTTATTTTATTTTATTTTATTTTATTTTATTTTATTTTATTTTATTTTATTTTATTTTATTTTATTTTATTTTATGCATATGGGAGTTTTGGCTGTGTGTATATCTGTGTACCATATGCGTGCCTGATGTCCACTGAGGCCATAAGAGGGCATGGGGTCCCCTGAAATTGGAGTTACAGATGGCTGTTATTCACTGTGTGAGTATTAGGTATCAAACCCAGGACCCCTTGAAGAGCAGCTAGTGATCTTCACTATTGAGCCATCTTTCCAACCCCCAGCTTGATTTTTAAAAAAATGACTCCATTCTCTAAGTGAACTATGTACCCTTTTCCTTCAGAGCTTCAAATGACATGGCCCTGGTATCCTAATTGCCTTAGTTTATTTTTCATCTCATTTCCATGGGTTGAAATTCAGTCAAGATGAAATATTACTTTCCCTATAAACTTACTTAAGATTTCACATTCAAAACTGATTTCTCTCTCTTTCCTACTCCTAACCAGAATTTTTTACTTACCATGCACCACTAGCTGCTGTATTATTGTTTAAATTCGAAGAGCATCACAGATTGCTAGCTTTGAAGATATTTTCACTGAATTGTGAGCCCTAGACTCTTGGCCAGAAAGTAGTGGTGTATGCCTTTAATCCCAGCACTAAGGAAGCAGAGGCAGACAGATCTCTGTGAATTTGAGGCCAGCTAGGTCTACAGACTTGAATTCCAGGACAACCACAGAGAAATCCTGTGTTAAAAAAACAAAAAAGAAAAAACATACATCTTTAAAAAGAAGATTTTTAACCTTTACGCATTTCCAAGTCATTTCTGTTAACAAACCTGGGGCATATATGCTTGCTTAATTGAGTTCGGAATTCTAGGATAGTCCTGTGTTTTTACTTTTAAGATTTTTCTTTCACATTAAGATGGAATTCTTTTGCCCTTTATACATTATCTAATTTGAAGTGCCAAAGAACTCTATTCCTAACTACTCATCTATCTTACAATGCCCTTTAAAGTCATATTTATCCTACTCTTTCAAGTTGAAGGCCACTCTCTTTGATGAAAAATGAAGGAGAAAAATAGGAGTTAAATCATTTTACTTACTTTTCTGTCTTCTGATAGTATTTGACCCAAGCAGTCACCTTGCTCATTTTTATTCTTTTTGTGCCAAGTGTAGCCAAAAACTAAAGAAATCCTTTTTAGTCTGTAACATGCTGATAAGCCTCAGCTCACACAGACATTTAGTCTTATGGGTACTGTATGTGCATGTTCCTGCCATTCTTTGATTTTGTCCTTGGCTATAATGGTCATTCTTTCTTTTATACAAGTCCTTTTTAAGTCAGGCAGTCAACATCGTGACTCCATTACTTTTCTCCCTTAATGTCTATTCTAACAGAAACACGCACATTTGTAAAGACAAAAGTGTGATGATCAGGAAAATGTCTTTTGGGACCAAGCACATTTGGGTTCAAGATACTACTTTGCCTATTATTAGAGTCTCTTCAGCTTTCACTCTGGGATAAGAAAATGTATTTACTAAGATAGAAACTATGATGATGAGCCATAGTGAACATAAAGCCTGGATATAGCCACCAACACATAATAAACATCAAGTATTTAGAAATGATGATTAAAAGCATGAGTTTTGAAAAATAACATCACTGTTATCATCTTTAATATGTTTATATCTTTCTTATTTACGTGTATGAGTGCATGTTTGTCTGAGTTTATGTGTACCACTGGTGTGAAGGAGGCTTTGGAGTTAGGGGAGAGGGTGTCTGATCTGGAACTGGGGTTACAGATCGTTGTGAGCTGTTGTGGGTGCTAGAAAGTGAACTTGAGTCGTCTGCAAGAGGAATAAGCAAATGCTCTTTATGTACTCAGCCATTTCTTCAGGTCTGAGATATGGTCTTGAGGGAGAATGTGGGTACTGCAAAAGTGAGGACATATGTCAGAGAAGTATAGCCCAAGTGTCAGAATTTCTCCATTTTAAATTCTGGGCTTATATGTCTCAGGTAAATATAAAAACACATACATTCTTCATTTTTTCTGTTGCAGAAATTATAATAGTTCCCCTGGAGTATTTCCCTCAATATCTGGCTTATTATAGCCATGTTGGAAGCCTTACTTCATATTATTGAAGAGATTAGAAAAGAGACTAAACTTTTCAGGCTTTAACAATACCAGAAATCTATCTTAAATATGGTAGTATTGTGGGCTTTTGTTAATGACCTACAGTTAAACATACTCAACTGTGAAATTATAAAAAAATTCATTTTCTCTAATTCAATTTTGATAGTTAGTTTTCTGATTAATAAAAAACAGTATGTCATTAGTTATTTTATTTTGTAATCTTTCATAGTCCTCAAAATCTGCACTCTGAGATACATGCAGAAAATTTTCCTTATCCTAATGCATGTTGAAATGTACATGTGCATTTAAATAGTATAGCCCAGGACAAAAGAAGGGACAGACCACTTAAAAATTCTGTCGTTGGATTCTTTATGTAATTTCATTGTGTTCTTATAGACAGTATTTTTAAAAACTGAATTAGATAGCTAAGCAGTTTAGAACTTGACTGAGTTTTTCATAGTGAATGAGTGATGAAGTATGTGAATAAATTCTCTCTGATTCCAGAACTCATAATTATACAAGTTTCCTCTGTCTTTTCCTTGAGTTGGACTAACTCTTTCTATGAAGATGTTTAGACGCCTGGTTTCCAGAGAAAATACAATTTTGGAGCAATGTTAAGGGGACTTTATTGAATACTAGACACATCTGACTTATTAGTATTGGCAATTAAGTACTAATAAAGTTGCATTAAAGTAAAGCTATAGTGTGTGGGGCACACAATATGTTGCCACCACATTGCAAATATAAATGATGCAAATATAAAT
This sequence comes from Phyllotis vaccarum, assembly GCA_033318265.1. Classification (NCBI taxonomy): domain Eukaryota; kingdom Metazoa; phylum Chordata; class Mammalia; order Rodentia; family Cricetidae; genus Phyllotis; species Phyllotis vaccarum. Next base: position 105,099,395 of record JARWLC010000013.1, read on the forward strand.
GGACATATGCTTGACATATGTTTCATATTATTAGAAAGGAATAGTAAGTGCCAAATGTTGCATCCCATTTGAATTCCAATAACCAAATGTCACTCTACACAGATGACACTCACTCAAAATTATGGTTCTAGAAAATAAGACAAGTACATAAAATGTACTTAGTTCATAGATTGTATTTAGTTTCAGTTTCTTGGATGCTAGAAATAATTAGGATCCGTGTAAAAATTAGTTCTACTTTGCTTTTTCAAAGAGAGCTTCTACTTGTTACCATAGATTTTAATGTCTCTCTGTTGTTGGTGCTCAGGTCCTCTTAAATGATCATAATTTCCTCATCTGCTCACCCTTAATAACTAGAGCATTTGCTTTTGACATGGCCTCAAGCCAACCAATAACTGCCCTAAAGAATTTTATCTTTTCTTCCTATTATGATGAGGGAGGCAAACAGGAAACAACACAAAGCCACAAAAATTGTCTGTTGTTCTCAGAGAAGCAATTTTTTCAAACTTAATATTTTATTTGAAAATTCCACACAATGCACCCCAATCACACTTGCTTCCCATTTCTTCCAGGTCCACTCTCCCATTCTTGTGCCCTCACCCAAAAGAAAAATATATACACCAAGTCCCATCTGTGTTGCCCATTGTCGTTGGAATTTTTTTTTTTTTTTTTGCACTTTAAGGAGCCTGCCACCTAGCACCTAAATAACTCTCATATCAAGGCTTATTCCTACTTATAAATGCCTGGCCTTACTTTGGCTTGGTTTATTTGCCAGCTTTCATTAACTTTAAATTATCCCATATACCTGTTGCTTCTGGGCTTTCCCCATACTCTTACTTTTGCAAACCTTATTCTTACTCTGTGGCTTGCTGTATAGCTGTATAGTTCTGTAGCTGTGCAGCTGGGTGGCTTGCCCCTGGAGTCCTCCTCATCTGGATATTTCCTCCTTTATTCCTCCCATATTTCTCCTTTTATTTATTGATATTTAGGATTCCATTCCAGTTTTTTAGAGCCCTGGCCAATAGTAATTATCTTGGCCTTCCCAGGGCTCTGATGTCAAGCTCCATTTAAGAAGACTTTTCACTTTCAACCTTTCCCCTTATACCCTCTCTCACATTGCCAGAAGTCACACAGCATATCTCTGACCCCTCTCTTTCCCCCCTCTCCCCACTCTATCTTTATCTATCTGTCTTTCCCTACATATATCTGTGTATTTTCTCCCCTTTCTTACTCTATAATGAAGTCTCTCCACATGGCCCAGTCTAAGTGTCTTTTTCCATGGCCAATGAGCATGCTTGCAAGGGGCTACCATCTGCTGCTATCCACTGACAGCCACAGGTATTCGTGTTATCATGATATAACATTTATACTCTCTGCCTGCTAGTACCACCCATCCTTTCTCCTGTCTTATTATTGGCCATTCAGTTCTTCATTGGAAAATCAGGTGTTTCAGACAGGCAATGTAATATTTTCATGGAGTTAAACAAATGCATCATAAAACAAAAGCAACACATCTTTAAATAATATCTTACAACATTCTCCTTCTTTTGCTTAAACAAAAATGAAAGGTTTTTACTTTAACACAGTATAACTATACACAACAGTTATTAAGTAAGAATTAATTGTACAATGTTCTGTCCATTTGTAGTTAGCATATTCAGAGAAAATAGTGCATTATCTATCATAACTTAGTGAATCTAAAGTATTACACCTAATACACTCTCAATCATAAATGAGGAAAATGACAATTATAACTTTTAGCTGTGAACTCCATCAAAAAAACCCCCAGAAAGATGTAATATTATTTAACAACAGAGACATTTGGCTACTTGGATAGTCATCCAAAGTTTCTCTGCAATGTCAGGGTATCCATAATCAGCCTACAGGCTCAGAATATCTGGCAGACTTTTCAATGAAGCAGGAAGTTTGGAAGACTGTACTGCCTATATTGGCAAACTTTGTTAGCTATTTTCCTCTGTGTCCTGCAGAATGTCTGGCAGTTTCTTCTGACTGTAGAAACCTGAAGGACCATCTATCCTTTTTTGGGTAAAGTTTAGCAGTCACTTTCCTGTGGGTCCTGCATGGCCAGTTTATACAACATACTGTTAGGCAGTCCAAGAAAGAGTAGCTTCTTGCCCAAATGGCTAGTCTTCCTGAATATCTAGCAAACTCCATGAGCAGTATTTTTGATGCCCATTATCTCTGAAGTAAATAAGTTCTGTCTGGAACAGATGTGTCTCATTATTATGAAAAACTTTAATAAAACATTTTAAATGCCATATTCTATAGGCCTTTGAACTGTTTGTAGAACATTTATTTGTCTAAAATATACCTTTCAAACCTTGAAAACATACATAATGTGACTACAAGTTTGATTATTATAGATTAACTACTAACATCATTTCTTAATTATTTATATATTATATAGACATATATGATATATGTCTACATAATTTTTAAATTATACATTCCATTTTAAGTGAACTATATATTTCTACTCTGATAGAAACATAAATACAGTATAAAAATTAACTTTAAATTTATATCAATATATCAAAGTCCATTCCTATGCAAAATATCTGAGATTAATAGTAGTCTTTTAATCCTATATTACACTAAATTAGAACAAATATTCATGACCTATTGAATAACCAACAACTACTCACACCTCACCTCTGCTTCCTGTTGTCTGTGGGCACAGCATTAAGGGCCTAAGGAGAAAATTTAAGATAATGACTAAGTCCTGGAAAGACCAGCTATAACCTTTTTTGATAGATACCACCTCTCAAGGTTCAGAAGATCTTCCCCTGATCACACCTGATCCATATTATTCCTGAAGGAATCTATAACCTCTTATCTCCTCTGTAAACAAAATTCTAAAGTATTTTTGATTTTCATTTGACAAATATATTTTTGATTTTTTTAAAGATAAGTTATTCTTAAAGTATATAGGCTAATTTATTTCAATAGTCCCATTCTTTTTATTAATCTTATCCATATTTTTCTTCTTTTAATTTGAGAAAAAATTAAAAATTTATTTTACATACCAACCACAAGTACCCCCTCATCTCTCCACCTTATCTCCCCAGCCTCCCCCTGCCAACCCCTATCTCCTTCTCAAAAAAGGTAAGGCTTCCCATGAGGAGTCAGCAAAGCCTGGAATATTCAGTTAAGGTAGGTCCAAGTCCCTCTCAGTGTATCAAGCCTGTGCAAAGTGTCCCATCATAGGGACTGTCTCAAAAAACCAGTTCACGTACCAGCTATAGATCCTGATCACACTGCCAGGGGCCCCTCAAACAGACTAAGTTTCACAACTGTTTCTCACATGCAGAAGGCCTAGTCTAGTCCTATACAGGTTCCACAGCTGTCCATCTAAAGTTCATGAGTTCCCACTAACTTGGTTCAGTTGTCTCTGTAGATTTCCCTGTCATGATCTTGACCCTCCTTATTCAAATAATCTTTCTTCCATCCTTCAACTGGTCTCCCAGAGCTCAGCCTAATTCGTGGCTGTGGATCTTTACATCTGCTTCAGTCAGTTAATGGATGAAGGCTCTATGATGGCAATTAGGGTACTCACCAATCTGGTTACCCAGGTAAGCCAGCTCAGGCACACTTTCTACTACTGTTAGTAGTCTAAACTGGGGTCATTGCTGTGAATTCCTGGCAATTTCCCTAGCATCAGGTTTCTTCATAATCCCATAATGGCACCCGCTATTAAGACATCTCTTTCCTTGCCCTCCCTCTCTATACCTCGGCCAACTTGACCATCCTGTTCCTTCATGTTCTCATTCCCCCCTCTACTCTATTGCCCTCCTTCGTGCCCAGTTTACTCAGGAGATTTTATCTATTTCTTTTTCTCAGAGTGTTCCATGTAATCCTCTTAGAGTCCTCCTTGTTATCTAGCTTTTCTGGAGCTGTGGGTTATGGTCTCAAAAGTCTCTCTTTCAATTCCAAGTCTCTTAGCAGCTGTCCTTTGCTTTTCAAGAATCAAAAAATTAAGAATCAACACAGTAACATATATAATCCAAACTCCCTGGATATTATAATTTTTTATTACTTTTATTCTCTCTTTAAACACTTTGTTTTTAAACTATTCTTTTTTCTATGACTATACCCCTTTTCTTTTCTTAAACCTAAGTGCCAAACACACTGTAGCCTGTTTAGAGGTTTTTCCCTCTGAACCTCTTTTACTGTGAATCTATAGTCTTTTTTGACCACATGAGCAAACTTTAGACTGCTAAGTAATATGGTTATCTGGCTTCAGCTTTGGTGCCTGGTTCTGCCTACTTCATGGCCATGAAAGCCAAGCCTATAACCTTTGGCCATTCAGAGGTGCATTTCAGCAGGACCTGTATTCAACCCCCCAAGCTATGGAATGCTGGTACCTTGTACTGTGGCAGGCATTTTTTTTAAACTTACTTTTTTGTTTTCTATTTAGTCTGAAAAATGTTTAAATGCTGTGCTGTACACAGGAATTTTTTAAGGTGCAATATTTTTTTAAGCTTTCTCAGACTCTACACAGAAATATGAGCACCATTTTGATATGCCAAAAAGTCGTGGTTTTTTGGGGTGGTGCCTCCCAAATAAATCATACATGGAGGCTTATTCTTACTTATAAATGCCCAGTCATAGTTTGGCTTGTTTCTTCCTGGCTTTCCTTAACTTTAAATTGTCCCGTTTACCTTTTTTTTTTTCCTCTTGGCTTTTCCCATTCTCTTACTTCTGTAAATCTTACTCTTACTTTGTGGCTTGCTGTATAGCTCAGTGGCTGGCCCCTAGTATTCTCTTCCTTCTCTGACTATTTCCTCCTTTTTCCTTTTGTTTCTCCTTCTTAAAGTATATTGGCTAATGTATTTCAACAGCTCCTTTTTTTTTCTTTTTTACCTCATCCATATTTTTTCTGACAGCTCTGCCTATTCTTTCTCCTTCCTCATTATTGGCTGTTTAGTTTTTTATTAGTCCATCAAGTATTTTAGACAGGCAAAAGTTTTAGCCATGGATGTCCATGAGGCAATGTTGATGTCTGTGATCCATGTTACTTCCAGAGGCCAAGTTGATATCTCTGTTCTGTGTTCCCACTGGAAGGACCATATTGAGGTCCATGGTCTGTGTTTCTCCTGGCTGATATAGGCAAGGAAGCTTCATTTGCACATTCATAATTGAGAATAAGAGACATTGAAGGACTCCGTGACAACCCCTCCCGCAAAGAAAGAAACACTATAGACAGGAAAGCCATTGAAGAGAGTTTTTAAAATCGTGTGTGAGTTTCTGAAAAGTAGCTCATCACATTTGATGGTTTCTGTCAGGGTTGGAGGGAGCACTCAGTTGCCTTTAAGGGCTGGCCACTGAGAGTTGCCCATGCTCCAGTGAGTATATCAACTGTTGTGGAATATTATTTTAAGGTGTGCTACTTTTGTTTATGTTGCATTTGTTTAACTCTGTGAAGCTGTGTTACTGTGCCTGTCTACTGTCCAGAAAGTATAAGCCTCGGAACAGGCTCACTACTGAATTCTGCCAGACCTAGAGAAGAACAAGCATCAGTGCTCCTCTGTTTGCAATTTCCTTGATGAATGTAAATGCATTTTTTTACTCTTTTTTATAGTTTTGAAAGTAAAATGTAATTACATTACTCTCTCCCTTTTCTTTCCCCCTTCAGCACCTCCCATGCACCCCTTCCTCACTGTTTAATAAATACATGGCTTCCTTTTCTTTGTTATCTCTCTCTCTCCTATTCTGAAACAAATTAATACAACATTTGGTAAAATAGGCATTAACTAGATTCAACAAGCATTCAAAGGATCACACAATACAATCAAGATGATTTTATTCCAGGGATGCAGATATGTTTCAACATATGTAAATCAGTAAATATAATATAGTATACCAGTATAATCAATGGTAGTATTCATAAAATCATTTCGGATACATTGTGAAAAGGCTGTATTTAAAGTTCATTATCTCTTCTTATTAAAAAGCCCCAAGTAACTATCAATGAAGAATCACAATTCAAAATAATAGAAGAAATATATTTGAAATCTAGTTGAGGGGTAGAGATGAACAAGATAGGGTAATGAGGGTATGTGAATATAAATAAAATGCATGTTTTACATGTGTGAAGCTGTCATATTTACAACTCATCTTTGTCTATAAAATAATAAAATTAAATACAAGAAAAATATAAGTATGAGACTCCAAAATATTAAAAAAAAATAGTCAGCGTAACTAGATATCAATCAAAAGTACATTGAGATCCTATGACATGTCAGTCATGATCGTTATTCAAAAAAAGTAAGAAATATGGTTTAGATGTGGATACAGTGTGTGAATATGTGGGGAACATCTTTATATTCCATTGATGTTGCTAGAAATTAATGTAGGCAATATGGAAATCAGTATGGAGGTTTTTCACAGAAACTAAAATTAGTTCTACCATTTCACCCTGCCATTCCACTTTTGGTTGTGTACCTGAAGAAGCCTATATCAAAAAGCCAAAGAAATATCTGTACATTCATTTTTTTTTAAATAAAAGCCAAGATGTAGAACTAGCCTAGATGTCCCTCAACAGATGAAGGAAGAAAAAGACAGCATAGTACATATTCACAGACAGCATAGTACATATTCATCGTACATTTGTTTTCACATCCTTTTACTAGATTGTCAAAGGAGTGGAGAGAAGACTCAAAGAACTAAAATTTAGCAGAAATAAAAGACAGCCAAAAAATTTAAGTGAGTACAATGAAAAAATGTATACCAATGAATTGGATAACTTAGATGAAATGGAAAACTTTTTAGAAACACACATGCTATTAAGACTGAGTTATGAAGGAAAAAATAGAAACAAGCTTGTAAATAGACAGGATATGAAGAAAGACCCCCAAATCTAAGAAAGAAAAGCCCTGGAGCAAGGGTTGCCTCCTGTGTGTTCTGTCAGATATTTAAAGAAGTGCTATGAGTTCTTCCCAGACTCTCTGAAATGTATGAAGGGTAGAGGGAAATTTTTCTTAAGTCATTCTATGACGTTGGTTATCTGGATATTTATGCCGGATAGGATAAAAAAGAAAATAAACAACAAACCCAAAGTGAGAAACCCAGCTAAACCCAATCAAACCAAATAAGAGAAAAAAACCTTCTAGGCTAATATCTTATATAAGCAGTGATGAAAAAATTAAAAAAATATACTATTAACAGAATTTTGTTGTTGTTGTTGAACTTTTAGCCTTTTCTGCTGTAGAGAGAGATTAGGCTCTATGGACTGAACTGCTCTTGCTGAACAAAGGGCCCTTTTATTATTTTACAAATCATACCTTTAGCAAGTCAATTTCTTTGCCAAATCTTTAGATCTAAGCCTCCCTGAGGGATAATGTCAAATACAAATTTTCAGTAACAATACCACAGTTTTCTGGGTTGTTGTACTAAGATCTATCCCCTAAATTGATCCTCAGTTAAATATAAAGTTTGAGGCCAACCTGATATACAAGCAATTCTGTTGCAAAAAGAGGAGGAGGAGGAGGAGGAGGAGGAGGAGGAGGAGGAGGAGGAGGAGGAGGAGGAGGAGGAGGAGGAGGAGGAGGAGGAGGAGGAGGGAGGCAGCAAGCAAAGAAAAAAATAAAAAGAATTTTGTCTGTTAAAGAAGATCATAAAATCAGTTGCCCAATGGCTCTGAAAGAATAATTTCGCATTACCAGCCAGATGGGTTTGGAAATTTTATGTCTATAATTTTATTTTAGGGTAGGTAGTTCCTCTTTTTTACCATTTTCTATTTCACAGTAGCTTTCTAAACATTATGTATGTAATATTTTAACATTTTTATACAACTATGAAACTAATAGATTCTCATACACTAGTAATTCTCCAACAGTAATCTGTATGTGACAGTTATTGATCACTCAAGGCCCCATGACTTACAAATGTCTACTAACAAACAGATCAAGCAGACTGCTCTCAGTTGGAGATAATATAACTGATATTGTCCTCTCCGCTGTGAACCAACATGGCCCCTACATCCCTCAGCATCCCCTATGTAAAGCAATGAAAGTATTACAGAGGAAGTAGGCAGACTGAGTATCCGAAGAGATACACAAATAATTTCTGTGTTGCATTCACCTTAAAATTCTGTAATTATATTTATGCTTATTTCTGAAAATAAACCTTAACCTCTTCCATTGAGTTTTAGAAGGCTGTGCTTTGAGTCTTTGAAATAAGATTGATTTTGGAGGTGAGTACTGTTCTGTAGACACTCAGGATTCACATTTATCCTTTCTCAACTTTCTAAAAACATGGATCTATGGTTCCAAATCGAACTGTAGAATCCACATCTATAAATACCTCTTTTGTCACAACAGAAGTTGTCGCTAAAGGGAAGGCAGCTGTTCTCTCACACACAGTCTGTAAATTTTAATTTTGGTTCTAGGCATTGGATCTAGTTTCTATTGGCACAGCTGATCAGTTGAGTCATTAGGATCAATGCCATGTCCATTCTTGGGTTTCTTTCATAATTGTTTGTGTTCTGAATGATGAGATTTTACATTGCTTTAGGGCCAAGAATCATCATTTTGATTGCAAATAAAATAGCATACATTCCTCTCAGATGGGAGAAGCCGTGTAAAGGACATTTCTGGATTTCTCCATTAATGTCAATCTGGGCCATGTACTGCCCAGAAGGGATTAGACTGCAGGATATAGTTAATCAAAAGGGATACACAAAACATTCTCCAGCTGACTAGATTGCAAAATCTCCAAAAGAAAAGATAGA